>JAYGXS010000004.1:59246638-59293950 GCA_036362985.1 Ligula intestinalis | reverse complement strand
AGCCTCGGCAGTTACAGTACACACAGCATGGTAATTATTAGCGACTGGACTACCAAAAAACAGAAGCCAATATGGTAGCTTTGGCAGGCAGAATGGGACAAAAACGGAGGCAATATGGTGACGAGGTTGTCAGCAGGAGAGGTCGCAAACCTCATTTTTAGGCTTAGGCCTTACAGCGAATACTTTTTTTAAACAGAAAGCACTCCACTGGCATTATGCTAACGAAAAAAAGATTTGTCTGGAAAGACTATCAAACAAAGCTTGAAATGGCAATGCTAGCGAGCAAATATGCGAAATCGACAACCGGAAGCGCAAAGCAAGCGACGTTGAAAGCCGTTTTTTAAGCCCTCCAAAGATAAGTCGCCTAAACTAAATGAGATACGCCTAGGTTACTTACTGAATGAGTTTAAAAACAAACTGGAAACCCGAGTAAAGGAGAAGGCGAAAGCAGAACAATTGGTTTATTGTCCTGAGCTTTCAAATTCTCACAGGTGTTCACCGCCAGTGGTAAGGACAATAACGAAAAATGTGCAGTTTTAGGGGATAAACACCAACCAACTGTCCGTGACGCACGCCTTTACGTGGCAGCTGGTGACTCCGCAGGCCTCTGTACGCCGGCGTCAAATAGATACGTCGACTGATTGAGATCCCATCAATGGACCAGGCTTCAATCAATTATCAGCCAATTTTGTTTTCGGCATGGGCGAGTATCTTAACGGCTACGAAGTTGAACTCGTGGCCCAATTCATGCGTAAATTGGAAACTGTCAAGCCAAAACGTTCCGCACGAGGCTCCCCACGTTTTTCCACATGGTCCTTATTTGTACTTCAGGGGTTGTATGGACTGATTGTGTCAAATTCATTCACTGTCAATATCTAACCTTCGCGTTATCCCGATATAGGTGCAGCGCAAACCAAGTTGGGCTCGCCTTGCGAGTCAGAGGCAGAGTAATATCGGCCATTACATGGACGTGCCAACATGGCGCAAACATATGGAATGCAGAATTAAGTCCGAAGGCTTATATCTCCTGGCTGTGTGAGCAGCCAATTTCAAAACACAGAAAAAGACTACTGACAGAGGCAAGGGAAGTTTAGGGGTGCCCATTTCTGGTTTATTAACCGTCATAAGTCAGTCATACCGAACCGTAGATGTGGAGAACCTGGGATTCGAGCCCGAGATGTTTGGACACGGAGCCTAAAGCTCCACCGATGCTGTTGGTTGTGATCGGGGGGGGGGGAAGAGACCGCTGATCCAGGTAGGGAACCTACTAGTCATATTGTGTCTCCAACTAGAGCCCTTACAGGCAGTCGCATAGCGAGCACATTCAGACTGACCGAGTTTCGTAACTTGATTGTTGAACTCCTCTTAAAAACTGCAATAGGCATATGATGCTGCTATTAAATGTAGGAAAGACGTGAAGTTCTTCCGCGTAAAGGGGCCTTCAGTAAGTAGGAAAACACTTTGAAATTGAGATGGTCGACATTCGCAATGAAAATGCCCCCAGACATCAATGAGTTGCCGACAAGCGTGAACTGCACATCTTGGTTGTATAGGTGATACCAGTCTTTGCATCTCTTTAAAACGTAGTCTACAAACAGCGTGATCAACTGGCAAAATTAAACATTAACGACATAATATTAACGAAACACCTCCTTCTCTATCTAGATTAAATGGCCATGGCCAGTAAAGAGAACGATAAGGAGTACAGAGCAGGATACTATATAAATAATACCATCGACAACTCTTCCTGCTGAAGAGTATCTGGTCAATAGGCTGAGCTAACCAGGATAAACTCAAAACACGATGACTGGCCTTGGTGAAGGGCGGATAAGGTGCTTTCGTGAATGCGCGCTTGTCTAAGGTTTTGGGCAGGTTGCGCTGCTGCCTATTCTGTACAGATGGCAACTGTTCATAGACAATGTGTAAACCAGACACACACAGCGGCCGAAATGCTTACCTCCTGCTAAAGTCGCAGTCTAAGCCTAATTTTATTAAGCAAGTTGAAGAAAGCCGCTACTCAACAGAGGCTTCAGCCTATTGATTGGTCTATTCCGGTCGACACATGCGAAACTGGCAGTCTCTGCAAAGCCGCGACCTTAGGTTAAGCGGTGGTTTGACCTTGTCGTTGGTTGTTAACGGCTGAGTACAACTCACAGCACAGCTTCAAGGCATGCTTAATCCACTGGCGGGCGGCAGGCGACCTAAAAAAATACAACGTGCAAGCTCGCGTGCGTGCCCTTCGAGTCCAGGAAAGCTAGTTGGAGCAGCAGCAAAAAAGAGCGAAGGCAAACCCGGCCAAAAATACGATTGAGTATTTCTGCGCAACCCCGCACCCTCGCTCAATTGCAGAGATGTGAATCTTTCTAAGGAACCTGATGGGCACACTTCCTGTAAAGGCATGCGTGGAGTTGCTATCGAGAGAGACCATTTTGTTGCATCAAAAATAATGCTCCGAATTGCTTATAGGTCCCCGTCCGGCCAGACATAAACAAGGAACGCCCTCCTCTCCTCACCACCCCACGCAATACGGACAGACGTTCACTTAGCCCCAGGAAGAGTAAGGATTCCCTTGTCCGCACCTAAACCAAACCCTCACCGTAAGCGCAATCCTAGCCTTAACCCTGACCTTACAGCTAACGCTCAACGTTATTTCCAATCCCACTCACTATATCCCTGACGTTTAGCGGAAAGTTGCCTGTTAACATGTCGTGTCGGGGGAGGGAAAAGGGCATATAAACCGCCCCGACAAAAGTAACGAACAGCAAACACAACAAAATGACTCCAATGGGGCAGAAGAGGAGCTGGTTGAAGTAAAAGCTCCCCCCTGCTCCGTGAAAGAGGATACCCACGCTCCTCAGAGCATTTAGTGGGTTTTCATAAGAGAGTGCAGTTTGGATCTCACGTGCATAACAATGCAAAATGGGTCACAGTGAGTCTTCTTATCCACTGTTGGACCGAAAGTTACCAGTCTCAGACCCCATCTGCTACTGCTCTCTGATTATGTCTTTGATGGTGAATCCGTGACGGATCTCTAAAACGTCAGGCGAATAAAAGTATAGTCTCAGCGATCAAGTCGTCTTCTTCGCAGTTACCAGTCTGTCAAGACGTATTATTTGTTCCCAAAAAGAAGGTAAATCCGGCTGAGACCTGCAGTAGGCAAACCGGTCTCCTCGCCTATTCCTGCGAAAAAATTCACATCAATGGGCCAATGCGAGTTCTATGCAAGAGCACATAGCGTGCAATACTTTCATAGGATTGATTAAGATGGTGAAAACGAAAAACCGTCCCTAGGGCCTTCCCGGAAGTTCAACTTGACAGTTGTTGTCATATGCCCACACACACTAAGCACACCGTAGCGGTAATATGTTGATTGTAAAACTCCCATTGGAGACCACAGAGATAACGAAAACCTCCGGCCAGAGACGCTTAGAAGGGTTATCGACCAGATATTTTAACCATAGACGCGGTCGATGCTGCTATTATTGCCAGTGATGATAAGGGTAGACAAACGGAAGAGGAAGAGGAAACAACTCCTATGTGCAGACAGGAGAGGGTTAAGTGAAATTATTAATTTGGTCTAACTGCAAGTCGGAAGGAGAAGATGCGGCTGCTACTGCGGGAATAATAAGTTAATTGGTCAGGTGTTTCGGACTCTCGGTTGAACCCATCATCAGAGAGCAACCGCTGGCCTGAAATTCGCCCGTTCGCTTCTGTCAACCATTCCAGTTAAATTACTACAAAACGAATCACCAGCACATCAGTAAACCCAGAGAACAGAAAGCGGGCACCTCTTGGCACGACTCTGTCTAGCACGGTAATCAGGAAGGCAGAACTAGGCGGCGGGTAACTAGCCAGTTAAGGCGAGTACGCTCGCTCTTCCTGCAGTCAGTAGCAGGGAAGGCGGTTCTTCTGGTAAAAAAAATCAAGTAAGCGGGGGTGGGCTTGTTTGTCTACACCAGATAGCCCCACTGAAAACGACAGATATAATTGACAGAGAAAAGGCAAATCTGACTTTCAATATCGTCAGCTAAAAATACTTCCCAGTTCTGGCTGGCTAGTAGCCCTCGTTGGATCCCAAACCCCGCCGGGTGGGCCTCAATCTCGGCGGTGTGGAGGAGGGGAAGTCGAAGCAGCGTGGTCGGGAGGGCTGCTCCGTCGTCAAAAATAGAGATGTATAGGAGGGGAGATAGATCCACCGTAGGGAGGTTTGGTGTAGCAGACCTATGCCGCCGTGAGGGTGGGTGGGAATAATGACTGCATACGCCGCATCCTTCGTCACCGTCGCGTCGACCGAATTCGCTGCTCCGATCTCCGCCGACGCTGTCGCCTGGACGCTCTCCCTCCACTCCTGCTTCAGAGACGACTTCGGTGGTTCGGGCATGCCTCCCGGCGTGATAATGAGGGTGAGCTGATTCGTGACCTGCTTGTGGCGACGCCTCCTCCCACCTGGCACAAACGTTGCGGCGGGCAGCTGAAAACTTGGACAGCAACGGTCAAGCAGGATCTGTCGTCCGTTTCCGGCCCATGCGTCTACGGCCTATGCCGATGGAACAGTTTATGGATGGCGCTCTCGTGTGAACAGACGCAAGATCGACGCGCCTGGACAGTTGTGATTCGTGATGCAGTCAATGTCAAAAGTGATGCCGGCGCAAACCGCCCGAGGTGAATGCCGTTACAAGTACAAGTAGTAAGGGTGGGAACGCGGTCTAAGACGCGTCTGCTGTGGTTCCCACTTCCTAGGTCTCGACCCGGATCACGTGAGATTGGACCTCGGAGTCATATGATCCGCACGATTGTCTGTACATCATTTTTAAGCCAAGGGCTGCTGACATGTCGGCAGTAACCATAAATAGTTAGCATCATGTGGTTGGCTGTGTTTACCGACTCGATATTAGCACGACTTTTTCACTTGGTCCTAGCGTTCAAAGCAAAATAGGTTCCCACCAAAATGCAACTTTTTGTGTCCTTCGTGATGGCTGGGTGTGTGCTGTAAAACAAACACATCTTAAGTGGCAGTTGCGGCAAGCTATGACACAGTTTCCTATACAAAGGCAGAGCATACACACACGCACCCGACAGTTCCCCCGTCGATTTCGACGATGGGCACCACGCGCTCCAACAAGCCGCAGCAAACGCTGAAGCAAGCCACAGCATACCCAGAGGCAAGCTGGGCAAGCAACATGAAAGCGACAGCAAGCGGGAGCAACGCAGAGAACTGGCACGAGAGAAAACAGGAGTATAGGCAGACTCGCTCAGTATCTACCCACTCGCTCGCCACTCCCACCTCCGTATCCGGTGTAAAGACAAAGTCAAGAAGACCGGGGATGAGGGAGCGTGTAGATGGCTGGCGCGATAAACACTCAGCACGCGCAAACTTGACACAGCCATCTCGCTAGGTATGCTCCCAACTGCGCGGGAGCGCCATAAAGGCCACATTAAGAGGGATCCATTGCAGCTTGACTCTTAGTCTTCCCTCTCCTCCCATACGCACACACAAACACTCGCGCTTAGAAGGAGCAGCAACGTAGGGGGCACGAGTTTTCCCGTCAGTTGGCAGACCCTCCAAGCCACGGCTTTTAGCGCACCGTGATAGATTCAGACGCATTCAGATTTATTATAGTGAGGAGAGAAACGCGCCGAGGTCAACCTCACTCTCTCCCCCACCACATAGTGACCACCTAGCTTTCCGGAAACCTGAGATGGGGTCTGAAAACCAGTGGGAACGCGAACGCAATCACCAACAGGGAATCAGAAGTGAGAGAAAGTGCCAGCGCCTTCCAGGCAGCAGGGACCGTGGTTGGCTGAGGACTGGCGTTGCATGTGCATACAGACCATTGGATCTCAAAAGGGTGAGAGCAGCCCTGCATGAAGCCTGGGCCAACACCCTCCTGAGAGGGACACACGCACCCACATACACACACACTAGGACGGGAGGTGATGATGACACAACGGTATTTGCACTGTAATCAACTTTCACAAACACAGACTCATAAAGTCACGTGACACGGCACCAACCCATGTTGGCTTGCACTTGAATAATAACTCATCGATGCTCGAGGAGCACGCGGTTCCAAACTGGTGGGATAACTTCGTTCTGGGACTGAAAATGGCTCCCACTTACCGGTACCCCCCATTTATGTAGTGACGCTCACTGAGGCAGTTATGCCCGGTTGAACGCCCGGGCCCGAGTATCCCACGGGAGAAGAAAACGAATGTCTGGAAAACCACTGTGCCTTGTCATTGGAAGATGATGGATATGGGAAGGGCGAGTAAGGAAGAGGATGTTACTGAACTTTGTCTCAGTGCACACGGGGGGCATTAGTGCTGCTTGCGACAGATGTCTGAACAGCAAAGATGCCAAGGACAGGAAATTGAGAGTTTGGTAGGCACGACAAGAAATATTCTCGTCTGCATTCGGTACAATTTCGCTCCAAACGTCCGCACCCTTTGATCGCAACCTCCACCTAACGCGGTACAGTTCCTCGGGAGGTGGGTAACTATATATAAGATCTGCATGAACTGAGCTGCAGAACGCTGATGCGCTTTCCTCAAACCCTTCCTCACCATTCACGACTGTCAAGTCAATAACTTTAGTCTTGTTCGAAGTTTAATATGTTGCTGTGCTCCACCTAAGAACCTACGAAGCTTACTATGCGTTCTAAATGTTTTTGCCGATTTCTGTACAGCTCAATCAAAGACGGCTTGGGCACTACCTACTTGATGAAGTTTCTATGGTTGGCTTTATGTTCGCTGATATTAACAGAGGGTGGGTCGCTAGGAAAGAGTCTGAAACGGTGTCTGAGCTGTATGTCAGCTTGGGGGCCACCCAGCGTGTACATAGACAACTTTTATGGAAAGAGACTTCGGTGAAGGATGACTAAGAATTTACGAATACCAGGTGATAATCCAGCTACCAAGATGCAGGCTCATACACACAAAAAAGTCGAGCCGGTTCAAACGACAAGACCCCCGCGTGGGTAATATACGGCGACCGCACTCTCCCCCTTTCACTACACATGCTACTCTAATGATAAGGCAATGCACAGACAACCGGAGTTGGCAGCGAGCGCAATAGCCTAGCAAATTAAGCGGATCATCTACGCGTCCCACGCACGACCCGGTACTCTGAGCATGTAAGGAGTTTTGACAAGATGGTGCCGTCTGGATCCTACGTGCGTGATAGTGTCAAATGGGCGTAGCTGAGCCCGATTCTCACCAACAGAACCGGTTCCACCACAGACGCACACGAGGCTGACCCCGCCAGCTGAGTTACCCGGTCAGTTGGCAAACTTCCGCGACGCGTAGTGCAGTGCGGTAAGCTCAAACGCGTCAGATTCATTAGAATGAGTAATGGATAGATGTGCCTTGAGGATGGATCCCTTAGTGTCGGCCACTCCCTCCCAAGCAGCAATCGACTGCCTGATGGGCTCGGATGCGGTGGCTGATCAGACTAAACAACCCGGTTGTACTTGCTACACTTAAATAGGAACCAGACATTAATGAGGGGGGCGGGAGGAGGTCTCAGACTGCCATTGGAAGGGAAGGAATGAAGTAAGCAGTTGATTGTTAATCGCTCCAAACGAGACCAAAACGAAGCCTTTATTCAAAAATAACTACATTCTACCGTCAGTAGGAAGGTCCTGTTTACAGCATATAGATCACAAAAACTTCCGAAGGCGCCCCGGCTAATGAGCGCTGAAAAAACGACTGCCTAACAGCCGATCTGAATCATCAAGCTGACGCCAGTGGAACGTCAGACGAATCAGGTGATCGTCTTTGATTGTTTTCAGTACAATCCAATTATTATTTTCTGAGGGGCGGGGGGGGGAGGGTGTCAAAGTTGAAAAATCGCTTTCCAGAATGACGCTCATTTCAAAAAATGACACGATGACGTATGAAGAGGTTCAGGCTAGCTTTCACGCGCCTCATATACGCATTCCTGTGGCTAGATCAGGCATGATCACAACCATAACAAGTACATTCCTGTGGCACCCGTTTGGTCATGTAATGAATGGACAATATTTATGATACTTGCCAGGTATGCGCGTTGGACGAGGCGAACATGGAAGCAACGGCCTCTGTGTGCGAGTGTGAATGCGCGATTGAGAGGTTCAGTTCAGTGTATTGGATCAGCATGACTGGCTAGATCATTAGTCGCTGTGTGAGGACTCTAGATTGAGCCGTAAAGAAAAGCATATAGGGTGGGTCCCGTAACACGACGGTTAACATATCCGATCGCAATTAACAAGACAGAGAGCCCATGGCTCGGTGGTTTGCAGGTTGAGCTACTAACCAAAAATAACTTGCGTTTGATCCTGCGTTTCCCAAAAATAGGGTCGACTATGGCTAGCTGATGAGGCCTAATAAGCCCAAAACGGGAATTCTAGGTTCCATTCTCCATCCACATATTTGAATTTAAAAGGACTTCGATAACCACTGCTAAAGACGCACTTATATTTTACCCAGTTTGCTCCAGACGGTAAGAAAGAAGCTCAGCCGAGAACTGACCTCCCAGTGTGAATGAAACACTGCGATTATATTGCACAATAGTCATTCTAAAACCTTACCTAAGTAACTTGTTCTAATTAAAACTATTAGAAAATTTCAGTTAAGATTTCACGAGTTATGCCAACTACTAGATGATTATTCGTTGAAAAGGTTAACACACTCGGTCCATAAAAAGGCTGATCGCACACTAGACTAATAGTTCAAGTGATGGCGCGAGTACTGAATCACACGAGATCTATTAATATCACAGACAACGGCCTAAGACGCGAATCGGTGCAGACTAAAGCGGCTCCTAGAGTCTGAGCCAATGACCGCCGTGAGACCGAAAGCAAGCTGTCCTCTCCAGACACTCCTCGCAACTGAGTTAGTCTATCCTTGGTTGGTTATGGAATGCCGTCCCTAATGCGTCGACAAGAAAAAAAGCAGTGTGTTGGCAACATTAATAAAGGAGAAAAAACAGCTCTAATCGACAGTGCCAGCCAGCTCTGCTTTAACAGGTGGACAAGCCCGGTGTGCCCGCTAGACGCTACGAGCCCCCCCCCCCCCTCCCCCGCCCCCCACAGTCGAATGAAAAAGGAGTGGGGGGAGGCGCTAAGCTGGTAAACAGTTGCGCCCCTGACGCCGAGTGCACGTGGGCTTAGTCATCAACTGCGGCCACGCGCGGCGACTGAGTCAATGCTTCTCACTCCTGATTGGCTGCCTGGTTGCCCTCACAGGTGCGGCATGTATGCGCGTGTGCCAGCAAAAACAAAGGAAAATCGCGGAAAGCCAGCCCATTTAAAATGGCGGTTTGGCCTTCTTATAAATAAGAAAAGACCGTCTGCGGATAAAGAACGACGATATCACTTCCGGTTCGCCAATTGCTTTACCCGCTTCATTTGGCGCACATTAACATACGCATGTGCACCAGTCGTCATACTTAATTATAAACCAAACTTTAAATTAAATATTGACCGGCAATAGATTATGGCAAAGTTAACTGCCCACAATGGCATAATAAAAAAGGGGTCTGTGGGTAAGATGTCAGACTTCCCGATGAAACAGCCAATCAGCGACCAGCATTTTTGGCGTGCCTATCCTAAAGTGTCGTGTCTGCATTCAAACAGCACGTGGGCGTGGCTGGTGGGATGAACTACTGGTTCCCAGACACGACACTTTAGGATAGGCACGAAAAAAATGCTGGTCGCTGATTAGCTGTTTCATCGGGAAGTCTGACATCTTACCCACAGACCCCTTTTTTATTATGCCATTGTGGGCAGTTAACTTTGCCATAATCTATTGCCGGTCAATATTTAATTTAAAGTTTGGTTTATAAACAAGTATGACGACTGGTGCGCATGCGTATGGTAATGCGCGCCAAATGAAGCGGGTAAACCGATAGGCGAACCGGAAGTGAAATCGTCGTTCTTTATCCGCAGACGGTCTTTTCTTATTTATAAGAAGGCCAAACTGCCATTGTAAATGGGCTGGCTATCCGCGATTTTCCTTTGTTTTTGCTGGCACACGCGCATGCATGCCGCACCTGTGAGGGCAGCCAGGCAGCCAATCAGGAGTGAGAAGCATTGACTCAGTCGCTGCGCATGGCCGCAGGTGATGAATAAGCTGCAGAGTGGGCTAGCCAAGCCCGCTGATGGTGAGGCCACCACCGCGCAGAGACCGGCGCCAACGCCCGCAAAATACTATATATTTATATATATAGCATTTCAGATAAAAAAATTACCACAGGCAGACGGCGGACAGAGGAGGGGGCAGTTGACCGTGCCGGCAGCTTGACGGCAATGCAGGTGGCAAACGAAGAGGCACTGTTGACAACGCAGGCCCTGCCACTGTTGACCCAGCAGGAGGTTGGAGCAGATGGAGCACTTGGTGGGACACTCAAAGGTCTGCAGAGCGAGAAGGTGCGGCGCGCTGACAGAGCCTGTCGGTCCCGAAACTGAGTCAAGCGAGGCGGTAGTAGGCAGCGGTGGCTTCTCGTGACCTGGCACTGCTGGACCACCGTCAACGGCCGTTGGACTGGCCGTTCGCTGATGTGTTAACTAGGTGATTGAAAAACGGTTACAGGGGTAGGTGGAACAAACTGTGACAGAGAAGTTTGGGCTTCAAGCATCGGAATTGATAAATAATCGTGAGCTTAGAAGGGAACGGGTTTGGACTCAGTAGAATGTAAAAACCAAAGGTGTTAAGATTAAAAAGTTTGGGAATCGACCGCGACTGCGGATGGAAATAGAATACAATGCAATGAAGTTGGTTGAAGGAGACTGTGCGTTTCGGACGGACACCCGTAAGTGTTCGGTAATGTGCTGTCCAATGCATGCATGAGCTCTCCTGAGCAGTTAGGTGAGAAGAATACGGGAATGACGGGGATCATGAGTACCTTGTTCAAGCAAGCACACTTTCATGGAAGCTTGATTGTGCATGTTACAGAGGCGGGACCCCCCATGCACTCACGGCAGTCGGTGAAATGAACAGGCCAGCTGGGTCACACCCGTAGTCAAACCGCCCACAATGTGCGTCGAGCAATCGAGACGAATGTCCACACAGCGTCGGCAGTGGCCGCGGTCGAGAAGGTTCTAGAATGGCCGAGCGCACACCATATGCCACGAATGCTCTAGAAAGATGAGAACCTTATAAATATGCCTGAGTGGACAGGCTGAAGAACCCCGCCGTCCTTGTGTGCTGTTGAATAAAGTCATCACCGTGAGAACCATTCGCTTGTCTACTTGTCGAGTCAGAACAGACTGAGCTATAACACAGACAGACACCCGCAAGCGTCTGAACGGTCCGGCAACGTGCTGTCCAATGGAGGTATGAGCTCTCCTGAGCATTAGCTGAGAAGAATACAGAAACGACGGAGATGACATGTATCTCAAGCCTAGTCAGTACCTTGTACAAGCCATCATACTTCCCCGGAGCCTCGATTGCGCTGTTCGACCTCGTCTAGCAACTAAACGTTTTGGGCTATCGATTAGTGTACAGTTAACGGACCAAAAGGGAGCAGGGCTGCCGTTTCGCTTGATCCCAAAAGGTACTACTTTGTTAAGTGGAGCGATTTCAATTTCCATAGCAGCTCAAAGGCAGAAAAAAAAACCACCTAACAGAGAGTTTCAGAAACGGACAAAAAATGCAGGGGAAAAACAATGGTCAAATTAGGAAGTTCTGAGCAGAGCCATCCCTACCACGTATACTTTATTCCAACATTCGCCGGAAAAAGCGAAGACACTAAGAGTTGATCAGGGAATATGCAAGGCTAGAAGAATTGAAACAAAACTAAGCCACTCTATCGGTTGAATTGTACCAGGATATCGTTAGATCTAGCCTTTATTTCTGCGGCGTGCAAGAACGAATTCATATGAGCAGTTCTCCTTCAGAAAAACTGAACTCATCGGCACAAGTTCACAGGCCTGTTCAGGCTATCAAGAAGCAAACCGGAGCTGTGCAGGCCTTGTGGCAATGCAAGGGCTAAATCTAGTAAACTATTCTTGAAAAGAACAGGAGATAAAACAAGATGATCGCAGTACGCAAACTCTTGCAGTCGAAAGTGGATACGCTATTTTAATTCAACTTGCGAGAAACAGGAAGGATCGCGGGGCGTTCGGAAACGGTCGGTAGAGGCTTTGCAGTCAGGACGCTCAGAAAAGCCCCGAATATATCGCCTTCTGGGATCAGCTACGTTGGACGTCAACAAGAGTACTAGCCAGGTGGTCGTTGTGATCTTGTTGTTGAGGCTTATACGAATGGCGGGTCGGGGATTTCGGACAATCTCGGAAATACTAGAACAGACTACGCTAAGAGACCAACCACCGCTACCGACCATGCGCACCATGTGCGCCACAGAGTGGTGGGCGTGTAAAAACGATGACATTCAAGTGAACTCGTTCACGACGATTGCAGAGCTTGCTGACTCACTAATTGACTGCGTCACATTCCCACTAGCCAGTGCGGACTGTCGTCCCACATTCAGCATGAAGCAATCTCTGTGCGAACATACGGCGAGTTTTCTCACACCTTCGTTCCCACCGCAAAAGCTCCATTTCGACTCGAGCCCAGCAGGAACTGCAAGGCAGTCGGGCGCCCCGAAGCCACAGAAGGCATCCAAATTATGGAAACATGCGCGGCTCAAAATAGAGGTACGTTAGCGGGTTGCAGGTTTTCGCAGATGTAACAAAACGGCACACCGGTGGCAAAACAGACAGCAAGGCCTGTTGGACAAAAAAGCCTGGGGAGGCAGGAGGGCAGGGGTGGAAAAAACGTACCACGTCTGAAGACACACTCCGCTTTTCTTCATAGTCTGCATTCTGCATGTGGTATTTACGTGCCTCCGAGGTAACTGCAATAAATAAGGGAGTTGGAGGGATGAACCACAGAACAACAATGTGATGGCATAAAAAAAGGGGGGAGCATAAGAACAGTAAGGACGGAAAAAGGCAGTGTGGGTAACAATACGGAGGATCTCGAACGTCTGTGCTGACAGTAAGCGCCCGGTTGGAAGGGGGGCAGGAATTTTGTTTGCTTCTACACTCTCCGTTTCCCAGGCACTGATTACGAGGGACGCCACAGTGGTTGAGTCAGCGTCAGTGAGCTGAACGAAGGAAAAGTTAACCAGACCACCTAGACTGCAGTAAGAGATCTTTAACGCAGAAACTCGCTGTGCCTTCCCCTAAAAGGTTTCTCACCGACGGAGGGATGGCTGTGAATATATGGAATGTCCTCACTGAAAGTGCTGTGACATCACTATCAGTGCAAAACTTTAAAAAGAACCTTTATAGAATCAGGCTTCAAAATGAACGTGAACGCTAGAAGAAGAGTCAACTTCTGTTTGTCGAAGTAAATGGGCACAAGCCAAACTGAAAGTAAAGATAACGCCTGTAAAATTTCGGGTGAGGGGTTGTGCCCCAGAAATTTTTATACAGCGTACAACAAAGTTACGGGTTTCTAACAAGGGCACAGAGCTTCATTCTCATAGTAGATTTTTTCTTCAAATGATCACTCACAAAAACGGTGTCCACAACAATACCTACACACTGAGCCCATCCTGTATACCCCTTAGCTCTATTATCTCCAGTCCCACATGCACGCTTACAACACACTATGACAAGTAGAAGGGGGACTTATCTAAAAAGGAACAAAGACTGTGATGAACACTACCGACCATTTAATGCGACACATAGGGAATAAAGTAAAGTTCAGACAAGCACCAAATAAATTATCGGCCATTACAGAACCTGTCAACCTTTATTCACTGTCATGCCGGTGGGTACTGCTGCTTGATTCGCATGCACAAGGGAGTTCTGCCCACCACAGGCTTGTGCAGAAACAGGCGTGGGGATGAAAACAAAGAGCGCCCAACTGGCATGGTGTATTCGCAGACAGGTACGGCAAGCAACAAGCTCATAGCTAGCCTCCAATAAGACAAAAAACTACTAGTCAGGAGGACGTCCAACACTGCCGCTGCGTTGCTGGCATGCTGTTCTCGGACAATATTAAAGTCACTGGACCGCGAATATCGAGGATATGCACATCAATCTGGAACCATCTACGGTACCACCACAGCTTATCACTCGGTCGAGAAAGCTCCAACCAATAGCGAGTAAACGGCACCAATTCGTCTAACTGTACGACATCTATGGAGCCAGCGTTAGTTGTAACATCTATAAAACCTACGTTTATTGACGCTAAACCCTGCACAAAATTATATGGCTGTATCGACTGCCATAAAATCTGGTTGGACACGCCGCACCTGTTAAAAGCTCACTCACGTAATCGTCATAATCGGAAATGACCGTCTTCATATCACGTGCCTCGTCTGGCTGAACATTTAATTAACCCGATTCACGTGCCTCGTCTGGTCGAACATTTAATCAACTTTAGTCCAGGCATACATTTATGGCCGCCACCAACGGTGTCTCCTCTCGCAACGCCCTGGTACCCGAGCCGATTCAGTCACATTCGTATGCACGAATAAATTCGCCAAGGAGGTCAGCAAACACCCATACCATGGTGGAAATTTTGAAAGCCTCTCAAGACAGTAGCGAAATTACCTCTACGAATGTTTGTGAGCGACGGGCGATGAATAAGGGCCTGGCACAAAGGCAGCAATAGACTTGACTCTGACTTACAGCTAGGGCGAAAGAGGCAGCGGGTGTAATGCTCAGTTTTCTCAATAGAAATCAACAAACATCTTTTAAAACTATCGCAACGGACTAACAATCGTGTCTCGGAGGGTTTTCGTCCAATTAATGACAAATAGTTATGCTTTAACGGTTCCTCTCGTGTGCGGTACATCACCCTCCCCCGTGAAACTTGATGGGCTGTGCGATTAGAGACCAGGTTTTGTGTGGTACCCATGGACGGGTGGTTTGGTCCCGTCAGAAGAGTACTACCAAAAAGGCAAGTGAGACTGGAATGCCCATTTCTTGTTTTTCAGCCTTCATCAGCTATCCATACCCAACACAAGGTATTGTATCCCTGGAGACTCCAAGTCCAACGCTCTAACCATTGAGCCACGGGCTCCTAGGTTTGTCGGACACACATTCCCTGTTCCGGTTGTTTCGACTTGGTTTCTGATTAGCTAGAAGTACAGTCACACACAAAGCGCATCTGTCCCTATCCCCCTTGCGAAACAGCAACGACTTTCAATGCTTCCGACGAAAGAATTTCATTGGCTTAATGGGAAGGTACAAGCGCGCAGCGCCGTGCGGACAAAAGACCTGCAAGCAATTAAGTGATGCTGGCACATTTGAGTGCCAAACCTATCAATTACATAAGCACCCGATCTTCTACCTTTCCCCCCTCCACCACTGCCAACATAGCTGACAGCGCTGGCGCGGACCTGAAAAAAAATAAAAGCGGCACTCGGTACAGTTGTTGGCAGCTGGGGACATTAATCTACCCTTCTTAAATCCACTGCGCCTACATTAGCGTAATGTCAGTAGGACTGTCCTACCTCGTCTTGGATGCCTCGATTTGGGTTTTACGGGATCAACAGCATTCCTTTTCGTATTTACTGCGATATACTCCCTTCTTCAAACTTTCTGACAGGTTGCGTTGTGAATATGTGGACATCGTCGATCTAGTAGAGGGACAATGAAGTTCCGTTTCGCCCAGGAGCTCATACTAGAGCCCGCGCAGGCAGCCGCATAATGAATCATAGGATAGGATGAAGGGGACCCGAAAAAGATAAGGGAGACCGAAATGGTCATTTCTGGCTTGTTGGCCGTCATCAGTCAGTCATACCCACCCTCAAGGGGGGGGGAGAAACCCCGTGATTCTAACCCTCGGGACTTTTGATTATTGAGTTAAACACGGCACCATAGGCCCGTTGCTTTCTCGTTTGATATCGGGAACACGAGGAATATGTGAGCATCACCGATCTGGGTTGCACTGTAAATATTTGCGTGCATTTCGTGAAAATCTGCACCAGACAATGAGTGGAGAGCATGTTGGCGAACCGATGTGTTGCTACGGGCTGTGTTGAGTAGGCACCACCGCTCCTAAAACAGGCATTTATGGTCCAGTTTTTGGCGCAGGATTATAGCACAAACAATTTACACGCACGCACACACACACAGCAGGCAGTTGGCGCCGAGTGAGGCTAGTCATGAGATGCGGCATAGCAAAAGTGTGTGAGATGCAAAAGTCCACAAGGGGACAAAAAACAACAACCATCCAACACAGGTCAACAATACTTCCCCCAAAAAGGCCAAATTGAGCAGGTGGCGCCGATTCCAGGAAAAAACTCACCGGAACTACGGGATCCACACTAGTACAGTAGTCACCGGTTATTAAGTCCATGGTTAATAGGCCCAGCCGCGTAATAAGCTCACATCAGCTTGGGACGGAATTTTGCACAGCGAAATCCTCCGGCTAATAAGCCCAGTTCGCCAACAGGATAGAATAAGATTCTCATCTCTCTGCGTGCGCAACTTGTAACATAATTTCGGCCAGTCTTATGCAAAACAAGATGCCGGATGTGATTTGTATTCAGGTTTCAAGTAAAATTTCGCGACACGCTGTTCACGTCGAAAGATGGTTTCTCATACAGTGCGTTCCAGTATAAAAAGGTGTCGTAAGCACCAGACTATGCCAAGTGTCTGAAAGGATAGCGCGCAAAGGACACGCTGGCAGTAGGATGCTAGTACAGAAGAAGTGGTCAGTATGAGTGTGAAAAGTGAGCTGTAAGGTGGAGCATTGGACCTAAAAACGCTCAAGCACTCAAAAATCAGGGTTTGAATACCAGATGATGCAAACCACAGGGCTAGCTGGCTGACGACGGCTAATAAGCCAGAAATGACTATTCCAGTCCCTGGGCCCTTGCAGGCATTTCTTCAACACTGCAGAATACAAAATCAAGAAGGAAGGATGCGTGAGTGAGTGAGTGAAACCCTGCGCACAGACGCAACGTGAACAAGCGCTTCAGTTGCCGCATTACCAGGAGATCCAGATCCGCATTATAATACATAATGATGATTGCATCAGTAAAGAGCCCCGGATGCGTAAAAAAAGAAAAGGCCAGCTTACCGACAAAAAGTTGGTCCTTGAGAGCGTTCTTTTCTTTCTCCGTCTGGACCAACTTTGTGGAGGTTTCACGGAGGCGCCTGAAGAAGAGCAATGAAAGGGAAGCTGATAATAGCAATAATAGCTGGCTTTTTTTAGTATCTCTAGCGAAACAGTGAGTCGTGGCTGCTTGAACCACTCCTCATGAAAATCCGGTTACTGACACGTTTACCAGCAAGTGACTAGTCTGAAAATGCAGTCACCACTACCTCTTCTCCCCCTTCATTCTAAATTTGTTCAAGCGCTGTATCCGCTCCCAGCGAATGGTGCCCTTAAAAAGGACGACCAAGACGGGGGAATCGGAACCCTGCAGTAACGCAGGTGACCTTTCGAAAAATTGATGGAAGTATAAATATTCCCATATTCTAACCAGTCTATTAACCTTTAAAAGAGAAATTAGCGAGCAGACGTAAACTTTCGATTAATTCTCTTCAGGCCTGCACAATGCCTGGCCGGGCGATACACACATTTTGGGGGTTTTGTAGTGTTAAACTTCAAAAACAATTTAATACGATGTTTGACCTAATAGGCGAAAAGCGTCTGCTCGATCGAAAGCATCAAGGAAGAGTTTAAGGTTGAAGAAGGTTGACAAAATGGGTATCCTAGTGGATGTATTGCTACAAACATTACCGAAAGACCACCAAAACCCTTGGTGATAACAGCAGAGAAGAAAATAATTTTTTTATCAGGTCCAATTTCAAGGATCATGAGCGGGCTTTTCAAATTGAGCATATATTTTTTATCCTTCTTCCATTAGCATGTAAATTTTCTCAGATGTACGTCGGTTGGCCTACTTCGTCAATTATAAACAGATTTTTATGCCTCTTTGTTTATCTGAACTAGAACGAGGTCATGAGTGCACGACGCTAGCGCCGTTTTGAAAGCAGTCCAATTTGGCTTATATTGCACGACTTTTCCAAGGACGTTTATCCACGATGTCGAAGACTGCAGTAATTGACAATGATGGATTGCTTTTAATTTCCCGGGTGTTGTGAGTTTGTGCGCCTAATTTTATTCCCTGCGAATGGAGAACGTGTTTGCTGAAAATTTTGGAATATTATTTTCAAAATAGAGGGTATCTCCCTCTCTCACTCCCTCTATGTGCAGCCGTCTAAAGTACTCATTGCCTGCTTCAAACTCCCTCGGAGCCAGCGAGCGAGCGAGGCGGAAAGTCAGACTCCGCGTCGAACACTCCTCTTCTGTGTCACAATACATGCACAGAATGTGGTGTAGGTGATTTCAGCCGAAACCCTGGGGAGTCACCGACTCATGCACGCAAGTGAAGAGAAAAAAACAAGATATAGCCTGAAAACAGACAACCCTGAGGGTGAACCAGCTCATCTCGGTCGGTCGGTCGCCCGCCCGCCCGCCCACCAGCAAGCTTTTTGTGTGCATGTGCGTGCGCATGTGGACTCGAACAGGACAGTCACAGGCATGAACATGAGCGAGCACGCCGCTGACCCCAAATTACTCCCCCCCCCGCCCGCCCACCCGACCTCAACCAAAAACGTGAGAACTCTGTCTCGAAGGCTCTAGTGTGTGTGTATCTGTGTGCACATACTCGCACACAGGCGGTGCGGCAGTGTGTGTGTGTGTGCCGGGCGCAGCCAAGGAAGAGTTCGGAATTTAAGAGTGCAGCAGGCCGAAATTAAATAGCGCCCACTGTGTGTCCAACGTAAGCGCGGCTATGCTGCGTGATTCTAGTTTAGACCTTTAAGTCTTAGCATGGCGACCATGCTATACCACCAACAAGCGGGTGTTTATGCGCCAACTGCGCATTCTTTTACGTAGGTTATATTAGGCGGCCGTCAACTGTGTGTCCCCTAACAGCGGACAAGTACGATCAACAGTGGGGTTCGCCCTACTTCGGCCACCGTCCTCCGATGATGCCTCGAATGAACAAGTCCAGGGTTCAGTGATAACACAACCAGACGATCTGTTGCCAAAAATTGTCTGGACAGTCGTCTTAAAACGGGCCTGACAGTGTCCACAGTTAGTTAACTGAAGAGGTGGATGGAGGCGAGGAAAGCAGACCTCGAGCCCACCACCTCTGATACGGTAGTGTTGGTGTGTCCACTGGCCTACCTTTGCTCGGAGATTGACCACTGACCGACTGTAATGGTGGATGCATATTCCTGACGCGGGGAACTCGAACCGGGCAGATAGCTGGACGGGCACTGAGATGCACATTTTGACTATAGTGGTTAACTTTGCCAGAAACGTTGGACCGCTTACAAACCGAACGGACGTATCACATTCTGGAAAAGTGGACGAGCACGGTTTGGTGGTGCTCGAGGTGCAAATCAAAAACAGCGGTGAACCAAGAAAAAAGCAGTATTCTCACAGAAAATTAGTCAACTTCTTCCGGATAGTGGCCTCAGGAGTGGCCCGCACACACGAGCTTTTTTTCCTCATGCAAAATGTTTCCGGCTTTGTTTAATCACTGTCTTTACCGCTGATCGCACAATAACAGACCACCACAGGGTACTTGTTCAAATATTCTCATCCATTGGCATATGGTAAAAGCTCACCGGTTGGTGGTTCTTCTTCTTTTACTGCTGCTTCCTGGTTGCTCAATCCCGTTTTGACTGAAGCCTACAGTCTGATAGCACTTGTCTGTCGTTATTCGCGAGCACCCACTCTGCAATGGACTCTAATATACTAGTCCATAAGTGCTTGTGTGTGTGTGTCCGGTCTTCGTGACTTTTGTCTTGACATTAACAAAATGACCGACAGATGAAAGCTTAGTCGTTGGCGATGACGATGGGCAGAGTTCGGTCCAAAAGAACAAAATTAAAACGCCTCTAGCCTCAGTCTGTCTTTCTATCAGTCTGACTACCTAGCTAGGTGTGCTGTTGGTACGCGTTTTGAGTGTTGGTCGCGCCAGCCGCCAGCACCCTCCTCCACCTCTGGTCTTCTCAACTTTTGTCTTGACAATCGGGTCCCGGTGTGTGAGTGGTGGGTAGATTCTCCGCAAGTGTACTTTCACCATAAACCCGCGGGAGTCACCGCGTTGCTTCGGCTGCCTGAGGCTCATGATGGGCGTTGTCGAGAGCGACAGTCGAATTGTCGTGTCTCTGTGTGTGTCGTAGCCCTTGTTCGATTAGGAATCCCCACCGGAATCCAAAGTGGTTGTATTTGGAAAACAGAGAAAAACCGAGATCTCGACTGGCTTGAGCCAAAGGTCCGCGGGGGTGATTTGGGTGCCGGGTCGGGAACTGCAGACGAAAAGATGCTGACAGTCATGCGGAGAGACGCCACAGTCAGGACAGCTATCGGATGTGGACGGGTCGAGCAGGTCTTGGTGGGTCCAGAGTTGGCTCCAATTCCGGTGGCCAGGAGGAGGGGGAGTCGGAGCAGCGCTGCCGAGAGAGGGTGAGGTTGAGAGGAGGGGAAATTGGTGTAGTAGGCCTTGGCCGCCGTGAGGCGGGTGGGAACGCGACAAAGACGCGTTTGCTGTGGTTCCCTCTGCTATTTTCTCGTATTGGACGGTATCCTATTGCGCTGGTCTGCATTACCTGTTTTTAGGCCACTTTTTAAATGGTGGTTGCAGCAATGATAGCAGGGCCAGTCATTTGCGTCTGCGAAACTAACCCGAAAATGGAAATTTTGTATTTGGCCATGGAGCTCCTGGCGGCGTGGGGTACGTCGTATTTAGTAACCACTTACAGTCTGCTAAAGCACGTAATTATCGTTACTCTGCGTCTAGCGCGCCTACAAGTAGGTCTCCATTGCGACCGTTCGACTGTCTTTCCCGACTATATCTACCGTGTGCCGAAGAGCAATCCGGTGGCAGGGACGGTGAATCGCGCGCGTATTAATTCTTATTGATAGTAGACTTTCGCAGCATCTTCCGCACACACTCTCCCATCTTTCACTCACTTGGGCTCGCTCTCAAGAAAAATTTAAGAAGGCCGGTAGTGGGCTCCAGGGCAGTGGCTGACAAGCCTAAAGAGCTCGTCTGTGCGCGCCATACATGGGACCACAAGAACATGTTTGCTTTCTTTTTCTATATCTGAATCCATAGGGGCACCGAAAATCGACGAAAAAAGAACATATATTACTTAAGTAGTCATGTTTTTGCGCAGTGCAATCCTTTAGGGTTAACGAAAGCACGTGTATTCAAAAGGTAGTATGAAATATCATGCGAGTGTGCAACACGATGATCGACTTTATAGATCCGACATTTCAAATGGAACAGGCATTTCAGAACTTCGATTAACATTTCATGAGATGGATCACTGACTATAGCGTTTACCATAACTGCACAAAGAAACGACTACGACCCGAATTTAGCACCGGCAAAAATCGCGACAGCTCAAAGTCCACTTTTATCGGTGCGGCCGTAAAACGCGATTCACCAAATGACTGGAAAAAAAAACAAAACGGAGGCGCCAGCCCAGTCATGTGAACGTACTTCGATCAGAAGACCTGGGCCACAAGTGAAATGTAAAAGGGTGGTTGGGCGGCGAAAAATCGTACAGGACGGTTGGGGCTACAAGGTCATTTAGCAAACATTAGCTACCGTACAGGTAGGACCTAATGCAGCTTAAGCTGCATTCGGCGTTATGGCAGAGGCGCACTGCTAGTCATGTGACCGCGGCCTGGCCTAAATTGGCCGCAAATTTCATACAAATCGGGCACCAGGCTTGCAGTCATGTTGGTACACAACGATCGACATAAACAGAGGGGGGGGGGGGACGGGACTAAAGGCGATAAAAAACACAACAAAACAGGCAGTACTTTGCAGAGGGCCCCACCATAACTAATTCAGAATAACGGCACAGTTTGTCTTGTTTAGTCACCTGCTGCAAGATTATGGCGGCCCTTGCAAGTAAACTATAAAGAAAAACCAGATGGTCCGACAGATGTGCTCATGAGTAGAGTACAATAACTGATGGTTGCTTATCAGCACCATCACGGCCATGTGAAGATGGGCTAAAGGGCTAATAATTTCCCCGATCAGAGGGCTGATGCGATAAGAAGTCCCGGCTGAAGGAACGAGCACATGCCTATGGACAGTTGGGTCCTGTCTGCGTCAGCCACAAAAAGCGAGGAGTGGATTAGTACTTTGAACTATAAGGCCTCCAAACTCAGGTAACTGTCGTGCTCAAAGAAGTAGAAAGACTTGCTGCAGCGAGGCACACTGCGTCTACTGTATCACCAGAAACAGTGGGGGGGGAACAAGTTTCGAACATTCATACTAGGAGTTCTTTAATTATTGTAATGTACACATACACGGTGGAACCTCGGTTGACGAGTTAAATTCCTTCCGACATTGAGTCCTTCGTGTGAATTAGTCGTCTCGCAAAACTTAGCCAATCAAACTGCAGCAGTTCATTGACTGAATGCAGGCGACTGGGGAACCATGCTGAAGGAGTAAGATCCAACGACGGGCACCAGAAAACACACGCACTGACAACTCGTTAACGGAGCGGAAGCTCGTCAATCGAAACACCTTTTTTGCCAGTGGCTCGCTCGTTACCTGAAATGCTCGTACACGGGGCTGCCCGTCAACCGAGGCTCCACCGTAGTCATATTGGATTGCAGAAGGTGACGAACGTAAGGGGCTAGTTTACAGTGATGGCAGACGTGATTGGCGCCAACCGCACTTCTCACCTTCACCTGGAATGAAGAAGACCAAACGACACCCGGATTTGGCTGCTTTCTCCAATGCAAGCCAGAAACACCGCCTAGCTTAGTCTTACGAGACATTAGACTTTGCGCGGGTACTACTGTACTATCTACCCTCATTCATCTTCAGTAGGTGTCAAGGCAGGCTCAAGGAGGCCGAGACAGATACGGCTACTACTATTTCTACTACTAATACTGACTAGCAATGTAGCTGCGGCTTAGTAGTACCGGTACTATTGCTGACGTTAACATTTGTCAGAAATGACGCAGATTTGAAATCAACGTTGGGGCTCATACTCCATTGATCTCAATAAGGACCGTGAAATCTGGGTTTATGCTATTTTGAGTAAACAGGTTTGAGGCCCTCAGCACAAAATGGCTTGCCTTGGTTTCCGCCCTCTCTACTCTATCCTCCCAGATTGTGGCCGTTTCTACTAGACGAGGACTACGAGGACTCGGATACTGCTGCTATAAGTACGTGCTAAGGTGTGAATTCTAGTAATCATACTTACCAAGACCAGTAAACAGTATATAACAATACGCCCTGTCTGTGCTTTTGGGAAATCGGAACCAAGTATGCCCTCCTAATCTGTATGGCTAGTAGAAAGAGCTAAGGAGCACAAGAACGAGCTAAAACGACGATCACAACGACAACTTACTGATTCAGTTCCTCCACCTGCTGCTCAAGATCACGCAGTTGTTGTTGAGCCAGCTCCCGCTCGCGAATCTCGTTGTTGAGGGCTACCTGCAAATTCGAGAGTTCCATTTTATTCATCTTGCTGGACTTCCGTTGGCGCCAATCGAGGCTGGCGAGACCGCCACCATTTGTGACGACCGGAGGTGCGGCGGCTGTTCCCACCCGAACGACAGGGATGTCGTTGAAGGAGGTGTTGTCGCCGTTGGTCGACTCGCGCAGGTCAAAGTCGTACTCGGGCGAACCGTTGCGCAGGCGTTGCAGATCCGCGACCAGCCGCAACACTGACGCCTATTTAACACAAAGTCAGGCAGGGGTGGGGGGGCAGGTAAAAAACGATATGACAGCAACTGCTAGTTCAACTCAGTATATTTAAGGATAATAGGCATTGCTTTTGAAAACCCTAGAGGACGTCCGGTGAATAGACGCGTAGACTGAAAAGGGAGGGGGGGGCGAGGATTTTGACCGCCAAAAGCAGTCGAAATCGACCAGGATCACCACTGCGTGGGGTGACAGTGGGGAGTTGTGCGTGGATGGATTACGTCTGGCTCACTGCCTCTTCCCGCATCAGAGCACGGCCAGAACACCTGAACTCGGGCTTCAGTTCAGTACTTAACTTTGCCAACCGTCCCAGCAACGTCTCCTTGGATGCTCTAATATTCTGAAACTGTGTCCGGTTTTTTTGCAGTGAGGAAAATTCCCACAGGATCAACCTTGCTGCCCTCCAATTCCTTAATTTTTGATCGCGGCCATTTTGAGTCATGGGCTCGGGCACAGTGGCTGGCTCCACATAAATCTCCTTTATACACATTCGACGCATGTTCTAGTCCCTAAAGCAAAAAGGTCACTCACTTGGCCGGTCGTCCCACTTATGATAACTGATACGGAGAAGAAATGGCATGAGCCCTGGAGTGACAGGGGGACAGGAGTGCCACCCATTGTGTAAAATGTGGTATTGCGCTAATTTTCAAGAAGGGTACATACTTCCGTTTCCTAACCTCAATCTTAGTCATAACCCTCCCCGCAAAGTTACGTCAACACAAATTCTGACCTTGACCCTAACCCTAATCTCTCAGGAATTTAGCGCAAGGCCACCTATAGTACGGTAGAGGGTTCATGTTTCCGTGCCTTGTCAACCGTCTTAGCAAGGTCTCTTAGGGCATCATCATATTCGGAAACTCTGTCCGATTTTTTGCAACGAGGAAAATCCGTGCTGGATCAACCTCGCTCACTGCTTATTCCTTCATGTTGGATCGTGGCCGAGCTGAGTCATGAGCTCGGGCACAGTGGCTGACTTCACTTAAATCTCCTTCCACACGTGGAACGCATGTACTAGTCCCTAAAGCAAAAACTTAACTCGTTCGATCGTCCTCCCGATGAGAACTGATACCTAGAATAAATGGCGCGGCCCCCGGGTGGAACAGAGCGGAGAGGGGGTAAAGGAACGTTAATCTCAGGTATTAAATATGGTATCACGCTAAATTTCCGAAAGGGAACATATTCCCGTTTCCTAACCCTAATATTAGTCATAAACGTCTCTGCAAACTTGCCTTGGCCCTAACCCTAAGCCCCTGGGATCTAGTGCAAGACCACCTACACTACGGGGCGATCTTAATCCCCTGTACTGTCGGAGACGAGAGCGGGGGGGGACTAGAGTACCATAAACGGTTCCTATCATGAAGACGTGATACAAATTGGGAGAGTGAACGAACATGAAGCTGGTCCTTGGCAGTCCACTCCTTGTCGGCCATCTGGTTCAACTCCACCAGACGGTTTTCCCATCCTGTAAGGCGTTGTTGGAGTTCGGCTGCACGCTGCCTTTCTTGGTGAACCTCAGCCTCGAGGGCGGACGTCTGCGAATAAGGACAAAAAAAACACCATAAAAATGAAAGTTGCTTCAAATTCCCTCATTAAGAGGTCTCCAAACAGACCTTTTTGAATATTTCATACCTTTTAACTAATCTTGACGACTTGGGTCGATGTTACCCGCCAAACTTACAGCTGTATGGAATCCTCCATTACGGAACAGCAAACTGACTGCCAAGGCAGGAGTTCCTAAGCAATCATCTAGCATCCACCAGAATAACTACAAGGCTGATTTTACTTGCTAAGGGGGTTTGATATATTTGAATAATTCAATTGACGCAATTGTGAAATCATCATATTCTCGATATCAGCCGACAAAGTAACGAGCCCATGTTGGGATGGTAGAGTGGTAAACTCAATGACCAAAGGTCCCAGGTTCGAACGTGGGGGGGGTTCCAACCCTTGAGAGTGGGTATGACTGGCTGATGGCAGCTAACAAGTCATGAATGACCACTACGGTCGCCCTTTGCTTTGTCGGATCCATTAATCATATCCTACTAATCGCTATGCGGCTGCCTGTGTGGCATCAAATGTGAGCTACTAGGCGGAAACAGAACTAAATTGCTCCATTTCCAGATCATCGGTGCCCACATATGCATTCACAGAACATTTTATAAAACCCTCTAGCGAACTGGTAACTCACCCGATCCCGGACCAACTCATGCACGCGATCCTGAATCTCCGACCGCTCACGAAACCAGGCTGTCTGCTGTTCCCGCCAGTAGGCTTCGCAGTTGGTCAATTTTGTCTCCGTCTCCTCCGCCCACACCAGCGCCTCATTGAGCCTGCGCTCCAGTTCGGTGGCTCGCTGGATCGCGAGCTTTCCGGAGGCGGCATCGACTACTGCTGACAACGCCGCCTCCGCCTCCTTCTCAGCCGCGTCGTTTTGGCTGGCTTTTCCATTGACCAAGCCCACCGCAGGCACTCCGCCGTTGCTGGTGGCCCGCTGCGCGGCGTACTCGTCCAGCAGTTTGCGCTGAGCTGCCAATTCGGCGCGTTTCTCGTCAAGGTCGATGAGCAGCTGAGCGGGTGGAGGGGAAGACATGAACCGGTAAGAATAGGTTTGTAGCGAAAGAGAAAAAGTCAAAATAATATGGGGAATATATATTGGAAAATCTGCATCCCAAGAAGTACAATTCGGTAAAAGAAGTTCTTTGGGAACGAACTTCCCAAAGAACTTCTTGTACCGAATATGGGGAGTATGTTACGGAGGCGGGACCCCCATGCGCTCACGGCAGTCGGCGAAAAGATCATGCCAATTCGGTCATACCCGCAGTCAAGCGGCCCACGTCGTTCGTCGAGCGAACGTGATGACCGCCCGAACAGCGTGAGAAGTGACCGCAGTCGAGAAGTGTCTAGAATATTCGCTCGCACACCATACGCCAGACCAGAACCTTATAAATACACTGGAGTGGACAAGCTAAAGAACAACGCAAACCCCTCTCTCTTTGTGTGATGCTGAATAAAGCCACTGCACCCAGAACTGGTCTCTTGCCTCCTTCTGCCTACTGGTCGGGCTATAACAACTGGTGACGCAGGTGAGATCCAGTTGTTTCATACGGAACATAACAGAATATACTGTGGGTGTTATTCAAAACGCCCCCTCCAACGTGTGACATTCACGTATCGACAGTCGTTTGCGACGATGTCCGTCGTGTGCCCTAGAAACAGTGAATTGTATCTGAATTAATTTGCAGTGATAGTTGACTTGTACTGCATCTACCACACTCTTCCTTCCTCACCTACATAGACCCGATGCTAAGCCAGGCAGGCGCAGGCGTGAGCCTGCGAATAGACGTGCAGGTTCAACTACATCCACCTACACAGAGATGGACGACGGCTACATGCACATATCGTCGTAGGAATGGCATGCTGTGCGCAGAACCCTTCACTATTCGGTCTGGAGTTCGACAAGCCTGTCTCGTATCGCCATTGAGTGGGTTCTCAAGAAGGCCCTAGAGGAAAATGACGATATTGAGCTTGCATCTGGGCCCCGGTTGACTGGCTTCGACAATGCCGATGATATCACTTAACTAGCTTCAAGTTTTCGCGATCTACAGTCTATGATGTCCCAGGCGGATGAGCTCGGTGTGTCGGTTTGCTTGTCCATATATACCAGGAAGACCAAATTATTCTCGAGCTGCATTCCCTACCAGGGGAAGGCACCTCTGGAGATTAATGGCCGTCAACTTGAAGAAGTAGACAGCTTTAAATACCTCGGGGCGAAGCCGCTAGCGAATGAACAGAGTAAGGACCACATTACCGTCCGAATTGACGCAGCTCGACGAGTTTTCTCCAGCCTTCAAAAGTGCCTTTGGACCTGACGCGTTATTTCTATCTCCATAAAGGTCGGCGTGTACCGTGCATCTGTACGGTCTGTTTTTCTGTAAGAATGTGAATGCTGAGCTATGCGCGTGGAAGATGAACAGAAACTGGAAGTTTTTGACTACTACTGCTTGAAGACCGTCCCTCGAGTGAAATATACCGACTTCGTCTCAAATGAGACAGTCCGCACTCGCTGCTGGAAGTTTCATTGGCTTTGAGAAAAAGATATCACAAAACGGCGTGGGTCTAGTCCTAGGTAAACTATCCTACTTCTACATGGGCGACAAAAATGGCAGTCGCCGAAACGCAGGAATCCTCAACCACCCAACCCCCGCCTAAACAGTCCCATCAGCTGACTGCTTCCTACAGACCCCCCCCCCCCATCCAATGTCGCGCAGCGCAATCCTGCTATCTTGTGACCTGAAGATAAGGAACCAACGTGATAACCCGCATACCGAACCTCTGGATGCTGAAGACGCAACTGTTTGGTCTGTTGGCAGCGCACAAACACGGGGAAAAACAGTGGTTTGATAGCTGCAGATCTCGGAAAGAAAGCAGGCAATAAATGACAGCCCTAAACATCAAAATAGCCGAAAAAGAATTGCCGCAGCCAGCAGTTTCGATTTGGGTGTAAAAATGTGCCCCAGCGAGACAGAGAGGAGATGGGCGTGCTCTAAGCGGCTGTTGGGCAAGAACAAGACGTCTGCAGGGACACCCTCTAATGTAAATAAATGCAGGGCAGGCATGGCATGGCGTGGCAATCAACGCATCAAGGCCGGCGGCTGCCTGCTTCCCGAAATAGCCCGGAAGCAGCAAGCCAGGCGTTGCGAATATTTGTCTGGCCACATTAGGTCGATAAATTTTAAACGCCTCTACACTCGAAAATGGCTGCACAGACAGCTGCCCTCGCAAAATGCTGTCACAAACATGATGCTAACGCTGATATGGGAAAGCGCAGTGACCTAGGAGGCCAAGGGTTGGATGCACTGCAGACGGCAGATTAAGTCATCAAGCGGTGCAGTATTACAATTGTGTCGGCGATCTGGGTTGCAGCGCCAGCATGTTTGCTGAAGATATCAAACTCTGGAGAGCCATCAGGCTTGACGCCGATACGCAAGCACTTCAAGAGAGTCTCAACCGACTTAACAGCTGGTCTCCTCGTTGGCTCTTAAAATGCGACGTTAGTAAGTGTGTGGTTTTAAGACTCCGTACTAGAAGGACCAATGAGGAGGATGATTCCTTCCGATAACTCCTCGATTAGCTACCTCTTTCGAATGTTGACGAACAGAAAGACCTCGATGTTCTGATAAGCTCCTCGCTTAAACCATCTTCACAGTGTCTAAAGGCAGCTAAACGTGCGACTCAGATGCTGTTTGCGATGAGACGGTCAAGAATCTGGGTCATCTGCCTTACGAAGACAGATTGACTGAACTGGATTTATTTCCCCTCAAGTACAGACAACTACGCGGCGACTTCATCCAAACCGACCAAATTGTCAGAGGCCGTGAGTGCGCCCTATCATTTGATAAATTTTTCCAACCGCCTCGGACGGATCATCTGTGGGGTCATCCTTTAAACTGCAGAGGAAGCCGACCCCTATGGACGTTCGACGGAACGCCTTCTCGCAGAGGGTCATTGGAACGTGGAACGGACTTCCTGACGAGGTGGTCCTTTCAGGTACTGTTGACACATTTAAACGCAAACCGAATTCTCATTTGCTGAGAAACTGTGACACATATTGTGTCAGCAGCGGCAGTTTGCAACTGGCTCACACATATCGCTGGCGTTAACCCCCCTAAATTTGTCTTAGGTACTATTGTTAAAGCTGAACTCTTTTGCTACTTTTGCATATGAATAGGGAGCTCAAGGGCAAAAGCCTTCTTCCCCCCCTAGTAAAATGACTTAACTAATCTGAGGCAGTAGCAGCCTGCTTCTCTAGGATTGTTTTCGGATACACCGACAACAACTAGGCTGACATGGCCACCACATCGGCTGGCTACCGCGTTAACCTATGTAAATTCCGATGATCTCCGCGTTTAATGTCTGAAATCAAAGATGGGCAGAAATGTACCGACAAGAGGAAAGGGGGGAGGCGAGGGGCACGGTGTATAGGCGCAAACAAGGATGCAGCTCTCACCTCCTCGTAAGCGGCCTCGCGCTGACGTGCGACCTGATGGGCGTCAGCTGCGCGTTTGCATAGCTCCTCGTTCTCCTCCTCGTAGTCACGCAGATCAAACTGCAGCTTCGCGTTCCGATCACGTTCCTCCTTCAAACTATCCACGTTGGGGAGGAGGCAGGAAAGAGGGGGGGGGAGGAGGATGATGTTATTTTTTGCCAATACCAGCATAAACGTAAAAAGTACATGGTATTCTGGTTGGGCTGGCCTTTGCAGTTAGCCATCAAC
Source organism: Ligula intestinalis (assembly GCA_036362985.1). Taxonomy (NCBI): domain Eukaryota; kingdom Metazoa; phylum Platyhelminthes; class Cestoda; order Diphyllobothriidea; family Diphyllobothriidae; genus Ligula; species Ligula intestinalis. Next base: position 59,263,966 of record JAYGXS010000004.1, on the reverse strand, counting down.
TTCGAAACGTCTTGCCCGTACGAAAAGGGCATTTAAATCATAGCAAGGCAGACAGACGCCATAAACACGCTCCGAGGAGATAGAAACTGGGAATTAGTTTGAGTAATATCTATCAGCACCAGAGGAAGATGCCATAATGCGAATTTAGGCGTGTTCTGACTCAGTTAGATAAGATAGCCTTTTGATGCATTCAGACCCAGCGGTTGACTACTTTATACGCGACATGATTCCTTAAGATAGAAGACGTACAAATGCGGTAGTCTAAAGTAACGCGTTACCTTCTGCACCAAGTGCGGTAAACCATTTAGCGATGCCTATCTCATACTATGGTAATAAAAGCTTGATGCTCATAGCATTTCTGCAAGAACAGGCCTAGTTGAATAATCGGCAAAACTGTCCTGTAGGGCCCCCTACATATTGATTTTGTTACAATGTACTCAATCAACACAAACTCCTGTTGCTCAGGCAATTGATGTCTTCTGAGGGAGATTCAGCTTTATTTGGCGGCATTTAAGGAAGAAAGGGAAAGTCCGGTTACTGAAAACGTAAGGTAGGTTATTGATATAATTCAACGGCAAATAGGACATCTAAAGACAGTCCTCCCAAAGAATCCAAACCCATAGAGCCGTAAACGTGTTCCCACCTTGCCTGTTTATTTGACGCTTCTAATAGTCAACTGCACACTTCTTTCGTTTAGTGATGTAGTCTTTCCGTTTTAGAACGGCATTGAGAACGTTAGTATTGGCGACCAGGTACTCGGTATCACTTATATTTTAGGCGTCCGCTGGCACCTCTGAATGCCTTCGGAATACATTGCTTGCATAAAGTTTGACCGTCGATTTCGACTATGTCCACCAGGAGCCTCAACAGGCTGAAGCAACGCGGTGACTTCAACTAGATTATAGTGAAATTAGACTCGCAGAGAATCTACCCCACTCGCTCACCACTCCCATACCGGACCGACGTCAAGACAAAAGTCAAGAAGACCGGAGATGAGGGAGGGTGCAGGCGCAGCCAACACTGAATACGCGTACCAACAGCACACCTCGCTAGGTAGGCTCCTGATTGGGAGCGCCATAAAGGCCACATTAAAAAGGAGCCATTGAGTCTGCATCTCAGTCCGCAGACAGCCACCCCAAACAACAAGACACACACTGGGCCGACTGCGGTGTCCCGTCAGTTGGCAACCGTTCAAGCCAAAATATTATTATGCGTAAGTTCAATGGCACCTCTGAATGCCCTCAGAAGACTTTACTTGCGTAAATTAGGTACTTGGACAAAGGTAATTTTGTGCATATTCGAGGGAAAATCCATGTCTAGGGAGCCTTGCGACAAGCCACCACGAGGCATCCAAATTAAGTTAATGCAGCACAAAAATTCGACCAGTGCGAGCGACCACAGCCACCATGCACCCCAAAACATAGTAGACGCAGAAGGGCAATGTATGCCTAAAGAAGTATTTTATGCTTGCTGACTTAGGTAACCTCTGTCGAACCCCCCCCCCCTCTCCCCCTCCCCCACCTGCTACCCAATGGAGCCTTTAGTCAAAAGGTACATGAACTGACAAAAAAGGTCTATCTATGCGTGCCACACACGCGACCTGGTCTTCACAGCATGGACCGTTTTTTTGTAAAAAAAATAAGAGTGCGGTATGGATCCTATCTGACTAGGGATGATTTAGAGGCAACATTCAAAAGAAACCATTGAGCTCGACCCTTCACCCTAAGCGGACCGAGCCTGGTTAATAAGCCAGAAGTAACCATCCGCAATCTTCCCTGGCTTTATCAATATTTCTTCCTGAATCGTAACTAGTTACTATGCGATTACCTTCGGGGACTCTAGACACAACGGGACGAGAACGCTCTCTAACTCAATCTACGAAGACCCTCCCAGCACGTGTAATGTTTGTTGCTTGAAATACCTCAAGAAGTTATTGAGCAATCTAGAAACTGCAAAAGAGATAACAATTTTACTGGCAAAACACCGGCATCCCGATCTACGGTTATGATCTACCTTATTGATAGCTCACACTGGGTAACTTAAGTTTAAAATTGGGGTTAACGTCAAGATTATGTTCATGGTTTGGGTACGTGTTAGCTATAGGGTCTAGTGATAGGCAGGAATATTTACCCTTCCGGAAATTTATCGCAATGTCATTTATTTTAAGTGGACGGACATTTCTATTCCTGTGTCCTGCTGAGACAGCCATGCAAGTCAGCTTTACCCATAATTCTTATAGGTGACCGGCGATTCGGCTAAACTATAGGCCGAATGAAAAAGGCCTTTATTTCAAAGGAGTACAGTAAGTGCACCTGAAAGGGGAGCCTCAGTCAGTACCCGCCACGACATCTGGGGCTCAAAAAGGCCCTGTCTGTGGACAGGTGCGTCTAGTGCCCACTCCACGAAGCCCAGGTGGATGGAGGGGCTGAGGGCTTATGTAAGACACACAATGCCAAGCTGGCGACAACCAGGTCTACAGGGGGGGGGGGGGGGGGGGGAGACTGAAAGCTGACACGGTTCCAGAACCACCCCCCCCCCCCAGAGCGACCCCCTTCCATTGGCACGAAACACGGGAACCTTTGTGTAGCACTAGCCGCACCCGCGCGGGTTCCACCCTCAAAACCCGTCGGTCGATGCGGCGGCGGCGGCGGCGGCGGCGGCGGCGGCCACGTGCAACGGCAAATATGCCACGCCGATGGCTCCGAAGTAGCCATAAAAATGACGATGGGCCCTTGGCATACGGCATGTGACGCACCACAATGTAGCAGACAAAAGCACGGCTGTCCGTGAGATTAATATCAGGCCGGAGAAAGCGCTGAGAAACTGCGACACATATTGTGTGAGCAGCGGCAGTTTGCAACTGGCTCACACATATCGCTGGCGTTAACCCCCCTAAATTTGTCTTAGGTACTGTTGTTAAAGCTGAACTCTTTTGCGACTTTTGCATACGAATAGGGAGTTCTGGGATCTGGTGGAACACGGCGTGACATTTGGGAGGGGCGCGGGGGGCGGTGTGGAGTTTGAGAGGCAGTGCCCATGCCACGAGGAGACCCGACGGATAGGCGTTGTGGATGCGGTCGCAAAGCGGTGTCATGCCACCCACTTGCACCCGCCTATGAGGACGCAACATGCGTTAAGCCCGCGTGTGAGGGGCGTGTGCGATATGAAGGCGTTTAAGACGAGAGGTGTCACGCTGATGGACTAATGACGAGCCCAGCTACAGGCGGTGATCACTTCACACGGCCCCAACCTGGAACCCAGCTGTTGTCTGCAACTCTTTGGATGCCTGCACTGCAGCCGCTCACAGGCGAGTTCTGGCGCATTATCGGCGGCTAGAATTATAAAAAGGAGTCTTCCTTTTCCGACCGATTACCGTGTTACACCTCAAAGGGTCTTGTTCAGCGAAAGCGAGGTTGAAGCATTGGTTCTTAAGGGAAGCAAGACTACCTAGTTACACGTACCTCCAAGGTCAAGTTTCATGACCATGAGTCAAAACGGGTTTCACGCAGGCTACGACCTCCTTGAATCTTTGACGTTATTGAGACACGTTCTCACACACAAACACTGCCAGATTTTACGTCATTGGCAGCCGAGGGAACAAATAGTACACCCTACGAGTTAAATCAAGAAAGCTGTTTTGAATAACCATGTTTAAGTCCACAATGCTAACAAGACCAGTCCACTGCACTTCTTGGGAACAACAATAATAAACACTACGGTCACTAACTCTACATTTGTTGGCTGAATGACATTAACGACAAAAACTGTAGACACCAGGATGGCAGTTTCTGGCTTATTCGCCGTCATCGGCCAGCCATGTCCAGAATAGGCCAGCCACTGAGTGGCTGTTGGCGGGGCTCGAGATTGAGCCCAAGGGCACAACGAGATGGGGGAGTTCTGTAACCTATCGGTGACCGCCCATCAACTACCTTTATTGTTATTATACGTCGCATTTCTGATTCCCCCTCCTTCAACAATCTCAGTCACTACAACAGTTCAACCGCTATTTTCGACGATGTTCACCGTTTTCCCCACGGTGCAGAGACGGTGGCTTTTACAGGAATTAGGTATCAAACTTGTGCGACATCTACCACACTCTCTCCATCCTCCGTCACACACCCGAGCTCGGTTTAGAGAGGGGGTGCCAATGAGACCGGAGGTGGGATCGGACGCAGAGGGTTGTCGCAGCATAAGCCTAAGCCCAGGCGTACCACCACACTCCCCACCCCCCACCTGTGCGAAACCCCAATAACGACTGTGCTGCCGTGAGCTGGCCCCCACATTGGTTCAGTGCATCTGCCGCATGGTCCGGTGTAATGAGTCAACGGGAACGCTTATAGCAGGCAGAACACGACCAATCATCTCTGTTGCTGCTGCTGTATATGGTGATATTCACAATGACTATTGGCAGAAGGACATTACCGACAAACACAAGGGTGACTAGGATGGTCATTTCTAGCTTATTAACCGTCGTCAGCTAGTCACACCCAGACCCAAGTGGTATCGCACCCGAGCTTTGAACTCGCGACCTCCGATCAGAGTCAAACGCTCTAACCATTGAGCTAGGAGCTCGTTGTCTCGCCGGTATTTGATCGGGGATATAGAGTGGCAGATACGCGTACACCGGCCTCGACGAGTGTGTCCTCTAGCAGATCGGTGTACGCGTATCTGCCAAAATGACAATTGTTAAATGGACGGGCAGGACGATGAGAACTTACGAGGCAGTCAGTTCACTTATTTTGCGAGCATCTGCAACTGAATTGGCCTCCAACACACCCAAGGCCATCTGCACTTCCCTCAACTCGGAGGTCAGTTCACTCAGGCGACCTTCGGCTGCGGCGATTTGCTGGTCATCAGGTCCATCACTGACGGTGAGCGCCGACTTCGGTGATGCCGACTTCTGTGCCACCTGCGCTCGCAGCTGGTCTTCAAGTTCTTTTATCTGGGACTGGAAGCAGGAGGAGGAGGAAAAAATGGTGCAAATATAGAGAATCCACAGACAGAAGGGAACTACAGGCTACTTCTGACGAAAGAATAGGTAATATATTGACAGGAAAAGGTTGGATCGTCGTTTTTTGATCGTAAAGCTTTATTTTTCGGTTTTTTTCTAAAGCGGAAAGAACCTGCGCGATCACTCACAAGCAGCAACAAATGGGGGAAGGACAGCTAACATTGGTCTGCGCGACTTTGCCACTTTACTTACAAGCAAACAAGGGTTTCATTAAGGAAAGTAAAAAATAATATCCAAAACGCAACCCCTTTTGTAGCTTAGGGTACAACTGCAACAGACCATCCGATTGCTTTGTTTGAATCAAACCGCGTAGATAACGCGGTGGCTCTTGAACCCTCAGATAAGATAGTATAAAGTCAACATAGTATACGGTCAACATACGAGATTAAAATGAAGCCAGCTATAGCAGAGATAATCAGGACAGTACACAGATTGGTAAGTTTGGTATCACAAAAACTAGGAGTACGGGTGTATGCACTTGACTGCCTAGAGTGTTCACACAGACCATCAAAACAGGCTGTAACATTAGACTTAAACAGGCGTACGACATGTTGAATGTTAGGCGCAGCGAATGCGCATGATTTTCACTTGGCCTGACCGAAACTTGTCACTAGTGCATCATAGATGATGAGGAGAGAGCTTCACGCTAATCCAGCCGTTATTTCCCCCAGCTAAAGGCGTTGAGACAATGGCACAACGTGTCTTGGAAGGTTTCTAATTGACAGACAGCTGTGGCCCTTCTATGGGCTGCAGTTTTTTGTGAAACTCATACTTGTGCAGCATCAGAAACCGGCCTGAGTGTTACACGCGCTGTAGTGGCTTTGTGCTTTTAATTCGCCTGCGCATTCAATAGTATTTATTCCCTGGCAAGCGCAGTGAACCCTGCAACTTATATAATTGAAAGCGCAGGGTAACGTTCTACCATCCTACTTCTCCGCTTTCACGTGACTGCTCTTCCTACCATCCTCATCCGGCTCACGGGCAGCGGCTTTTCCAGTGCGTCACTGCAGCCCCTTGAGAGGAATCCTTAAAAAACGACATATTTGGCTGTCAGCTTCTGCACAGCCAAACTGCAATAAAACTGCCTCAACTGTCTTCTAACTGTTCATGCCTTTTACATTAAGTAGGCTTCGTAAACTGCAGCGGGATAAACACGCTGCACCAACACACGACACGGCAGGTGTTAATAGGGTTGCACGCCGATAACAAATACCGAACATGGGAGAGGGGGTGGCGTGGTGGCACGTATAGGGGCGGCTTTAGCCGCACCAGCCCCCTGCGCCCGATCTCGCCTCCGGCCTTCGTCTTGACACCAGGCAAAGGCGGATGAGAGAACATAGAGTGCGATGGATGCTATGCAAGCATGCTATCACTTAAAACCAATTCACGCGCAAGGCAACTTCCCTACATAATCATGCTGCGACCGTCGAAATGGACAGTCGAACCGTTAATGCTTTTAACTCTGAAAACGAATGCGTCTACGCTTGTTTCCAGTCATTATAATGAATTTGGTAAATAAACGGATGTGGGAAGACAGGGCGAAACAGACGCGCCCTAGAGATAGTGACAATTCCTGTCACTCAGAACAAATGAAATACAAATTATTTGATGAGTTGTCGGGAATTGAACAACCTTATACAGGCACACTGATCGACAGAAGGAATGCGACGAAAGATTTCGTCGCAAATCTCGATAGTCCTGTTTGATGAGATATGAAGTGGGACGGAAATCTTCGAAAACGTAACAAGGTTGAAATTTGATGCAAAATACTTCACAAAGCCACACAAACGGCACCTACAGACCTCTGGTTACCGAAGCAAATAATGTAGGCAGCAGTAAAATCACTCTGATGGGCCAGCAGAAAGTGTGGTTCAAAAGAAGAGGCAAAGTAAAAAATTAACTAGTTACGTGGTATGAAACCCACACAAAAAGTATGAACTCACAGACAGTGTCCGACAGTTCACACATGTCTCAACTGCAGGTGCCGGGGAAGTCGAGGTGTCTACAGCCGAAGACTCCAAAGCACGCTTACTGCCATCGACTACAGATTTGGATTTGTCTGACGACCACACACGGTCTTTCAGTGCTTCCTCGAGGCGTTCTACTTGATTGAAGGGAGAGTCTTTGGTGAAGGTGAAGCCGATGCAAGCGACTTGGCAGCCACGGAACACTGAGCCCATCGGCGGACCTTCCTAAAAAGGCAACAGATAGTTAAATGGGTGACAAGATTAAGCCAAACAACACAGTAAGGCGCATGTGAAGAACTTTGCCAATGTAACGAGATGTAGGGGAAAAACATGCATACGTGTATTCGAGTGGTTTTTTCGATATCAAAGTTTGAAGTGTCGTCAGGTGACTTCACCTCCGGTTTATAGGGAGCCTCTTCTAAAAAAGCAACAAAAACACCAGCTTAAATAAGTCACTTTACGGGAGGGTGGTTTAATAGGTTAGTTGAAGTTGAGTAGGAAGTAGCATGCTTAGCATCGCTTTTCATGCCAAGTTAGACAGACTGTCGGGCGTCTACCGAAAGAAATCCCAAGGTACCGAACATGCATTTTGGCTTATTTGTTAAAATTCGGAATCTGGCCTAAGTCATCTTACTAGAAAGACCCGAGCTCTCTTTAAACTTAAAGTTTTTAAAACTTAAAGCATTTTAGCCAAGGCTTGCCCGCTGACACGAACCATAAGTAAAAAGATTAGTTTTACTTTATTCGTTTTAATTGTTCGGGGCCTTCTGATTATTGAGGAAGAAATAAAATTACATTGCTTGGAACCTGAAGTACTTATGTCACGATATTTTACGGATGAGTTAAAATGTGCCTCACTATTTTGCAGTGTACAAATTCAGGTATTAGAGGGAAAATTGCATAATTCTAAATTTTCAAAAAAAATACCCGAGTCCTCTTTCGTAATAAAAAAGACATCGCTGCGAGGGACGAACGTATGCACCGTTGTGACGCTTTTTATACTAGAGGACAACAAACTGCAACTGTGGAAGTTGGACAAAAAGGTTTCGTACACGCCCACACTATTAGAGTTTCGACTATGGTGAGGGTTTACGGCGGATAAATTTGAGCAAAAAGCACTCACGCGAACGGATATGCTCCCAATCAATTCCCGTAAAAAAGGGATGATCCATTATTTCTTGGACGTTATTGCGGCCAAGCCGCTGTTTGCGATCACATATAAAACGTTTGATCAAGTCCTTTGCTTCAGCAGATATAGTGGTTTGTTCGGGGATTTGAAACGTTTTCTGAAAAGTATGACGAACAAAACATCCGTGATAAGCTGTATATCAAACAAATTGAAGACAATTGTTGGGAAACGATGAAGAGCAACTATAGTGCACAAGAAGATCTAAGGATATTGAACCGATAAAAAAGAACAGATGTCTAAGCAAAACAGTCCAAAAAATGATAGGAAGTGAAAACTAACCTCAAAATTCATTATTCGACTATAGGTTTCGATCAGGTTCTCACTATAAAACGGAGTTTCCCCGAACAGCATTTCAAACATCACTACTCCGAGAGACCAATAGTCACACTCTATTCCAAATGTTCCATGTGTGTCTTCAGCAGCTCGCAAAATTTCAGGAGCGATGTAATCCGGCGTCCCTATGGCGGCAGTATTTTTTATGAGACCATCATTTCCGATACGAAGACAGGAACCAAAGTCGGCTAGAACAATGTGACCCGAGCTTCAGAAGTAATGAGTTTAAAAAGTAATCATACCTTTCAATAAGAACATTATCAGGCTTGATGTCGCGATGAACGTATCCTAATTCGTGTAGCGCATGGATTGCAAGTACCATTTCAGCCAAGTAAAAACGCGAGATAGGTTCTGGGATTTGATCGTCAAACTTGCTTAGCATCGTAAGCATATCACCTCCATTGTAAAATTTCATAACGAAGTACTAAATAGTAATACTGTGAAAGCGCAAACGCACGAGATATTTTTCATCCTGAAATGTATAATACAACTGCGAAATCCACGGGGAATTTCTGATCATCGCCTTTACTAAGACCTCGCGTTCTTCTTGAAAACAAGCTCTCTAAGATAAATTAATGCTCATCATATTCCGCATACATCAGAACGTTTCAGCATGTCATATTTATGGAGCGACTTAAGGGCATAAACTTCGTTCGTTCCCTTTGCTCTAACTAAGGAGACATCGCCAAAAGCTCCAGAGCCAATCAAACGAACGGTTTCAAACTCAGATCTCGAAATTCTACATTCTTCAATCCGTCTTATTAGATCTTTCACTAAACAAGGATCGCATGCACATAAAGAGCTGTGAAACCTGTCTTGCAAAATTTGGCGCAATTTCGTTCGTTCCGATGCTGTGGCAAATTGCACTCATAGTAAAGGCACAATAATGTGTCTAACAGGAATTCAATGTTGAAACTTCCCGATTCCTCGGAAGAATCTTGTAAATAGAGTGTTAAAAGCTCATCACAGCGCTCTCGTACGGAGCGCATTTTCGGGTTGAGCAGCCCACAAGGTCACAGGACGCGCCGGCAAGTCAGCTTAATTAGTGCAAGGTCATGATTTGTGAGCACGCTAGATTCGAGGTGGGTTCAATGGGCCACAATATATTGGATTCGTCAGAAGTGAATATCTTTAAACTATAACATTAATCTAGTAAAAGGGTTTAAAGTTTTGACATCTATAACGTAATTTTACATGATTTATAGATAACTTGTCTTTCCATCCATTTTTGTTTTCACAATTACTTACCTTGAATTAAGCTTACAATCTTTGATTCTTTATGGATTTGTAGATCATAGAATGGATTTTTTTACCAGCAGGTGCTAAAGCAGCTAGCAATATCTGGTTTACACTCAACCAGTTACTTATGACTACGGCCACTGCCTGCAAGCAGTGATGCGTACACCTTCCTGTACAAACATCGGCCATGTAAGTTACGATTTTGGTGGGATTTGCGATAACAAATCCACCCGAACACGTCAATCATCACCCCTTTAAGCTTAAGTGACTTTCATTTGCCCCTCTCACCTCTACTCTTTGGCCCAGATCAACTGTAATTGTGATTGCTGATGACTTACCAAACAATCTTCTGACCTCTTACACTCGTCCTACGAGGAGCCGATGCCTCGCTGCGTCATTACCGATGGTTCCCTTACATACCGGTGACCTGTACTCGCCTTTCTAGAGCTACCTTAACCAGCCCTGTTCGCTTCACTCGATGACCTAAACAAACCACTCATTTGATGAATATGAATTAATCTACAACACTACTAAACGCTCCCGCTGTCTATGTGATTGTTTCATGGAGAGCAGCATTTATCAACTTTGTATTTATTTTTCCACAGCACTAAGTTTGCAATGACGAGGCCCTCTTGGCCTAAAATATAAAACTTATTTATTTAATTGGAAAGCGTACATGTTGCTCCGACATAATATATTTCAGCTTACCAACAAACATGCTCGTCTTGCGCTCCCTTACGATTGTTCCAGGCAGAATATCGGTCTGATCCTTTCATTACATTACAAGTCGTTACCGACCACCCTTCAGTTTCTGTGAGACCCTCAGGCCCACATTATTATGGATTACTAGAACAAACGATACGAGGATTAGTTTTTTCTCGAGCTGGCTGCCAAAGAAGACACATAGAAGATACAACTCCCCCTTCGCAAACTTAGTCCTGCCAAGCGCGAGCGCTACGCCCATTTCATCTTGCTGAAGAATCCACCAGGCCTTTGCTTCGCAGACACGGTGAAGACGTTGTCGCAGATTTCTGGTGAACATTTATCCCTGTTCAACACTCTATTTTGGTTTCTCCAGCCCTGCAAATGGGAACCCAACAATTTTGTCACGTATGCCGGCATTTTAAAGCGGGATTTCAGGCATTTTCCACTCGGTTCTCTCTCAGAAGGCCAGTATAAATGCTGTTTATACATTTACGACCTTAAGTCCTCCGAGGATGCCAACATCCAGAAACGTTATCTGTCCCACGTAAAACAGGCCAGATCAGTCAAAATTTAAGAACTGGCTGCCAAATTTCAAGCACCGATGAACCTTCAACATGACTCGGCCATGATCCAAGGCTCATCTACTGCTGGCTCAGTCCATGCGGTCACAGCAGCTAAGCCACCTCCGGTTATGCGGCATAAGCAAGCCCCCAAGGCGAAGTCCCGCTCTCTTCTTGTCGCTACTGTGGTGCCTGGCATTTCCATCGTAATTGCATAGTTCGGCAGTATCGTTGCCAGAACTGTTATCAGTTAGTGGCACCGTGATGGGTTCTGCCAATCCTCGGCTTGCGTAAGCAAGCCTGACCACACCAATTCCAACCTAAAGCGCCGTTTCAAAAACTCAGAATCTCGGCAATTCTTTGCGTCTGTTGGCCACATCTGATCGCCGGCAGTTCGTTTATCCATTGCTAAACGGTTTTGAAGCTCGCCTACAATTGGACACTGCTTCAGATATCACCATAATCTCTGAGAGACTCTGGCAGTCAAAAGGCACCCCCACAATGCAGCAGACCTCTCAGTCCGCCACGAGCGCGTGCGGTGGTCTTGTCCAGTTAATGGGGCAATTGCACTGCTGCGCTTACTTCCGCGGCACTAACATCGCTGCTATTTGCTTTATCCCCAAGTCAAACCTCAATCTACTCGGTCTTGACTGGACTGAACAACTGCTCTTGGTTGACTTGCCGCTCTGCCCTGTTTGCAGTCAAGTGCAGATTCTTGCTGTATCCGCAGGTCCGCCAAGGATATTTTCCCGTGGTTTGCTCCAGTGTTCCAAGACGGCCTGGGTTGTTAAACACAAACGCACACACACACATACGACAATTCCCCGTCGATTTCGACTATGGGTGGGACGCGCTCCAACAAGCCGCAGCAAACGCTGAAGCAAGCCGCAACAGACACTAAGACAAGCTGGGCAAGCAACACGAAAGCGACAGCAAGCGGGAGCAACGCAGAGAACTCGTTCGAGAGAACAAAGGAGTTTAGGCAGCCTCGCACATAATCTACCCACTCGCTCGCCACTCCCTACTCCATATCCGGTGTAAAGACAAAGTCAATAAGACCGGGGATGAGGGAGGGTGTAGATGGCTGGCGCGATAAACACTCAACACGCACCATAAAAGCCACATTTAGAGGAAGCCATTGCAGTCTGACTCTTAGTCCTCCCTCTCCTTTCGTATGCACACACAGATACACGCGTACAGAAGGAGCAGCTACGTGGGGGTCCGAGTTTCCGCGTCAGTTGGCAGACCCTCCAAGCCACGGCTTTTAGCGCACCGTGATAAATTCAGACGCATTCAGATTTATTATAGTGAGGAGAGAAACGCGCCGAGGTTGGCCTCACTCCCTCCCCCACCGCGTAGTGAAAACCTTGCTTTCCGGAAACCTGAGGTGGGTCTGAAAACCAGTGGGAACGCGAGTGCAGTCACCAACAGGGAATCGGAAGTGAGAGAAAGTGCCAGCGCCTTCCAGGCCGCAGGGACCGTGGTTGGCTGAGGACTGGCGTTGCATGTGCATACAGACCATTGGATCTCAAAAGGGTGAGAGCAGCCCTGCATGAAGCCTGGGCCAACACCCTTCTGGGAGGTGTACCCAATCAGCCATCGACTGAAAGGCACTACCCGTACTCCGTTGTCGGTTGTCGTTCGTGGGCGAGGCTGAAATGAGAAAGAAAGACAGTTGGTGGACTTTGCAATTGTGGACGTGCAGAGGAAGAGGAAGAAGAAGAAGTAGAAGAAGAAGAAGAAGAAGAAGAAGAAGAAGAGGAAGAAGGAGGAGGGGAGCGGACGAAATGGAAAAATATATAAAGGGTGAGGAAGAAAAAGAAAGTGAAAGAGGGAGATAGGGAGAGGAGGCGAGGGGGGCGCGCAGGCAGGCCGAGAGAGGGGGGAGGAAATCAAATATAGAAAAAACAATGACAACAAAATCTCAGGTTACCTTGCAGCAGAGAATCTTTAGTAACTACTGATGCTTTCGTTTGTGCTAAAGATATAACTGTAGGCGCAGCTATTATGAGTGTGAGTGTGGTAATGAAGCGAGTAATATAAATACAATATGGTAGAAGTGCGGCAAAGAGAAGCAAAAAAATGGAGTAAGTAAGCCCTGTGCTAATTTGACTGGTGCGGCCGACGAAGAGAGGTGTAAAGTTGTTAATCTTTTCAGTGCCCATGCACTCTAAGGGCGCTTCAGTACGATTCAGTCCAGGAGGCGTTACCCCTGAACGAGGGTGCCATGAGTCACTATGTTTATCCGCCCTCCCCCCCTATCTCATAAACCCATGGCGCGAGCTATCGATGTAACTGCATTAAAATCGATTATCTGATTTCCCATGCTGTCGTGTGAGAGGCGAGCCATCGGGGATGTCCGACAGCGTGCTTATTCGCCTGGGATTTTACAGCAAGCGGCTGCACTTAACGCGAGTATGCCAGTGCTAAGTTGGCGGCTCAGTTGAGTACGGAAAGAAGGAGAGTACCTCAGGAAAGGACACGGTACCCAATACGGCTATTGCCAGGAGTCTGACACTAAGTTGGGTGACAACATACATGTCCTGTGAGGAGCTATACTGCCACTCAACCAAGCTTCTTAATTCTAGACCGGAGCTATTATGGGGTAGTAAAAGGCAACACAGTATTCGACAAATTCAGCAAGAACGGTCTCCATTTGCCTGAGATAGGAGGCACTCACCTGGGTTTCCCGACAAACTTGACGACGCAATCATGACGCGAGGCGACTAGTGAGTGGGGCTGAAGCTGGCGACTAGAGGTGTGGGTGTGTGAGGTGCTGGGTGTGCCGACATCACGGTCAGTGCCGCTGTCGTGGATGCGCATGTGACCTATTAGGCCCATGCGATGAGCGAATGATCGGGGGCAGTGTGGGCAGTGAAGGCGGCGGTCTCGTCTGTGTGTTGGTGCTCCAGGCACTAGTTCACCAGTCTCTGAGTGATGGATTCGCAAGTGACCGATTAGACCGATGCGTGAGGTGAATGTGCGATTGCAGTGAGGGCAAATCAGACCCTCAGAGCTGGTGGGGGGTTCAGGTGTGGGGATGCGAGTTGTGGAGGGCAATGATGTGGAGGGAGTTGTGGATGGGTTGGAGTCGGTGGATGAGGGCAACGAGGCATATCTCGCGTCAATTATTGCCGTCAAGGTGGAGGGTGGAGTAGGGTCTGGTGGAGTGTGTGGTGCAGTCGACGTGGATGCTGTCGGAGGAGGGTTGCATTGCTTCCGGAGGTGACCGACCAAGGCAATGCGTGCATGGAAGGTGCGTTGACAACGTGGACACGTTGGAAGGGCTTGGGTGGTGGCAGCGTGCGTCCGTGGATTGTGAGACTTGCGTGCCGTCTGTTTTGCCTTGGTGGTGGCGATCCGACTAGCTTCGTAGATTGCGGCGCCTGTTTTTACCGCTCTTCGCTACACAGATCAGTTCTAAGCTAGCTCCTTCAAGTTCGTCGTGTTTATTTGCAGACACTTCAGGGAGTTCTTCAGGTTATCTTTGTAACGTCTCTTCTGTTCTCCTTTGCGACGATTACCCACGACGACATCGCAATAGAACAGTCGCTTGGGTAGCCATTCATCGTTCATACGTACCACGTGTCCGCTCCAGCGCAGTTGTATCTGCCTGAGCATGGCCTGGATGCTGAGAACTCCCGTTCTCTCCAGCATTTCCGTGTCCGGAATCCTCTCCTGCCATTTCACCTTCAATATGCGGCGTAGGCAGCTGATGTGAAAATGGTTCAGTTTCCGCGCTTGACTAGCATAGACAGTCCAAGTCTCCGCTCCGTACAAGAGTGTTGACAGCACAACAGCCTTGTACATCTTCAATTTCGTTGACAGTTGAAGACCATGACGATTCCATACGGAGGCTTGTAGCCGACCGAAGGTTTGACTGGCTTTGGAGAGTCTGCGGGCAATCTCGGCGTCTATTTTAGTATTGCGGGAAAGCGTACTGCCGAGGTAGGTGAAGTTGTCTACGTTCTGCAGTACGGATCCGTTGGGGTTGATGCGTGCGGGGTTGAGGTCAGCACCTGGCGGCGGTTGATGCATAACCACCGTCTTGTCCGTGTTGATGGTGAGGCCCAAATTGGTGCAACCTGCTGCAAAGAGGTACATTCTCCTTTGCATGTCTGCTTCGGTGGTGGTGTTGAGAGCGCAGTCGTCTGCAAACAGCAGATCATGAACTGTGGTTGAGGAGACGCGCGCGGGGGCCTGCATCCGACATATGTTGAGGAGGTTTCCGTCCGTTCTGTAGTTGAGGGGGATTCCGGGACGCTCGTCACGGTAGGCGTCCATCAGCATGGCAGAGAACATGAGACTGAAGAGGGTGGGTGCGAGGACGCAGCCCTGCTTCACTCCATTGGTCACTGCGAAGGCTTCAGACAGCGTTCCGTAGTCCGTGACGCGCGCCACCATCCCATCATGAAGTTGTCGAACCATGTGGGTGCAGTGTTCCGGACAGCCAAACTTCTGCATAACCTTCCAAAGTTCGGGCCGGTTCACCGTGTCAAAGGCTTTTGTCAGATCAACGAACGTAGTGTAGAGGTGGGTCCGCATCTCTTGACATTTCTCCTGCAGCTGACGTGCGGCAAATATCATGTCAGTGGTACGGCGGGGAAATCGGGAACCACACTGGCTTTCAGGCAGGAGCCCTTGTTCCAGATGGCTATTCAAACGATTGAGGAGAATGCGCGCGAAGATTTTTCCGGCAATATTCAGCAGTGAGATGCCGCGGTGGTTGTCACAGACCTGGCGATTCCCTTTACGCTTGTAGAGGTGGACGATGGTGGCGTCCTTGAAATCCTGGGGAACTTGTCCCTGTCGCCACATCTCTTGGATCAGGGTGGTGAGATGAGTTATGACTTGGTGACCACCATATTTGTAAATCTCCGCCGGGATCCCGTCGGACCCGGGTGCCTTCCCGCTGGACAGATGCTGCACAGCATTCATGGTCTCCTCAGGGGTGGGCGGGAGGTCGAGATCAGCATTAATTTCGACTTGCGGCAACCGTTCAATGGCAGCCTCAGAGGTGGTAGAGGGCCGGTTGAGTACACTTCGGAAGTGCTCGGCCCAGCGGCTCAGAAGTTGGGTCTTCTCAGTGATGAGGGTGATACCGTCCGCGCTGAGAAGTGGGGTGGTGCCCCTCACTACGGGGCCGTAGACTGCTTTGAGCGCTGCGAAGAAGTTCTTCCATTCATTGCGATCCGCGTAGCCTTGGATTTCCTCACCCTTACGAGCCATCCAAGCGTCCTGCATTTCCCGCAGCCGCTGCTGTACAAGACGGTGACTTTGGTAGTAGGCTGCTTTCGTGGCGTCAGTAAGGTGAGCGACATATTCGTTGCGGAGGCGATTCTTCTCAGAGATGAGAGTACTGATGGCTGCATCGTTTTCATCGAACCAGTCTTGGTGTTGGTGGGGCGCGGGCCCAAGAATGCGTTTGGAAATGGATTGCACAGCATCCCGTAGATGACAACATCGAGTCTTTACGGAGGGGTTCTCTTCTGCGACAGGGAGGTTATCCAGCTGTTGGGTAAACTCGTTGCTGAAACGCAAGCGGTTGGCAGGCAAGTTTAACAGATCAGCATTCAACTTACCTGGGGGTCGCTTACCTTGAGGTCTCCTGCGTGGTTGAAGACGGATCAGCATCTTGGAGATGATGAGATGATGATCGGTATCACCATCGGCACCCGGCATTGCCTTTGTCTCCAACACGTCCTGCTGGTCGCGTCGCCGCACGAGGACATAATCCAGAAGATGCCACTGACGAGACCTACGGTGCATCCAGGTCGTCTTGTGCTGCAGCGGTTGGCTGAAGTAGGTGTTGGTCAGTATGAGACCGTGCACCGCGCAGGTGCGAAGGAGGAGTAGACCATTGTCGTTGAGTCCTCGGAGGCCGTGGGGTCTGAGCACTCCTGTCCAGGCGGCGTGGTCTGTGCCGACGCGGGCATTGAAGTCACCAAGGACTATCAACTTGTCCGCCTTCGGCACAGAGGCCAGGATGGCGTGCAGATCCTCGTAGAACTTGTTCTTTGTCTCCTCAGAGCTGGTCATCGGAGGAGCGTAGACACTAACGATGGTGGTGAATTTGCCACCCCAGAGAGGCAGGCGCAGACTCATCAGGCTTTCGTTGATACTCTGCGGCGTACAGGGTAGTCGACCCACGATGTCCTTCCGGATGGCAAAGGTGACGCCGGCCTCGCGTCGCTCTGCCGTCGGACGGCCCACATAGAAGAAGGTGTAGCCGGCACCCACCTCTTCTATTGAACCTTCACCGGAGAAGCGGGTTTCACTGAGTGCGGCCATGTCCACCTTGAAGCGCGCTAGCTCCCGGGCGAT
>JAYGXS010000004.1:59186014-59246628 GCA_036362985.1 Ligula intestinalis | reverse complement strand
AGTGGTGAACGCGACAGTCTCTCTATTTATGCTGCTACGCATTCTAGTGCTGTGACATCTGATTGCTGTTAAAGTAACTGCTTCGGGTAGTATCGTCACTGATTTTACTAAGAAGGCAAGCTCTGCTAGGACTAAGAATGCTAATAATGACGGTGGAACGACTTTATGGGTAGGCATCGTTACAATGGAGGTGACTAAAAGTAATGTAATGGAATAGTGTAGGTATGACAATAGAGACAACGTGGGAGAGATAGCAGGTAGAGTAACAGATAGCAATCTTCAATTGGACAAAGAATAGTAAGATAGAATAGATGTGGAATCAGGCATACATAAGCATAAAGAGCAATGGCTGCAATGTGAAGACTACCGGATATCGAGTAGATTACACAGATACAGCAACGTTACGAGAGTAGTGAAATGTGTAAGCTAGTGAGGTAAGCACTGATCGCGAAAGGTTGTAATAATGGTAGTAACGATAAAGCAACTAGTGATAGCAAGTGTAGCAAGTGGGTAATAAAGAGTAAGGGAAAATAAACAATAAAATACAAACAGACAATGGTTTGGTATAAAGTAAGAAGCTTTCTTCCACCAGCTACGTCTACTAGGGTACTTAACGCTGCAGCTTGCGGGCATACCGGGCATGGGGACCTACACACCGGAGACCCTCTCTTGGTTTAGCCTGCTGATCGAGGCGGGGAGCTGGGGGGTGGCCGCCAGGCAAAGCCTAGCTTCGCAAGGCCACAAGTGACAGTTGTATGCCAGCCAAGGACGCTAGGCGAAGCCTCCTCCTGCGCGATAAAGATGATGCGATCTGCCACGACCTTCACGTTCAGCCTCCAGCTGAACACCCCATACCCCCCACATGCACACACACACACACACGCACACAAGTCGTACTTAATCTCTGTCCTGAAAGTTAACCAGTTTTTTGCCCAAAAGGGACCAGTTCCGTGTGCAACCTTGCCTCTTATTGACACTGAATTCAAGCGCCTAGAGGAACTGGGAGTTCTGAAACCTGTGATTAATTCCACCTGGGCTGCCCCCATCGTTGTGGTTAAGAAACCGAATGATTAGATTCGTATCTGCGCTGACTTTTTTATCGATCTCAACGCCGCTCTGACGCCGAACTGTTATCCCTTGTCTGTCTCCACTGATCTGTTCACCTTGCTGAATGGTGGCACTTGCTTTGCCAAGTTGGATCTGGCTGATGTGTACTTGCAGCTCGAAGTCAGTCCAGTGTTGCGCGAATCGCTGACGATAAGCACACATAGTCATATCTTCCAGTGCACCTGATCATACTTTGGTGTAAAGAGCGCTCTGGCCCCTCTCCAGCAAAAAAATGCTCTCTGGCGTTCCTGGTATGGCTGGGTAGCTGGACTACATAATCGTCATGGGTCCGTCCTCAGCTGAGCTCTAAGACCAAGTGCGCACAGTATTTGAACGCGTGCAGGAAAATGGCTTCCGATTGCGTATCGAAAAGTGTCAATTGTTCCTCGAGTGTGTGGGATACGAGACAGTCCATGCGGGACCCTGAGATAGGAGTATCTCAACTGTGACTTAATATTAAATAAGAACAAAGTCTTTTGCTGATGAAAGCACGTGCTTTTTCAACGTCTTATTTAAAACATGTGTCAAGTTTATTCAGAACATATTAAACATATAAAACATATTTAACAAAGAGGCATTTAAATGTCACTACAATACTCATCCTAGGAAAACAGAGTTTGGAAAAACAAAATGTTGACAGGAAGAACAGGTAGGAGTGTAATGTATATCGTACAAGTTAATAACGATCAGGAAAATGGATGTGACGACCACTGTGCGTAATGGGAAGAATTTTTGGGATAGGGGAAGACGCAAGCTTATCGGGTGCAAATGAAGTCGTGGAAATAGCAAGTGGCAATGTGCCGGGTGGAGGTTTTCGGTTTGAACCGTTTTAAGAGACTCGATATAAGCCACCTTTTAACTATTGACTGAAATCACTTAGGTGCGTCTGGCCAGGACAATCTTGAAGTGCTTGTCCGTGCGAGATAGTACCCTGAATGGTCCATCGTAGAGCTGTTGTAGTGGTCGGCGAACACTATCTACGCGGAATAAAATATAAAGGAACATGTGAATAAGTTAGGGTCGATGTATGCCTTTATTAATAAAGCACGTGGAGGAATTGCACAAAGATGTGAAATGGCCTGACGTGGTCTTTTCACATAATCCGTGGAATCCAAGCCGGCTGAGCTTTTAGAGTGCCCGGAAAAATCGCCAGGAATTTGTAGGGTAATGCCGTAAACAATTTCGGCAGAGGAGCACTTAAAGCCGGGCTTGAAGGCAGTACGACTGCCAAGCATGACCGAAGGCAGATACTCGCTACAATAGGAAGGATTGTAACGAACTCGGAGAGAGGCTTTGATGTTATGATGGAAACGCCCGACTTGACCATTTGATGAGGAATTTTATGCTGTCGTGCGTATGTGAGAACATCTGAGGCAGTTAAAAAATCTAGACTTAAATGCTTGCCCTCGACTGGTGGTTAGGATTGAGAGGATGCCATACTGGGAGATCAAGTGCTCCAAAAAGGCATGAACCACAGAATCTGCAGTTATATTAGGTATAGGATTTGCAATAAGCCAGCGAGTATATTAGTCGTCACAGTAAGCAAACAGTCGCAACCACGTGATGTTGCGTCAGGTGCAAGAAAAGTGCCGATTAGGGCTTTTTGGTGTCGTCTGACCTTGGCCTCACGACAGATTAAACATGCATGGGTCAACTGGCGAATAAGAGTGCTCATGCTTGGCCAGAAGAAACGTTCGCTGACCTGGCGCTGGGTTCTGTGGATGCCAGGTTGAGCACGTATGCAACGTGGCATACGTATAAAAGATAGATAACACCGACTTAAACTTATGCCTGCATAGATGCAGAAACTTAAATCGGGCTCTGTAAACTATATAATAAACAGGATAATCAGTTTCGGCGACGATCGACTTCTTAGGGTCAATAACAGACGCATTCTTAGATAGTTGAATCGGAAAGTGACTCAGTTAATTATATGAGGGATTTTTGCTGGCATAGTGGCAGGATCAAAAAACAATCGGCAGAATTATAAGATGACCTAGGATTAAATTATACGGATACCGTGATTTTTCGCGGTCAATGTGAGAACAGAAACGGCAACATTTTTTTGAATCAAGCAATCTATATTGATTTATTTTGAATAATACACTGGATTTTTACCGTTCATCAAATATTCGGCACAATTTCGTTTGTGCCCCGCAGTTTGTTTTATCAGGCCAAATAAATTGATTGTTTGACCTCAATTAGGGAACATTTTAAAATGCGGATTTGCTCGATTTTGCATACCGACCACAATAGTCCTGTTACAGCTTTATTTGCCAAGGACAATTGGTGTGTTTCGGGTTCTGCAGGTTACTTGTCTTTTCTCAAAAATATTCTTGATACCTTCCATGATTTATGCTCATACTGTAACTAGTGGACAATACTTCACAAAAATTGAATTAGTATTATTGATTAATAGCCGCTGTATCAGGCTGTATTTTTGCAGCAGGGTTCCTGGGACTTTTTATTTTAATTTCAGTCCCCTTTTATACAAAATTATCGAACTGAACATAAACCTTTTTATTTTATTCCTACTTTCTAATAAAACAAATAATATCTTAGACCAATGATGTCTCGAGATTTCTTTTTTCGTCCATTTAGGATGTCATATTCAAAATAAGTGTCCGTCTAGAGGGTGTTAATGTGGATTTGAGGCACCCCTCACCAAGGGTGAATTAGCTAACTTTTACATGTAACTTACCCCAATAGCAATGTTCCGGAATCAAAAGATAGGATGGTTCCAGTTGGACAAAAGGGTAGAGGCGAATAGACCCCTGTAGCCTTTCGTACATGTGCACTGTGATTGCGTATATGGGCGGTATTTTATGCGCTGACTGGGGGAGGTTACAAGCCATCATCAAGATCGATGGTAGAACACACTAGCCCCTCCCCATACCTAAGAAAAACCCTACGTGCACGCACGCCTCTTACATTTTCTCTTCCCCTTTCCAAAAAAATACGGCACATGGATTGATGTCTTGCTTTGGCAACCCGTGTTCAGACCACACTTAATGCGTTCCTATAGGGGGGGGGGGGGGGGTGGAGGGGTAGGGGGCGCCTACGTGCATCAAGTGCACTCTGAGCAGGCTCGGTCAAGCCGAATGAGTAGACGTAATTGTTTACTTGCTGTCTGACTACCTTCTCAAACGACCTGGAGAGTAAAGCCCTAACGGTAGTAAGAGAGGGCTGGCTGATATAAAAATGCGGCTTAACTGAGCTTGATCAGAGTGCACTTGATTCACGTAGTCACCCCTACCCCATCTACCCCCCTATTAAAACGCATTTAGTGTGACCTGAACACGGGTTTTCCGCCCTAGGCATACGCCAGAAAAAGTTGCTAAAGAAATACATCAATCCGGGCGCCGTAATTTTTTGAAAAGAAGAGGAGCAAACGTAGGAGGCATGCGTGCGCGTAGGGATTTTCTAAGTTAAGGGGAAAGGCTTGTGTGTGTTCGACCACCGATCTCGATGACGGTTTGTAACCTCCCCCAGCCAACGCACGAAATACCGCCCATAAACACAATCATGGCGCACTAGTACCAAGGGCTACAGGGGTCTATTTGCCTCTATCTTTTGCTTCGACTAAAACCATTCTATTTTTTGGTACCGGAAAATTTCTATTAGGGCATTTAACCGCAAATTTGTTGTCACACTCCGTATACACCTAATTACGCAGAACTGCAGTGGACAATACCTTTGCATTCAACTTTCTACTTTACTTCTCAGGCGTGATTAAAATTCGTTCAGGCTAAAATTTTTAAATTTACACAATTTTCGTTGGTTGTCATGAAAAATATGCCCAAGTATCGTTATGCACCTTTCCTTCATCGTTTCCTTACATCACACGCCAACAGTAATCAAGTATAGACTCTAGTTTGACCCTTGCTTCCGATAACATTTTACGACCAAATGGTTTTAACTATGATCATTTACGCATGAACTTTTTTATGGCGCGCGTAGGCTGGCCATCCTGAGCCGTCCTGGCCTAGGTGCTACGACCAAGTCATGAAGACCGGAGGCGGGGGTTCAGATGACTGGCGCGGCCTAAATCCTTACCTAGGCACGCTACCATATCCCCGAACTTGGGAAATTTGTTATGGAAGCGCACCACGAATAACACTTGCCGACCCTAGATCTAGCCTCCACCTGGGTCAAGACCATTCGCCGTGTGACCCATTTAGCGGACCAATCGGATGAGAAGAAGGGTTTGGGCTGTGGCTGTGTGCGGTTACCCCCATTAAAACCATTAATGTCCACCGTCGGACATCAAAGTGTCAGAGGTCCAACGTGTTTTTTTGTCATCAGACGGCGTCTGTATCCGAAGCTCAATCAGATGCAGAGTACAAGCAACTGATACACTAGACTGCTGAAGATGCATCAGACGCCAAACCTCCTCCAAATACTCTGGTATATCATCCACATATTTTATAACACTTTTCTTTGTGCACCTTTAGCGGGTGATTTTCCATCTTGACATCAACATGCTGAAAAAGAATAAAAAACGCAAGTTACAGAGAATAGGCAAACAAAAACGTGAAGGCAGTAATATGACCGCTCGGCAGCGTGGTAGTACAGGAAATGATATGCGATAGCGTGCCGCGGCCTCTTGGCAAAAAACAGATCAACTTTACAATAGCTGGCCGCACACGCATTTGCATCTGGTAACCAATAAAATTCACTAGGAAGTTTGTCAGATTTGCTTGATTCTAGTTGATCCAATTTTGAAAAAACTCGCACCAAATGCCGAAAATCAAGCAAATTGGACAAATCCCTTGATAATTACATCAGCCTTGTAGTCATTCTGGTGGATTCTAGATAATCGCTTTGGAAATCCTGCTTGGGCAGTTAATTTCCGGTCCCGTATTGGTGAGTTCCATGCAAGTTGGGCGAGTAAAATTGATCCAAGTGTGATTAAACTCACGGTATAAAGCGTTGAATTTGTAGCTTAATGGTAGAGAATTGGCTTCCGATTAAAGCCTTTCATATTATACGGGTTCATATCCTGCCAAATGCCGCGATTTGTTTTCACAATTGGGTCAACAACAAAAAAATTTAGCCAAGAAAAATCTACGACAAATCGAGTAATGTTTCATTGAATTTTGCCATAAGGGCTAGTGCTAGGACCACTACTGTGCCCTCAATCCCCAAGAAATCTTGATACCCGACTCTTGCGACCGACAATTGACGCGTTTCAGAGGATTTGAGAATTGCCTATACGGAAAAGCCATTAAGTCTTCATGGCATAGGGACTATTGCAACGTAACCATTGGTTCACAGTCATGTAGGATCGTGTTGATTCATTGCTTTCCAACCTTCTGAAACCTATTTGTTGTGGGATATACTTACTCAGGATTGCTCTATTTCTCTTTTTATGCGCAATTGATCACTGAGATTTTGTCTGCTGACTGTGAATAAATTAAGTTGCATTGACTGACATCGTGCGTGCTCCCATCCTGAACGAGCCACACGTATGTCTAGCTCACTCGATCTCAATCGGAATTCTAAAATGTGCTCTTAATTAAAAACAAAAGGATGGTAAAATATATTACCTCGAGCATATATTAGTTACATTTGAGGTCAGCTTTTGAATGAGATTCCTGCCAGCCGCCTTCAAAAACGATTTCCTTTAAAACCGACTACTTCAATGGCATGAAGTTGTCAAATTGATTTTAATGCGACCATAAATTGAAATAATTTTTTGAAAAAATGTACTAAAATATTTTTTTGTTTTAATCGTAGGACAGCAAATTACGTCACCTCGAATTTTATTCTCAAACAAACGGTATTCATAGACTTCAAAAACCTTTCTGCTTGTCAGATTTTAAGTGACGTGGTGAAAAACGTATTCGTAAGTCGTTCTATCTGCCAATTTATTCGTACCACTTATAAGGTAACCAACAGTTGGCATCTACATTACAAAGTTTTATAGAGATTTATACTTACTCGCCAAACGGCATTGAGTAGCCTTTCAAAACTGATGATCATGTAGCCTACTCTCAAGTCTTCTTTCTGACCGCTAACAAAACGCTGGTGCTGTAAAAAATGGTAATTAAGGTATGATGCATTTTTATCATTGATTTTGACTGCCTTTATAAATTTAAATAGATTGTACGGAAAACATGCACAAACAATTCTTTCTTGTACTCGTTTGATAGCCAATTACGCCTTTCTAAAATTTCATGCTAAAATAAATGGTTTCGTTCGGTTTTATTAAAATTTAGAATTATAAGATGGTTTACGGTTATGAGACGTTTATTAATAATAAATCGTATCCAAAAACCTATGATAGCATGACCCACTTCTATTGCAAAATTTCATGAGAATTATGTGGCTTCATTCTTAAGCCGTAGGCAAAACGTACTTTCCCTTAAACACTGTGTACACAGCGCGCAGTATGTTAACCTCAAATTCAGACGTTACAGTCGGTAGGCTTTGAAATTATTCGGCAATTTATTTACTTTTAAAAAACATAAAATACCCTTTCTTTAAGCATAGAATTTAAAGAAGGTGTAATTTGCTACTAACCAAGAAAGAATAATTTTGTGAATGCCTTCCATAAAATATATTTGAATTTACGAAGGCAGTAGAAATCAAGGATAAAAATGCCTACCACTTAAACAACCATTGTTTACAGTACATACTTTTTGTTAGCGGTCAGAAAGCAGTTCGTTAAAAATCCGTTATTTTATGGAGACTGAAATGACTTGAGAATAGTCTATATGATTATCAATATTAACATCATACTCAATGCCGATTAGCGAATGAGTATCAATCTTTCGCAAATGACAAAATGTTGCATGAATTCGGAGCCGTACTGCAAGGACTAATACCGACTCAGTATGTCCTTAATCCGAGTGATCCGCGTTTTGGCCCGCACACCACCGGTTCAAAACCAAATGAGATTTCTTTTCGCTTATCTTCTGTAAGAGTTATTCCATTTTGAATTTCAAAGAAATTATTCCTGTCTTCTTTTAACGATGGCTTGCGTTTACTTTTAGAGTAAAAAGAGAGCTTTTTTCTAATTGGCTGGATGAATTTTTTTTGAGGCTTCAAGCATTCCCAGAAAAGGTGATGAAACATGCAGAATTAAATGACATCATAAAGTTTCGTTTACCTTTAGCATGCGATGATCGCACTCAGTTGAACAAGAGGTCATACAGGCAAAAAGTTAACCTGTATAACGCTTACGAATAAAAATTATTTTCTAGCATAAATTACTTGTAGGGCCATCTAAATAGTTATTCCCCCGCCCAACTGCCTAACGTATTTTGTGGTCAAACATTAAATTCTTGGCTGGTGAGTGGAAATGAATTTTAAACTGTGGCAGAATTGGTCATAATATTAAATTAAATTAGATTCTGATTGTTTTAATATGCTAAAAAACTAAAATTCCATCAACGTGAACCCCGATTGCGCAGGCTACGGATGCTGATTGAGGGAATTCGACCTTATGTAGGCGGAATTTTAAAAAAATGGAAATTCGACGTCCTATTGGTAGAATTTAACGAAATAGGGAAAGTCAAGCTACTGAAAATTTAAAATAAGTTTTTTATGATAAGTCAACGGGATTTAGAGCCTCTTAAGTCAGTCTTGCCTTTTTTCAATTGACTAGATGGCTCTTTCTCCTTCTGGGACCTCAAGCATTCGAAGGGCACAAGCAAGCGTCTTTCTCAATCGGCCGAAATTACCTGCATCAAATTCTGGTGGGTGTATTTATGTTTGGGCGATTTTATTTTCAAGGAAGGAGACCCAGATGTTTGTGCTGACGACGCAAAATGGTCTGATATCTTTCTGGCTAAACAATGTCCTCATCGACAGCCTCAATGTAAATTTTGTTATTTATGCTCACTTCCTCATTCTCGTCTCCCACACAACCAGATCGATCAGACCCTATTTTCGATTGAATTTCTGGACCGCATTCAACAGTGTGTCCTGGGGACAGCGGAGGGATTGTCCATGATTGCAACAGACCCTGGTACGTTCATTGACCGCATTTGTGTAGGCTCTCTGTTTCAGAACAAGCCGGCGGACGCCTCCTTAATCTCTGGCAGTACAGGGACCTGGAGCACCACAAGGGCATTGTGAAATGTCTACTCTTCCTACCGAACCGTCTTTATTCTGCAGGGTTCGTAAAATGTCTGCAAATGGATAGGTTTGACTAGTTGCTAGCCAATCAGGCTATAAAAGTGACGAACATTTGAAGAATTTTAAATATACATCCCCTCACAGCTCGTTCAGTCTTTTAGAGGATCCAGGGCAAAACTGTCCTGTATGGCCGCCTCAATATCCCTCGTTCCCGCCAAACTGTCTTACGTAATTTGTGGTTAACGTTTAATTCTTGCTTAGCTAGTGTAAATGATTATGAACTTGTGTTGGAAGTGACCAAAAAGTATTAAATTAAAGAAACTTATATCTTTGAAAATTCCCATTGAAAATTTCAGAAGATGAAGTGGCGAACATACGTTTGTTTTCAATAATTCTCTTTAGGCCTTTACATTTCCCCTGACAGCCGTACTATTTTTTTCTACCAACCCGCATGGTCTATTCAATTAATTACCATATAAATGAGAAGGCCTGATGAGAATTATCGAAAATAAACGTATTTTCGCCAATTCATCTTCTGAAACTTTTTTTGCTTCAATGTGCTTAAAAGAATCCACTCCACCAACAGTAACTTTTGTTTCTCAGGCAACTGATGACTACTGATGGAAATGCAACCTTATATTGACGGAATTTAACGAGAAAAAAAGGGAATGTGACGTTATATTGGCGGAATTTAACAAAACAAGGAAAGTAGGTTATTGTTATAAGTCAAAGGCAAATATGACCTATAAAGACAGTCCTACGGGATTTAGTAAACCGGGAATCACCACGCACTTTCGAGTGAGCTTTTCACGTTTTTATTGCAAAAAGCACGAGTGAACGGATGATTTTCGAACAGTAGATAGATGTGCAAACTGTTGAAATACAAAGTATTTCCTTCAGCTTCAGCGAAATAACTGCAAATTTCCCAAACTGCCAATAGGTCGTCAGTGGCATATATGTTCGTCCATGATTCACCACATTGATAGCAAAGATACAACCTGCTGCCCGATCGTGAATATATCAACGGAATTCGGGTCGAACATTAACATCAGCTTAATGTCCGAGCCTGATGATATCTTAACGAAGAAGATTAGAATGATGAGATTTTACATAATGGCAAGACTGTCTTGTAGGGCCGATCTATTCCCCCCGCCCAACTGTCTTACGGAATAAGTGGTTAAACGTTTAATTCTTGGTTGACGAGTGTAAATGAATATGTAATTGTATCGAAAATGATCAAATACTATTAAATTAAAGTCACATATAATCATTTTAATGAGCTAAATAGAATCAACTCCATCACAATAAACTCATGTTATTCAGGCAACTTATGCCCATTGATAGGAATTTGACCTTATATTGGCGGAATTTCATGAAAAAGGGGAATAAAAGCTTATTTTGGCGGAATTTAACGAAAAAGGGAAAGTTGGGCTACTGGAAAACGTAAACGTAAGTTGATATTATTTTAAGCCTATGGCAAGTGGGATCTCTAAAGACAGTCCTTCCAAAATAATAAAACGCTGTTTCAGAAAAAAACATGAGAAAGGCTGTGGGACAAGCCGAAGCCCTCGCGCTTGTGTCATGCAGCGACAGAAGTTCGGGGCAGCAGGTGTCCAGGCTTTTAGCTAGGTCCTGTTTTGTCAATGCAGCGAATCATGCAACATTTGTTAAAAAGATAACCCTTACTTACTAAAACGATGTAAATAGAGTGTGCCTGTCTGCGATCGAGTTTCCACGGTTAGTTCGGTTTTCAAAGACACCGACTCATGTCAGGGCATGCTGGGATTATGCTTTTGTGGTGCTGTTGGCTGATTGGATTGGACTGAATCATAACCACCCCTCTCCTCGGAACACATATTGAGAGCCCTGTTAACAGCACTCCAACACTATTGGTGAATGCCATTTAACAGATCCTTCCCATATTGACGCACATTCTTCTAAATTGTGCAGTTTCTATTTAACTCTTAATCGCTTAAAAAATAGAAGTAATTCCTCACGATTTTGCCATATAAAATGGCCGCATTTTCTTTTCCTAGGGCTTTACGGTATATTTTGCCATGGAGAATAGGCATAGGTAAAAATACTTTAAAACTAATCCCTTTCTGATAAACAGACGAATACTGACTGAGTTAATAGAACCCGGGAAAATGGCTATAGTGACTGAATGTGAAAAGCATTCCTTTAGGGGCTGGTAAGGAGATGCAGACATATACTCAGAGGAAGTCGATAGCAGCTGCCGTTTGTTTTGCACACACAACATCAACCACGTAAGCATGAATTACAGTTGGGGGTTTCAGTGTTGCTAAAAACTGACGTGCGTAACGGCTCACTGGCTGAAAGTACGTGCTTGGGCTTATTACTCTTTGAGTTGAGACCACAAGCCAAAATTAGTGCACTGGTCCTCGCAGTGCTCACAGTTTTCGTCCAATTTTTGGATTGCACAGTCTTATATTCATTCTTTTGGAGGTAGTTTGAATTATCCTGGATTGTATTTACTTCCTATTAACTGTTTGGTGAACGCCTGATTTTATTTTAAAAATCGGGTGCTTTCTTTAGTTGGACATTGTCGTCCTTGTCAGGCGTCTTCGTTCCGTCTCCTTATATTAGGCTCTATTCTTTTCGACGGTCTTTCTTTCTTTTTAATTCCTTTGCATTCGGGGAGGTTTCCATACCTTCCTGTTTTTTTAGTTGTGTAATGTCGATAGACGATTACCTTTAAAGATACCGTTAGGAATTGCTAGCAAGTTTATCTGCGTTGTGGAACTAGAACAACGAGGTTATCCCTCTTAATGTAGTGTTTTCTAACTTGTGCACGAACACGATTTGGAGTGCATCTTCTGCTTACCGGAATAAATCTGTAGGTTTGCGGGTGTTTCAGACAGCTGAACTGGCTGTCCTTCGTAGAAGCGAAAACTGAATTTATCCATCACCAAGTGTACAGATGCGGCTGTACGTGTTGGCCTTGGGCTAATCGGTTTTTCTCCGTTCGCTGCTTGGCCCTGCGTGTGGATTTTGGTTTGGCGTGACGGCAGAAGGTTTCTGTTTCGTCCCCACGGTAGAGGATACTCTGTCTGCCCTCTCTTCCGGTGGTTTCGTCAAGAGGCCGTCTTCGTCTGCAACTCCTGACTTCAATTTGACCGTGTCATGTCTTTTATTTACGTTATGGCGTAGGACTTTGTAGGCCGTAGGGAGGTCCAGGTGCCTGTTGACAGAGTTGGCGTCTGAGTGCCATTCCTTAAGCGTCAATCTTTTAGTTTTGAGGCTACTCGCCGACGATGGTCGTTCCTTGAATGTCGGAATTGTGGCGTCTCTCAGAAATTTATTGCAAGCTGCGAGTTAGGATCACGTGTCCGGGCCGCCGCTTTGCGTTTCTGTACGCGAGTCTGCAATTTGCGTCCTGTTACTCCAATGAAATTGCAGTCTCCATCGTTACAATGCATTTTATAGATACTGCGGAAGTTTCTGTTGGTGGCATCACTCAGCGGCGTATTGCCGCCTGAGGTCGATGGGCTATGCTTCTTCCAGTGGGTTTTACAAATCAGGAGACTGCTTCGGAGACTCCTTTTGTGCAGGAAATGGCCATTCAGACTTCTTGTTGCTGTTTCGCTGTCCATCGCCTGTTCAATCGGCGCTTACTTTGGTTAATAAAAAAATTCAGGTGTCCATTAACTCGAAAGATGTCACGTAGGTATTGGAAAATACTACGAACACAGCTACGTTTGTGAGATAGAAGGTGGTTGCTGTTGAAGTGTAGCACATGGTTCGTGTCGGTGGCCTTTCTGAATACTGTGGTTTGCAGTAGTCCAGTTGAACACCGTCGCACCAGGATATCGAGGAAGGGAAATTTGTGATTTATTTCCGTTGTCATTGAGCCTACTGCCAGGAATTTCAGAAGAGCAAACATACGTTTTGCCAAACCGGTAGAGTGCCATGAAGGGAGATTATTGGTCTAAGTGATATTTTTTCTTTCTGTGCTTTCGGCAAACCGTAAAATCGTTCTGGGGCTGTCTGTTGGTTTTAATGGAAAACCAATCGAAGGGGGCGTTATTGCACGGTCTGCTTTGAGTTTTGCCAGACTTTTGTTCATTTGAGTAAGCAGATGTCTCATTTCACTGGTTGTACATGTCTTATACGATTGCTGATCGTCAACTAGGCTCTGGGATTTCTTTTGGTTATCAGACTTGTTGAGCACCACTGTCGAACGATCTTTGTCAGCCGGCAGAATGATTATGTCTTCATCCGCTTTAAGGCTTTTGAATGCTCTCTGTTCTTCTCGGCCTAGAGTTTCACATCTTTTGTGTTGCAAAGCTGCGATGATGTTTTATGGCAAATTAATTCTTCTGCTTCCTCTGAGGCCTTTGTTGATTGAAGAAATGACTCAAACGTGGCAATGAATTTCGTGGGTGAAGCATCTGCTGGGTTGAAAGTTGCTTCACGTTCTAGGACTGCAAGTTGTGTGCTGGTGAGAGGTTTATGGGAAAGGTTATGGACGAGGTCGTCCAGAGGGTCCGTTGTTTAGGGCGTTCGCAGTTTGAATTTGAATATTTGGTCGAAGAAGCTCTTTGGAAAAATAATGTTTAGTGAGTGAATTTTCGAAACTGTCGAAACTGTTTCGTACGATTCCCATCCGTCTGATGATGACCTGGTCAGCCAGTGTCGAAAATTCACTCAAAAAACAACATTTTTCCAAAGAAATTCTTCTACCGAATTATACTTCTTGGGATGCCGACTTTCCAGTTCATGAATATGAATATTTTCATGTCATCAAAAGATTTTATGTCTCAGCAATAATCTCCAACTTTCTCCACAACATCTCCTAGATACGATCGTCGTCTGATAGCCTATGATGCCTCTGGCGCCGTGGATAACGACTTGGTTGTTGTCAGAGTGAAACACAGAGCTCATCTGGCAGCCATAAACTGTCTGGCTGGCATCAAAGTGGACAAGGATACCTGTCTGCTGGCTACTGGGGGATTCGATAGCTATATCAAAATCTGGAATGATGACCTCACTCTCTTCTACCGGCTTCACGATGTTCCCGAACTTAAAACAGGTACAGGCAGCGATGGGATTCTCGTTACGATATTAGTTTTTTTGGCCCCGAATAGCAGTACGTAAGAAAGTTATCTAAAAACAACGTCGACAACTGGACTGTGAGATTCTGACCACAGATTCCTGGTTGCAGAAAGTCTTTTCTGGGATGTTGATTCCACTGACGTCGGTTTATGTTTTCAGGGTTGCTTCATCGCAGTGCTGCTTCAACTCAACTTGCTTGTGGTCATGTCTAAAAATGCCAAGAATTATGATACCGTTACCCCTCATGAGATTTACGCACTTCCTATTCGAACATTTATTTTCCTTAGTTTCTCCCTTCATGTTTTTCGATAGATTTCCTTGAGAGTTCTTATTTTATTCTGCCAATTTTTTTGCTGCTACTGAACAGTTCGTTATATAGGCTGTAGTGATTCCCCTAGAAATGTTGGAAGCGACTAACATCCTTTCCGGTACTTCGGCGATAGACAACCTATAATTCATTTTACACTTCATTCAAACTTCTGTATATTTACTCGAACATTCATAATCTTTAAGTACTCTACCTGAACGTTTATGTGTTTCATAAGTCTTCCTGGAGTATAAGGTGTCCGCACTATCCACTGCCTTACAAGAATAACGTCTTTTAAACCCATATAAATGCTAAATTTACACAGACATCCATGGCCGAATGTTGCAAAGAAGAACCGGGAGGATTGGCGGTATATTTCTATTGTAAGTTAGGTATTAAACGGGTTGCCATAGTTTAAAAGCAAAACCACTTACGTGCGCACCCAAGCCAAATAAGTTGGCAACTTAAAGCGTCAAAGTGTTGGAGATATGTGCGTATACATTCCTATCCCAAATGCAAGAAGTCTGAGTCAGGAGTTGATAATCTAGGGGAGAGAGCAGTAGTCTGTTATTAACTCAACTAACCAACGATAAAGTGCGCTGGTGAATAATAAAAGGCACGACTTTCCAGTTTATTTCATTAAAAGGACTGTTCTACTATATCACAAGATCTCCAGCTCCGACTTTGCCACTATTTTTATAACTTTCAGACCTCGTTTTTGTTCCGAGATCGTCTCAGCTGTGGGTTTGCTTTGGCTTCAACCGAACTCGTGTCTTCGATGTGAAAAATGGTGAGGAGGTAAGAACAGACACCTAACGGAAAGGATCTTAGACCTCCTTTATTTAAATCATGGCAAACCGTTTGACAGAATTATAATGGAAAAGCATGAAAAATTATGTCGCAAATTGTTTCATGAGCGCCTTCGTGAAAGCGAGAAATTCAGTTTCCTATATATAACTTTACATTTTATGTCTTAGACTTAACTACGCGCTTTACTTGAGCATCTGCCCGCTTCACATATATTTGGCCATACATAAATTTATATTTTGATCGACCCAATCGTTAAGAATTCGCGGCCTCGGTAGGCAAGGCTTTTGCACAGCCAACAATCTACGATTAAGCTACGAGGCTTACCGTGCGCCTCATGCACTGTGGAGTGGAACAGCCAAAAAAAGTGAGATCGGAACGGCCTTTTCTGGCTTCTTGACCGTAATCAGCCAGTCACACGCAATCTCAAGGGTCGGAACTCCGGAAAATCGAACCCAGAACCCCTGGTCATTGAGTTTACAACCCTAACTTTGCATCACGACTTCGGTTGCGATCGGAAATATGGTAGAACTGGTGTGTTCATCAGATCTATCCGATCAAGGCACAACGAAACCAGTATATTCCCCGATCAGATAGATCGGATGAACAACCCAGATCAATATATTTATATTTATTTATACACTATACTGGTCCTAGAGGGCGTCTTTCTGCCTTCTATTTATTGATATATTGTACGATATATATTCAGCCAGAAATGTGCGAACACCGATCGAATAGGCTTCCGAACTAAACAAAGTTCATGTGGTGGTCAGAGGTCCCCAACGGGTGACCGCTTGCCAGGCCGATTCCGGCCAGGTCACAATAGCAGTAAGACGAGTATGACAGCATTTGGGGTAACTTGATGCAGAACTCTTTCGGGCTTATTAGCCTTCATCAGCCAAGAATAACCCCAAACACCAGCTGGTCGGACAACACAAACAAACGCACTTACAGACGGCGCAGTTGGTCCACCACTGGTGTCTATCAGATGGGTCATAAGCACTTCATCGTACCGCAGTTCATCAGCGCCTCGCCACCTGCGGTCAGCGGGTTAAGAACTCAACCCGGGAAAAGAGAGAAGTCATTGGAAGGCCTTTGTGGTAGGAACAGTATATGCCGGAAGGCAGGCATCCCAAGAAGAGCAAGTTCAAGGAAAGGCGTCGTTAGGGAAATAAGGAAATTTAATCAGTAAATTTTCGACAATGGATCCCCAGGTCATCGTCAGACTTGAGAAAAGGTGTTAATAATGGTTTTTTGCACAGTTTCTCAAGTCTGACGATGACTTAAGGATCCAGTGTCAAAATTTTACCGAATAGTTTTTCGTAATTTCCCAAACGGCGCCTTTCCTTGAAGCAGTATATTCTATGCAGAACGAAGAAGAAGATCTGACTCTCGGACGAGTGCAGTTTGTTTCCTAGCCGTATCGGCTGCGAAATAATATCTGGTGGTAGTCAACGCACTAAGGTCCCTAACCAGACAGATTGAGGCCAACCTACTTATTGCCGCTAGTCTACTAACGCGGACATTTCATTGGACAGATTGAGGTCAAGCTACCGTGGATTGAGGCCAGGAAGGGGAGGCATGGTGCGTACATTTGCCAGCATCAGTTTGCGCCTAGCTCCAGATGCAAACGGAGAACTGTCTTCGCGCGAGTTCCTGTGCGTACAGTGACCTCGCTTGTGGTTTCATGAGTGAGGAGAGAGAGTCGGGCTGCAGAGCTATTTCATATCAACCCCAGGACAGAACAGAGACCCCTTGCGTTCACTTTTGCAGTCGGTGTGCCACCTGCCAGGTTATGGTCAATTCGCGCTTCCAGTCCGGCGATAGTGCAGTTGAAGAATGTCATGCAAGTGTCCCTTTAAAGAAAAGCATTGAGCCGGTTATCCTGTTTCGTTGATTCGAATTATGTCTTCCTTTCGCGCACACCTGTACACTCGCTGTCGAAGAAAGCTGGCTTGATCAAAGTCTGAGTAAGGGCGCTTACCACTTCCGTCTAACTCACTGTAGTTTGGGGCAACTCTTCAAGTGAGATGTCTTCTTTCTCTTGTCTTTGAATCGCGCAGCTTTGGACCAGGAACTGCACGCACATCAGGGAGGTGATTGGCCAGACTGGGATAGGCTGACCTCAAGGGCCAGGGTGTTGGAATAACCAGTTTTGACATTTTACCGTGACCAATCGGTCCTACCCCAATCTTCGGCATGGAAAGCCCAAGAGTTTATTTTGAGAAATCTAAGAGCTGCTTTCTGCTACCCTGGGGCACATAACAGATTATTTTTGTCTGCAAGAAGGTTTCATCTCTAAAACGTATTTTTCTGCAATTTTTAGCTCACTGAGCTCGTGACGCACTCAACGTGTGAGGGAAAAGAAAGTTCAGGATTTGGCCGCATGGCCTACTCTATGGGGCTTAATGTTCTTATAGGTCAGTCAAGGCACTACTGACCAAAGGCATATGCTTAAAATAACTGTTCATTCTTCCCAAGGGCGGCACTAGCCACAAGTCCAAGTACTTAGTTCTTCGATTTTCTACTGTTCCACTCAACAAATGGGGGCGACAAAACTCCTGAATAAATTCGAAAATTTTACTACATGCTTTCTGAAATTTACTTTGGTTTTCGTAAGTGAAGTGAATTATTTCTTTTAGGGAACCGACTTATGAGTCAACATCTTCCAATACCTTTGAATTTTAAAAGGATAAAAAGTGACCAACCAAGTATCATGTTTTGAGGATAAGGGAGTGACATTATGCATGGAAGGAAAGACGTTCTTTGGGGCAACAAGTTGAATTTATTTAGTATTTTTTTCGAGACTGGCTCCCCTGTTCATCTTCAGAATAGAAGGAATGTGCAAAAAACAAGTAAAACTTAAAACGTTCAAAAAAAATCAATAGCCATCTAGAGTGAGCGCTGATTGGCAGTTGTGGTTTATGCTACTCAGTTTTGCTTGGCTCATTTGACCTCCATATTTCTTCCGGAAACTTGTACATTCTATCCAACTCGATGTGTTGGTTGATTCATGAATCATCGTAGTGCATGGCCTCAAGAAATTATCGGCCTTTTTGGGAGAGGCAAGCTCTGACGATGCGAGTTTTCCTCATGTAAAGCTGCGCCTTGTATCAAGCCTGTGCATAGCTACTCTGGACGCATGGTCAGGTCACTTAACTGCCAGTTGGTGCTCGTAAATGCATGCGGAAATGGACCTTGCTGTTTGGCCACAGTATGCGGTATCACAAGCTTTTAATGGGATCTTGTAAAAGACCTCTTTTTTATCGAGATAGCAAAAACTATGCTTAGGGGTGAACAAGCTGGGCACATAAAGTAGCCGTCGATTTGTGTGCCACTTTTAATTTGCATTGTCTCAAGTGCCTTTCCACGAGTTCAGACACATTGCTTATGTAAGAAAGAATTCACCATGTGTTTGTTTCCCGTTTGTCGTGGTGAATTCTGCCGTTTCCCTGCCACCTGGGATTTAGTCGGGTGATTGTAGCACGATAAGAACAACCACTGCTCAGACTTTAGACAAGCAAGACAATATGGAGTCAACCGAATATAGGCGCGAGCGCAGTGGCGCATCTACACGTGTACCACACGACCTCGTATCCACTCCACGTTTATCGGGTTTCTGAAAGGGAGTTTTGGATATCCCGCAGCTCTGCGTGCCGCATGAGTAAGTGCCTATTGCGGCTGATTCAAATTTCTGAGATGAACAGCTTCACCTCATCATTCGGCAGTCCCCCAAGCCAGATCAGTTTTTTTATCTTGAGGATGGATTCTTAAGGGTCCGCCTTACCTTCTCTCCCACTCTGTTCCCACGCCTTGCTGCTAACTAGCGATAGATAAAATTAAGCCTATCAGCCACAAATGGGATCGATAAACTTGTCAGGAGAGAAACGAAGTGGGACTTTCTGGCAATGAAGAGTAATCGTTAAACAGGTGCCCGTCGTCCTCGATTGAAGGTATTATGTCCCCAGTGCACGCACCTCATTCAAAAAGAACGCATCGGTGGACAGGCTAATGCATGAACGTTCTGCATTCCTTTTAAAGCCCACGCACCCTTATTGTGAAGGCCAACTGCCCCGAGTGAATTTCAATGAGATAAGTTTACTACCGAATTGGGTATTGGAGAGAAAGCCAGCTTCGGCTCCCCAGTACATGTGCTTCTTAAAAATTGTTTATTTGAACATAAAGCATCGTTTTCCCAGATGCAAATTTGTAGATTGCCTAGACAGCAGAATTTAACGGAACCACTAAATTTGCCGAGTGCTCTTCAGCTGTGGCCTTTCGCTGCATAACATGAGTGATGTATGGGAGAATGCAAAATTTGGTTCATACAGAAAAATGTATGCGATTAGCAGCCTCTAGAAATAATATGTGTGCAGGATGTCTTGCCAGTGCACGCCATGTTCGATTGTGTCTATGAATTAACATGCACTCGCGGATGCAACGGCAATTGGCTACCAGATCTAAGGAGAACTTGCCTCGATGACTATTAAAAGAGAAAAGTGTTACGAACACTTGCTTGATACGGGTTATTCTGTGGACCTCAAAACATCCTCCCGAGTACTTGTTCGGACACGAACAACTCGCACCTTGCGCTACCTGGAGGCAGCCTATAAGCAGTGGTTAAAACCTGACCTATGCAAACAGTTGGAGCACGTAGTGGACCTAACTTTACCTTGGTAACATCCAGCTCTCTGATTTACACATTACCCTGCCCACCTTTTGCCTTCAACGTTTTTCCCCACAGTTGCTTTTAACAGTGTGTTAACTTGCTTTCATTATAAATTAGTGTCCGTGGCCATTTTCCATGACCCTGATGTTTGAATCGATTTTTCTGTATGCATTCAATTTTTGTATTCGCCCATATGTTGCTCATGTTATGCAGCGAGAGGCCGCAGCTGAAGAGCTCTCGTGAAATTTAGTTGTTCCATTAAACTCTGCTGACTTTGCTGCCGGCTTTATATTTTTACCAAAAATAGTTTGCGAATGCAAGTAGCTCACACAGAGAAACACAATAAATGTGAAATGTAGGTGCGATGCAGGTATATTTCTGCTGGTCAGCTGACCTCAACGCTGCTGTCGACCGGTGTCGGTAATCGGTAACCGCATCACCATGGATGCGTTGTACTCAAAAATAGTTAAAATGATCTTCCATAGCAATATGTATGATGTGACAACAAAACGAACACCAAAAGCTTCAAATTCTTAATGAAGGTTCAAAAAATGAATTGAAACATGTGCCAATAATCATGAACATACCAGTTTAATCTGCTTATAAGTAAAAAATATTAACTCAGCAAACAACCGAAATTGCTGAATAGTTAACCTACTCCAAAATGAGCTACCATTTTCTAGGATGCCTGAACATCTTGATTGTCATGTATATGTAAATCACAGCAACAAACATATCGCTTCAATCACGCGTAGTTTTTAATAAATTTTAAATATCCGCATATATTTAAACGTACGTCCGGGGAGTGATATAAGAAATCTATGCGGTTCTAGGAAATCAGGTCTTTTCAAAATTGTTGATATGCAAGAAGGCCTTTTTTCGGGTTTAACCCAGTTTCTTTTCACGAAAAATATTCGGGCCCCTTAGATGATCATTTGCATAGCCCAGTACTCCCAGCTCCCTTAAGGCTACTTCCAAACTACTCAGCGTGATTTATCACCGCTGCAATATTTCCAAGGCAGCAGGTGGCTTCTTTGCAGAATTTAATAGAGCTGCACGAATTTCTTCAGACACAATCTGTGCCTTTTGATTGAAACAGTAAAAAGAAATGTAAAAAGACAGGTCGCATCAAAAAAATGAACATAGAAGTAAGTGATTAAAAAGTAAACATAAACACCACGGACGACAATTTCGTAAATCTGGTCTATCAAACAAAAAATAGTTGGTGACAAAATTATGATCCCTAATCACATGGATCCGATGGACGCCCCAGTTCCATCTTATTCCCTATCGCAACCGACAAAGCGTCGACTCCGTGGTACAATGGTAGAGCGTTATGTTTGATGACCAGAAGTCCCGGGTTCGAATCCCGGGAGTTTCAACGTTTTGAAACGTGTAAGGCTCGAACCTGTGACCTGTCAGTTAGAATTCCAATGTCTTACTGTTCAGTCAAAGGCTGATTGTCCGGTCGGCTGCAAAACCCTGAATTCGGTTACGACCGGCTGATGATGGCAAAATGAGGTAATGACGATGACAATTGAGCGAAAAGCTCCACTGGCAACGAATAAAGACTGACATGGAACTTTCAAGGTTTTTTGTCCGTTCTACTGTTATACCGTGATGCCAGATGACCTGCAGATGAGGTTAGACTAAATGATGACGGATAGATTGTCAGTCAAGGTTATTTTATGAGTGTTGATCGGTGGTCTTAGTAGGCTTTAGATTGAAATTGCAACGAATAATAGAGCATTCATATTTAATCTATACTCTTGAATACCCTTATCGCAAAGCATACCAGGCCTCCAGGAACGTGGCATATGATTCCGGGAACTCCAGCAAAAGGACAAAGGATAAGTCCTTATGTTTCTATCTGCAAATTTTAGGTGCAGCGAGCCAGAGGGAACTAATAGTTATGCAGGAATCAGAGGCAACTCCAGCAGCAATGCATCTGGTCAAGTGTCCATTTACGTCTCTCGTCTCGAGTGAGTTACAGTGTTTAAACATTTCAAAAATGCTTTTATAGAAGACGTATGTGGAGGCAAACCATCCTTTTTAAATTTTAGCCACTAGCAGCCGCCTGCCAATCACAATTTTTCTCGGTGATATGCTGGGACGACTGCACCTGTGGCGGCGCTGTGGCCAAAGTCGACTGACCTTCAAGTAATTCCCTTCGTGTTTCTGACCGCCTACGCTTAATTTGCAGATAGCAACTGATATAAAAAATAGCTATGCATGTCTTTAGAGGTCCCATTTGCAGTAGCCCGACTTATCCTTCCTTCCCGTTTATTTCCGCTTATATAAGGTCGATATCCCACCAAGAAGAATCAGTTGTCTGAGCATCAAAAGTTTGTGTTGATAGAGTTGATCCTATTAAGCTCATTAAAACAACTATCGGTGTCTTTAATCTAATATTCTTTGATCACTCTCAACATAATTTGACATTCCTTTATAATTGAGTATTTCCAGGCTCTGTTCTAAGTTTGCAAATGCAAGAACGAGTGACAAAATACATGCCAAGATTTTGATATAATTATTAATCCTCTATCTGCTGCGTTTCTAAATTACGCACAAGCGGAAATTAGCAGTGTGCAAAAAAGTATATTTCGACATGATTTAGATTTACTAGGATTTGGTTTTACCTTCATATTAGCGATAATAAATAAGAAATTTTAATTACTGGGATTTTACTTGATGGGGTAAAAAGAAATGCGGCCAAAACGTCTTTTGTTATTGCATTTTGTGACATAAAACTTAGCACGATAACAAAATATATTTTGAGACTGACATTTTTCTTTGTTTTTGAAAATAAATGCGCTTCCTGAAACTTGGCTTCACTTGCATTTGAACAACTTCAGAGTAAATTTTCCGGTGCTGAAAAAGGTATTATTTAAATTTTTCTTGCTTATTTCGGGGTTCTGTCATAGCATAATGCATATTGCTAAAATTTTGGGGTAGGGATTCCTTGTGGGGCTGCCTGGTGAATGTGTGAAGCGCGCCCCTCAAGGTCACGGGCAAATGACTTTAGGGAAGAGGACGGGCGGGGAATGTCAGGAAGCATATTAGATCGAAGTATTTTGTAAAATAAAGAATTTACGAGGACAAGTTAGGTCGCGTACTCAAACCTTGGGAGAAGACACTGAAATTGGCTTTTCTATCATCGCTAACCCTGCGCCCGACCAATGGCAAACGCGTGTATGTAGGGAGAGTGTGCCCTGACCTCGGGCGAGGCCATTGAGGTAAATTTTCTAGTGGAACCTCCAACACCAACGGGAAAAAAGGTTAACGCAGTACAAAAGTTGGATGATTGTGGAAATCACCCTACTTGAAATTTGTAAGTAAGCAGTTATTCCCGTGGGTAATTTAGATGGTTAATTTCGTTTAGTATATTGACTTAAGCAGTTATGGTATACGGTGACCTTCGGAGGACCACTCTGCAGTTCAGTGCCATCATCAAATCCCTGCTGGACCGATGGATGGCGTGCAGAAAATTATGGAAGATTATGGGCAATTTAAACTCCGTAAAACATTTAAGTATGTGGCTGCAATACATTAGGACCTTTGGAGGACCTCTCTTGGAAACCCAACCAAATTTGGTTCTGTCATACTTAATAACCCGGGAAACTTTTTCGCTACCAGGCTTTTCTGGATTTAGCCGAAATAAATGCATATTTCTCTCAATGAACTGAACTTTCAAGACAGTTTTCTTTACTAAAAGGGTTTGTCAGGACTAATTCCACTCAGTGGATCAAAATGCCATGACTAAATATATACTACACGCTTATTAACAATTAAGTTTTTTGGAAAATAATAAAGCTTATTGCGTGCGTTTTCGAGTCTAGTTCCTCAGCTCTTCGTAAGACAAATGAGACTTGTGCGAAAACAGTTAAGTCAACGATGACTAAAATATTCTAAGGCGAGTCAGAATATATGAAGATAATCTTTTCAACGCATATAATTATGCGGTCCG
Organism: Ligula intestinalis; assembly: GCA_036362985.1. Taxonomy (NCBI): domain Eukaryota; kingdom Metazoa; phylum Platyhelminthes; class Cestoda; order Diphyllobothriidea; family Diphyllobothriidae; genus Ligula; species Ligula intestinalis. Next base: position 59,222,610 of record JAYGXS010000004.1, on the reverse strand, counting down.
AAGGAGAATATCTGTCATTCGGTGGTGGCTGTCTTTTGTTTTCATCTGATTTTGAGTGAGTTGTAGTTGACACCCAAATCGATATGCTTGTTGATGCATGTCTCGTCTGAATACATTGCCTCCAGGAAGTTGCGGCAGTCCCTAGTTGAGTAGGTGCTAACGATTTGGGTTTGCTCCCATAAAAATGCGTGTCCCATGTCCAGTATGTGCATGGCATCCTCCGATAGGTGGTCTCCTCTCCTCACCACTAAGTGGCGTTCATGTATACGGGTGGATATAGCTCTTCTGGCTTTAGCCCAATAGACTGCATCACAACTGGAACATGGTATTTTATAGACAACTTCCTTTCTGTTGAAACGGCCAATCCTGTTCTAAGGGTGTACACGCTGGGTGGGCAAAGTAACTGCCAGCTTGTGCGTAATCTTTATCAAGTACTTTCGTAGTTGTCTTTCTATGACCTCAGATACATTCTTTTCATATGGGAGCGTTCGCCAGTTCGTTGGCTTTGACGCTTTAGTGAGCGCAGCTCTGAAGACTGCTGCTGTCGTATGCATCGACAAACAAAGTCCGGTGGATACATATGTTGGGAAAATAGCTTTAAAAAAGTACTTCATTTCTGTTCGGTACGCTTCTTCACCCGAATATATTCAAGTAACCAGTCAAAAAACATCGCGAGTTTTGCATGCAACCTTCGCTATACTGTATGCATATATTTTGCAGAAAAGAACAACGCGCCATTGGAAAGGGCATGAACGAGGCTTTACAGAGAGCTCTGTCTTTTACGTTGCAACGACAGGTGGGACGCCTGACCTCATGTCTGCGAGGTATGCTGGAGCAGGGCCTGGGCGAGGCTGCCATACGGAAGAACCTGATCGCGCCCCTGCCAAGCCAACTTATTCGACTGCCCTCTGGCCCCTCCGTTGTCTACGCCGAGTGGCTTGCCTGTTTCACAAGTCAACTGGCAGTTAATTCGGTAAGTCTCTATGATCAACTGTTGGATGCACACAGTTTTTACATGAGAAGAGGAGAGTTTCTTTGGGAAAGTTCAAACTTTGAGGCGTATAGTTTCGAGTCTGGTTCCCGAGCTCGTCGTCAAACTATGGGATATGTACAGGAACAATAAACTTAATTAACCATGTCTAATAAATTATACTACAGATAGCTGAAGTCCACGCCATTAGGCGTTACACCTTTGGGACAAAAGGGTACGTTAAATCAGTGAATTTTCGAGGCTGGTTCACCAGATCGTCTTCGGACTAACGAAACATGTGTAAAGAACAACTAACATTTTATGCGTGCAGAAAAATCAAAAGTCATATGTTGTGAGACCCGATTGGTAGTTGTGGCCTCTGTCAGTCTGTAATGTGTGGCCTTCGTTTCTTCCAGCGTTTTTTGAAGTGTTTATAAATTACGTCTATGCATGAATCGTCGGTGTGCATGGCCTCGATAAATTCTCGGCCTTTTTGAGGGGGGGGGGCGAACTCCAATGTTGCATGTTTTTCCTCATGCGAAGCTGCGTCTTGTATCAGAGGTTTAGCAGCAAATAAAGGTTGTTTTTTCATAAAAGTGTAGGATCACAGTTAAGTTTATCCGTGCAAATTCCCACTTTTATTTTGTGTTCTATAAAATAGCCATTAAATGCTCTAAAGTTTGGTTTTTTGATCAAATTAGTGCCAGTGAATCTGCTTTCCTGAGCACTTAACGTGTATTTGCCACGGTTAACGATTTTAGGCTCGAGCTAGAAGTTTCACAAAGCTAATATACCTGGAATCGGAGCTCCTCCTCATCGCTTTGTGTGAAGATTCCGTCGTCTGTGAGTTCTGTGCACAGCAAACCTGTCAACTTGATATCTTCTAGGTAAAGACAGTTAACTAGGCCTAACACTAATTCCCGCTCCCTTTTTCTGTGGCAGATTTATTGAAGGCGGAAGCGGTAGCGGATGGCAAACCAGGTCCAGAGGCCCCGACTGTAGAGGGGGTGAGGAATTCTGTAGACAGCCAACAGGTAAGGTGCTTTTGCAATCAGCTGAGTACATCTTTTCATGTTAGGGGGGTTTAACAGATTTGCTTAATTCATTTGATCCAAATGTGAGGAATTCGCGGCGCCCGTGGGGGTTGAACCCACAAAGCCCGGAAGGCTTTTGTGCAACCAATGCTTTACCAGTTGAGCTACGAGGCTCACCGTGCGCCGTGAATTTAATCACACTTGGATTGATTTTACCCGCCCAACTTACAGCTCGTATGGAATCAACCATGACGGATCAACAAGCTGACTGCCCAAGCAGAATTTCCTAAGCAATCATCTAGAATCCTCCAGAATGAATACTAGGTTCCCTGTCTTTTTTAGGGTGTTTGGCAGATATGATGCGGGTGAGGGCTAGTGGTATTAAATGATAGAGAAGAGGGTTTTAATATATTTTTTCCGCAGGGCGATAATGAAATCACAGATCATTTTTAGTTACAAAAACTCCTGCTGTGCAGGAGGAGGACGATCCCATTTGCTCGTGAGTTGTTGAGGTTTTACGTCCCGCAGTAAAATGACAACAAGCGTTGAATTGACAGTTTTGAGGCCTTCATGTCAGCTGTTAGGCAATATTTCGTTAGTGAATTCCACGATCCATTGGGAGGACAGTTTGCTTCGCCAAAGGCACTAAGCCGTTTCCGGAAAAGTTTTTTATTGATTACGCAACCGTAAGGATGTTTTGATACTGATATTGCCCTGGAGGAGTTTGCAAATTTATGCAAACCTAACGTTTTGGTTTTCAGCAACGTCCTGCTTATTTCCCGTGTATTTTTTCAAGTGAATATGGGACCCAAAACAAACAGAAGCTCCTTATAGTTAGCAAGCGAGTGCACAGCTAAATGGAATGATGCATGGGTTCACTCCCACAGTTGGTCTCACACCTGGCCACGGGATGATTTCAGGAAGTTAAGTTTTTAGGCAGACAATAATGGTCATTTTTGGCTTATTATCCATCGGCAGGCAGTCATACCCTGCGCCAATAGGTGCGTCACTCGAGGCTATAACTCGGGACCTTCTCCACCAGAGTCTAGCTCACTAACCACTGAGCCACGAGCGCTTTACCCTAACACTTTTTGGGATCAGGTAACCCATGATACCTTTTTCACGCGCCTCTGTCTAATGCCAGCAATAAAGCTTTCAGCGCCACTGGAGCAGTCGACTTAAGTTAGTTTTATTGTCTTCGGATTGCGGGAACAGCAATACCAGCAGGCTAGATCAGCCGAATTTCAGCGACATTGGTGACCCCGACGTGATCTGAAGACGCAACCACGTGCAGAAATGTCTGCAGAGGATGATGCTGATGACTAGGATGATGCTGATGCTGACAGCGAGATATTGATGGTGGTAGCACTGGTAGTGGCGATAGCATTATGATGAACCCTCCTGACAAGCGAGTGAGCCTCGAAGTCATTTTGGTGGATTCAAGATGATTGCTTAGGAAATCCTGCCTGGGCAATCACTGGCGTATCTGTAACGGTGGATTCCATACATGCGGTAGAGCTGAGCAAGCAAATCGACCCAAGTGTGAATAAATTCACAGCTTACGGCAAGCCTCGTAGCTCAATAGTCTAGCGTTGGCTGCGCTAAAGCCTTCCCTGCTGTGTGGGTTTGACTCCCACTGAGTCCGCGACATTTTAATAATAAGGTCAATCAAATGAGTGAATAATTTTTTCATTTCGAAATTTAATTATCTTGCTTTGCACCTGGAAGCGGTCCTTTCGCCAATGTGACAAACATTGTTAGTATGAATATAACAATGCCAATGTTACTACCGGTAAGGCTCCAAATTATTCACAAATTGCGAACGTTCTTTTGTACCCGAGAGATATGATTTCTCCAAATAGAGAACGCGGAAAATTAGGCGGGTAAAATCGATCCAAGTGTGATTAAACTCACGGCTCATGGTGAGCCTCGTAGCTCAATGGTAGAGCGTTGGCTGCGCAGAAGCCTTCCCAGCAGTGTGTGGGTTCGACGCCCACCGAGGCCGCGGATTTTTTAAAATTTGGTCAACTGAATGAAGTTGAAGAATAATAAAAGAGGTCAGGGTGCCTAGTAGGGGGCACTCAATATAGTATACACACATTTTCGTCTACTCAGCAGGCCGACTAACATGTCCGCTCAATTTATTTGTTGTGAGGACAACGCAGTAGCCTAATAACAACCTTTTTAAAATTATATGTCGTGCACAGGTAGCCTCGGATCACAAAACTTTCCTGACGACTGCCGCAGCAACCTTTGAGAAGATCGACCGTTCGCGCGAAACAGAATGGAAAATTGGCGAAAAATTGACCTTCTCAGATTTTGCTGAAGCATTCACCGGGAAGGCTTTGTGGTTGGAGGCTACTTGTGCGCCAAACAACTTAAAATGGTGTAAGTCAGACTACTGTAATGTGTAAATCGGGCTACTGCGTGGATCGCACGACGAATAAATTTAACAGACTACTGAGTAGACGCAAGTAGGCGTATATTAAACTTGAGTGGACCCTACTGGATAACCCGACCGAAAAAGATATGATGGGCGTATTTGAATAAGGAAGATAGTGCGGTCTAGTGCACTACCACAAGGATATTCCCGTTTGTCGAAAAATATTTAATGCCTAAGCGATAAAGAACGCTGTTTTGTCCCAAGGAGCAGGTAGAAAGAAGGCAAGGAACCGGTTCTGGTGGCGAGGGCTTTATTCAGGACAAAACAAAGACACCGGGTTCTTCAGCTTGTCCATTCCAGCGTATTTATAAGGCTTTGCTCCTTCTGGAACAATCGTGGCCTATAGTGGGCAGCGAGGGTTCTGGCTTGCACACCGATTCGTACTTTCACACGCTGCGGCCCTGGGATGACACGTTTCTAGAATATCTGCACTGCACGTGTGAGCGAGCGAGCGTCACCGTGGCGTGCGCGGCCGGTCTACTCACAGAACCCAACTCGAGTGCACTTCTGGCCATAGGCCCTGGGTGCGCTGTCGCTCTTGCCCCTGTAGGTCCATTTACAAGAGCTTAACAGTTATTATGAAAGACTCATTCACTTTGGATAAATGTTCATATTTTAGGCGGATAACGTCTCTTGATCTTGAATAACAGGCTTACTGACGATAGGCTTGATTAGCGTAAATATTTATTTCTACCAAACCACAGATCGACGACGAATCTGATCCCTTCGCTGACCTCAACATGAAGTGCTTCGCTGCCCTGGTTGGCCACCACGCGCTGGTTACCTGTGCAACCATAATCCCAGAGGGCCAGATTGCCAACTTTCCCCTTCTAGTAAGTGAGTATTTTGCTTAAAAACTCGTCCCTAACTTGCCTCTCTGGGATAACCTACAAGTATATTGTGTGAAGCTCATCAACCTTTTAGGGTTGTGGACGCGTAAGAGTTTGGCGCTCAGTAAAACAGTGCTGCGCTCATTTGCCATGATTTATATTCGCGTGTGATAACTTATCCACTCAGCGCGTTATCGATTGACTCGCCGCTTGATAATAGTGTAAACTCGAAGTAGATAGATACGTCAACTTCATTTGGTTGGTTGCAGGTGAGTGAGCAGTCATTACTGAAAAGAAGGCTACCCAACATCATACTTTTTCACTGACTCAATTCTCTTTTGTACGCGGCGCTTCCAGCAGTTATTTTAAGGCTACTTTAGCACATTTAGGCTGGTCCAGTTCATTCTGTCCCCCTGGCTTGTGCTTTTGGGATCCTTTTGTTGCCGATACAGTGGCTAGCTTTCGATAGACGTGCACGTAACATTTCGTGTGCCCATATTCCTAGTCGCTATGCGACCGTCTGCGAGGACACGACCAAACGGACAGGTCTCCTAACCTGATCAGTAAGGGTTCTCTCGACTGTAGCTGATAGGGCAACACGCTCTTGGATCAATAGTAGACATTTTGCCTTAAAAACCGTTCAGTGACCAAATGCGACGGGTTCAAATCCTGGTCACTCATGGCCTTGGTATGGCATGGCCAGCTGGCGATGGTCAATAAGTTGGAGATGATTCTCTCAGTCTCAGTTTTTTGTGTGATTACTGTTTCGTTTATTCTACACAATCTCTGATAGCGGTTCTTACTGTAGGATATATGTAGGCGTTGTGAATTTTAATACGATGAGATGTGTGAGAAAGTCGCAGCCGTCAGATGTCCTTTTTAAACCTATGAGGAGAAGAAGTCAGTTACGTTAGACGTTGGTTTAAGAAACTGCGCAGTGCAAAACACGTGCCATTCACTGGCAAATCACGTCGGGGTCACCATTCCGCAGCATCTAAGTTGTGGTTGTACTCGAATAACTACAATCAAAAGGTCGAATCCCAGGTTGGAAGTTAAAAGGCACCTGTAAGTGAGAGGGATTAATTGTATACAGAACTCTCTGTTGCTTTCTTAGGCGGCATAGAGCCACTGGCGAAGCCAGGGCTAGTGTTGATTGCGTCCAGCCAGACCTGAAAGAGCTTTATACAGTGGTGGCAGCTGCTTAACTAGGATTGCAGAGCAGGTTCAAGTTTTCTGAGATGGGTGTGCGTGACATTACCCGAGGGGTACCGTGTCTGATGGCGTAGGCTCTGTCGGCTGAAGCTGGGGGAAAGGGGCGTATTCAAGATTTCTGATGAAGAATCCGCAACGGATGCCACAAATTCATGCGAATAAAAGTGGTGTCCCAGCGATGGAATCTTCCTCTTCTCAATATAAGATGACTTGAACTTAATCTTATCTGATGAACTGTTGAGTTTTGTGTTATTTCCAAAACTGCTCAGGACATGACACGGTTTTTTTCTGTAGATTACGAGTGGCTGGGATCAACGACTATGCTTTTGGCGCCTACCTCGCGGCAACCTTGTCAGAGCAATCGAGGCCGCAATGGAATACACAGAAGTTCAATCACTAGAGAGCGATGATGAAGAAGTATTGAATAAAGACAATGCGAAGGAGAATGCAATACTGGGTCTGGATTATCACGTGGAGAGGTAAATTTGGGCTTATTTCAAGATTTATTCGTCATCTTACCTTCTCGTTTAGTCGTACATTAGCCTACTGCAGCGCCAATAGCCAGGTGTATTTGAAAACGTTTGGCAAAACATTGGCCCACTTTGACGAACCAGTACGCGTACTTCGTGGACATAGCAACGAAGTAAACGCGATTTGTTGGGCGGAACTCGAAACGTCATCCAATCCGACCCTTTTCTCAGCGTCTGAAGATGAGAGCATTCGCTTCTGGGTAAGTCAACTAATTCACCCAATCAAGGCTACTTGTAATGATTAAATGTAAATTAAGCTCATGTTGTAGCAAAACTCGCAAATTCAGTGGTTATCACCCTCAATTCAGTTTTCGGAACTTAAATTATGTTTGGTGCCCTAGTACAGTTCGGAAATAACTTAACATGCAGAAAAAAGCTGAGGCACATGGTTATTGGTAAGTACCAATTGTGCTTTGGAAATGCCCGTGTCTAAATCCAGTAGACCTTAGGCGAGGTCTGTAAACCGCGTGATTCGAGGTCACTGACAGCTTCTACTTAAACATCTGCTTTAATGTTTAATTTTGAGGTGTCGACACCTAACTTTTCCTGATCTGCCGCCAGATAGTAACTGTGGACTTTTAATTCTCTCTGATAATCTTTTTATTTGTTATTTGCTGCCTAATACTGTTTTCTTGATCAATAGTTTCATGGAGAAGCGGACCTCCAGCCCCTCGTCAACGCAGGAGGATCAGTGACAGACCTCCATTGGGACAGCACTGCAAATCTTTTGCTAGCATCGGTGGAAAACGTAGTCAAGTATGATGTTTGAAAAACAATCATCCCTCGTATTCTTCCACTTCGTTGTCCTCAGAAATATAAATCATTCCTTCCTTTATTTTTGCGCAAAACCTTTTGCAACGCGTCACCGAACCCTAGATTGGTATATTGAATTAACGCACACTATTTATATGAGAAAATTGTGATTTAACTAATGTTCTTTAATAACTTAGCCTTGTGGAAAGGTTTCCTGTCAAAGAATGAGATATATTAATGGCCTTCAGGACTAAGTTATAAAATGGTTGGCTAAAAATGCACATTATCCGAAGAGCGCAGATCCGATGTCCCTGGCGAGATCAGTTTCTCCAAAGCAACCCAATCCCAACAGGCACAAAGCTCCTTGGAACACTTACAGAACAGTTCGATCTTTTTTCCAATCAGAACGAACTGCTGGCGTGAGCTTGTAGGTCTGATTGTCAAGGGGACAAATCTCAAGCTCAACATTACCTTTTGTCCGGTAGTGTTTGGGAAAAGATCATGACTTGAATAGGGTATTGTTGTCATTATTCTACAGTACATTTGCGATTTCCTTTGCATTCTTGTAAAATTCAATGTCTTTTACCATTGATCCCGTAGAACTGAATTCTGGAATTTTTGCTTGCTTTGGTGAGCCTGAAACAAGGCTCTTACCTTTGAAATTGTTTCGCGAAAACTTTTTAAGAAAAGACTGCAAACAGGCATTACCAATACTCTGCAAAAGACCCTGTATGTGAATGCGTCCCGTTACAGCCAATAGTCCTTGGACCTATGTTTTCAATATCAAAGCGTGTTGGCAGATGTTCGTCAAGATTCAAACGGTTTTTGCACCCGTCTTATTAATTAAAATCTTAACAAAAGGTTGACCTTGTTTGCAAAGACCTTTCTAGTCTACGGAAGATGGGAAACAGAAGGCATGGGGTACCAAGGGGAGAGCTATAAATACTCTGAGATTGCATTTCGGCATACATATATTATTTCGCGTGGACACTATAGTAAACCACACCTTTTGTCCTATTTGAAGAATCTACAATATCCAGACTCGGAAACTGTGCCAGCAGTTTGAAGGTCACACGGACAACGTTACCGCAATCCTCAGACTCTTTGACACTGGTCAGGTACGTTGGAATGGCAAATGCCTCATACTTAAAGTAAACAGAATTTAAAAAGCCCATTACATAAAGAAGTCTTTGATCTCATTCGTTTGAGCTCTCTTTGTTTGTGGGATTTGCGTTCCAGGACCCTTTTCGCCCACTGCAAAAGTCCTCGAAGTAAAAACAGTGTACTTATAAAGTTCATGATGAGGTGAACCTGCGAAATTCCAGGTGCGATATAGCGGCGGATTACTAGTCTTGAAAACCCGTAGAGTTTAGTGCCTTAGGTACCCAGTGTGACCAAGGGGTCGCTTTTCTATTGCAACGTGTAAAGTGACCTCTCAGTCCTCGTTTTTGTAAACTATGACAAGAAGACGATTCGATCGCAGAAACAACACTTTCATTAGCCTGACGTTTCGATATCCGGTGCGGATTCTTCATCAGAGACATGAGCACTAGCAGAAACGGGTATAGTAGTATTTATAGGCCATATTTATTGCTGAAAACATAACGACAATAAGCGATAACTGCCTTCTTGTGCGTTGATAGCTCGTTTACCGGCCTGTGGGCTCTGACTGGCTGAACTTCCATCACGCGTGGTGGACTCGGATGTGATGAATGCTCGGCCATATGGTTCCCCGGTGTTGGCGTAAGACCACGCGGTGGCCTGTACGTTCCCCAAGTGGCCACTTGCTTTGACCAAATTAAGCCTCGGCACTGAATAAGGATTGAGCTGGTTGTTGCACTTGCTTATGGATTGGGCGCCCGTGAACCATGGCTCAAAGAAGTGTCGTCCCACCCAATTGGCACTTCTTGCGAGAATTTCGGCCTCATCAGATTTGAATGTGTGGTCGAGTCTCGCCGAATGCGCCAAAACTTTAAAATTTGCATCATTTCGCCGCATTGCTGCCGCGTGTTAGGCGATTCACGCCTTGAGAAATCTGCCAGTTTTTCCGACATAGTTGCTTGTCCGCAACTGCACCAGATCCTGTAGACGACCCCAACAGCTAACTTCGTATCCGAATATAGAAATGGGAATTTCTGTCCGCAGCCTGCAGCCTGTCCGTACCAGAGAAAGTTTCATGGCTGAGTGTTTTAGTAAATAAGTAGTATAAATCTGTTTTTCAAAGCGTCCCCCAACACTGACTCAGCCAAATCAAGCCATTTTCATCCGCACACTCCTAAGTCCTTGTTCTTCACTGCAGTATATGACGGCGGGACCGGACGGCCGCGTACTGCTCTGGGAGTCTCCCGGCATCTCCAGCAAGGAGGCCCTTCGACGTCCACAATCCAAGAAGGCAGTACAGGCCAGCCAATCACCTTTTGACAAGGCCGACCTCGCCGCCGCCAAGAAGGCCAACAACCCGGCAGCCGCCTTTCTTGCCGCTGCACGAGCCTACAGCGCCGCGTTGCGGCAGACCACACTGCCCGCCTCCACTCTGCCGGCATGAGGGTCGCCTTGCGCGGACAGACGACCGAGTCATCGTAGCGACGTTTGGTTGCACTCGGTTGGTGCGTCCACGCACAGACCTTTCTGAACTACGCCCCCCTCACTCCCTCAAGGAAGGCTCGGATTGTGCATTTCTGATTTGCAGACTTCGTCTAACCCGACGGGGAGGCTTCTGACACCCAGGTGGCATTTTGCAGGGGATGATTGCTACTTATTTTGATTAGTAGCGTGGACTGTGAGCCGACCTTCCCCTATTCCTCTGTTACCGGTGCACGAAATACAGTGTAACTAAAAAGGACACAGAGTCGTTGTTGTTGCAGGTTTTCTTTAATTGTTACTGGGCAGCTAGGTTCAGTCGACTGGACGGGCAAGGCAGCCACTGGAAGGCATATTTCCGCCGAACCTTGATGCAGTCCTCATAAATAATCGATCAGACACGCTTGAATCCATCACGGCGCAGTAACAGTCGTGGCTTGGAGGGTCGCTTTCTGGCCTGGTAACTCCATTTATCTGAGGATTTACTCATCATGAATTTTTTAGGTAGGATAACAAACCGAATCAAAGCGTGGGCCATCGCACTGAAGCTAGGTGAAAACCGATGTCAGCAAATCAAAACTACGCCTACTAAATTAATAGACATAATTACGCCTACTAAAATGCTGTAGTAGTCATTTTAGTATGTAAATTTAAAGGTCCACTATTTATCCATCTGTTACCCAGGGCAATTTCTGGTTTATTAACTGTCCTCGACCAGCCTATACAACTCCAGGTTTTGCGCCATACGAGGCTCCAACCAGCAACCTGCAAGGATTTAAACCCCCTAACGGCAGCCTGTTCTTACCGGTTTCGATCGAGAGGACCTCGGGTGACGCAACAACCGGGCTGGGCATGGATGACGGCTAATAAGCCAGAAATTTGCTCCTGCCTATAGGTTTAGCCATCGTGCGGTTGCTGGGGGAAGTCGAGCGTAAACCCCAAGAGAAAACGAGAGAGTCCTCTTACTGATCGGTGAGTGAATATACACCAATATGAAGGGTTTCTTTCCTCCTGTGACCTTTATGTCAATCATACTCGCGTTAGATCCGAGAATCTCCTAAAACGTGTTGTCTAGAGACTGGCTTAAGTGCCAGAAAAATTTCTGCTCCCGTGTCGAAACTTTAACCTCAAGGTCGCTTTTAGTACGTGGGGGGAGGGGATTAGAACCGCACCGTAGCTAGGCACAATGGAGTCACGCGCAGGCCAGCTTATTAGCTCCGCCCGTGGTTGAACCGAGCCGACACCCGGTCATTTTCACGGGTATTTCCATCGGAAGCTGGTGAGTGAGGGAAGGTGGAGATATCTCAACTCATCTTAAAATCATTCACGCACCGGTCATCGATGCTGCACTCCCTCAGGGGGGTGTCGTAGCCCATTTTTGGGTCAGGAATCCCCGCCGGAATCCAAACTGGGAGTAGTTAAGTGACGGAGTAAAGCCGGGACCTCGACCGGTTTGAGCCAAAGGTAGGGGGGAGGTGGGGGTAGGTGGAGCAAGCGGTAGGCGTCTTCGTTTTCGGCAGTTAAACTCTGAAGTATGGGTAAGTGGACTGACTGCTTTATCGTAACCTTCCATAGCTTTCCTGAGTTTTACTTAAGTTTCTCGCCTTCGGTTGCTTAGTCGTCCATCATTTTGGCTGAGCAAAGCAGTGTCATCGCCCCCGAATCAGACTCCACATGTATGATCTTTAGTTGATCGGTCAGTACTTACAACATTCTATGTTCCCACGTAACTGCTTTCACAAACATAACTTTTTTCTTTCAAAAACACGGGCAAAATTGATTCTCGCATGGTGCAGCAATTTGGTCGCAACCAAGACGGTTACTGTCCGTTTTTTTCCCCAGAGACACAAAAAAGAGATCTCATTAGCATACAATGTATAATAAATGATAAAACATTTGTGGAGTCTTGGCGGCACAGTGATGGTACAAAGGAGGAGGATAAGGAGAAGTGAGTAAGTGTACAAGGGAAGGAAATGCTCGTGTGCCCGGACCGCCAGGAAGCAGTCAAGTTCGCGCCAGAAGGCCGGAGTCGGTAGGGCTCGTGTAGAGAAATTTGTGCAACCAATAGAAAGCGCCGGGCTCCACAGTCCGTTTGAGTGGCCGCATTGCGGCCAGAAATGCTGCCAGTGAGGTTTGTCTGCCATCCTCTAAATCCCCAGAAAATATTATACATGTGAGAAGGCTTAATATTCAGCTAAATACTGTTATTTTTGTAGAGCCCAGGCAATTAAATGTGTGCAGTAAATGGGGCACAGGTATAGCCCACAGGTAACTCAACTTTGCTTCAATTTTCAAATGCTTTACTTGTTATATAGTTCTGTATTCTTCAAGAACCCAATTAAAAAAGTAAAATTTTAATCTTAACTGCACATATTTCTATAATAAAGTGCGGAAAAACATATTTAACAAAAGATGTGAACTAATTCTGAGCACTGAATCTTTGTGTAAAGTTGCTTCTGAGAAATTCTCGAACTTGGGCTTAGAGAGAATGCGGACGATTACCACCACTAGCACCAAGCCTAGTGTAGAGCTCTAGCGCCCGCATACGTGCCCCGATTAGTCAAGGTCATTCGCCTCCTGTTGTGAAGGCTCCCAGAAACGCTAACTTGACAGAGTCTGAACACGGGCTGACCTTGACTAACCTCCACATGGATGTACACGAGCGCGCCAAACAGTCACGCCCCCGCTCAAGTGACGCAAGGAACACGCGCAACCGATGTGCTGTCAAGGGTCAAAATAGAGAGACCTTCCGCACGAGTAAAATGTTAACCGTTCAGGAGATAGCTGCTACACATACAGGGGGATTCCATGTGCGAAAGGGAAAACAATTGTTTTCTTTTAAGTTATGCACATATTCTCAGATTTAGCTTGGAAAGTTTACCCGCCAAACACATGTTTTTGGCAATCGGGCCTGTACAATGGCATTGATAATGGGAATAGGAAAGTTGGTTAGGGTTTATAAATGCCTTATATTTAAAATTCAGCGTTCTCAAACCACCCGCATGACGAGGTCGGCATATACAGGTCATTGGATTGACGAGGGGGAGGGATAGAATAGGCTGTGGTTAGTGGTCCTCGGTCGAGCACGCAGAGGTTAAAATCACTGTCACGTGCAGGGAGTGGACAAATGTTAGTAGAGGTGAGGGTGACATGCGATCGCCATGCGGGCGGTTTAAGAACTCTCTTATTTTCATGCTCAATGCAATTTTACAGGCCCGATGATGAATTACCGAACAGACATGGTTGCTGGATATACATTGTTATGTATTATTTCACTTTAGCGGGAAGCGCGTTCGCCGAGTCACGGGACGTGCTCGTCCAGTTAGAGCTCTTGCCGGCGAGCAGTATTTTAACTTTAAAAAATGAATAGTCTAACAAAACGCTCAATTGGTAGAACCTTGGCTGCACTAAAGCCTTCCCCTTGTTAATGTGGGCGCAAATCCCACCGAGGCAGCGAATTTTTCACTGTTGGGTCAATTAAATTATTCAAATCTGCGAAAACCGGCCTAGTAAAACGTTATCCATAGGAAAATATAGTAACGGCCTTCGAGCTGGCCGTGACCGTGATCATTGCTAAAAAAGAGAACATTCTCAGAGTTCGGTATTACCTTTGGGCAGGAAAGGATGGAGAACGGATGCTGTGGGTAGGGAGAACCAGATTCGGAAGGCCGTTACGCATGCGGACATCGACGCGACAGGTGTCCCAAGTCCAAGAAAGTAAGCGCGTAAACCGCTGCTTAGGTCTAAGAAGGAATAGAAAAAAAAACAGTAATAAGGGGAATGTAAAACAACTGCACATCGAAGAGTACTAGGAGCGTCACGCAAACTCGACCCATGCAGCTGCCGCTAAGGCGAACTAGGCTTGCAAGGGGTGTAGCTGTCTAAGCCGTGGTTGTACTCCGATCACTACAACCATCAGATCGAATCCTAGGTTGGAGTCAAAAGGCAGAAGGCACCAGAAGGAGGTTGGCGACGAAGAACGTGTCGAAACCACCTTAGCCGTCTTTCCTGAATGGCCTCGGATAACCTTGTGATTTTTTCAAAGCGAGTGCGGACTGTCTCATTTGAGAAGAAGTCCATGTACTTCACTCGAAGGATGCTCCTCAGACAGTAGTGGTCAAAGACTTTCAGGTTCTCTTCATCCTCCACGCGCATAGACCAACATTCGCATCCGAAAAGGAGAACGGACCGCACAGATACATGGTACACGCGGATCTTTGTGGAAATAGAAATATCGCGTCGGGTCCATAAGCACTTCCAAAGGCTGGAGAACACTCGCCGAGCTGCGTCAATTCGGGAGAAAATTTCATCCCTACTTTGTTCATTCGGCAGCAACCTAATACAATAGACGCTGTTGATCATGCAATATTTCGACATATGCGAAAGACTAATATTCTTTCGCTAATCGGTATTGACTCCAGTTATGATACTGATTATCGTGTAGTGTATTCTGAAGTCATTTCAGTCAGGATAGGAAGCCCACTTTTTAACGAGCTTCGTTTCGACTCCTAGCAACACGTACCTACTGTAAAAAAGCCTACTTAAGTAATATGCCTTTATATCATTGATTTTGACTAACTCTATAAATTCAAATATATTTTATGGAAAACATGCACGAGAAAATTATTTTTGTACTTTTTTGATAGAAAATTACGCGTTATACTCAGAGAAAGGGTAGCTCTCAGTTTTAAAAACGATGCCCAATTGCCGAAAAATTTTCTAAACGAGTGAATGCTACATTCGAATTCAAGGTTAAAAAACTGCGCACTGTGTGCATTCTGTTTAAGGAAATGTACAGTTTCGCCTAGTTGGAGGAAGACGTCACCTAGCAGTCATCAAATACTGAAATAGATTTGGAATATATTTTATGCAGTAAAGGCAGAACTAATAAATTAACGGATACGATTTATTATGGATGAAGACATAACAATCGTAAAAAGCTCATAATTAGCAACTAATTTAAAACTCAAAGCTACACTTTCTTTGAGTATAACATCTAAAGAACGCGTAATTTTCTATCAAACAAGTACAAGACATAATTTTCTCGTGTATGTTTTCCATAAAATATATTTGAATTTATAGAGGCAGTCAAAATTAATGATAAAAAGGCATACTTCTTAAGTAGTCAGTTTTTACAGTAGGTACGTGTTGCTACACTACACGATAATCAGTATCACAACTGGAGCCAATTCCGATTAGTGAGAGTATTAGTCTTTCGCATATGTCGAAATATTACATGATCAACGGCGTCTACTGTACCTACTTACACATACGCACACACAAACGACAGTCGTTCTTCTGGCATTCTGACGCACCTAGCCGATTTCCCGAAAGGGTGAGGCACTGCCCGCTGTTCGGCCAATCACCTTCCAGGCTGACGACTTGTGGTTGATAAGCACAGAAAAGAATAGCAGGGACCATGTTAGCCGCCTAGGGCCTAGCAACTACCTAATCACTTAAAACTGTGGAAATGTATGGGGAAATTTAGGCCTAGGCAACACATCCCTGTAAGACCCCCTCAAAAAGGTTTCACCTAGTGTCAGGGGTGGAACTAATCACGTCCAATTCTGAAACAGTTCTTTGTGTATCGACATAATGGGATACCACGTATATACGCCTTGCAGTAGTCGTAAAGTTGCCAACCGACGTCAGTGTTAATCTGAACAAATAGACGGTAAGAAAGGGGAGGAGGATGAAAGTACCATTCATTCTGTCGGCGAAGCGTTTCACGACCTGGCTGGCGAGCGATTGGGCCAGAAATTCGTGTAGGCTGGCAGCGGCCCTATCCCTGGAGGGTGGGGCAGTGCCAGTTTGTCTGGGCGAACGGGACCGCAGGAAGGCCGTAATTAGCTTGAGTTGCATAATGGTGGCCGGTTGATCCCACCGCGCGAGACAGTGAGAAGTCTGTAAAAGACAAAGAAGCAACGATCAGAAAACGGGATGGTTGGCAAATGATGGGAATCAGAATTAAAGGGGGGGGGGAGGCGAATAAGGTTACGCCAGCAAAGTTACCGATTGTTTCAGTTAATTGCCAATGCTATTTGTTACCGTAAACCACGATAAACGGTCTACGCGAAAAGCATGCACGACGGTCAGGAGTGATAATAGAGAGTTGGCAGGGAAAGAAGGCAGGGAGTTAAGTATCAATGGCTGAAGAAGCCCAGCATGGAGAAAGGTAGGCTTACCCACAGTTCAAACTCGTCTAGGGTTTGCACCTCCGCTTTCCTCTTCACAAAAAGGTAGCCAGTTTCCTCAACAGTTCGCCTACAGCACGTGGGCAAAATTACATCATACATTTGGACGAAACAGAAGTTAAAAAGTAAGCATCCAATTGGGCAGTAATGAATGAAATATTTGTGAGTTAGACCACCGTAATCGGTGATATCCACCATATGCCCGAGAGCAGGGACGGTGACTGCGGCCAATTATAGTGAAAGTAGACGCGCCGCTATCTACCCCACTCTAAACCGTCATCAGCCCTGTTCAGTGACAAGACAGAGTCGAGATGGCCGAGCAAGAATCAGGCGTAAGCTGCTTTGTTCAGCCAGAAATGCCGCCTAACTTGATATTTAGTGACAGTAGACTTTGCGCGCGTACAACTGCACTGTCTACGCTCACTCACTTGTAGTAGGCCTCTAGCCTGATTCTAAGAAGCCAGGGCTCGTTTTACTGACAACAGCTACTGCTTTTTCTAATATTACTATTAGGGTGTAACTGAGTGATAAGTTCCCTGGTACTTTTTCAGTCTGAATGAAATATACGTACTTGAGGAGCAACCATTCATTGGTTCCCGGGACGAAAGTTGTCGGCAAATAGTCGGACATTCCGAAATTGAACTCGACCTAGGGAGAACATGCAGAGAAGAATTAGACGTGGGGAAGAGGGGCAAGATGCCGGCAAGTTTATATGCAAACAAGACCGGTGAATTTTGTATTCTACCAGTGATCAACTAGCATAGATCCGACGGGAGAGATGCTTAGTTGCGTACAGTGGTTTACAGCTACAGTAGTCGCCGGCTATTAAGCCCACCTCGGGCCCAGACCGAATTGGGCTTAATTAGCGGCGGGCGCACTAAGCGGAGAGTCCTAGTTCTTGATTAGCAAACGCAGGATAGGCACTATACATTACCTACGTACTGTATTATGTGTAGAGCTTGGTTTTGTACAAGAAAAGAATGCTGTTTATCTGTATTTTACGTAATTACAGAAACAAAAAATTTATTTGCGACACGTAAACAGTTGGGCACGCTGAGAGATGAGAATCTCACTCTATTCTGTTGGCAAACTGGGCTTTGTATCCGGCGGATTTTGCTATACAAAATTCCGTCCCAAGCTGACTTTGGCTTAATTCGCGGCTGGGCTTATTAACCGTGGGCTTAATAACCGGCGACTACTGTATAAGTAAACTTCACAGACCTATAGACTTTCGTAAAACATATTTTAAATAGGCTTATAAAAGATAAACAGGACTTAGGTTAGGCTGCTACGTGTTGTGGTAGTGAATGGACGCACCTATGATAGCAAGCTAGCTTTAAAGTTAACAACAAAGAAAATCACCGATTAAAATGCACGTACTCCTTCCGTTGATTTGCAACGCTTCTGCAAATCCACTCAAACAATCCTAGAAACATGAATTTGCTGCGCCTACTTTGTCGGAAATTATTCCGTCAACTTTGCATCCGGCGGACTCGGAGTACGCCCGTTGCAAAGAGTTTACCAAGTGTCCATATGTTTTCTTAGTCTTAGGGATTTCAAAAACGCAAGCCATGAATTGCGTTTGAAGCAATCGTACGCACTTAACACGGGGCACTAAGGACCGTGGTTTGAAACTTAGTGAACTGACGGGATAACACGGACAGCGACCGGTGGAATGAGAGACAGACTGCCATGCTTCTTTCTGAACGTGGACTCTATGTAACTCTCAGTCGGTAAAATCAGAAATGGTCAGCCTAAGCCACCTACCGAAAGATGATTTATGCCACTAACGGCCCACTCTTCAGCCCACACATACGGCAGTCGGGGGGCTGATAGGACTGCTGACTCCACCAAAGTAGGGAGGGATGTGTCTTTTTCACCGGTGCGCAATGATTCCCTGAGATGCAACAGAACGATGAGGATACTGCATCAGAAGTACTTAAATGGTTGCCGAAATAGCGCTAAGCGTCTGCATCCTCCCTTCCCCGCTCTCCGTCTGATCAGTTGTGAGACACCATGCATTGCATGGGCGGACGCATAGTCCACCAAGTGTTCCAGATTTGCCGGGGGAGTAACACCCTCTTGGGTCAATGTCAATCAAGTCCACATGGCAGGGTTGTAGCGCCGGTGCCAAGCCCGCAAACCGTCACGTGACTGCGCTCCTCTCTGATTCTGGAAGGGGAAATCACAGTCGCCGTAGACTGTTATTGACCAAGTGGTTGATCAAGCAGCCAGTGACTCACGCTCGTATGACGTTTATGCATTCACTTCCATAACAGGCTAGCAGACAGACGCGCGCGCGCGCAGGGCCCGGGCCTGCCGCGTGTCGGGGCCTTCAGACCACAACAAAGAACTTCTCGTCCTAAAGGGAACGAAAGGGCGCGATAATTGTAGTCCTCTGAGCATACTCACAGCTAAGGCTCCTACAGAGTAACTAGTAGCCGGAATGGCGTGATCCCACCTGTGAGGTGGAAGTACGACAAAAACATAAATAGGACTACTGTTGTTGTTGCTCTTACTGAGCTGAGTTTTTCAAGGCAGTCGAAGGGCAGGACGGCGGTGAACTGGGAAGTAATGCAACCTCGTTGATCCTGTAAACGAATAAAAGGACAAATGACACACAGGCTAAACAACAAAATTAAAAGGAATGCAGCGACACTGGCTGACGCCCTGCGGCTCGCGTGCCCTGATATGAGCCAGGTATAGTTCAGTATATTTAGGGTAGTAGGCAATGCCTTTGAAGACCCTATTGAAAACAGTTTGCATAAAATATCCGACATAAGATATGTTACTTTAAAAAAGTGAGAAACATATACTATAGGCTTGACCAATGCGTAGGTGACATGGGTAACGTGTTTGCCAGAAATCATTCCCAAAAGTAAAAAATCTAAGAGGGTTACACGGGCAAGCTCGGTGGCGACTGTACGTTTTTAGAAGTCTCGCATACGATGGGTGAACGTTCTGGCCTTATAAACACACATCAGTATTATAGAGTGAAACCCCCCCCCCCCATGGAAAAATGCATGGATTTAACCTGCAATATGCTAGCAAAAGACCAAACAAATAACAGCTAGGTCCCTCGAAGGTAAGACGACGGAAGGTTGTTGATCATGAGAAAGAGTGGACACCCATCGTATTACAGATGGCCTTCCAAGGGGCCGTGTTAGAGTTGGCGTTATGATTAGCACTAGAATTATGAGGGTTAGTGTTAGAGTTATGGTTGGGAGGATCAGGACTATAAAGGTTATTTTTAACGTTGGAACACGGGAATAGGTACACCCAGGACAAGGCGACATATTTCAGCATATTAAAGGGCAACAGACATAGCCTTTGAAAATCGTACAGTTACTGTAAAGCGAGGATTCACATTTATTCTGAAAAATGGTTTTGTAAACGTGGGGATTAAAGGCCAAACCCATGAAGAAATATGAAATCAAGAGATATCCTCTTTATTTGTAGGTAGAAGCAAAGTTTGGTTTGATGTAAAAATTACTTTCCTAGCATGTAGTACGAGAGGCTCATACTCCCGTTTCGGATCCAGAAAGTGAGGAGGGTACTCTGAACTTATGACGAATGTTCCCTTAAGGCCTGTAGGCATAGCCGGAAACGCGATATACACTGAATTCTTGAAATTCCCCAGTTTGGATTGAAAATGATGCCCACGCATTCATGCCCTGCCTTGAGTAATAAGGGCGTAAACATCTATTGAATAGCAGAATGGTGATTGTCAATCGAAGTGTATACGCGATCACTATAACAAGAAATTTATGTTCCTGACGTTTCAGATTCTGCCGAGAATCCTTAATCATCGTTAATGGTAGGATCGTCTGAGCCATGCGCAGATAGGGGTCTGGCTTAGACTTCCCTACTATTAACAATGATTAAGGATTCTCGAAAGAATTCGAAACGTCGGGAAAATAAAATCTTGTTCCAGTGATTGCAACTTCTTCTTCGTCTTCTTCTGAGAATGGGATCCTTTAGCGACCTTACTCAAGCAGAAAATATGCACGCCATGCTGACGGTTCGGGGGGCAATAGTGAAATAGGGGGGGGAGGGAGGAGGGGGGCAGAAGTTACCTTGAAGGTGGCTCTCATGTTGGTGGGCACCACCTGATTGGTCGTCACGTCGACGGCACATACTCGGCGCGGAAGGGTAGCAAGCACGTACAAATGCCGCAGGCACTGCAGGTGGTACCTATGAAAAGAATTTAACGAAGAAGTGGGGGCTTGCAAGGCAGTCGGTCATTTTAAAAGTGCCCAAAGAAGCGTCGTAAGCTTGGGTTTGCCTCCTTTTCAATCAAAAATGCACGTGGCTCACAACCCGTGACGTCAGTAGGCACGGAGTTTACGGCGAAGAAGTAGGGATTAGACTCATGTAGATGACGTCGGCGTCGATAACCACTAAGCACATAGTACGAAAGTGATTGTGTTCAGGGCTGGGATGGGCGTACATAGATTCCAAGCACCGTGAAGCAAACTGGTTCAGTGATATAGGCGTAGGGAGTCACGGAGAGAGGGCGGTAGGTGCTGCGCAAACTTACTTTCAGGATAAATGAACTCCCTGCTAGGGGACACCCTCGTGGACGTCGTCAGAATCGACGGTCAACCTGGGAGGTCGCATCGTACAGTTAATGAATATTCAAATTACCCTGCACTGCCTACCAAGAATCCGCAATAGAAGGCTGTAAAATGCTGTTCTTGTCCGATTTACATTTCGTCGACGGCGGCACCGAGGTAAATTAAAAGTACCAATTGCAGGTGTTGAGAAATTATAGATGCGTACGCCCAATGAAAGTATTATTTTAAGAAAGGAGACAGCAACCACTGCCTATTCACAGAGCTGGCACTACAGTAGACGCCATAATCCACGCAACATGTCGACACATGCGAAAGACTAATACTCTTTCGCTAATCGGTATTGACTCACGTTGTGATACTGATTGTCATGTAGTCTATTCTGAAGTTTATTCCGTCATGATAGGATGCGGGCTTTTTAACAAGCTTTATTCTGATTACCAGTAAAAACTATCTTTCGTAAAAAACTGGCTACTTAAGTAGTATGCCTCTTTATTGTTTATTTTGAATGCCTTTATAAAAATATATTGTATGGAAAACATGCACGAAGAAATTATTTCTTGTACTCTTGTACTTCTTGTACTCTTTAAATTTTATACTCGAAGAAAGGGTAGCTTTCGGTATTAAAGAAAGTTGCTCAATAGCCGAATAATTTTCTAACCTAGTGACCGCTATACTCTAATTCAAGGCTTAAACACTGCGCACTGTGTATATCCTGCCTAAGAAAAACTACGTTTTCACCTACTGTTTCACGAAATCACATAGTTTTCATAAACTATTGAAATAGACGTGGAACATATTTTATACAGTATAGGCAGCATTAATAATGTTGCGGATACGATGTATAATGAACAAAGACCTCACAACTGAAAAAAAGCTCATAATTAGCAACTTTTTTCAATATCGAAAGCTACCCTTTCTTCGAGTATAAAATTTAAAGAAGGCGTAATTTGCTACCAAAAGAGTACAAGAAATAATTTTTTCGTGCATGTTTTCCATAAAATATATTTTTATAAAGGCAGTCAAAATAAACGATAAAAAGACATACTACTTAAGTAGCCAGTTTTTACAAAAGAGAGTTTGTACTGGTAGTCAGAGTAAAGCTTGTTAAAAAGCCCGTATCCTATCATGACTGAAATAACTTCAGAGTAGACTACGTGATAATCAGTATCACAACCTTAGTCAATACCGATTAGCAAAAGAGTATCAATCTTTCGCCTATGTCGAAATGTTGCACGATCCGTGGCGTCTACTGTATCTGGCGTTGACAACCACTAAGCACATACAGTACGGAAGTCATTTTATTCAGGGCTGGGATGGGTGCACATAGATTCCAAGCATCGTGAAGCAGACTGGTTCAGTGTCATAGCCGTAGGGAGTCACGGACGAATGAATGCCAGCAGGACGCAAAATGGCCTAGAGAATTATGATAAGTCTCACGAAACGTCGCCAGAAATTCTGAAATTAGAGTTTGGCTCCAAATGGTCACTTACTATACAGAATAATCCCAAGATAGTTAAGATGCCACAGGATGCTGGCTTTTGAGTGCGCATATTTCTAAACGCATGCGATGGCTACACTTTCTAAAAATCATTGTTTGAGTAGCCCATTACTGCTAAAGTGATAGTCGATTCCACCATAAATTTACACGTTTGTTGCAGAAAGCATGAACGGTGATATCCCTTCCTGCATCCATGTTGCAATGAATTAGTTCCCCGGCATATTTTTTATTCGATGAATGTGTACCTTTCAGTTTTAGAAAGCTTTTATTTACCGAATAATTTTGAACCCCTCATACTGTTGCAGTACTTTTAGGTAGGTCCGACAGCAAATTGTACACTGTCGGTTTGAGAAAGATTATCTATTTCTCTAGGAAGTTGAATATGGACCAGGGACCTGATAATTACAGTGAATTTTAACACCAAAAAATAATTACCCATTAGATATGAAATTCGAAGAAGTAATTTTCTACAAAATGAAAAGGCATTTCTGCATGCTTTCATTAAAATATACTTGTTCTTATAAGACAACTAATGTCAGTCCATGATGCCCAATCAAATACAAGGAGGAAGTCGGCAGAATACATCGTTGAGTCCCGTACTCCCGATGGTCGCAAATGAAAGCAAATTAAGGACGATGAGATAGTCGGTACTCTAACCTCAAACCTATTCATGAATCCTAACCCAAACCTCTATGTCTAAACTTTGGCCACTAAACCGCTAACCCTAGACCTAAGCATAGCCGTAAATCGAACGCTAATCCCAGCGAAAAGGAGGGTTAAATTACATATACCAAAGTTACATAAGTAGAAGGCTCATCAAAGGAAAGACTACGTGGGGCTACATACTCGACCGTCACCAAGTGCATTGTAAATTGTAGTCCAAATAAAGGCAGCCAACAACCTACCAGTTGTCGCCAGCGAAGACCGGATAGCGAGGAAAGAAGGCAATAGTAAGAATTGCAGCAGCTTCAGGCGTGTTTGAGAGCGTCAGCCTAGATATCGAATGGAAACATAATGACAACCTCTATGAGAAACATTCAAATCGTAATAAAATACCTCCAAAGGTCAGTAAAAGCATGGCTACCGGTTAGCAAATATTCCGGATAAAAGAAGTTAGAGCAAAAAGTACCAGGGACGCAGCGGAAACTGGCAAATCCTCAAAGGACACCTAAACAAACGCTGAAAGGTTGAACATCGATCTGAGGAATGTATGAGAGCTTCGTGCCTCCTGTGAGAGGGGATTGTGAGCAGACTAAAGTGTAGGTACACTCGATCAAAACGGTAGTCCGACTGGCTCACAGCATGCGCCTGCTAGCCCATAACTACTGTCGTATATGCGTATAATGATAAGCTTTTGACGTGGACCCCCTATGTAGCGTCAGCCAATCAGTCCAACCCCATCACCAATTGGTTGACAGGCTCCGACAGTCACCTGAGGTTTGGGATAGGGAAGAGGAGATAGATCAACACTGCGGAGTACATCCTCACGGCAAATCCGCGCATTTCTCCCTGTAATAAATCCGACGAACTGAAATCTCCCAGGACGCGCTAAAAGTTGAGACTTGTTAGGTTACCATCAACTTTTGGGATAATTGGATCCTCTTATCAGGACTGACATTAATGCTGCTTCTCGACTTGGCCTTTATTGCACTCTTGCATTTGTGAGTTTCATAAAAGTCTGAGCACCAAGGCCTGTGTGGCACGCGTAGACGGCGGTTCGTCCCTGTCGGCCATTGTGCCCGAACCCATGTGGGGTGTTCTTAACGTTTCCCACCATCAGAACGCGATAGGTGTGGAAAGAGACAGTTTGGTAGGCATACATTTGCTTCAACTGTCTACAGTCAGGGATGGAATGGCTCGTTGAAAGATAGAGAGGGGTTGGGTGCAGTCGGAAATTGTAACAAATATGTAAGTTGACGGAAAAATTGGCCGATAAGCAAATAACAGTAGCAGCGTACCGACCACCGCCAAGGAACAGTAGGCCCACAACTGAGCCATAGACCATCTGGAGTCCGTAGTTGGGCGCTAATACAGCTCCGAGGATGGCCGCGGTGGATACGGGTTGGCTGGAGGGACTGGCGTTTGGCATGGCCTGCACACTAGCCAGAGCATGTGCAGTCGCGGAGGCCACCTGGAAAGTGCGATGTAGTTCCTCGACCGGAGGCCAGCTCTGATTGGTCGTAGCACTGCTCGCCTCCGTCATTGTTGTCCCAGTCGTCGCCGGCTTAGACGGGCCGCTAAACAGGCGAACGGCACGCAGTTTTCGGGCCATGCGCAGCACGGACAAGTTGCCGGAGCCCGCGACGACCATTGCGAGGGCAAGCAAGCTTGTGGCAGCAGCCTCGTAGATGACGGTTTCCATCGGCGGCAGATCGGCCAGTTTGGGCGCTAAGGACGCGTCCGAACTGCAGTCTGGGCCAGATTGAGTGCCATATGCGCCAGAGTTAGGTGGCCACCACCGACCGTTGAGAAAGGCGGTTGTCATTGAGTACTAGAAAAGAGAACCAAACAGTAGTACACTGTAAGATGCCACTGTTCTAAGTGTCGTAGCACAGAACCGGGCAAACAGCGAATAAAATATGAGGTAGGGGGTTCAATTCGTACTTTTTTTAAATGTTTCAACAGGTACTGCTTTCGGGTGAATAAAATCGACCGTACAAGTAATTGAGCAAAGTTTTCTTATTCAATTGATGGCCCGTGGCTGAAGCATGAACATAAATTCATTTTATCATGGGAAAGAAGATAAATTTGATACTAGAATGAATTTTATAATTTAAAAAATGGACTGCTGGAATTCAGCAGTTCCTTGACAGTTCGACTGTCGATTACGGTGATGCTGGTTTTGTAACACTTCCCGATAAGACAAATGAAAAGGGAACGAAACCAATGCAGCTGTTACATATTGCGTTAAGTTTCGGGAAGGACATTTATTCCTGTGTTCTAACCCAGATCATAACCTCAAACTGAAGTCTAAAGCTAAATCAACTGTTAACATTAAACCTGTAGCCGACGCTCGACATTTCTGTCCGGCGTCCTGGTTCAAGGCCAGCTACCTCAAAGTCATGCAAATTCGCAGTAAGCGCTTTTAAACCGGCTGACGTGTAGACACTTGACCGACTTCTACTCGTGACACCCACGTACGTCCAGGTAGTCGCGGCTGCCCAAGTGCCACTGCAATACGCCCCCTCTGTCTATTCTCGGTCGATGCATAAGGGGGGGGGCACTTTACACAAAACGCTCTTGAACCACACAACTGGTCAAGTCAAGTCAAGTCAAATTTATGAAAGGAAATATAGGCAAACGCCTTTGAACTCCCTCTTGGTACATAGGATTTAAGAAATGCATCGGCAAAGCCGAACATTCTAAAGAAGTCGTTGACACAGTTTCAAACGACTACTCGCTTGTTTCAAGTAATAAACTCACACTCAGTTTACACGAGCCAGCAGTGTAACTGAGGAAGAATAGCAGACAGTGAAAAAACTCCTAAGGCTGGCTCATAATTCAAAATGGAATGTCATTTTTGGTTTTTAGGAGAAAAACTGTCGCTCGTGGGGAAGCATGTGAATGATAGGGACATGATGCTTCTGTGAATGTTGACGGTAGCCATGGCGTCCATGACGAGTAATATCTACACCCGAAGGACCATACGAGGAGGAGACCTCGAAGTCACGAGAACGTCCCGAAGACCGGAGATGCGACCATGATACGCCTTTGCTGTGCCAAGAGCCGGGGAACCCACCACGTTGTCAGCAGTCGGTCGATACGAGAAAGGGTGTGACAGGGCCGCATAGCCTAGGACTATAGGTGCGGTAGGTGCGTCCTCAGACACGATCGGCGCAGATCGCATAGTGAGTAGAGACGTCATAGGTAGATAATGTCAGAAACTCATGTGGTTAATTACTAATAATAATACTACTTACAAATTACAACTGTCCTTCTGAATTATCGAACGGGGATTTTCGCAACGTTAAATTACTATTAGTATATATTTATAGCATTTCTAGCATTTCAGGGTTTGGATGTAGAGCGCTTCAATTTTTAGAATCGGAATACTTAAGTGATTGGATTTGGAGTACTTAATCGTGACGATACTCATTATATCGGTCTAGGTTTGCCTTAAAGACATCCACGGAAGGGGACATGACAATATCCGCAGGAAGGGCATTCCATGCCTGGATTACCCTCTTAGAGAAAAAGAATTTTCTTGGGTCAAGTCTTGCCCTAGTCACACGTAATTTGAGGGGGTGTCCTCGCAGCCTAGAGGTGGTGGCCCGCTCAAAGAAGTCATTTGTTTGGAGGCAGCAATCCTGACCACGCAACATGCGAAATGCCTGGATTAGGTCCCCACGTATCTGCCTGTAATCCAGAGGAAAAAAGTCAAGATTTACCAATCGGGTCTCATAAGGGAGGTTCCGTTGGCCTCGTACTAATTTTGTTGCGCGTCTTTGTACCCTTTCGAGGTTTTTTTGTCTTTGGCTGTCTAAGGTCTCCAGGCTTGGATGGCAAATTCCAGTTGATGTCACACGAACGTGCCGAATACCTTGCCAAATACAGCTTTGTCAAACTTAGCAAAGGCTCGCTTGATTAGATACAAGCTCGACATTGCGGATTTAGCCACTTTCAGGACGTGGAGTGATGGCTTCAGTGAAGGCGTGAACCACAACCCCAGGTCTTTCTGAGCCTCAACATCTGGCAGCGGCGTGTAATTCAGGTAATACACCCTCCGAAACGTAGTGCTGGTTCTACCAAAGCGCATTAGGTTGCATTTTGCCACATTGAATGGCATGAGCCAAAGGGTCGACCATTGCTCCAGTCTATGCAAATTTGTCTGGAGGTTTAATTCATCGTCTTGGTTGCGTATGACCTTCCAAAGTTTTATGTCATCAGCAAACATTGCGATTTCGCAGTCTAGTCCGCTTATGCAGTCATCAATATATATAAGGAAGAGAATAGGACCAAGAACAGATCCCTGTGGAACCCCGCTCTCAGCTGCTACCTCCGCCGACCACGGTTCGCCAATACATACGGTCTGGGTACGACCAGTCAAGAAGTTTGCTATCCACTGCAAAAGGTTTTCCCTTATCCCTATGCGGCTGAGCTTGTATAAGAGACGTTGATGACGCACCGTGTCAAACGCCTTCTTGAAGTCTACGAAGACTGTATGCACCGCATTCCCTTCATCGATCGCTCGGGTCCATTGTTCTAGACAATAGAGCAGATTGGTCAAGCAGGACCTTCCCCTGCGGAATCCGTGCTGCTTATCAGAAAGTTTATGTTGCTCCAAAAAGTGCATCAGCTCGCGTTTGACTATGCGTTCCATAAGCTTGCAGGATATTGAGGTGAGGCTGACCGGTCTATAGTTATTTGCGGTCGCCCGACTTCCACTTTTGTGGATGGGTGAGATCCACGCTGTCTTCCAATCGGGTGGCACTTGTCCAGTATTAAGAGAAGCTCGGAAGATAAGGTACAGGGGTACCGCCAACTCTATGGCTAGCTCTTAATAGCTTTGCAGGTATCTCATCCGGACCTGACGACTTCGTTTCTTTAAGCTGTAGAAGTTCTCGCAGAACGGTAGCTTCCGTGAGTGCAACCGAGTCTATGGTCTGGATCACACCCACACTGCAGTTAATAGCGGTGAACTCACCCTCTCTGGAAGAAGCAGGATAGATGTTCCGCCTTTTCGTTAATCTCGCAAATTTCTACACCGTCGTCTGTTTTTAGCAGAGGAATAGGGTCTCTATTTCGAGTACATTGCCTAACGTAGCTGTAGAAAAGCTTTGGGTTTCCTACTGCACGATTTATTAGATTACTCTCGAAGTTTTGTCGGCTAATTCGTATCAGGCTCTTAACCTTGTTTCTCTGTGCCTTATACCTATTGTACGATTCGGGGGTCAATCGTACACCACGTGCGCTTGTCCCAAAATTACATCAAAGCAGCTGCCACCTCTTGCCCCCACACACTTGCTCTCAGTCAACACTAGCCCTGGCTTTGCCAGTGCCATCTGCTGTGTGAAACAGAAACTCTGGGTTTTGTGCATAATAAAGCACGCATTGAGAAGAGGTGCAGTGCAGCGAAATGATGTCAATTCCCAAGTTGCGGCTCATCCGACGAGACCCGGCCACACATTCAAATTTAATGAAGCCGAAATGCTAGCAAGAGGTGACACTCGTCTGCACCGAGAAGTACTTGAGTCCTGGTTCACGGGTCCCCAGTCCATAAACAAGTGCAACGACTTGCCCAATCCATAGTCGGTGCTGAGGCTTAATTTAGCCAAAATAAGTCGCCTCTTGGGCAATGCACAGGCCACTGCGTCGTCTTACGCCAACACCGGGGAACCAGATGGCCGAGTAATCATCACGTCCAATTTCATCCCGCATGATGCAAATTCAGCAGGTCATGTCCCGCATGTCGGTAATTAAGCAGTCAACACACAATAAAAAGCTCTCCCCAAAGCAATTATGGTTAAATGTCAGGCGAGTAAAAATGTTGTCCCAGCGATCGAATCTTTCTCTTAGTTCCTTCCTGGAACTCGTATGTTCGTTTGTAAAAGCACTCATTCGGGTGGCTTGTCTCTTTTCTAACAACTTGCGATTCGGTCTGGGGATTGTGGTGGTCTGGATGCAAACACGGCTTAGACCTCTCTGGCATTTAGCAGATAGCCACTAGGTGGGTAAGCATTGTTAGAGCAAAAGACTGTCGCTATTCCGCTGACGGAATAAGAAAAATAAGCTAGGAGGGTCAATTACCAGCAATTCAGTTGCCTGTGGGTCGCAGGTGCCGGCGAATCTCAGTCCAATCACAAAGCTTGCGCCTGTCAGGATGTTCAGGTAAGCCATGCTGTAAGGAAGGGCAAGCAGACATGTAAACGCGGGATGGGACGGATACCATTACTATGAAAGATACGTACTGCAAAAAGGGGACTAACTGATAAGGTATATCGCACTTCCAATAGGCTGCAATGGCAAGAAAGAGCTGCTACCTATTAGTAAACAGCCAGCTTGGTGTTTGAGAACTCACCTAACTGTCGCATAATCTACGGGAGGAGGAGTTGAAATGTCGGGCAGAGCGGCGAGACAGGAGAAGGTAGAGGCAGCAGTGCCAGCCTGCGCAGGCAGTTGTATTTTTGGCGACAGAGGCTGACGACGATGCGGCAGACGCACACTAAAGGGCATACCAGTTGACACCGCCGTCGCCGTCGCCACCGCCGCTGAGGCATCCGGCGTCGGTGAGGTGGGCACCGGTGGACGCCCTGTGATGACTCTTCGATCCCGACCTGCACCGTGAGAGCTGCTGCCGGTGGACGCGACAGGTGACGCTGTTGCTGGTGGTGGTGGTTCTGCCGCCGGAGATCGGTTCTCTACGTCGTCATCGGAGGACAAAGCAGCAGTCCAGGGCTGTTTGTTGGCTGCATAGTTAGCAGGAGTTACGACTGTTGCCGTTGCTACTGGTGCCGTCGTCGTCGCCGGTGGCGCGGAAGTCATCCCACCACCTAGAGGCTGCAGAGCAGCCCTTATGTAGGGGGGAACGCGACCCTGGACCCAGTCAGAAGTGGCTGCCACGTCCCACCAATTAATGAGACCGTAGGCAATGGTCATGAGCATCAGCATGTCCGGACGCACGGCGTCCAGGCCACGCAGCGTGTTTGGCGGGCTGAGCCACTGACTGACTGTCTCGTTGCCTGTTGCGAGGTAGATGAAGCCGAGAGCGATAATCGCGCCCGGAGCGGAGACGTCACAATTGTAGGTGTCGCCTTCGCGGATCTACGAAACCAAGAGCGGAAGGGGAGGGGGCAGGGAATGTTTGATAACTAACACCGAGCGGAACGATTCCAAGTCTCATTTTTAGGGCAATGCTGCTGACGCTGCAGCCCACAAGGGTTCAGCCGACAGCGAGCAACTCTTCGCTGATGCACTCTTGTCTGGTACAGAATCCCACTTTCATAAAAAGCAAGGCAGACTGAAAACACTATTCACTGCTGCCAGCCCTTCCCCGTTCCGAACTGCTAGCATTCCATGGGCTACCGTTTTTTTTCCTGAACAGCCCCAGGTACTGTAACAATACCACGTATTAGATTTTCTTTTCACTGCCAGCTTGAGCTTTAATGTATATTATGTTTGACACTACCTGTAAAGGGGTACTTAATTATTGAGAGTGGGTATGGGTGGCTGATGACAGCTAACAATCCAGAAATGGTAATTCCGGACTCCCTTTGCTTTGTCAGATCCACTTCATCATCCTATCTTCATAGTCACTACGTGATGTCTGTGCGGGCTCTAATTATGAGATTCTGGGCAAAGCGGAACTCAATTGTTCTTCTACTAGATCGGCATAACACAAATATTTATCACTTTATTATTTAGTTAAATGCGGGTTGGCGCGTCCCCAATCCAGTGGGTCTTCTAGCGCAGGCTTGATCAATCACCGATAGAAACGAATATGCGAATTCGAGGAGGCAGATCAGAAGATGATGCGATCACTGGAACAAGTATTTTATTGTCCTGGGGAGTTACACCTCATTTAACGGGACCCGGCCATATATTCAAGTTTAACAAGGCCGAAGTCCCCGCAAGAGGTGACAACCGCGTGAGTTGCGAGCTGCTCGAGTCATGATTCTCAGGCTCACAGTCCATCAATAAGTGCAACTATTTACCGTTCCCATACTGCGTACTGAATCATTGTCTGAGCAAGAGAATCAGTCACGTGGGAAGGGCTGGGCATAGCAACAACTCTGACGACAGCAAACATGACTGCCGCGCAATTATCAAGCCGCATCCGACACGGACAACTAAATCGCGGCAAGTAATGAGTCTAAAGCAAAGTGTCAAGCCATCACCGCACCAATTAAGACCCAAAGCGGTGGCTACAGCAGCTGATAATCATAGTACGATGCAGCTGACCGCTACGAACTATAAATACCGAGCAACTTGGGCATGTTTCAACCCTATTTGCGCATGACTCAGACTAACAAACCATTACCCTATGATTAAGGATCCCCGAAGGAATCCGAAACGTCAGGAAAATGGAACTCTTGTTCCAGTAATAGCATCTTCTTCCGCTGAATTTAAACTGCATTCAAGATTAAGATGCACCCAGTCTGGGCGGCACGAGCCGCTTCCTATGACTTTGGGTCTACTCTTCTTAAGGCCAACTCTACTCATGCATTCGTGTTTTAAGCTGTAGTTCAGTTTGACCATTGTATTTGCATATCCATCAGCGGCACTGAAGTTAGTTGTCAGGGGCTGACTCCTCTTGCTTATGGACGAGGTCTTTTAGCTGCATCACTATTTAGTGGATTATTGAGGTAAGCCTCTGAGCAACTTCTATTTCGAGAGGCGTGAGTGATCTAGTCACGGTTTCGAAGACCGCAGATGGTCCAATATTGCTTTATGACTTGAGCTGACAAGGCTCTTCGTTCTGCTTTTGTGCAATGTATGCATGTATCACCACAATCTGCGTATGTCTCACACCATCCTACGGCTATCTGTGATTAAGGATAGTCGACAGAGGCCGAAACGTCAGAAAAATAAAATTCTTGTTCCAGTGATCGCATCTTCTTCTTCTGATTTGATCAATCAGTTAATAAGACGTCCAAAAAGGATAAATAACTGAAATGATCGCTTCTGACTGGTCTGTATTTTGGTAAAAGTGGCCAGAGGAAGATGGAAACACAAAATAACACACCTGTTGGTTCCACTCGCCTGGCACAGTAGTTACTCGTCGACTGTCTCGGGCATTACCCGGATCGCCACCGGCTCGGCCAACATAATTTGGCGTACGCGCCGCAGTAGCGGCGCCAGGAGTGCCTACCGCCCTTGCTGGGGTTGTCGTAATGTCCACCGTTGAGGCGGCGGCGCCTGCTTCAGAGGTGCTGCCGACGACACCCAAGAGACTGCCTTCAGCGTAGAGGAGACTATCCAGGGGATCCATAGCGGCCAGCAGCCGACCCATCTCTGAGGTTGTTGACGCGCGCGACTGTTGCTGCTGCCTCGCATTGTCGCCGCCAGTCGGTGGCACCAGTCCCAGATCTATCATCTCATCGAGGGGCACGGAGGAGAGGCTGTCCAGCTGAGAATTGCCCAGGAAGGTGTCCCTGCGCACAACGTTTGCTCCTGTCCGTGCAGTGCCGCCGCCACCACCACCGCCGCTAGGTTCAGCTACAGCGGCAGAGCCGCTAGTGGCACCAGTGGGCATGACGGGCATACGCAGGCCATCGGCTCGGTGACTGCGCAGAGCCAGTAGGTGGGGTTGGAGGTAGGCGGGTAGGGGGTGGCCACTCAGGGGTCGTGGTATGTGCACTGCAATTGTGTCCACCAGGAGATTGGAGCCATCGGTGTCACTGCAGGAGTCCAGACTGACGGGCATTGAGGTGCGGTAACCGCCGGTCATGTATGCGTGCAGAGTTTGGGCTACAGCCAGGTCGGACAGACCACAGGGAGTGTCGCCGCGCTAAGAAAAAAAATACAACAGAAAATGAGACCTGTAAGTTTTAGCCTGTTTGATCACAACACCATAACCTTCCGGATGGAAATTTGATGCAAAAGTAAAATATGCTGCGAATTACTCTGGCTGTGAGCGTTAAAAAACGCATTAACAGAAACTCGTGTAACTTGTGTGCGAGTTCCTGAGAGCTTACAGACGACCCACTGCCTTAAATACTACTTTGAGAGCAAGCTTGACAGAGTGGTTAGGAGGGCAGTTAACCGGACGACGGGGTCTATGGTTTAAATCCCGCCAGAGCCTCCGCGACTTGTGGGTTCACGACGCGCCAGGCACCTTAGCTCGGTGCCGCCTCCGATCGTTTTGACAAGGGTGGAGGAGGAGGAGGAGGAGGAGGAGAAGGAGGAGGAGAAGGAGGAGGAGAAGAAGGAGGAGGACAGTGTGTCCTGGATGTTTTCCAAGTCTATCCTCACTATCAACGCGCTTTTAACGTCCCTACGCCCAGCATGCTGTGAAACGCATGCTAAACCACGTGGGAAACAATGGTCGCACAAAGTTGACTGGGCTACTGCTCGCTCGGCCGTCAAATATAGGTAAGAAATGTCAATACGGTGAGAAGTTGGGTTACCCCTTAGCCTAGCTGCTGGCTACCTGGCGCATCCACAGGTGGTGGATAGTGAAACGGCCTTCAGTGAAGGTAAGCTGTGAAATAAGCAGGCTCCTGGATCTGGCGAATAAGCAGTTGCGGACGCAGAAGCGACCGTGTTACCAGGGCGCGGTGGGCTGAGGTCTAGCGCACCGACTGCCTTCTAAAATGCCGCAAGTCTCAATGCACGGCACTGTGACATAGCCAGCGTGAACCGTCATTAAATGGATTTGCTTGTCACCGCTACCTTGTGGTTAGGTTTGTGAGCCAAATTGCGGCTGATGGGGACCCGCCCGTACTCACAATTCTCAGGACACCTCATGAAAAACCATGACCGATAACTACGCTACGATCCTTACTGACTTCGTCTTAAATGAGACAGTCATCGCAAGGATATCCCAGGCAATCCAAGAAGGACGACTGAGCTAAGTTGAACACGAGCTCAGTGTTACTGCCCTCGACCCAAAACTGTTACCTTATTAGAAACGTCGGAGTAGGGTTCAGCTCAAAACCTGGCCCGAATCAGTAGGTCAGGATATTGAAGTGGTTTTTGGATCCTCAACATTTGGTCTCTGGCGCTGGTGCTGGTCTGCTGCCACTGATCGTCACGCGAGGAGAAGCACCACGCGGGACATCCTCGAGGCCGGCCAGATCAGTCATGATCGCAGCCGTAGCAAGTACAAAGTAATACAAGTCCTGTATACCGAAATCACCAAGATCCCTTTAGCAAAATGCCCAATGGAAAGCAGATGAGGGGGGAGCAAAGAAAGCTTTCGTGTCCTAACCTGAAGCATGACTAGTCCCAAGGCAAACCCGGCAGAGAGGGAGATCAGCTCTCGGCCGTCCGCAGCGAACCCGCCTGCGCCACAGGCCAAGTTGAGGCGCGAACTGCTACCGCCGCCACCACCGGCAGCGCCCTGACCCTCCTGAGCGGATGTAGCGGCAGCCGCTGCAGCTGCAGCCGCATCGTTGGTGTTTGAGACACCAGATGCAGCCGCCGAGGTGTTCACCGACTGCTGCTCCCCGAAGGAGGGCAACGAGCCCAGCGGTCGACCCAACTCCGTCAACAGGACGCTAGCCATCTGCCGATGTGCGGAGCCCTGAAAAAGTAGACCCAGCCCAAAGGCTGCGGCGGCCTGACAGAGACTGGGCACACTGACGTCCACCAGGACGGGATCGGGAGTAAGAAGGGGGCGGTAGTGAATAGCCAGAAGACGCAGGGTAGCCTGATCCATCGTGCCTCGCTTGCCGGCGCACAGACCTAGCGTGGGAGAGAGGTGAGGGGGGAACAAGGATTTACAGGAGACGCATGGAAAAATGATTTAAAAGTATTCATGAAAGACCAAACATACGCGGGCAGAGCGCATGTTTCAAAACAACGGCAACCCCGAGTTCGTGGCACTAAGCAGTAAAATCTAGCCTTGCATCCAAATAAATTGGATCCTGATTAAGTTGGTAAAAAACGGACAGTCACTGACGTCTTGAGATGTAAACCGAAATTCTGAAATTCGTTTTTTATTAGGAGATTACCTAAGACGGCTTATAATACTGATGAGCGTGCAACATAATCCAAAATTACTTCAGTCACGTTAGAATGCGAACTTTTGGAAACACTACTATTAACCGCCTGTAAAAATCGAACTCGGTATTGATTGATTTCTGACTGCCTACTAATCAATAATCCACATTAATAGAGTAGATGACCAGTTCGCAAAATGTCGAGATCTAAAGTTGAGTGGGTAGTGTGGCACATATTTGTTTTTGAAATTTTTGGTTGAAAAGATGTGGCGGTGCAGAAATATGTTTACTGAAAAAATCAAATTTTTCAAATCTGGTTTATGAAGGAAAAGCAGGCCAGTTTAGGCCGAAATCCTACGTTTCTTGATGTCAAAGTAATTCCCTACACTACTAAGATTCATGTTTGTGCGCGTTCTGCTATAAACGAACATTAATATGAGCAGGAAATATTTTGAGTAAATCTCTGGCAGAAACGAATGACTGATCATTTAGTATTTCTTGCTAACGTCCTCCTTCTTTTGTCTAGGTGCTTTGATGGGTCCGAGATAAAAAAAAAAGTGGAGTCAGTGAGGCGCCGGTCTGTCTCGCCTCTTTCGAGTTCGACGGATGAATAAACAGCAATCTGGGCTACTAAGAGGAGTTTTATAACGGAACGGTCCCGTAGTGAAGAAGGGGTCGGGTAAACGTGCGGTGCTTGGGTTTATCTTTCAAAAAAATTGAATAAGTTTACGTCAATGCACATGAAACATTTTGCTTTAGGCTACGTCTGAAGGTGGAGTTTATGTGCTGCATACTCATTGCTACATTTAATCGCATAACAAAGCCAAATTTAGGGGCACAAAACAGCAACTAACCGAGAATCACAGCGGCATTGGTCAGATCATGCACCTGAACAGTGAACTCGCGAATGTAGTGTGCGGAGAGCTTGTTCAGGTGGCCATTCAGACCCAGGCCCAGAAGGAAGCCGGCCTGTGTGGCTGAATAGGGATGGGCGGCAGTGGGTGCCGTGCCCTGATTGGCTGCTGCGGCCTGGGCCGCGGCAATCGCCTTGCAGTTCTGGATGATCCATGTGCTGTCCACCTACACGGCGGGGGGGGGCGGGATGATAACAACGGTTAATGAGAAGACAAGTTAGACAAAATATGTACGACCTTGCTTGGGTTGTTGTGTCGCCTACCCATCCTCAGAGAGTGAATACTCTGGCTCCTGGTTCGGGATTGGTAGACCACGCACACGGAAGAAAAGAATGGCATATGGCGAGAACCAGGAGGATGCTTATGAACGTCATTACGTTCCCAGCGATAACAAAAGGTATTTGTTATAGTCACGGTAGAGAAAACTTGTAACGGCACCTACTGAAGCATGCGGCGAAA
>JAYGXS010000004.1:59140110-59186004 GCA_036362985.1 Ligula intestinalis | reverse complement strand
AAAAAAAATGGAAGCAGTTGGTGTAAGAAGAGACAGTGTGTGCACGGGCACGATCGGGCAAAGAGTATCAGGCACGCTCGTGGAAACGGTGGACCTGTCGACGGAAATGACAATTGAATTGTCTATGGTGAGTGCGTTTCCTGTGCGTGTATTTGCTCCGGTGAGTACCCCGAAATGGGCAGCAGAGCAGATGAGCTGTACCAACATGGGAGCTAAATCAGAGCACTGCCCTACCATAATAAATACCGTACATGGGGGGGGAGCGTTGTGACACGCGTGACTACAGGTTCATGCCGCGCCAGTCCGATCTCGTCTACGGTTTTTTGACACCGGCTAAAGGCTGATGAGGGAAGAGAGAGTGTGTGTGGTAGATGCATCGCAAGTCTGCTAGCATTGTGAACTTATTCAAACATCAGTAACCATTTGGGACGTTTTACCGTCAGTCCTTTTCTGGCTTACTAGCCGTCGTCAGCTGGAGATAACAAACTCTATTGTAGAAGCAGAACTTGCCACCACCATGTTAGTCAGAGGCCAATGCCCTAACCACTAGGCTACGGGCCCGAAGTCTTGTCGGTTGTCGATCGGGGCTATACTTTAGAAGATAGGCGTACACCGATCACTTTCAGTGCTCACCAGGGCGTGTGTCCCCGTAACTTGTCGGTGTACGCCAATCTACTAAAAAGTAACTATCTCCACACTAAACCTGTTGTGGCTTACACGTTTAACATTCTTTTAAACGACAACCAAATGGTGGACATTTCAGACGTACACAAATAGGTGGCAACTATGGTGACTATATTAACGCCTACATGACTCTATGACGCGTTTCAATTACTGCGTACACCGTGCCAAGTAAAAACTGGGCGACAACAAATGGCATACTGTCCTTTAGGTGTATAACAAAGACCGAACAGTATCCACTTGAAGCGGGAAGTATTCTGTCTAGTGAAGGACTAGGCATAATAAAGAGGATTTCTGAAAAGATTGTCTTCAACATCGAGAAATGAAGTCAGAAGGAATGCATCTAGGCCAAATTCGTGTGACTAAATTTTCTGCGAATCTGTAGCGATCTGTGTTAACACGTTCTCAGATATTAATGTTGCGGTAGCCTAACACTGGGTGTTTATTCAAGGACGAGATAAGCTGTTTTTCTGGCGAAGACTATATCGTCTATTATCCGAATAGGACGTAATTTCGCTAGAGGACAGACGCGACGTGTTTTGCAAAGAAAGACGAGATCACTGGGACAGCACTTGTATGTGTCTGATCTTTCGGCTTCCTACAAGAGACCATATTCAGCGACAATAAAAGTGCGGCGAGAATTGACGTATATTGTACTCCAGCTACGAGAAAAAAAGGATGGAATTTCTAATAGGTTGAGTCCAAGCCGCGCCGTCATCACGGCGTTTGTCCGTGGCTGAGAACTCGCAGCTGGAATACTAAACGCGTCAATTCTCGCCTCCATGACTCCTCCGGCAGACATGGTGTGCAATTGCCCTCTCGTAACAATCGAGCTGTGCAATACTTGTCCGGGAACCAGTCAATGAACGCATGGCTTACGTGCGCTTGAAGGGCCACTTCACAAATATATCTGTGGTCGCGGTATATGCACCAACGTCCGCTACCGACCAACGTGATAAAGAGATGTTTTACTCACAGCTAGAGACATTGGTTGGAAGGCTTCCTCGACTCGATCTGTTGATTGTTGCCGGGGACTGGAACGGCCGAACTGGGCCGGGTGACTCCACAAACAGCCATCTTATCGGCCGCTTTAGGCTTGGTTCTCGATGTAAGAATGGTAACAGATTGCTGAACTTTACTAAACGGAACTGACTGTTTGTAACGAACACGTGCTTCCAGCACCGCAACAAACACTTGCTGACCTGGTACTCCAACGACGGCCAGTCAGATTGACTATATTTTAGTCAGCTCAAGATTTCAAAGCTGGGTTCATGATAGTCGGTCGCTGCATGGTGCTCAGGTAATGCCCATAGCTCTGACCACGTTCTTGTTCGCACACGCTTGAAAGCTCACCTCTCATCTGCGCCCAAAGTGTCCCGCGCTAGACGCCTCGATGTCGACAAAATGCGGCAACCCATCACCGCTGAAGCCCTAAGCAGAGAAATCCGGTCCTGTTTCACGACCCACGCTGAAAACGAAGGGGGTAACCCATGGTCCACACTGAAAACGTCAGTCTATGGAGCAGCCGAGAAAATTCTTGGATGCACCCAGCGGCGCCACAGTGATTGGATCAGCGAGCTAACCCTGTAGTTGTCTGCGGAGATATCCCGAGCTAGGGGCCTTAATAACGATTCTTTCCGCCAACTAAAAAAGATGACGGCAAAATCGACTAGAGAGGATCGAAAAAAAATTACTGGTCAGAAATTGCAACTTCCATGGAGCAGGCCTCAAACGTTGGTGATACTCGAAAGCTCTACCAACTTGTTCGCCAGGCTAGTGGTAAACTGCCTTCACTGAG
Source organism: Ligula intestinalis (assembly GCA_036362985.1). NCBI lineage: Eukaryota > Metazoa > Platyhelminthes > Cestoda > Diphyllobothriidea > Diphyllobothriidae > Ligula > Ligula intestinalis. The sequence continues at coordinate 59,183,525 of JAYGXS010000004.1, read as the reverse complement.
TGACTTAGTTCGTTATAAGAATGGCAGCTTTATTGCTGACAACGTGTTGGGAATGTGCCCATTCCCACGATTGCTCTGTTAGCATACGCCTAACAGATATCCTGCGCAAGCGGCACGCCCATTCCCATGATTATTCATCTCACAGAAAGGCCCGCGAGCTCATGAGAGTGCGACGTGACTTCCAATTTTCCTCTGATCCTGATTGGTCCATTGCCGCACGATGTCTCTCGCGTTCCCCTTTAAAGTACATGCACGCTGTGTCTGACTTGACTTGCTCTGACTGGCTGTAACGTGCTTTTCGCAGTAAACTTTCCCTCTCTCTAGCCAACCCGTCTTCTCTCTTTATCACTCTTACGGGTTTCTTGGCTCGGCGTTCGACTTAGTTAGCAGTACCAGGCGGGTCATAACACAACGCGACCAAGATCGAACGCTGGCGTGAGCATTTCGAGCACTTCCTTAACTTCGATACGGAGCTCACCGCCCCCTGCTTCCATCTACGGTAGAGCCTCCTTCATCTTTCATTTATCCAGTGTCATGCAACCCGCCTTCTGAAGCAGAAATTGCTGATGCCATGAGGCGATTGGACAAGCATGGAGAGACGAGACCGTTCCTGATGAATGGGGCTCAGACATCCTTGTGCCTGTCGACAAGAAGGGAGACAAGACAAAATGTGAGAACTACCGTGGCGTAAGTCTCATCGACATTGCTACGACGATTTTCGCTATTGTTCTCCTAAGGCGGTTCCAGTCTGTGCGCGACTCCAGGACGCGATCCAACCAGACCAGAATTCGTGCTGGACGTGGATGTGTGGATCAGATATTCGCATTGAGACGGATCCTTGAATTCCGCCATAGCTACCAACAACCAACGGCCATTTGCTTTGTTGACTTTGCAGCTGAGTTCAACTCGGTCCATCGTGACTCCCTATGGCGGATAACGGCATTTGATGATGTACCACCAAAACTAATCGCCATGACCAAGGCATACTACCGCTCCACCACTGTGTGAGTTTTAGTCCACAACAACCTCTCAGAACCCTTTGCTATTCGGTCAGGCGTTCGGCAAGACTGTGTCCTGTCGCCCATCCTCTTTAACTACGTCAGTGACTAGGTCCTCGGGAAGGCCCTACAAGAAGGTGACTGTATTGAGCTTGCACCCGGACGCCGGTTGATTGACCTTGAATATGCCCATGATATCGCTTTACTAGCATCAAGCTTTGGCGATCTCCAATCTATGGTATTACGGGCGAATGAGGTCGCGAAATCGGTCGGTTTGTCCATAAACGCTGGGAAGACCAAAGTGTTTTCATGCTGCATCCCCAGTGACTGCGCTTTTGTCTTCTATGCAAAAAGAACCTGGGGCTTGCATATTCGCTCCTACTCGTAGGATGTTCATGACAAACAGACTTTTTAAAAGACCTTTTTTGATAAGTCCAATTCGGGCTGCTAGCAGTCTGAACAAGGTGGCTATGCAATCAATCAAAAGAAGCAAACGGGTACGTCGGGACCCAGCCGCATAGGCCTACCCTGATTGAGGTGGCGGTGCCACTTGCAACAACAGCCGACACGATGGCCAGGGCAGTTGCGTTGCTAGGATGGTCAGAGGCCTGGTCGGCGGCAGAGTGTACTGCCTCCTGGCCTCGTAAATTACTGTCCACCAAGCTGCCACGGGCCAGGTCCTGCTGTACAGGTAAACTGCTTGAGACAGCCAGTGCCCTGCCTCGCAGGCAAATGGGATAGACTGGAAGACGAGAAGGAATGCCCGCGGTGGCACCGCCCTGGAGACAGGCGAGACCCAGCATGCCCTTGCCTATAGGCAGGGCTGAGGTGCGCACACAAGCTGCGGCCAAGTGCATGTCCAGGCGTACCTTGCCCAACCCAGAGCCGGTTGAGGTCTGTGCGTCAGGGGTAGAAGCAAAGAGGGAGGAGCCGAAGGTTGACTCATCCGTGCAGACACGCGGCAGCCAAATGTGACTGCTGGTCTGCAACAGGCGATAGGCCTCCTGTAGTCGGAGATCCTTCTGAAAACATTTACAATAATGTGTTACTGAAATATAGCCAGTAGGTGGAAATGGGTGTATGTTTATGCGTGTGCACGATAAACATACCGGGAAGAAGACCTGAGAGGCAGGATTGTTCTCTAGGCTGGCGAGGAGAAAATGACGCCCCGGCATTTCATAGGGCAGATTGGAAAAGGCTGAAGTCAAAGTGCCGTCGAAACCGGTAGGCGTTTGGGGGACTGTAGTATACGGTGTCTTGCTGACAGGACGTAGTAAATTGGACCATCTTTCGGCGGGAGACCACTCATTCGTTGTGAGATCTTGGCTGACGGGCTTACGCCAGGCACTGCAGAGCGCACGTGAATGCTCTGAACTTGTTTCGTGGTAGGACGGAGAGTCCGGTGAAAAATGCATGATTTCGCACTGTCTGGCCAAGTCTTCGCGTCCTGAGAGAGGGGAAAGAAGAAGCTACAGGAGCTGAGGCTGTACATAAGACGTCACCAATAGCTTTTGATCAGTTATCGACATCTAGATGGCCCAAGCCCTAGTCTAGAGGAGTCTTCACGACTAGCTTGGGCATACTGAAAGCTCGTCGCTCTGATAGTAACCAGATAACACCGAGACCCAGTCCAAAAGAAGGCGAGGGGAACAGCCTGGAACGTTTCTGGCTTACTTACCATCATCAGGAAGCGTAAAAGCGTAACCAGGGCTGTGTCTGAGATTTTAACCATGGAATAGTCGGTCACAGAACAGAAGTTGTACGGCTTAAGCTACGGACTACTGTGTGGCTGCCTGTGGCCTGAGGTATTCTGAATGTGCTATTTTGCCATATATTCATGAAATTTGACGTTCGCACATTCACTTTGCAGTTTATTTCCTTTTCCCAAAAAAAACAGAAAAAATATAAAAACGGGGTAGCTAACTAAGGAAGCCTCTGCTTACATACTATTTGAGAAGTGAGTGGATCCTAATATTCACTGGCCTTTGTAGCTTGCTCGCGAAGCTAACTGAACTGACTGTCCATGAATAATAGCAACAGAACAGGAAATCACAACGGAATGTGTGGCTTTACTTTCGTCACTATGCAGCGACCACACCCGAAGGCACCAGATCACAGTCGTAAGACCAGAAGGATGAACTCTGCTACCACACTTTGTGTATGTTTTTGTTAAATGTCACAGTCCGCCCTCATTTAATTGGGCATTTCAAACGATATCCAAATTATTGTATTTTACACACAATACCGGGGACGCTCGCCGTACGGAAAATACTTGTCTCAGTGTGCACAACGGTAAGCATCCTAGGCAAAATAACATAATCAGCAAAGACAGGGCAGACTGAAATGGCCATTTTGGGCTTACTAGACATCCCTGTATTAGATGTGCACTCGGGAAGAACTCGGCAGCCTCGGTGGGATCGACTAACTTATTCAAGTCTGCTAAAAACCTCCACTGGCCAATGCAGAGACCACTTAGGGTATATCAAACCTCCTTACCAACAGGGTTTCCTCAAAGAATGCATGTAGCGCCGGCGGCAAGCCCACAAACTGTCGCGTGACTGCGCTCCTCTCTCTGATTCTGCGAGAGCCAATCACAAGTGCCGTAGACTGCTATTGATCAAGCAGTTGATCAAGCGACTAGTGACTCACTCTGGCATGACGTTTATGCATTCACGCCCATGGCACGCTAGCAGACAGACGTACGTACAGGACTCGGGCATGCCGCGTATCGGCGCTGCAGACCAGCACTGACTTTCCTTAAAAAATAAACAACTCCTATTGGTCTTGCCTCTTCTCTTCCTATACGGAACTGGGCGTGATAATTGTAGTGTTCTGAGCACACCTACAGCTTAGACGCCTATAAGCATTTCTGCAGCCGGATTGCAACCGAACAGATCGAGTACGGGGACCAAACAGGGCGTTAATGCTGTCCAGTCTGACACACAAAAAGAACACGCAATTGACAGCTTGGTGCTGCTGCAGCAAGCCAGCCAGCTCTGCCCGTCTACTAGACATCCCCAGACCTACCGATCAGGCGATAGACATTGACCGAGCAGTTGGAGGGTGGTGCGGACATGCAGCCCGTGAGGACAATCTGCAGGATCTGCGTCAGCGCTGGGGGCAATTGGGTGGGCGCCTCTGTGAGTCGACGCTGACAGGCGGGTGCGTGAAGACCCAGTTCGTTGATAAACAGAACGCCCAACTGATGATGACTGTCACCACCCTCGTCTGCGGTGGCGTTTCGGTCAGAAGAGTGTTTGGCAGCGGCGAGGTCAGAACCGGGCTGGGTGCCCTCCTTTTGTCCTCTGGCAGCATGATGGACCAACGCTGAGGCAAAAGCCAAGAGGATTGGATTCAAGGAGGCCTGACGAACAGCGGCTGAGAACGAAAGTACACGTTTTTTAAAAAAAAAGTAAAACCATCCATGAGCAGATCAAAAAGGCAGTATCACCATTATGGTCATCCAGCAGGGGTCTAACAGGAAGCCACTGAGGCCAAAGTATCCTCAGACCAGATCTGGGTGCGTAAAGTGAGATAAATAATCTAAAGAAGGACAGACATTAGATTGCCAATAACTGTCATCCAAGAGAGTGCTTTGTCCCCTAGGCAATTACGGTAGATTTATTGTTCTCATGGAATGCAGAACAGATAGCAGATCACAACAGCTACTACAGTAAAGTTTCTAGCAAATTGACTGCGTGTATCCATTATTGAGGTTTGTGTTTCGTTTATCCTTTACCACTGGATACAGAGTTAAAGAAGTCAAGAAACAAGGGCGAAAGGCAACTTAGGCTACCGGAGGCCTTCGTGGTAGTACGGGAAGAGTTGGTGGTATCGGTGGCACAGTCCATGCATGCACCCTCGCTAGGCGGTGGCTCCCTCGTAGGCAATGCGCCCTCGCCAATCGTCAGAATATACCGATTCCAAAGGGAAACTGCCTCCTCAAATGCGTTGTCACCCGCTCTGGACACTGCTGGACCACCATCAGGATTGCTGCTGTTGTCGGGCCGATGGTGATGCACGACAGCCAGAATGAGACCTGCCACTGCAGCTGCAAAGTCATTGACACCGGGCAGGTGCAGAAAGAGAGCGGGGGAGTCCGAGAAGAGCGAGATAGACCACTGATAGAGACAGGGAGCTGGCAGGTTGTCCGATAACGGCCCGGCGGCCAGAGATGGCCAGATAAGTGCGCTGGACACAGCAGGCGGACAGACGGGGAGGGTGGTCACCTGCTTGGCCGAGAGATTTGAGAGGCCATCCGCGTCGTAGTACTCCAGGAAGGAGGATAATTCGAGGTAACTTGAAGGTGGAGGGGAAAATGGGGGGATAATTGTGTGAGAAGGGTTTATGGCCAAATGAGCGGAAACTTGGGCGGTGCCAATAAATAGCAGACGGTAAGAGGGCCGGTGGTGGATGGCGGTTTCAAGTAGATTTCGGGAGCGGAATGAAAGTGAATGTCACAGAGAAGGTGAATAAACCTCAGACTAAGATGTGCATACTGCAAGTGGCCTTTGGCAGCTAAACGGCAAAGACCATGTCTAATACAGCTAAATCAACGAAGAGTCTCAGAATGATCAAATGCTCTTTAACTCGTACGTTTCTTGGATGCCAGGGACATCTAGCGAGGTTCTCTCTAGCCTATGGGGACGCGTTAGGCGATAAGAGAACATGGTCCGCCTGGTCAAGGGTTCGCTTAACTAAACGTTGGAGGAAGTAGTCATCCAGGCAAATGAAAATGAAGGATAGGTTAACACAGTTGAAAACGAGATGTCTATATAAAGCAAAGGCTCCAGTACTTACTTGGCTAGTATATGATTGACAGCAGCAAGAGGTTTCAACTGTGGCCGCGACAACACATCCAGTTTTTCATTCTGTAGAGGGGAGGGGAAGTCAAACATTGAGAAAATATCCGTAGCAAGAAATGTTATACAAAATAAAATAGTCCAGAAGTTATGTTTTGAGACAGAATCAGAACTTCCCCTCATCCTATGTCCTAATGATTATTATAAGCCGTCTATAAACTGCATGCATACTGGAGGGCCTGGTTATTACAGACAAGAGCAACACTACTGACGCATATCAGCGGAGATCCGGGTCGATGGCACCTAGAATGGGAATACGTTGGACGTTTTATTCTGAGGTGTGTACAACTGGTGGACAGATACCAGTCCTGGGTAGTAGCGACGTCCACCGCGAACCCCCTCAGAGTTAGCGCAATACATATGACAGGCGCACGCAAGAACACGACTGCTCTGAACGCGGGGGAGGCAAAGGAACACGCTGACGCAGCGCCAATGACAGTGCAGAGGATGGCGCCAATCAACAGCCAAAGGATGAACGAACGCACGGGCATCGCACATGGGTACAACACCCGGCTCGCGGCGAGGCACATTAATTCAAGGTCGGCGGAAGAGTAAGCACCACGCTCTGACGATGACAACGAGCATGTTTTCGAAACGTCAGCACAAATACAATTTGGTCCCAGCACTTGGCCCCTCTTCCGGGGATGATGAGCACGATATGACAGGCGAATAAATTAGTGTGTAGTGAGACGCACTTTCGCGGCATCTACCGCACTCGCTCCTCCTGATGACAGCATGACAACAAGGGCGGACCAGAACGCAACGTCTGACAAAGCGAAAACGGACAATAGTTCAGGCAAAGACAAGGGCGACTGGAGCGGCCGTTTCTGGCTTATAAGCCGTCATCAGCCAGTCATACTCAGACCCAATTGGTGTCCCACCAGAAATGGCCATTCCAGTCTCCCTTGTCTTTACTGGCAATGATACCTGCCTACACTACTAGCTGTTGCGGCTGTCAGGGCCTCTGTCGAGGTCTAAGGCAGAGCACGACAGTCGAGTTCCGTTAGCGGTCAGGTAAGCGTTCGTCAACGAAAGCTAAAACAGCCCATCTACGCGCGTCACATACCGGACTTTCAGTAGGGCAATTCAGATTCCGCAGGGATGAGTCAGATGGGGGGGAGGGGACATTGCAGACAGATTACTGGTTCAGATAAGGATCAGATTAACGCGGTCCGTCGGTAGCTTTCGAGGCCATAACTTTTAGGGCATCGTGATCGACTCGGGCACATCTTACCTACTACACTGAGAATGCGCTGGTTTTCAATGAGGAAGAATTGGCCAGAGTCGGCCTAACTCCCCCTCTCTCAGGCACCGGTCGAGTGCCTGAGCCTGTCAACCAGCTGGTGACGAGATTGAACGCGTAGCTGATCACGGCATGAGGGTCCACGTCTAAGATGTATCCTACTTGCATGTAGCTACAAACTCGCACGGACGCCGCTCACTTCCATAAACGCATGCCATCAGCCAATGTGGCCCCTGTTTTGGTCCAGCGCATCTACAGGGTTGCCCGCTGTCAGCAGGCATGGCCAGAAATGGTACTACAACACGGCGAATGCTGGCCCGCTTATCAATAAAATTTTCCCCGTCACCATCCGGCCCAATCCAGATGTGCCGGAGGAGTGTAGGGGGGACGATTCCACCTAATAAGGAAGTCACAAGAAATCCTCTCTCCAGTGAACCGGGCCGCGTGACCGCTGTCGAGGTAATCGCAGTTTAGTAGGAGTTCTGGACCACCGCGTAATCTAATTATACTATCCTTGTACTTGCTACGACTGTGACCATGCCTGTTCTAGGCGGACCCAATGATGTAAAGGACAGTACCCGTCCACGCGTGGCGATTGGCGGTAGCGGATTTGGAAGGCTCCCGGCAGCCTCTTCTCCAGCGACGGAGACCGAAGATAAAAGACCCAAAACTACTTTCATGTCTTGACGGACGGTATCTAGTCAAGTCTTTATCTGCCCTCCTCTTCGACTTGTGCTGTCTGCTGGCTGGCTAGTAGCCCTTGCTGGATCGGGAGTCCCGCCGGATCGGCCTCAATCCCGGCGGCGAGGAAGGGAAGTCGGAGCAGCATGGTCACGAGGGGCGGCTCTGTCGTCAAAAACAGAGATGGAGAGGAGGGGAGATAGGTCCACCGTAGAGAGATTTGGTGTAGCAGACCTTGGCCGCCGTGAGTGCGGGTGGGAACGCGGTCGAAGACGCATCTGCTGTGGTTCTCACGCTGTCTGCTAGCTACTGCTGGCATGAGATGTTATTTCCCGCCCAAAACAGAAGCCCCGTTAAATGGCGCCCCGCCCATCAAGATGCCACTGTACCGACACTCACCTCGTAGACAAGATGCAAACTAAGTAGAATAGTAGGTATGTGCTGCATTAGACGCCACCGCGCAGGGTCACGACTCTGTAGGTCTTCCGCGGCAGCCTCCGCCGTTGACATCAGGTCACGCAGAAGTACGTAGCTCTCGTCGCCGCCAGGGCCCCCGGCAGCAGCAGCTCCAGAGTACTGGCGATGACGTTTCATCAGTGGCCGATCGGGTGTGTCCAGAAGGCGCGTCGACCCGCGGTCGTCAGCCTCGGTTTCTTCACCCTCGGCCAGCAGGCCCAGCGTTAGGAGGAGAAAGCGCGAAAAGGCTAGGAGTTCTGCGGAGCCGACAGGTGAGCCGACGTCAGCCGGAGACAGCAGCTGTTGAAAACCGCCAGGCGGATTGCGGTGGTTGAACCAACGCACTAGTAGATCCAGCCCCACCTGCGGCGGAAGGCCCCTACGTAGGCCGTTAAGGCAGCGCTCGCCTTTGGAAAAAAACATAACACGTATAATTACGCCTACTGAAATGCATATAGTAGTTATTGTAGCATATTTTTACACATCACCACTTATCCTGTTACGACAAAGAACGGGGAACGCAAGACTCACAAAGCGAATCGGAGGACATGCACGGGAGTTGGATGTGCAGCTGCTTTCGGCAGACAGACCGGCCCGCGGAGTCGGTAGGTCGGAGGGAGTTGTGATCAGCCGGACTGTGAGTGAGGGCGATGAGGGCAAGAGTGAACTGGCTATTAGCAGGCAGGCAGAGTCGCCAGACCAGAGTGGTGTCCTCGTCATCACCGGAAGTTGGGGCGTTTACTGCTGACGGGGGGAAACAACCAGCGACGGTCGCAGCGGCACCGCAAAGCGACGGTGATAGACTGGAAGTAGCGGGCGAAGACGTCTGCAGAGACACAATAAAAACGTGGAAAGGGAGTGAGATGAGCCCGGGGTAGATGGTGAGCCAGATGTCATGCGCGAGGTAAAAAAATATTTTATGGTAATGGGTAGCTAAGAGACCAGGCAACTCACAACGATCTGCAGGTTTTTCTGCAGTGCAGTATCCGAGTAGGCGTAGCGACTGGGTCCGGAAGGTGACAATGGCGGCATCGAGGAGACAGATTCGTCCGTCGAGAACATTGACATGAGCTGTGATATCTGTCCACGGGCAGAAGAAGCGGCTACATCTGAGTTAGAAGGTCGCAACGCGAGTGGCAGTAGGAAAGAGGGGCTGGATGCTGACCCAGACTGTTTATCTGGGCTCGTTTGCAGTGGCACCGACGGCGAGGGAACAACTCCAAGGAAACCAACCTTAAATGGATAGAACGATGGGAACGTTGATTGTATGGAGAAGAGCAACTCCATGGATTACAATTCGCAGCTTTGTCACAACTAAACTAGCTGGCGGAAAAACTAGGGTAACGATCACGTATGTGGCCTCCTTTAAAAAACAGGATTAAAGGAATCCTGTAACACAAAAGTTATCATAATAGGGGGGGGGGTATGCATGAAGCAAACGAAACTGACAGATAGCTGTTGTCGGGAATCAACAGTAAAAAATCACTTATTTACACACTAATAAAGTGTCAAATGCGAGTGCGTATTTTGAATGACTGAAAATTAGGTGTAAACGGGTGGATACAAGAAACCCGAGAATACTGGTTATATATTTTAGGCAAACTGACCCCCACCTGTGATTAGCATATAGTTAAATCTGACTTTATTGATAGCCGCGACTGAACATATAACTGAAGCTAAGGACTTACGTACCCAAATTCATAAACCCCTAATCCTAAACCGAATGGGAGGCGTGGCGGAATGAGCGAAAGGGAAGCAGCATAAAGTATGCCTAGCCAAATTTGCTAGGACTTACTGCTTGAATAAATAAACATAATTACACCTACTGAAATGCATATAGTAGTTATTTATGTATTTGTTCCAAAACATCCGCTACTTATCCTGCGCAAAACGGCTGACCTTTATAACGCCTGTGTAGAGAACGATGGACCGATTGGCCTCCAGACAGACTGTAATCCGCGAATCCGGCACGTAAACCGCATCGGTGGCCTTGAGGTAGACGGGCGCAGCCAGGCGGATCGATGTGGCTCCCTCAGCTGGCCAGGCCTGGAGACAGACAAGGCGTGTGGAGAGATCGCTTCGACGCCGGGTTGTGAGGAAGCATATCCACTGATTGTCCACCATGTCCAGAGCCAAGAAGGCAGCCCTGCGTAGAGGACCGTCGCAGTCTTCAGTCATTGCCGTCGCCGACGCTGTGTCCCCACAGCAACCCACTTCAGCACCCTCGCTGCTACCGTGGGTGGCAGCGGCCCGCAGGGAGGTGCGCGGACGACTCTGACTCAGCACAGCCACCCGCGGATTAGGTAGCACTTCCGTTGCTCGAGGACCTATTGTAGTGGACGGGAGACAGTTTCGGGATGATGGTAAAAGCGATATCGGAAGCAGATGGTTCAGTAGAGTTTATATCTCATGAAAAATCAGACGAAATTATCAAATATGCTTTCTGTTACGGAGGCGGGACGCCCCATGCACTCACGGCACTCAGCGAAAAGAACAGGCCAGAAGGGTCAGGCCCGGAGTCAAACCAGCCACGCTGTGCGTCGAGCAGTCAAGATGACCAGCCACATAGCGTGGGCAGTGGCCGCGGTCGAGAAACTTCCAGAATGCCCAGGCGCACACTATATGCTACGAATATTCTACAAAGACGAGTCTTATAAATACGCCGGAGTTGACAGACTAAAAAGCCCCGTAAACCTTACTGTCTTTGTGTGGTGGTTAATAAAGCCGATGCCAATAGAACCGTTCTATTGCCTTCTTTTGCCTATTAGTCGGGTTAGGACAACTGGGCTATAACATCTTCGTTTCAATTGAATTACTTAGGTAGGATTGTCATATTACTGATAGCACAAAGCACTCACCAGATATTTCAGTCACGAGACAGGATGTCGACTATTGATCGAGCACCTTTCTGAATAAGTGATAAGATTGGATTTTACGATTTAGGGTTAGGGCTCGGGTTTAGCTAGGGTTCTACTAAGCGATTGAGCTAGGGCTTTCCGTTAGCTTTCATTGTCGCTTTGTCAGGGGCAGACGCCTAATCATTAACCTCTAACGCTAACACTAACCTAAAGGCCAAAAGGAAATTATCAAGTGCGGTTGTATTCTAGACCCCCATCCTGCCAATCCTGACCAGACTTTGTCGTCCAGTCTAGACGACCACCAACTGAACAATCATGCGTTGGAGATGCAAGCAGATGCGAACTCGGAGAACGGAACTGTCGACAGAACACGTCAGCGCGAATGATATCTTTTGACTGCATGAGATGTTTCACGTCCATGACTGGAACGCCTGCTTCTAACGAGCATGGATCATGCCACAACTTACCCATAAAGGAACTGGAAGGATCAAATCTTTTGGGCGTGTTGGAGGTCCAATCGGTAACTGTGTGAACCTGTGCAATATCCTCCTGTGATTCGCTCCACAACAGAGAGAGGCAGGCTTTTGGTAGAAGCGGTTCATCCATTGCCTCACCAAGACCCTCCATCGTTCCGGCCTGCGGGTTAATGTCCGTCGGGGGATGTGAGGCGGTTGCGAAGATCCCGGGAATGCTTGAGTAGCCAAACGTTCGAGAGTTGCTAAAAGAAATGTGGTGATTATAGGGTTGATAATAAAAGAAGAAAGATGAAGTATAACATCTCCCATGCTCCCTCCTTCCTCCCCGCCCCCAAAAAAAACCAATTTAACCCATCCTATGGATCAGGTGCAAAAATAGACAAGTTCAGAGTCAGCTATACCCAGGAGAAATGAAAATCCGATCAAGATACGGCAGATAAAGTAAGAGTCAAAATCATCAGATGTAAGTGAATAAACCCCAAACTTCAAACAGAATGCCTTAAGCTACTTAAGCAGACCGTCTTATTAATAAGTATTCAGAGGAATCAATGACGGAAGTCGAAACAACTTTAAAACTGACATCTCTGATGGGTCAAATGCACAAATTTTCCAAACATACTACTTGGACCTCGTAGTGCAGATAGTCTTGCGAGCTGCATTTCCAACATCGATTGGAAAACAAACGAACGTTCACGTAAATAGAAGTAAAGAAGTATGTTTAATTTCTCAAATGCACAGGGGTGTCAGAATAAGGGTTCTGAGAGGAAGATAATTTCGCGTCCACGCATGATATACGTACTACAAGCTACCTCGTACACCTGGGTTACAAGTGCACAAAAGGTTCCAGTTTAGAAATCCGAAATACTTAAAGAAAAGCAAAGTCCGCGTAAACGGAAGGGATGATTGTAATACACTCATACCGAGGGAACAGTGGCTGGGGGCTGAGAAATAGGCAGGAAAGTCGACGGCGCACCACAACTCCCTCGATGGAAACATTCTGAAGCACTTAATGTTATCACGGCGCAGTAAAAGCCGTAGAGTAAAAGACTGTTAACTGACGGAATGACTTGGACCGCGCAGGCAGCTCAGTGTCTGGTCGTGTGGAGTGTTGGGCTGTCGGACTAAGAGTTCGGCTGCAATGGCTCCTCCTTAACGTGGCTTCTGTGGCACTCACACTCCGTGGAACCTGAAATAGGCGAAGCGGACCGCCTAGGGGCGGCTCCAGTTGCGCCAACTCCCTGTGCCCTCTCCTGCCTCCGGTCTTCTTAAATTTGCCCATGACAACGGACACAGATGAGGGGGGGGGGGGTGGCGGAAGAGGAGGGGTGCAACAGATGCAGTGCAAATCTACTATCACTATGATTTAATGCACGCGCAAGTCCCCATTCCTGCGCCACCATGCTATGGAACACATGGCGGAAGTTATTAGATAGGACGGCTGAATTTTCGCACAAGGAACGAACGAGGGGGGGAGAATGGAGTATGAATCGAATGGACAAAAAATAGTCAAATGCAATTCGGTGCTTACTGTCGGCTCCGCGGCTTGGTTATAAAGGGTCGAGACAGTCTTCTCCTGCTGGTGGCGGTAAAGGAGTGTTGTGACAGATCGGCGGCAGCCGAACAGGCGAAGGAGTTGAATTGAGTATCTTCGTTAAAGGTAGTCTGATTCTTCGCACCGGGTTGTGGCGGCAGGATGCTGACGGCGGAGAGGCGACGAATGTGCTCGTCCAGATCAACATTTGGTGAAGAGAGCTGAATGGAACAAGGAATAAGTGCTTAGTTATGAGCTAACTGATTTTATATAGATGGTAGCTTCAAGGTAAAAGTCTCTAAAGTTTTCAGAGCTTCACAGGATAATTAATTAGGCCACTGAGGAGTGCATGGAAAAGAATAAGCATGGCAAAGTTAGCTTTCGGAGACTCAAAAGAAATTCGCCAAAAACAGCGAGTAGTATTCCTAACGTCTGATGCTCTGTAACTTGACGAAATCCAGTAAAGATCAATTTTAATTCCTGGGATGATGCACCAATAGGATGCACCAATGGTGCGTAAAATCCAACCCCACCTCCAAGCTGGTGCGCGCCGGAAACTTGCTTTTGCTTGGCTAACGGGGCTCTGGTAGGGGAGCAAGACCGGGGACCTAGCGCCAATCCCCTTTTCTCCACGAAACACGGAATTGACTTTCTTGACTTTCTACACTTTCATGAATCACAACTATACGCAACATACGATCTCTGCTACGGCGTCCGCGGGAACCGACGCGCCCCATCCTCTTGGCATCGCGGGACGGGTGTTAAATCTGCGAGCTGATGCCGGATTGCGAATTGCAGGCTGGAATGTTCAAACTTTGAGGGATGACGGCGCCCAACTGTTAACAGCCAAATTCCTTTCTGAATACCGTGTTGGTGTGGCGTGTCTCTCTGAGGTCCGCCTACCTGGCACTGGCCACAAACTGCTGCAAGTATCAAGAACCGACTCTGCGTACCATCTCTACCACAGTGGTGTGTCCGACAACTCTGGACTGTATGGTGTCGCTATAGCTTTGGCCGATGAATTTCACTCGAGTCTGCTAGAGTGGGAGGCTGTCTCACCGCGGATCGCTTGGATCCGTTTGAAAAGTGCCCCAGTCAACGTTTCCATCATCTCGGTATATGCGCCTACTCTGGCTGCTGATGACAGCATAAAAGATGACTTCTACGGTGACCTCCAGCGAACAGTTGACCGCATCGCAAGAAGCGATCTACTCGTCATTGCCGGTGACAGGAACGCCCGACCAGGTGTGTGTGACGCTGGAACCCGTCATGTGCTAGGCAAATTTGCTGTCGGAGCGCAGTGTGCCAACGGTGAGCGCCTTGTCAACTTCGCATCGTCTAACCGCCTCGTTGTGTCAAGCACCCGTTTTGATCATCCGCGCCACCACCTTGTCACTTGGTACTCAAATGACGGGCATACCCAGGCCCAAATAGATCACATCCTTGCCCGAGCACGCTGGGCCAGCTCGGTCTTGGATTGTCGAGCCTACCGCGGTGCTGATACAGGAAACGCTCATGCATCGGACCATGTCCTACAGCGGGCAACCCTTCGCTTGCGTTTGAGAGCTATTCACAGACCCTCCCAACCACAGCGGATCGATGTTGCAAAGCTGAAGTCCTCTGCTGGCGACGCCTTCCACTTAGCACTCCAGAACCGTTTCGACGGCCTGTACCCTCACGCCCGAGCGGACCCAGAGCCCGCGTGGCAGTCCCTGAAGGCCGCGATGTCAGAGCTGGCATACACCCATCTGGGCAAAACCCGACGGCGACATCGCGACTGGATCACTAGACCCACGCTTGAGTTAGCTGAGGAGGCCGGCCGAGCCAGACTCACTGGCTCCCTCACTTACAGAGAGCTAAGGCGCCAAACGACAAGGGCCATCCGAGCCGATAGGAACGCCTACTGGAGCGACTTTGCCACGGAAACGGAGCGAGCAGCTACCAGAGGTGACACCCACAAGCTCTACCGACTCTTAAAGCAGGCCAGCAGAGGTTCGGGGAACACCACCGAGACTTTACTGGATCGCAACGGTGCTGTAATCACTAAGATCGATGACCGGTTAGAGAGATGGCGCGAGCATTTCTGTGACCACCTTAACCGTGATCCCCCTGTGATGTCTGACCTGTCGCTCAATGCGGACGATCCCCACCATCTGTATGAGTGCAACACAGAGCCACCCAGTGTAGAGGAAGTTGTCTCCATTCTCTTGAGGCTACGCAACAACAAGGCACCTGGTGAGGATGACCTCCCGCCGGAGCTCTTTAAATGTGCACCCGAGGTTATTGGGCCCTGGCTACAACAAATATTTGCCAAGATATGGGACAGCAAAGTTGTGCCCTCTGACTGGAGAAAAGCAGTGATCCTCCCCTTGTTTAAAAAAGGCGACAGACGAGCGTGCAGAAATTACAGAGGCATTAGCCTTATCGATGTAGCGGCGAAAACATTCACGTCTCTTCTTCTCAAACGTTTCCAAACTGCGAGAGACCAACGCACCCGCCCAAACCAGAGTGGATTTCGACCAGGTCGTGGCTGCACCGACCAGATCTTCAATCTCCGCCGTGTACTGGAACTGAGATGGGGTCACCAACAACCCACTGTTCTATGCTTCATCGACTTTTCTGCCGCATTTGACTCTGTTGATCGCAGTTCGCTGTGGAACATAATGAGGACGGACGGCCTACCACCTAAGCTTCTCAATCTCATGCAGGCATACTATCGTGGCACTTCCACACGGGTGAGGACGCAGAACGGTGACACGGAAGCCTTTAGCGTCAGGACGGGCGTCCGCCAAGGTTGTGCCCTTTCACCAACCCTGTTCAACTATGCGGTGGACTGGATCATGACCAAAGCACTGGATGACTTCCCGGGAGTGCAGTTTGATCGCTCGAAATGGGTGACTGACTTGGCGTATGCTGATGACGTCGTCCTCTTTGGCGACAACTGTAATGCAGTTCAGCAGGCGTTGGACAAGGTCAATGAGCGTGCCCGATCCATCGGATTACGCCTAAACGCGACTAAGACCCAAGTCATGCTCTCCTGTGTGCCCCCTACATCTGTCACTCCTATTGTTCTCGACGGCGCTCCTCTCGAAAAGGTCGACTCGTTTAGATACTTAGGCTCTTTGGTCACGGAAACGGGTCAAGGTGTCGACGAGGTTGTATCACGCGTCAACCGTGCCCGATCTGCCTTCTACCGACTGTGCGCTCCTCTATGGAATAGAAGGGAAATATTACTACGCACAAAGTCCCGTGTTTACCAAGCAGTGGTTCGATCTATCCTGCTCTATGGCGGAGAGACATGGCCTATGCGTGTTGAGGACATGAGGCGCCTTGAGGTGTTTGACAATGACTGCCTACGCCGCATCCTTCGTCACCGACGCGTCGACCGAATTCGCTGCTCCGATCTCCGCCGACGCTGTCACCTGGACGCTCTCCCTCCACTCCTGCTTCAGAGACGACTTCGGTGGTTCGGGCATGCGTCCCGGCGTGATGATGGTGAGCTGATTCGTGACCTGCTTGTGGCGACGCCTCCCCCCACCTGGCGCAAACGTCGCGGCGGGCAGCTGAAAACTTGAACAGCAACGGTCAAGCAGGATCTGTCGTCAGTTTCCGGCCCATGCGTCTACGGCCTACGCCAGTGGAACCGTGAATGGATGGTGCTCTCGTGTGAACAGGCGCAAGATCGACGCGCCTGGACAGCTGTGATTCATGATGCAGTCAACGTCAAAACTGATGCCGGCTCAACCCGCCCGAGGTGAATGCCGTTACAAGTACAAGTAAGTACAATAGGTCTACTGACCACCGCTAAAACAGACACAAGACAACTTAATCTGCTTTACTATAGACTACTCTGTGGCTAGTCTACCAACTGCCTTGCTCGGAGACCAAATGGCCGACATGTTGACTGTACTTTAAGGAGTTTTTGAATGAAGCATTTATGACTGCTGGCCAAGACATTAAAGAATTGTTCCCAGCCGAACGAGAATTGAAAAACGAGACCGACAAGATTTATAGGGGGGAGGGGGCATTAGACCTACAACCTCCCGTGTTTGCCGATGGAAAACTGGGTGGATGACGCTCACTCGACCAACTGCCGTGGATCCTATTGCATGGAGAAGAATAATTGCGATGGGGCAAGGACAATTCTGAGCCTTGCGTTAGACTCGTCGAATAAAGAGCTGAAATCCCATCATCTAAAAAAACCAGTCCGTGACATCAATGAGGTCGGTTAGATCAGGCATAATCAAAGATATATCGGCTGCAGATAAATATGGATATCGCAGTGCACCACCTATTACCGACGAAGTACGAGTGCATTTAAATAAAAAAGATCGCGGTGAGGATTTACAATCAGACAAAATCAACAACAAGCATTTTGAATTTTTTCTGTGTGTTCAGCTGCTGTAACACATGGAGTCCATTCAACCGGGCAGGAGTAGCACCGTCCTCATCCGAAAAGAGAGACAAACCAAAATGCGGCAACCGCAGATTCATTAGTTTAGTCAGCATCAATGCAAAAGCCCAGGCTAGCCTCCTACTGAAACCGTTTTCGGTAATAGAGGAATGCTTGAATAAGGGAAATAAGGACGCAGGGGAGGATTTTGGGTGACCCTGCAAAAACTAAACTTTTTCACCCGAAGAATATCGTCTACCGCTTAGTTGCTGTAGCTATCTACCTCTGATAGTCAGGGAGGCATACACTCAAAACTCCTGATTCGGGTTTAAGTACGGTAACTACTTAAGTAAAAATGGCTTTGGGTAGGGAGTATCAGACGGCAAATGTCGGCGTCAGTCAACGTTAGTCTAAAGGTGATTCTCGCCGACATAATCTAATATAAAGAAGGCAGTGGAGCCCGGGAAAGGTTAATGATCAGTAGGATGATATTCGGCTTCACAGAGCGCAACTCACAAAATTGGTCGAATTGGCCACAGTCTCATGCATGGACTTTATGAAGGAGTTCTGCATGGGTTCAAAACTCTTTTCCGACTTCCCGACTGGCTTGGCGGCCGCCGCTTTTAGACGCTGCAACGAAGCTCGAAATGGGCTGAGATAGGGTGCCGGTGAGGCAAATAACGGCCGACAGCTGGAGGGAGTGCCTGAGAAAGTTTCGCCCACAGTACTGCCAGCTGGGGTGAAGAAAGAAGGTTGGTCAGACTTCAGGGGGACAGCGGATGGAGTTCGGACAACGCCAGCGTTGCAAACAGGTATACTTATGCCAGGATCGTCTGTCAAGGCCTTGGGTGCGACTGTTATACGTCCGTCCTCTCCAACCGAATATAAATGAGCGTAATCCTAGCATTGGATAATTGAAGCGCCAGAGATTAGCAAACTCATCAACATAGAAAGGACTGCGTGAGTAAATGTAAGGATCCAAAATTGGTCAAACAAAACTTCCTAACGATAAATATGGGCAGGTTTAATCTTTCAGAACATCAGCTTGATCTCTAGCAGCTAGGGCCTCAAGACCGAAAAGACAGGTTTATCTGGTAGCCCAACACCCGACTACCTGAGATGATAACTAATGGCAGGTATCGGACCAGCCCTAGCGTAGTTTAGTTTCCGATTCAGCAGAATTTAGAATTTTTTGAATAACTGGTCGCGTACTACCAGAGCGAGGAGGACCGCCTCACCGAAAGCTGCATAGCAGCAAAGCGACCGTCGACAGCCATTCAAATAAATTAATTTGTAATTGATTCCCTGTAATTAAGTTCTTGGGTCAAAACGCTGGCGAAGGCAACCTCAAATAAACAAATCCAATTTCTGACCACTCCCTCCGCAAGAACAGATGCATTCCATAACGCTAGTTCAGAGTTGCAAGCGAATAGATAGACTATTTAAGCAAGGAAGAGCCTCTGGCAGTGAATTTTTAAATATGTTAACACTAATTAAAGCTTTAAGCTTATGGGTCCTGAGATCCAAAATCAGACTGCTATCCAGTCTGTCGTTGGAAAGGAGTGACTCGTGATATCCAGATCCATTGTTGCGGATCAAAAGGCCTCGATAACACCTAGGGTAGCTATATAAGGTAAAATGAATGCTGTGCCAAGTATAAGTAAAAATCGATTCAAGAACTTGGGCTATTGTTTCAAAACGCCAAAAGCCCAGTAAATTATTGAAACATCAACTGGCAGGTAGTTTCGATATAAAAATATAAAAGGTTTCGGTTTATTAAATAATTCACGCGAAATGTGACTGGCATTTAAGTTACATTGGTGTGTAACCTTGCTGCCTTTTCATCTGCTCCATGATGTATTTTATTGAAGAAGATTAACCTTAGGCAATTAGTCTGCTGGAGACTTCGTGAAAAACGCTTAATGACAACAGTGTTAACGGGTGAGTTTCTTCGCATAAATGGACAGACAAGTTACATGTGAGACTATTAGCTTTTCACTAACCTCTTTGATTGCTTTTCCTATTTGCCAGATTGCATATTTTCGATTTGTTGAATTGAAGGTGATGACGAGTGATAGGGCCTCAATTGTGCCCACGATCCGCTGATTCACATCATTAGCAAACCCTAGCCTGGGTTGACAGTCAGAAGATCCTGCTCCAAAGGAGAGAGATAAAGATTTGGTATTGGCTGTCTCATGGTACACGATATATCGGGTATTCGTCAAGAAAAAGCTTACCAGGCACTTTGAGGAGAACAGGAGTCATCTCATCAAGCGGATGTGTCATGAGAAACAATGTAAAAGTTGACGGCAAATCCAAAGGCGATTCCTTCGACAGCGAAGTAACACAGGGACTGTTACAGGGACTCCAAAATGGCAATGAAGCTCCCGATTTTACTAAAGCCTGAAAAGCTGAACCGGTTCTTTCTGTTGAGGTAAGCCGACGCTCCAAAAGAACGCCCGACTTTAGAGGCCATGCTGCTTCAACGTGAAAAGGAAGTCGGGCAAGAAAGGGAGTTCCAGATTCCTCGACAAAGGTACATCGCTGCGACTCGAAGACGCAAACACCCCGCTGAAGTGTCCTTTCGGTATCGGCAGAAGGATCGAACTAACAAGAAATTGTGTAGCAGGGAAAATACGCGAGTAAGTATGGAAAAGTCAGCAATCAATATGATTTATTATTATGCATAACAGTAAGTGCATTACCTCAAATTCATCTTCGTATTTTTTGGGTAGCATGAACGACGCCCAGCAGGCTGTGATAATGGGGCTTTCCATCGTAAGAGTAAAAAGAGGAAAATGTCCCACATCTCCCGAAAATCGACAACATACTACGTCACAGTCCCGGACATACAACTCTTCAAAGTTGCAGCCTACGGATCGTGTAATCCAAAATTCTCGCTGAAATATAAATATATCGAAAAGTGCACGGGTACTTTTGGTCTGCTGCTTTTCTTTTCATTAGTTAAGTAATGCTTGGGAACTGCATTACGCCCCTGAGAACCTATATTACAAGCACTAGTTTCTTTTGCATCCAGGTGAACTTTTCCAAATGCATCATGGTAATAAATCGAACTGGCTGATATCATTCCCTCTTGCATTTAAGAGTGGGATGATAAGAAGCCGCGGCACCAAAATTACAAGCATTCACTCACGGTACGGAGAGTGTGCCTGGACATCTGTTGCCCAAGTTTGACATGAAAAATGTTTGGTTGGTCTCCAAAGTATTTTGGTGCTTGTCATAGATTGAACATTTGCAGTGGTAAATTTTAGAGATTACTGCACAAAATAGAGTTATATGTGTCCAAGCTTGCAAATTTTGTCAAAATTTCATTCCATGGTCCAACGATGGCGGTGAAAATAGTCCGACGATCTCGGGAAATCAGTATCGGTATATTGAGGGATATGTTGGAAAAATTCCTGTGAGTGCCCTTATCATCATATTCATAAGGACCCATTTAACTGTTAAACGTGTTTGCATTCCTATTTTGTCATCGGCGAACACTGAGTGAAAGCTAATAAGGATCTTTGCTTTGGAATACCCCCATACTTTAGGCCTTGTTTGTTGTTCAAAATTATCCAGGTAAGAAAGTAGGCTCTTATATCGGTGGAGCTGACTTGTTACCTAAATGAAGCGGGATACGGTTAAATAGATCCTGCGGTGAATTTTACTGAAAAAACTCTCCCAAATGACCTGAACTGTAGACCATCCTTCTCGGCAGTGCTCTGAAACGCATTCTGAACCATTGTATCAGTAGTACCTGCTCCAATGCTTGCACTGTGTACGCTCTTGCTTAAATCTTACACACATTTTCTTTCGCCCAAAAACACCCCAAAATACGCACATTTCTGGCTACGGCAATAATTATTTGTGAGTCCAAGGCAAACCAAGGTCATTATGTTTTACGGGCACTTGTTAAAAAGAGGTAATAAGGGTAGGGAAGTAAACTGAGGAGCTTTAGACGGTGATAACTGGAAACAAGAATAGGAATGAAAGCCAAAAAACGATTGTTTTAATAAGAAGATAAAGAAGGCCTAAAGGTATAGGCAGGGGAACAGCAGCGCAAAGTTAACGCTACAGCGACATAAAGTTACCAGGAAGCATTCTATTGGTGAAATAATCATGGAACTGAATATTGAAGTCCAAGGAAGCGGTTAACTGATCCTGCGCGAGTGGCAACCAATCAGAGGAAAGCAACATTGAAAATGGTAAGCGTTAAATGTGCGCGTAGTATTGTAAGGGACTAACTGACCCTTTTGTTTCAATACACTCTTGTTTTTTTTCAATTTTTTTGTGGTGGTCGTGAAAACTACGCGTGAGGCAGCACCGAAAATTAATAAGCCAGTACCGTGGAGGACGTGTCTGGGGAGCGCCAGCTATTCCCGCCGTCAGAGTAATCTTAGTGGTTACATTCAACTAATTTCGGTAAATATACTTTCGTTTAAGACTGATCCTTTCACGTTGTGTGTGACTGCTTGCGAACTGCTTTACGTCATGATGACTCTTCAGGTAAATGACCAAGGACAACAGCAGATACAAGGCCCAACAGCAGAAGAAGTTGAGAAGGAGAAGAACAAGCTGGTTACTGAGAGCAAGGAGAAACCTGGTACGTCTGTTACACTGAAGAACGAGCCAGTTACTAAGAACAAGGAGGGACCTGGTGCGTCCGTTACAGTTTAAATTGTTTTGGCAGAATGCGCAAACGACAGAATATTCTAGCGTGTAAGTGCAAAAAATAGGAGATGCTGAATCCAAGTAAGAGCAAAGTTTCAGCTATTTGAGGATTAAATAGGAAGAAAAGTTTGAAACTTAAGGCATATGCAAATTGCACTGGCCGAGAAAAGATAAAATTTGCCTTAAAATCAGCCCTTCGGGAGAAGCCGCAGGAGACAGCTTATACGCTAGCACCATTGCATCAGGCAGCTCGCGATAATGAGAAGAACGCCGCTGGTAACCTCCAGGGAAACTGTATGGCCGGGTGAAATACAATGAAGTCATGTTAAGACATATTTTTTATCAGCTCTCCTTGGCTAGAGAACCCCAGTTAAAAGAGTAGTTTTTGCAGCTTGCAACGTGTTAGGATCTGTGAAACTTAACAGTGCTTAAACTGCTGACTTGGTGACCGAAGCCTTATGGTGTGTGTTTCGGCCCCGACGCCATACGAAGATATAGTGAAAACTCTTCATTCAAACGATTTCCTTTTGTACTGTCAATAGAAAGGACTGCGGCCCTCTCGGCTTCGGTGCGATTGCGCAAACTTAATGGTCCAAGGAAAGCTGGTGCATAACGGCGATGGTTTCGTTTTCCACTGTGGAAAATGCCACAGACAAAAATCTGTAAGGTTCCAACTCCATGTTCTTCAACTGTCGGTTAGGCTTGAGCTAGCTGTTGGATATATGTTTGGCCTTTGTGTCCGGCAAGAATGTCAGAGAGGTGGCGTCCGTCTGCGGTGTGGCCGAAAGGATGAGGCAGAAGGTACGGGCAATCCTGTCACTAATGATGTGTTATTTAGAGCAGAACCACGAGGCATGCGAGCTGAAGGAAGACAAGCGTCTGCATGCAAAACAATTTCTGTCTTTTTACGAAACCGCAGATGCAGACCAGAAGAAGACGCACGGTGGCAGGTCAAAATCATTTTCCCACTGATGTTGTGCAATTTGTAGATTAGAGCAGCGGAATCTGCGAGGCGGGGCCGAATGCAAGCCTGCGCGCAAACCAACTGCTCTATTTTAGTGAACTCCCAGACTCAGAATGTCAGTGGACGCGTGCCAGCGGCATGCACGAATCAGAAGCGTATGACCTGCTGACCAACCTTACAGACACGAATTATACGGCGGAGGTGAATGTAGGAAGGCATACGGAGGTGGAACAAAGGAACAGGACAAGAAGGCCACGCCGAAGACAGTGGATTTAAGGAAGCGGGAACTCTGACGAAACCCGCGAATCCGAACAGCGGTAGGAAGCGCTTGCAAGTTTGCGTTTCATGAAGGGCCATATTTGTAGAAGATAAGCAAATTATGTAAAGCATAGCTTGCGTTACAGGTAATAGATTTTCATTCCATCGTCTTTTGGTTGTTTTCCCTCGGCTACCAGACGCAAAGCATCAGTGCTAAGCGATAGTTAAGGAAGTGTACCGGATCGCTGGCAAGCGCGATAGAATCAAAGGCGGAGAAGGATGGTCAAAACCACTTTGGCGGATATATCTACAAGGCGAATACCGCGGTAATTTGAGCATTATGGCATGCCATCGCGCTTTGGTATCGGTAAGGTAATGGAAAGTGACCAATCAGTGGGGATGACTTCGGTAGTCCATATAGTCAATTACAGCCGGTGTAGTGAGTCCATAAAAACAGAATAATAAGTTTCGAAGGCTTTTGTTCGGAAACCATCTTCACTAGCAGCCTTCCGAACGTTCAGTCGTCGGAATACCGATTGCAGTTCAGTTCTCGTAGGTTGCTTGCAGCCACTACCGTATGGAATTCTAGTTGGTAGCTGTAGGCTCGCAGACGAGCGTAAAGGTGGTTCCCGTAGTTCAATTAAGCGCGCTAGACATTAAACGATTTTTCCAGCGATATAACTTAGCACTTGACCCGATGTATCTTGAACGGTAGTGCAAGGCGGTTTATATTTGCCAGCTGCTTTACGCAAAAGTTAATAGAGCTGGTGGAAGTTAGCCGAGTTTCAAAATGATTCCATTGAGCCAGCTGACTAGGTCCAGTAGTTCTGATGGCCGTATCTTGTTGATCGCGTAGTTTGACGTCTCATTGGGCGGTAATTATCCGAATTTGACAACTGAGCGATTCTAGCTTGTGCCGAGAGATTCAGGGCGGGTGTGGAGATCTAGCCGTTCTTCGGTTCAACATGTTGTGGCAAGGCTGTATTCATCGCAAAATGTAGCGCGTCTGTCAAGTATGGCCACTGAGTATTGGGCGAAGTTTGGTTACCGACTTTATGTGCAGGTTCAATGCAAACAGTGAATTGATCTTTGATCTGTGCAGAGAGACTTTCGTAAAAAGCTACGCGGGTTTCTAAATTTGACAGTGCCATAATGTTGACACGTTTTGGGCTCATTTTCTCACCACGATTCGACAATCGGAGCTTAAAGTGGGCCCGGAAACTACATGGTCTGATCCAACTTTCGCACCTCTAAACGATCGACTGTGGGACACTAAGGTGGCCAACCTTGAGCGTACTAATATATACACTATGTGCTTTGACGTGCGGCAATCGCTTGGACAACATGTTTGCAAATGTCGATGGGGGTGTCTTGGAAACGGGTGTGCGTAATGACGAGTAGATTATAGTCAGCAAATGTTATCAATCGTTTTCCGTTGTCGCAATTTTGGCCCAGTCCGTATTTTCCGATGATGTGTCTTGGTCTCAGCGCATGGGTCACCCCTGGCATTCCAGTATCCAGCGACGAAGAGCTAGTCTGTAGGGGGTTTCCTGGCCACTGTAGCTGGTAGGCGTTCATTGAACTCAGTCCTAACTCTTTCCCCCGCTTGCAAAGGTGGGACGAAAACGGAAACCATACACATAAATGCTATAGTGCTTTTGAAGCGGGATGCAGCAATCCGCTCTGGGGTAGGTGAGGTCACTGAGGTGCATTTTTTTACAATTTCACATATGCCCCACTGGACCAACGGCGAGTGCGTGTAAGTTGGGGGGTGTTGGCTGACCCTTGGCAAGGTCACTGAGGTGCACCTTTTTACATCACCACTTATGCCCCACTGGACCAACGGCGAGCACGCGTAATTTGGGGGGTGTTCGCTGACCCTGGGCGAAGTCACTGTGGTGCATCTTTTTAAATTATCACCCACTAGACCAACGGAGAGCGCGCCTGTGTGGGCGTGGTGTAAGCTGACCCTAGGCAAGCGCGTGCTACGTCGTAAGCAGTTGATTTAAAGGTGGTGCGGATGTCCGCGGAACCTGGGCAAGGCAACCTAGGCAATGATACGTAGAAAGAGGGACTAAAATGGGCGCACGAACCAACTCCTACATCCTAGTCGAGCCCTGTCGGACAACAAATAGTGTGCCTACTGAAAAGTAGGAAATAGTTTTTTTTAGTTTTTAAAAAATGCTTGGCCTCACTAATCCTAATTGCCCCGGCTACCACCTCATGTGGGGTATTTTGAGCATTGCCTACTTAGTCTCCTGAATTTCCTGCATCATCCAATCTCACCGGTCTCTTTTGTATTCGCCCGTCAACGACACCATTCTCTGGTGATCATCGCTGGGCTAAGGATCAACTGGAGCTGATTCAAACGCGAGTTTTCTTCGCAACCATTCCAACTTTAAACGGACAAGCTGAGATCTCAACGTCATAAATTTATCCTTCAGCAAGTCAATTTCCTGACTACCGCAACCAAGGATCGTGGGTATCTAGTGAGTCGTGTCGTTACTTCCATTATCATTTTCATGCAGTTTCCACATTTTTCCACTAGCATAGTGCGGTAGTTTAGTTCCTGCAAGTTAGCTCTACTGTAGGAAGTTTTTGTTGCGTCTTTTATAATGCGTTTTTATATGTTTTGTAGGCCTATCCACTACACATCTGCCACAAACAGTATCAGCTTATAGCCCAATGGAAATGCACAATCCTCCGTGTATACCTTGAGGAATGTGGATCAAAGAACCGATTCATGAAAAACCCTACTCTTGGTATTTACGGGATCCTATATTTCTTTGCCAATGAGAAAAATTTGGAAATGAGCGACGAAACTGTTTTCCTTGATTCTGCTTGAGTCAAGTAAGTACAAAAGCCGATGCTATGGCATATATTTAAATGGTTTCAGAAAGTTACTGAAATCATTATGGACAGTCTACCTATCCTCGAAATATTGGAGTTGGAGCCGAAAGATTCCAACGAATTTTTCATGCGTAATCTTATGGGCTTGTGATTAATCGCAGAAGTCCTGCAACTATTTCATATGTGTCAATTCGAATCTAAAAGGGAAATTCCAACACCACATAGTGCTGAAAAATGCGTTTCAAAATGTGCTAATAGTTAATCAGGTATTTTTTTACAAACACTTGTGGAGTCTCTTCTGGAGCAAAGATGTTGGTTACTTCAGTGTGTCTCCAACGGGATAAAAAAACGAAAGTTTTTGAAATATTGAACTCTCAAATTTTGCTGCATCAGCCGTCAGGGAGGCTTGTGGCTGGAGGCCACCTATGTGCGAAAACTAAATTGTTAAAAATGGTTTAATTTGGGCTACTGTGTAAAAATAAGTAGGCATATATTATAACTTACCAAATTTAGTGGACCCGACACTATTTGCACTAGACAAAGAGCCCCACGTAGTGCTCATTTACCTCTGTCTACTCAACTCCCATGTTCCCCAGCAGGTAGCTTCTGTGCCACGAGGATATACTTCACATGGTGGCCGGGCCCGGGTACAGACAGGACTCACTGTAGAAAGCAAACTAGGCTTCCCACCATGCCTGAAATCGGTATGGCTTCTATCAAAGGTTCTTTAAAAAAACTAAACGTCTGGGGAGTTCAGGAGCGGCAATGATCACAATTTTGGGGAAGCGGAAAAATGCGATCGTGGACTAGGCATCTATAAAGCAATCGCCTGACTGTTTAATATGTTTCGTTGTTTCCCTGATAACCAGAAAAAGCTTAGAAATTCAAAGAAGGCTGTGAAATTTCGCTTTACTTTTGATCAAGTGGTTGATTGTACTAAATCATAAAAATGTAGACTGTGAAAATGAACGCCCCACGGTGGATGGAGACCAAAACTGCCTGGTGCTTTAAGACCACACTTGTACTTGTTACGGCTGTGATCATGCCTGATCTAGCCGGCCTCAATGATGTCACGAATGGTACCTCTCCATACATGGCGATTGGCGGCAGCGGATCTCAAAAGCTCCACCCAGCCCCTTCTCAAGGGACGGAGGCCGAAGATAAAAGGTCCAAGAACTGCTTCCATGTCTTCACGGACGGTGTCTAGCCAGGTCTTCAGTTGCCCTCCTCTTCAACGTTTCCAAGTGGGCTGCGGTGCCGGGTCGAGGGCAGCATAGGTAAGCTCGTGGCGCAGGCGACGAAGAACGTGTCCAAACCACCTTAGTCGCCTTTCTTGAATGGCCTGAGATATCCTCGTGATACGATGGCAGCGGATGCGGACTGTATCATTTGAGATGAAGTCGCTATAGTTAACTCGCAGGATCGTTCTCAGGCATCGGTGGTCAAAGAACTCCAGTCTTCGTTCATCTTCAGAGCGCACAGCCCAGCATTCACATCCATAGAGCAGGACTGATCGGATGGATGCACGGTATACACGAATCTTCGTAACGATAGAGATGTCACGTCGGATCCATAGCCGCTTTCGAAGGATTGAGAAAACCCAGCGAGCAGCATCTATACGGAATACAATGTCATCTTTGCTCTGCCCATTCGGTAGCAGTCTCACCCCTAGGTATTTAAAGCTGTCTACTTCTTCAAGTTGAAGGCCATAAATTCCCAGAGGTGGCTACTCCTGGTCAGGGATGCAGCTCGAGAACAACTTCGTCTTTCCGGAATTAATGGACATGCCTACCGACATAGCGATCTGATTTAACCGTGACACTACCGACTGAAGACCACCAAAGCTTGAGGCTAACAGGGCAATAGCATCGGCGTAGTCAGGATCAGTAAGTCGGCGTCCGGGTGCAAGTTCAACACCATCCTCTTCATGTAGGGCCTTGCCGAGAATCAGTCAACGACGTAGTTAAACAGAATGGGCGAAAGGACACAACCCTGACGGACACCAGACCGGATATCAAACTACTGAGAGAGATTGTTGTGGACCAGGACTCGTGAGTTTGGTCGGCACTCCATCCAGTTTTATTATTTGTAACAGAGACTCACAATCGGTGGAATCGAATGCGGTGGCAAAGTTGACAAAGCAAACAGCCGTCGGTTGCTGGTAGCTATGGCAGAATTCTAGAGTGTACCTCAGTGTGAATGTTTGATCCGCACACCAACGCCCAGCTTGAAATCCGGCTTGGTTGGATCGTGCCCTGGAGTCACGTACAGACTGGAAGCTCCTGAGAAGAACAACAGCGAAGATTTTTGCAGCAACATCGATAAGACTTATGCCACGTTAGTTCTCGCATCTTGTCTTATCTCCCTTCTTGTGGACAGGTACAAGGATGCCTGAGCCCCAGTCATCGGGAGCAGCCTCTTCTCGCCACGCCTGTACAATCACCTCATGATGCCGAGCCAGTGGTTCGACAAAGGACTTGTAGATTTCCGCAGGAATACCGTCCTCTCCGCACGCCTTGTTGTTGCGTAGCCTCTGCATTGCATCGGTTACTTCATCTTTGGAAGGGAGGTCACACGACACTGCGTAGGCAGGAGAGGGTTGAAATTCCGCTGTGACAGAGAGGGAGGGTGTGATGGTTTGTTCATTAACGTTGAGGAGGTGCTTGAAGCGTTTACGCCAGCGATCGACCTTGGCCGAGTTGTCAACAATAAAACTCCATTTACATCGCGAACAGAATCACAGTGTCGGGGCTTACCGCTAACTTGGCGGATGATTTGGTACAACTTTCGAGGGTCACCAACATTTGAGACCTGCTCCATAGAAGTCGCCGTTTTGGACCAATACTTCTGCCGGTCATCTCTAGCCGACTTTGCTGTCAGCTTTCGAAGTTGGCGGAAGGAGGCATTGTTGTGGAACCTGGCTCGAGTCGTCTCGGCCGACAGCTGCAGGGTTCTTCCACTGATCCAGTCACGGTGGCGCCGCTGAGTGAATCCGAGAATTTTCTCAGCTGCCCCCTAGATGGATGTCTTCGGTGATGGCCACTTGCTACTGCTATCTTTGTCAGCCTGGGTCGTAAGACGCGACCGGATTTCTGTGCTTAGAGCCTCAGTAGTGTGGGTTTGCCGGAGCTTCGCGGCATCAAGGCGTCTCGCACGTGGCAGTTTGGGTGCAGATGAGAGGTGAACCTTCAGGCGCGTGCGAACGAGAGCATGGTCAGACCCCTGGATGTTTCCAGTTTCGGCACCTAGCATCGACCTGCTATCGTGGACCCAGCTGCGAAACCGTGAACCAACTTAAATGTAATCGATCTGACCGGCGGTACGGCCATCATTCGATTTCCTAGTCAGTAGATGTTTATGACGATGCTGAAGGCATGTGTTGGTAACAAACAGTCGGTTCTGTTAAGTAAACTGCAGCATCCTTTCACCATTGTCCATTCGAGAGCCAAGCCCAAAACGACCAAGGTGGGTGTTTGTCGGGTCACCGGGCCCAGTCCGGCCATTCCAGTCTCCGGCAACAATTAGTTGATCTCGGCGAGGGAGTCTTTCGACTAGCTCCTGCATCTGTGAGTAGAAATTGTCTTTGTCCTGCTGTTCAGCCGCCGATGTGGGTGCATACACAGATACGACCGAGATGTTCGTAAAATGGCCTTTTAGTGGAACGTAGATCATTCGGTCGTTGACTGGTTCCCACGACAGTAGTGCACGGTTGGCTTGTGCTGAGAGGGCAATAGCCACACCGTGTCTACCAGATGAGTCACTTGGACCACTGTGATGCAAGATGAGACGGGAATCGACCCCGGGATTTTGATTTTTCGGGCACCTGAATCGGGGTGTCGGATTTCTGACAGGCAACAAACATCCACGTGATATTCATGAAGACTGTGCGCTGTCAGACTTTGAGTACCAGGTTCCAGAAATGTTCACACATTCCAGCATCCTTTTGTGGTTGAGCAGTCCAGCTTGCGTATTTTTTGCCCGGACCACCGGACAAGGGTTGCGGAGTGCGTCGGTTCCCGCGGTCGCCGTAGCATTGGTCGTAGAATCGTAAGTAAGCATGTAATGAGGTTTCTTGGGAATTTTGAATACAGGCGGGTCCCCAATGGCCGCTCGGATTCTTTGTTCGAGGTTGTCTCCTCTAGCACTTTGGCTCAAGAACCTAACCACAAGGCAGTGGTGTTGGTGGCAAGCAAACCTATTTAATGGCGGTTCACGCTCGCCATGTCACAGTGTCGTCATTGGGCCTTGCGGCATTTTATAAGGCAGTCGGTGCGCCAGACCTCAGCCCACCGCACTCTGGTAACACTGTCACTGCTGCGTCCCCAACTGCTTATTCACCAGACCCAGGAACCTGCTTATTTCTCAGCTAACCTTCACTGAAGGCCGTTTCACTACCCACCACCTGTGGATGCGCCACGTAGCCTGCAGCTTGGCTAATGGGTAACCCTCCTTTCCTGGGTAACCCGCCTTCCTAGCTTTAAAACCATACGACTTACATAGCTCACAAAAAGCCAAATTACACCACATGGCAAGTATAACTGTGCCGAGCTTAAGCACGAACCAAACAAAAGAGCACCTTCGAAGGCTAAAATGGACAACACGGCTTCAGTTAGCGCGGAACCTGTCAGTAAATCTATCCAAAAAACTCCAATAATGCACAAGAGGACGACAGCCGGAAGGAGTGTACAACAATCTGACAGGTTAAGGCAACACCACAAGGTCCTCGACTGGATCGTAGAAACTGCATAGTCATAAAAGGCATGACTGTAGCTTCTTCCGAAACCCCGAAGGCGAGAATATCGGAAGACGGAAAATTATTGAAAACATACCTGTAATCCCTCGTAAATGATGAGGAGAAAGTTAAAGTTCTAAAGACCTTCCGAGTGGGCAGAATGACAGATTCAAAAAAAGAACAACGCCAACCAAGGCCGTTGAATGTTGTTTTGAAAGAATTGGCAAGTGAGCTCTCAAAGCCCCTAGCACATATCTTTCGTTCTTCATTTGAATTAGGAAAACTGCCATTTGACTGGAAAACAACAAATATTTACCCGATATACAAGGGCGAAGCTCGAACGAAGGTCAACAATTATCGGCTTGTCAACCTTACTAACATTTGCTGTGAGGTGATGGAAACGATGATAAAAAAGGCGACAATGTATTTCCTCGAGGAGAACAACTTACTGTCAGGGGTCCAACATGGCTTCAGACGGAACCATTCTTGTCTTTCCAGCTTATTGCTCTCGACTGAGCAGTGGACTCGCGCACTCAATGAAGATAGTAAGGTTGACGTCATCTATATGGATATCAAGAAGGCGTTCGACAGCGTCCCACATAAACGTCTACTGTATAAATTATCGGAAATTGGAATAAAAGGAAACCTGTTCGCATGGATCACGGATTTTCTCACAGGGCGATTGCAAACAGTGCGCATCGGCGACTCAAAGTCAACCCCGACATCTGCCTTGAATGGCGTCCCCCAAGGCTCTGGCCTAGGGCCACTGCTATTCCTAATCTATATCAACGACTGTGTCAATGACCTGGGTTGCGGCGCCATCATGTTTGCCTATGATGTCAAACTCTGGAGAGCCATCAGCTCTGACGCCGACAGGAAAGCACTTCAAGAGAGTTTCAATTGACTAAGCAGCTGGTCTGCTCGTTGGCTCTTAAATTTAAACGTTAGCAAGTGTGTGGTCTTAAAACTCCGTACTAGAAGGACCAATGAGGAGGATGATTCCTTCCAACACCTCCTCGGTGGGCAATCCCTTTCAAATGTGGACGAACAAAAGTACCTCGATGTTTTAATTATCTCCTCGCTAAAACAATCTTCACAGTGTCTAGGGGCAGCTAAACGCGCGACACAGATGCTGTTTGCGATTAAACGGGGATTCGTCCACGTCGACAAGGAACTCTTCAGAAAAATGTTCGGAGCGTTTGTTCGGTCCAACTTGGAGTATGCCGTCCAGGGCTAGCGTCCGTGGTTCAAGGATGATTATCTGCACCTGGAACGAGTGAAGACGAGGGCTACAAAGATTGTCAAGAATCTGGGTCATCTGTCTTACGAAGACAGATTGATTGAACTTTATTTATTTACTCTCAATTACAGGCAACTCCGCGGTGACCTCATCCAAACTTGCCAAATTGTTAGAGGCCGTGAGTGCACCCTAGAATTTGATGAATTCTTTGAATGGGCTTGGACGGATCATCTGCGGGTTCATATCTTCAAACTGAAGAGGACGCCGGCCCATAAAGACGTTCGACTGAACACCCTTTCGCAGAGGGTCGTCGGAGCGTGGAACGGAATCCCTGACGAGGTGGTCCTATTGGATAGTGTGGACATTTTTAAGCACAAACTTGATCCCCATTTGCTGAGAAACTGTGACAGATATAATGGACATATTGTCAGTAGCAGCACTTTGCAACTGGCTCACACTTATCGCTGATGTTAAGCCTACATTTTTATTATGTACTACTGTTAAGGTTGGACTCTTTTGCGATTTTTGGATATGAATAGGAAACTTAAGGGCGAAAGCCTTCTTCCCTCAATATATTGACTATAAAGTGACTTAACTCGTTTCAGGAGTATGTTTGACTCTCAACTCGCAACCAATAAGGAGAAAACAATCAGGCCCTTTTTGCCGCATCGGTCGGTGGATACTTGCGAAAACTGATTCTCAGTTCTGTCGAAAATTTGATGGGATATCGATTGTGACTGCAAATGGTGGGCGATCAAACTGGTGTCTGCATGTATTGACTACATTTTGCCTAAAAAATCACAACTCGCTCCATTGCATTGGTCAGTGGGTATTCTATGTTGCGTTCGTTGGTAATTTGACGCATGATCAAATGTTTAAGAGCGTAGACTGTGATCGCATAAATCTCACTCATTTAGGGTCATATTCCAAATTGCGTCTTCAGTATCCGTCGTTGCATGTCTAGTGTTCAGATGACGACTAAGCCTTCCTGTTATAGTCAAAGGGACTTACGTCTGTATTGCTATCCAGAATGCAATGACAGTTGGTGAACTACTATCGTCTTCTTGGGCCTTGATCTATATTTAAACTCAAAAACACTGTCTTCTACATTGTGAGGAGGAGGCAGGTGGCAAAAGTTGTTGTCTTGTTTGTTTATATGAAAAAAGCAAACTCGCCGAATGAGTACGGGTGAATGCAAATACAAAGCCGTAGGGAGAGCATTCAGACTGCCAATAGTAGCGAATATTCGAGTCCCAGGAAGCAGTTCAGAAGACGAAGATGCGATCACTGGAACAAGAGTTTTATTTGCCTGACGTTTCGGATTCCGTCGGGAATCCTTAGTCATAGGTAATCGTAAACAAGTGTGAGACATGCGCAGATAAGGGGTGATACATGCACAGATTGCACGGTATTTATAGTTCACAGCGGTCACCCGCATGCGTACTATAATTGTCAGTTCTTGTAGTCACCGCTTGAGGTCTTACTTGGTGCGGTGATTGGTCATTAATTGCCACAGCGTTCTTGTCCGCGTCGGATGCGGGTTTGGTAATTGCGCGGACAAGAACGCTGTGGCAATTAATGACCAATCACCGCACCAATTAAGACCTCAAGCGGTGACTACAAGAACTGAAAATTATAGTACGCATGCGGGTGACCGCTGTGAACTATAAATACCGTGCAATCTGTGCATGTATCACCCCTTATCTGCGCATGTCTCACACTTGTTTACGATTACCTATGACTAAGGATTCCCGACGGAATCCGAAACGTCAGGCAAATAAAACTCTTGTTCCAGTGATCGCATCTTCGTCTTCTGAGCATTCAGACTCTCTGGAAAATTCCCGAGTAAATAAATCTCTTGGTATTCTGACAAAGGTTCGAGGCAGACTATTTGTTGGCCTATGCGAGACAAAAAAGCAATCATCTGGTGCGGGCAGAGTCAGGTCTAACTTAGAACTTTGTTATTTTCGGCAGCTAAAAGTGCCTTCAGTGACTTTGCCGCGGCGACTTCTTTACAGGCGCTGTTTTCAGTGCCAGAGGGAGAGGAATGGCAAGATAAAAAATAAAGGGCTGTTGGAGGAGTACTACCACCTAGATATTTCAGTGATTATGCAGATGGTCATATCCCTACTTAGGAGGAAGGAGCCTCACATGGTTAATATTTAGAAGCTATTTTTGACTCCTCCTCCTGTATTCTCTTCATTAAGCAGCTCTTCATGGGGGTGTATAATGGCTAGCCCAATATATAGTATTACATGGTCTTTAACTAGGCGGCGTAGAATAGCATTTTTTAAATTGATCTTAAGCATATAAATAGCCGGCGGTTCATCTTTATCAGCAATGAGTTTTCATGATCAGATGAGTCTACAAATATGAATCACATGGTCAAC
The DNA here is from genome assembly GCA_036362985.1 of Ligula intestinalis. Classification (NCBI taxonomy): domain Eukaryota; kingdom Metazoa; phylum Platyhelminthes; class Cestoda; order Diphyllobothriidea; family Diphyllobothriidae; genus Ligula; species Ligula intestinalis. The sequence continues at coordinate 59,148,919 of JAYGXS010000004.1, read as the reverse complement.
TTCGTAAGAACGAGTATCGAAAAACTCATGTTTTCGGTATATTCTTTTAAGAAATATCTCATTTTGAAGCTACTGATAAACACGTAGAACTGAATCAAAGTTTGCGGGAAAAAACTTAAAAACAGGGAAAATCATGAAGTATTCCCCGGAATTCGAAGGACGATCTGAAACTAACTGTAACTCAATACCAGAACTAGCAATAAAGGAACTTTAAGAAAGCAAATTTCTTTTAATATACGCAAAATTGCACTTAATGACCAAAGGTTGTGCTTTCGAATCTCGGAGGTCATCACTCGTGGGATTGGGTTTGACCGGCTGATGACGGTTAATACACTAGAAAGGGGTTATTTGTCTATGTCAATTCCATTTCAAAAAATTGTGTGCTTAAAATTTCACTTGACAATTGTATTTACATTTATTGGTCACAGTAAAAGAACTTTCACAGTTTTAAAATTTGAGGCGTTTTTAATTTGGTATTTCTGGATAAATTCGCTTCAGGTTGTTCATTAGTAATTCTGAGTTTTTGTGTCTGCCTTTTTGTCTCTTTACATATCTCGCAAATTTTGGCATTTTTCTCGAATTGGGTTATATATTACCCGTTTTTTGGAACAGTAATACCTTGTTCGGATTGGTGAAAAAGAGCATCAATGTGGCTGGCCTATCTCATTTAAAATTCACTAAAATATTGAACTATGATATCAGTTAGAAAATAATGCATAATGCTTCGACTAAACTTCCATCATACTAGGACATTAGCTTCCGAAATGTGGATTTGTGTGCCACCTGTTAAAATTGCACTTGCCAGAAAATGGTGTTCCAAGTAGCATTCATTTTTCTATGGATTTCTGATACCGTCATAAAACTGAGTGTAGGTTATAGAAAAAAGTGCATAAAATATCATATTATAGACCCCTTTGAAAAAACTACGCTGCAACTCTAGCTTATGTAGGTCCCCTTAGTCATCAATAGCTACAGGTTCGTGTAAAACGGGAGTGGTGGCAATAGGGGTTTTTAATGGTGGGGGCTGCCCCTCAGCAAGCAGTGAAATTTGCGCAAGAAACCATGAAAAATAAGTAAATGTCTGCTTGTTTTATTTTTCTACACCTATATATAGCGAAAAAATTCAGAGTGCTATTTAAAAAAAACGGACAAGGAGCCACTCTTAATAGATAAATAAAAGGAGGTTAAATAACATAAGACGCCATTAAACACGTGCGTGCGTGTCATTATGTGAATGTTGTAGTTAACACACAGGGTGTTACTCCCCACAGCTGTGAGATAATAAATCAAACCAGGTCAGGCTGTGCATTTTAAACCCAGGGAGCCTATATAACCTATCCTTACCTTATCCATACTTAGAAGGTTACATTGGGTAAAACGGCCTGTGGCAGGCCAGCTTAACCTTAACACTAATCCTAACTCTATACCTTACCCTAGTCTTTAAAACGACCCTAATTTTAAATCTAATCCTTATCTTAGTCTTACCTTTAACCGTTTTATTAAGCTCAGCCAGAACCGTAAACCTAATATAAAATACCCCTCTGAATCAAATAAGCAAGTCTGTAATGATAATAAAAACGAATGAATTGCATATCAGATCTGCACAATGATCTGGACAATGAGGCGGAAGAATAAAAAAGTGGTCAACAAACAAGCCAGGAGGAAGACCTTGTTGGTGGATGAGTTTATTTAAACGCTTAGATATTTAAGGTACGGGCGATGAGCTATATTGTGTCCAGCCATCTCAGTTTTGCAGGATCAACATATACTAAATACTTTATTTAGTAATTTTCTAACCAACAGGTAATCCTGCAAGTTTGGATGTTGGGAAAAATTAGGGGAAAATTCACCTATAGAACTCCGAAGCCCGTGGATGTTTCATTTGTAAGCGTCACAAAGCTAAACTTTTTTTCCTTCGTTTGGTTCGTAATGCCGGTGTACAATTGCGGTACATTTGCTGAAGACTTATCAACGCATAATGCTCTGGGCCGGGTTCTGTAACTATGAGAAATTCTAGGTTTTGGCCTACAGAAGCATTGGTACTCAAAGGTTAAAAGACCGAGAGAGGGGGGCAGGTTCGCGCCACTTACCTCGACGCATAAAAGATTAAGCTGTTAACAGTACAGCAAGACGAGTTTTTTATTGGAATTTTAAAGGCAAGCCAAAGTATCGTCACAGGCTAAACAGGAAGAGAGATATTGACAAGAATTTATTTATACTACTTAAGTAAGTTGCTCTCACAGATGATCACAATGACTTAGACAACATTTTCCAATTAGGACAATGACTGACGAAGTTAGCAACCTCTTTACTTCTGGTGGATTGTTAACCCTAATCTGAATCAGGTCTTAGCGCCCAAAAAACGAAGGACTTGGGTTTTGCGTACTACTTGAGGAGAGGTGGCCCATGTCGTATCGTTAAAAAGGGAGCCGTTTTTTTGTTTGCTCACCAAGTGCGACAAGCCACATGTATACACAGACCAGAGCATTTTCAAAGTAAAGAGACTGATGGGACGGCAGACCTTTTGAGTAGGTCAAAGAGACCACAAGTGCAATATACGCCCCCCCCCCTCCCAAATGCTGCTACCGACACCCTCAACTATCTTGAGTATACATGTTTCACGAGTTACGCAAGGTTCTAGTCCTGTTGCTTATGTTGGTATCTTCGTGGCGTCTGGGGTAGGCCGCGTGTGTGTCTCTCGTGTCCACCAGCACGTGCGCACCAGAGTATGGTAAAGGCAAACTAAGTTCACGGACGTATGTTCACCCCCTGTCTATCATAACTGGCTAAGCACTTTTAAATGCCGGTTCGCAAGGAACCTTAATGCGGTGGCTGCCTTCGCTCAGACCCTCCCAGACCGGCGACTCCACTGCCGGACTGCGACTCTGGACCCGGTGCACTCATGACTGGACTGCACTTGTTCTGGTGTCAATTACCTATTACTCATGCTCCACTCCTTCTGCACTTAAGTAAATGATTCATAGCTCTCTGCCCTTCCACGCCTTTAAGAGGTGGTCCTCTGGTGTCATTACGTCGACGACATATTTGGCATTGCCAGGATGGGCTTGCTGCAGAATTTTCCCGAGCTTCTTAACGTATTTTTCATGGAGATCCAATTGAGGAAGGAAAATAGTGTAGTGGTTGCAGTTACTTTGAAGTGAACTCACTCCGCGCGGAATGCTCCCCTCTCACCGCTGCCAGCAAGTGCGCACATACCACCGCCTGTCTACCCCAATCCGATCTGGCCAATTATCTTCAACACTGACTCACACAGGACCTCACTTTGATTGCCGCGCCAACGCACTTCAGACGAAGCCCCCCTCTCAGCTGCAGACGCACGCCCTTGCTATCTTTTCTCCACTACCGCTGTATATGATATACTATTCTTCCCATCTGGCGTCTCACTTCTTCTCTGCACACAGGGAATGTGAATCTGCAGTGACTGCACTCCGTGCAAACGCTCAACCTCTCATGGCTGCTAGCATGTGCGCACACACCACTGCCTGCCTATCCCAATTCAGTCTGGCCAATCACCTTCAAAACTGATACACACAGAACCTCACTGTGAGGGCTGCCATGTCACACGCCTCGGACACCGACATCCTCGTGGGTGGTAGTACACTCCTCCGACTCTCATCTTCCTCCAACCTGTTCTCCATTAACTCTACACAGAAGTGTTGACAGGCTTACTTACCTACCGGACGTGAAAGCTCACCCGGGTGTCTTACAAATCAGCCCAGATGAAGTATAGGACGCGCGTTAGCTCATATTCCTATCTGTTATGTTTTTTGCGATAATGGGATGTATGTCAGTTATTGATACAATTATAGGAATATATGACTACATTACATTCACTAGCTCATGCAATAGCTACCGTAATTCTGAAATAAGTTTTCGATTGGAACATATTAATTGCGAATGGTTGTAATAGAGATGATCATACAGCCTAATCTCAACATATTTTAGACACTTCAGGATGCCGGCTATCTAACGAGCTTCCTTTTGGTCGCCAAGACAAAGCATGTACTATAAAAATTGATAACTTAAGTAGTATGCCTTTTTGTCATTAATTTCGACTGCCTTTATAGATTCAAATATATTTTTTGGAAGAAATGCACGAAAAAACTATTTGTTGTACTCTTTTGGTAGAAAATTACGCCTTGTTTAAATTTTGTACATAAAAGAAGGGTATATTTTGGTTCTAAAAAAATTTCTAATTATGAGCTTTTTTACAATTTTCAGGTGTTCATTCAGTGAACACCGTATCCGTCATTTGTTAATGCTGCCCTTACTGTATAAAGCATGCTCCACATCTATTGCAACATTCAATGGCAACAAAGTGAGGTCTCCATCAAGCTGCAGGCGAAAACATACTTTTACGTAAACAGGATGTACACTGCACAGTTTTTAAGCCTTGAATTCCACTGTAGCTGTCACTAGGTATCAAAATTATTCGGCAATTGAAAAACTTTTTTAAAACTTTAAGATACCCTTTCTTTAAGTATAAAATTTAAAGAAGGCGTAATTTTCTACCAAACGTGTACAAGAGATAATTTTTTCGTGCATGTTAGGTGGTATTTCTGGCTTGCATTGGAAAAAGTGGCTTAGGCATAATTCCTGCTCGGTCATTTCGACTCCGTCTTGTCACCGGTTCAAGCGGGAGACGGTTTAGAGTGTAGTAAATGGTTGCTCGTCTACTTTCTGTATACTTGACTACGGTCATCATGCCTACTCTTGGGCATAAGGTGGTCGTCATCGATGTCGATGGTCGAAATATTACAGAATATACTATTCTTACCATCTGGCGTCTCATTTCTTCCCTTTCTGCACAGAATTTGGCCTGAAAATCGCAGTGGCAAGAGTTTAACTTTTTAAATCAAGCCACTGCGATACGCAAGCTGGATACTTTCTACCGACATGCAAACACAGTATCCACCTGTTTTTCTGTTTACTTCTTGTCCGAGGAAGACGTGTACTATGTTTTTGCGGAACATTATTAATGAAGCAGAAGGGATAACAGAAGTGCGTCCAGTAAATCCAAACGACAATTTGATGAAAAACAAAAGCGACAGATGAAAGAGTTGTGTGTGAACGAGTAAATGACCACAATAGCGTCTCTGTGGTTTAAATTCGAAAAAAAGACGCGAAAAAGCTTGACAAACTTCATAGTCTGCACAGCGGTGCCTCCAGGATCAGCTTCCCGTCCGTCAGCAGAGCCTCCACAGAGCAAGAATCGATTGTCTGTGGCAAGGAAAAGGCCTTCGAAAAGTGCTCACTCTCCAAAGCCCCCACCTCCCCGGCAGTCGTCGAATGTGCGTGGCTGCTGTCCTTGGAGCCGCTAACTACGATCTTGTTGGCACCCATGCGCACAGAAACGTCGTTGGGGCAATACTGGGAGCCAACCTCAACTTCTAAGTGGATCTTCTTTCCACCCTTGCCATCGTCCACCACTGTCAGACCGGATTTACCTAGAAAAAGGACAGAAAGATCAAATAATTCGTTGCGGCAGGACTGATTATAGAGGTCCTTTTTACCATTGAATTATAACAATAACCTATTTTTACATTTTCAGTAACCCGACTTTCCCTTTATTTCGTTAAATTCCACCAATGTGAGATTGAATTTCCTTCAATTGGAATCAGTAACCTGCAAAAAAGGAGTTCATGTTGATTGAATTTTATTCTATTAATTACATTGAAACAAATATAAGTTTCGGTAATTTTATATTTTTAGATCACTTCCATCACAATTAAATGTTCATTTACACTCACTAACCAAGAATCAAATGAATGACCAAAAACTAGGTTACGCAGCTGAGAGAGGGAAATAGATATTCAGAGGGCCCTACAAAACAGTTTCGCCTTAACTGTAGTCGAATGACTGCGAAAGAGCCCTTTTTAGCCGCATCAGTCCCAGTTGCAGACTCACTCTAAGTCTGATGGGCTACTTGGCAGAGTAACGTGTAAAACAGGATTTTAATGCTACCATTTCTTGTCAGGCCACTTTCTTTTGTAATTGATTATTAAAAAAATACTTCCACGTTTTCAATAGGCCGAATTTCAGCCTATCAAAAAAACTTGATTATGTTACTCAATCGGAGTTCTTCTAATATTGTTATCGGTCTATGGGCATCCTTTTCTGACCGATGGGAGTTTATGTTGATCGATTTTGTTCTTTCCGCGTGCTTTGCACAAATACTTTTGTGCAGTAAAACAATTACAAGCGGCTTTAGTTTATTTCTTACTGTGCATTTATCACGCCTTAACTAAGCCTTAGTCAAGCATTAAACCTTTAAGCACGATTTCCGTAGGAAACTTTTGTGGGGGAACTTTTTCCATCAGGAGGCCGCACAAGAAAGCTTTACCACATATTTTATACATGAAACAAATCTCCTTCCAATGCGGCAGTCTGCTCCGGTAGTGCACAGCTCGCAGGCTTACCCATTATCGCCCTTGGTCCGCCCATTACGCCTTGCCGTGTTAACGTTTGCGCCCTGCGCGACCACGTAGCGACAGATTGACATCGACCGGCATTATGCCGCTCGCTGATTGGCTGTGGGACGGACATGACTCGGCATAGGTAGGCATCTCGCGCAGTCGTGGGACACCTGTTGTTACCTCCCTCTGAGCTGCTTGTACGCTGCGTGCAGTAACAAAGGCCGCTCTGTTGACTCTGTGCCCCCCTCTTTGATTTGGGAAACGCTCGGAATCACTTATATGCTGCCCTCCCCCACACCTCTCACACTTAATACAGGTAGACCTAAATCCCAGGAACCGTTAATATTTCCTCATCCTACCTGTAATACTAACCCTGATCTTAACCCTAACACCACCTTTAACCCTAATTATCTTGGAATTTAGCGCGAAGTCACCTCTATTACGGGAAATTTCTGCTCCGACATCCTGTTTGAGGTGCCAGATAAGTGTTACCTATTGAAGGAAACTTCTTGTCGACTAGCCCATCATAACCGACATATCAGGTGTTCTTCTAAAATGCTCTGGCCAAAGCGGATCGTACCGATTTATTTTACATGCACTTTGCTTTGCGGAAGAATGGAAGCCCGCCCGCTCATGCAATGATTGTGCTCGGTCTAGGCTGTTTTCTACAATATATACATTTAAAGATCATTATTACCGAGTGTGTAGCCCAACCATACGTGTTAACATCAATTTAAGACATTTTTCTACAATGTTAAATGCATAGGATACGAAGGGTTTCTAATCCACAAAAATCAGTAAAAATTATAATCTGACGCAGTAGGAACTGGGAGCTTACTAAAGATGGGTTTACCCACCCATTATCGGAATGTTTACTTTTATCAGCGATTCATTCGCCCATCTGAACTACCGGGAGTGTTTTAAAAGTAGATAAACGTAGGATAGGTAGTGTAGCATTTAATTGTTATTAACCAAACGAGCTGGAAGCAATGACAGACCCAGAAAGGCAGTTTGCATCGGCTAGTCCAATACCCGGAATATTCAAAGCTACGACCGCCTCGTGAAATGTACGAGTAGGCCAACATCCTTGAAGTAACCAATTAAAATCAACTTATGCCTCAAGATCAACTGTAGCCTTGGTAGGCAAGTAGGCTGTATATCACATGCAAGATAGTCCAGACTGGCTAAACAAACTTCAAAAACTTCATCTAAGTAAAACTGCAGGACCTAGGATGCGACACAGTGATAAAAGCAACCCACCGGTAGCCACCAAGTCTTTTCCAGCTGCCTGACTCTCTGATGAAGATGACTTCGGATGAATACAAAGCTTCCGATTGGCATCAAAGGTTATAGCGTTGTAGTCCGGCTGTTTCACAGGGGCCTCTAGAATGAGCACACCATCCTGTGGACAGGACAGGGGGAAGACGCATGAGTGTTGTTATGGTTAAAGGTTACCAATAACATGTCGTAGGTGTAGACAAGTGAATTTTCCATGCTGATCTATCTTCAAAGTAAGACGGAGGTTTCTGATTCCGATTTCCCTGCTAAGCACACAAGTTTTTAGCTTGGGAACTAAAGTCTTATCGTACAAAATGAACTGATATAAGGAAAACTAAACGTAAGTCAGTTCTCCTTAATGGATAAATACTTATCTGGAGGTCCCAGCTTTATTCTCATCACAACATATTCTGATCCATGATCCGACAGAAAGTGTATTCTCCGATCGCATTGTGACTTCATGCGTCATAACTAGCGAGAACCTGTTTTTAGAACCACGAGAACAGTTTTGCGAACAGACTCTTGACTTCAGAAGTCACAACTATCGTGGAAGACGAAGTAAGATGTATCTTTAGAAAAGACACTGACGAGTATCAAAATTGTCCTTCATGGTGGTTTCTTTCTGTGAGTATTGGGTTTTTGTTTTCCAAGCAGTGCATGAAGCACCACCCACTTCACGTATTACCTAAGTACATATGCGAATGCACAAACTTAGTTTATCAGTCTTTATTGATCACTTATTCATTAGCCTTTATTTCTGTCCTGTTTTGTGTTGGCCAGAGCTCTTTATGCTATATTTATAAAGGAAGATGGCTACCCGAATTGACGGTGAATGGAATTAATCTAAAATGCTAACGGCAGACGCTTATTCAAGCATTAGGTGATTATATGGGCTTTATTCTATTCCGTTTTCGCTGCGCTAGACAGACTACGCCGGGTATCCAAGTCTTCGTTCCTATTTTATGCATCAGACCTTCTTCTGACTGGCATATTGCGCTGTAAACGTGCATTTTGAACCGGTCGATTTCATCATTCTCAGTTGAGGACAAGACGCAAAGCTGACAGTATTCAAAACCTATTGTAGATTACTCAAA
>JAYGXS010000004.1:59048620-59140010 GCA_036362985.1 Ligula intestinalis | reverse complement strand
GATCGGTGTTCGCACATTCCTGAGTGAATATATACCCGATCAGCAGTGACAGCAAATGGCAGGTGGCGAGGCGCTGATGAACTGCGGTTCGATGAAGTGCTTATGACCCATCTGATAGACACCAGTGGTGGACCAACTGCGCCGTCTGTGAGTACGTTTGTTTGTGTTGTCCGACCAGCTGGTGTTCAGGGTTACGCTTGGCTGATGAAGGCTAATAAGCCCGAAACAGTTCTGTATCAAGTTACCCCCAGATGCTGTCATACCCCACTTACTGCTATTATGACTTGGCCGGAATCGGCCTGGCAGGCGGTCACCCGTTGGGGACCTCTGACCACCACACGAACTTTGTTTAGTTCGGAAGTCTATTTGATCGGTGTTCGCACATTCCTGAGTGAATATATATATATATATATATATATATATATATATATATATATATATAAACATAGGTGAAGATACAGAAAAAAAAGAAGTGAAATATATGGAAAATTATGTGGCGGAAAAAAGCGCGGGTCAAGCCACAGGCTCTGATTTTAAACCCATTATTTCGTGCTGCCATACTTAACACTGGTTAGGTGTGTGCTCCGACCACAATGGTTGCAAGCCTTATTTTCCTTTTTAGCCTGACCTGTGCTCGTGAGTCTCAAATAGGCTAGTCTCCTACAGACAATTCAACTTCGTAAAACAGCATGCAGCCTTTAATGTAAAAGTTTACTTTAGAAAATTAATCTGCCGGAAGGAGGACAACGTCCCGTTGGTAAAAAAACTTTCACAAGAAACGCGAAGCTTCGATGGCTGGCCTCGAAGGGAGGCGAACCCGACGAATTCGCCAAACGTGGGACCGCATGTTAGGAATCATTCTAACCGCTTGCGCACGCATCCCTGACGATTCGTTTCCACGCCATTCGACCGGTCCGCTCACAAACAGTTCATGTGATGTCACGCACTGATGCGGCCAGACTAAGCACTCTAACACGCCAGCTGGATGCGTCACAAAACCAATGCAGTCGCGCCTCACTCGAGGCCACAATCTGATTGGTCCAATCCTGTACGCTTTGCTTACCATGACTACGCTGTACTAAGTATGCTAAAATACTTCTACTTTTGTACCCTTTTTGTCGTGTTCCTCCTTGGGGACTCACACAAGGCGTACTCAGACGGTGATATCTCGTCTTTTGGCTACATTTATAACACCACAGTCCAACTCGAGTACATTTAGAGGCAGTCATGTCGCAATCCCGTTTTCGGTCCTGAAACTCGTGAAGTCTCCTGTTGCAGACAAGACATGATCTCTGTTATTTACACGGCAGCGAGCGCGCTATTAGAGGTTGACTGGTTGCTCTGTGTCCAGAATGCAAACTAGGCTTTTGCAAGTGGAATGTTTGCTTTTTAAAGCTGGATGATCCCCATAAGTCTGGTAAAATAAACAAGACAGCCGGCTTTAAGGTTGAAATTGAATCATCAGATCTGAACTATTTTCCCTGAATTTGCCTTTATTACAGTCAGCAGTCACAGGATTGATCCACTCAGAAGAGAAAAGTCTTTAATTCCGGAACTCAAATTTACTTCCGTATCTTCCATAGGATACAGTTCGAGGAAGCGTATTCACCCCCGTCAATTCGTGCGTCGTGAGTTTTGCAGGCAGATGTTATACCCGCCAGCGGATAAAATCAAACAAGCAAAAACCAGTTACCGAGGTCAGATTTGCCTGGAAATTCTTTCTCTCAACTGCTTCTGGCAGAAAGATTGATCGGCAGTATTCGCGGCTGCAGACTGCCCCGTCCTTGGTTTCTGTCTTCTTAGCATGCACTACTAACTTGTTCTCCTCCGTTGACACATTGATGTCTCCGGCGTCAAAATCCTTCATGTTGAAACGAGCCTTGAACATGAGCTGGTGAAATGCAACACAGAAAGTCGTATTAGACAAGGGCAGTTGGTGCAATGAGTCACCAACTGATACGAAACAGTCAAACTAATTAACTACCTCACAGGTGCCAATAAAAAGTAACTAACCCGGCCATCTGAACCGACTTCATAGGCATCAGTTAGAAAGCCGAATTCTCTGGCTGCCGCGTTTGGTTGGCCTACAACTGCTCCGGCATCATCAATCTGCAGTACGTCACCCGAGCGCTCCTGGCCTTCCCGCAAGTGTTGATCCAAGTCCGCCGACAGACGACGCATCCGCTTGTTGATGCCGTCAAAAACAGACTGGCCGGGCGCCAGTTCAAACGTCTCCAGAGGCTACATTTAGAGGTGGAGAAGGAATATTAGAAGTCTGAAAATAAAACAAACGTAAGCGAGAAGGATGGACACCTAATGCAAAGGAAAGGAAGTTATCTAGAACCTTTAGTTTGGCACGAATTTACGGAGCACTCCGATAGGGCTCGGAGAAATAAACATCAAGGAACATCATTCAGTCGTTCGCCAATGGAACCCTTTCTCACTCGTAGTTGCGCACTCCCTTGAATGTGCTCACCGCTTCAATCGGGATGCCACCGAGGTGATCGCCATGGCTAACACGAGACAAGCGAGAGAATTCTTCGAAGCTTGGCACGCGAGCCCGGCCAGTATTCACAGGCATGTGGACCTTGCTTTACACTGTGCCAGTTTGCGCTCATGTTCCACTAACCTGCGCCCAGCCTGAAACAACAGCAGGCTATCCATGCTCAGTCAAGTAGAACTTCACTGATTATGCACCTCCCCCGAACAGGTGACCCACAATACAAAGGTTTACACCTCCCCCTCACCTGCAGAACCTATAGTCGCAGGATTCGCGTCACGGTAACTCCCCACCTGCCACCCCATGCTAATTGAATGTAACCTATGCCCCAAAATCTCTAGTGCGACATTTCCAGCCCTCACATTTCATTTAGTCTGAAGACGAAGTGACATCTATTCGAAAATTCACGAGTACAACTCCAGTTTCCGAAGATCTTTTTCCTTTCATCATCGTAAACATAATAGGTTTCAGATCCAAGACTGCTGTTCATCGAAAATTCCGCTAGCCTTCACGGAAGCAGATAAAGGGCCAATCTGAGCACGGCAATAATTCCTTCCAGATTAACCGAGAAAAATGAACAGGCCGAGTACTAAAATTATTCGGTTTCAAAAGACACCTCCCCGACCGGGAGTCAAACCCGGGCCGCCTGAGTGAGAGCCAGGAATCCTAACCGCTAGACCATCGGGGACGCACGTCCAGTTGACTGGAAGTTTATACAACTTGAAGGTCTTCTCGCTGTAGAGTGCATAGGGGTCCGCCTCCGCACAATTGCACGTGTCTGAGAACTTGAACTCTGTGCGTACAGTACGGTAAGCGCTGCAAGCAAAACGCCACAGTTTACGAAAGACTGGTAATCACTCGCTAAACAATATAAAGTAGCGTTGCAATACGTATTAGTGTGCAGTCTAATCTTAAGTTATTTCAGTCACGCCAGGATGCCGGCTTTTTATTAAGCTTCTTTTTGACCGCTTACAAAAAGTAGATTCTGGGTACTTTAATGGTATGCATTTTTATCATGAATTTTGACTGCTTTTATAAATCCAAATGTATTTTATGAAAAACATACACAAAAGATATTTCTTGTATTCGCTTGGTCTCAAATTACGCCCTTTTAAATTTTATACTGAAAGAAAGATTATCCTTCGGTTTAAAAAAATTCTAGTTATGAGATTTTTGAGACTGTGAGGTGTTCATTCGTAATGCATCGTAAGCGTCAATTTATTGATTTTTCTTGTAATTTATACAGCATGATCTACGTCTATTGCAAGATTTTATGATAACGATGTACTTTTTCCTCAAACTGTAAGCGAAAATGCACTTTTCCTTAAACAGGATGTACACAGAGCGCAGTTTGTTAACCTTGAATTCAGGTATAGTTGTCGGTAGGTTCCAAATTATTCGACAATTTAGAAACCTTTTTTAAAACCGAAAGGCACCTTTCCTTTTAGTATAAAGTTTAAACAACGTGTAACTTGCTACCAAACGAGTACAAGAAAAAAAATTGTTCGTGTATAGTTGAATTCATAAAGGCAGTCAAATTCAATAATAAAATTCATACTACTTAAGTTGCGATATTTTACAGTACATACTTTTTGTTAGCAGTCAGAAAGATGCTACTTTCTAAGCTGGCATCTTATCTTGACTGTAATTATTAGAGAATAGACTTCAGGATAGTCATTATAACAACCTAAATGCCGATTAGCGAGTGAGAATCAATCTTTTGAAAATTTCGGCATTTGCAAAAATTCTGAGCCGTACGTAATATGACTAGGTTTCCGTAGCCCGTTTTCAGAAACCGCACGATAAGCAACAGCCCGGCTGGAGAAATGGCTAAGGCCGCGTAGGGTTATGTGGAGAGCCGTCGTAACTCAGAAGACGAAAATGCGATCACTGGAACAAGAGTTTTATTTGCCTGACCTTTCGGATTCCGTCGGGAATCCTTAGTCATAGGTAATCGTAAACAGGTCTGAGATATGCGCAGGTCTGCGCATATCTGCGAGTGTCCAAACATTAGTCCCAATATAACTTGATCCATGTCCTTGAACCTTCTTCTTCGTCTTGTTTGAGGGATGATGAAAACGATAAGATATATGGACCTCAAATCTTTGCGCATATTAGAAACCAATATCCTTTCCTGTGCTTACTTCATAGTAATTTACACTTTCATAAAATTCCATACTTCCAGAAAGGATAGCTTGCGCTTTTTCAAGATTTTGAAGTTGTTAAATTTTTCTAAACTATGAAGATCATCGTATCTTCTCGTTTTCTCATGTCCCCTCTGTAGTTTACACATTCCTTATCCAAGACAACATTGCGAGCTCTATGTGGCACTTTTTAATAGCATAGATGAATATACCCTGCGAGCCAAGTCCCCGGATCCCCCGTCAAAATTCCAGGGAGGGTATGCATATCATAAAATTTACCGTAAACATAATATCAAATGTCACCCAAAACGCACTATAAGTCCAAAAATAGTCACAAAATGAGTTAGATTGCCTTTTAGGTCCCTCTACAGCATTCTGGAAATTTTGGGTTGCGGAATAATACATATGCCTTAATCATCAACTTTGGATACACCCGGATTCCCCCGTCATCACCCCGCGCAGTTTTGGGCGTCTGCTGGCAGGGTAAGATGTTCCTCAAAGTTTGGAGTTTGGAGCCCTAAATGCGAGTGCAGTCGGAAGTTGAGTTTAAGATAACTTAGCAATTGAAAACCGTAAGATGTCGTTTCCCTAAATGCCAAGATGCACTTTGCTACCCACTTGTTAGTAGAAAGAATATTTTTTCTACGTGATGTCTATAAAATTCTTGAATTTACGAGGACATCACGGATCGCCGTACTGCCTAGGTACACTGTTTAATCCAGGCAGTTTCTGTATGACTCCCGATCTAAGCTCCCATCATAATACATTCTCCAAGTTATTTGTTAATAAGTCCTCTCTCATTACCCGAAATTATGGCTTTACCTGACTAGAGCTTAGTTTTTTACCTGCATTGATCCTAAAGATTGTTGTTGTTTCCATAACTCATTACTTTCACTGCTTTTAATAAAGTATAATTCAAGAACCTGCAGCCATCTTAAACAAAACAACCCTCGACATTTACACCCAAACGAGGGCAGTTATTTTTTAACCGTGTGGTTTTTTTCAGACGACCGAAAGCCGGCATCCGGGCGTGAATTAAATGTCGGTGAATGATGCTGCACGATAATTAGTATTAGCACCCCACTGGGGGAAAACACGTTTCAATTAACGACCTACGAGGCGCTGAGCCAGGTCTTCAAGAGTTCAGCCAGCGGAGTTTTTGGTCGTTGCAAAATTCTGTACTTTGATTATATCGGCCTCAAATAAACTGCAGTGAACTGAACAGCAGGCTTTTTGATGCACTTCCTTCAGACCTTCTGCAAACGCCACTCCTGGTAATAACTTACTACTTGAGTGGCCTACCTTTTTCCACTTTATTTTATACTTTCTCATTTATCCTCCCATATATCATTGATAACACATACAACAATAACCTTTCCTGTTAGCGCTTCGTAGTAAATTACCTATTCGTTAAAAGGTATACTTGCAGAGTGGATAGCTTCTGATTTACAAACGTTTGAACTTGGAAAATTGTTCAAGACCACTAAATGGCCAAAGGTCCGCTTATCTGTCTATTAACGAATGTTCTTTGTGAAGTCAACATGTTCCATGCCCATTTCAAAGCGTGCTACATATGGCATTGTTTTAATAGTAATGTGTAGTGTGTGAGTTTAACCGCAGGTGGGTTGTAAAATTATTCGGAAATTGAAAACTACTAAAACCGAAAGATAACTTTTCCCAAAGTAAAAAATTTGAAGCCTTACGTGATTTCTGCATACTTTTTGAATTCATAGGGGCATCAAGAACCAGTGAAAAAAGCATACTACCCATGTAAGTTCTTTTGAAAGTTAACTCCAGGGAGTTTCTGTATGACTATCGGTATATAGTCCCATCTAGTTTTCTAATATATGATCCAATTTCTTTGCTATTAAATCCCTTGCAATTACTCATAATTATGGCTTTATCTGACAAAAATTTTACTTTTACTTGCATTTATTCTGAACAAAAGTCAATCAGACAACTGTTTTCACTATAAATGTTTTTATTTTCATTTTGTTTGCAAAAACTAAAATTTAAACACCTGCTGCTATCTTGGACAAAAAAGCTGTCAAGGTAAAAAGTCAGGTGAGGGCAGTCATTTTATTTACCTTAGAGTTGTTTTCAGCCGAACGGAAGCCAGACTCCTGGCGTGACTGAAATATTTGGGCATTATGCTGCACGATAATCAGTATTAGCAACCCACTTAAGCAATCCCGCTAAGCGAAAACACGTTTCAATTAACGATCCATAAGACGCTCTACCTACCAATACATCGGAATAAATGAGATGAGCCAAGTCTTCAGGCTAGCGGAGTCTTTACTCGTTGCAAAATTCTGTGCTTTTATTTTGTCAATCTCAAATAAATTGAAATGAATTTAACAGCAGTAAGAGGCAAAATGCGAAGTATGCGTATGCGTATTATAATGGTAATGTTCTTTTAAAAGGTGGTAAAATTGCTTAAAGGCGGTACCATCGAAAATAAGAAACAAAACGGAGAATAACTAAACACTGGAACTTGGGGAATTCCTTGGATGTCACGACGCGAACGACAGCCGAGGATGAGCATGTAGAGCAGGCTGCTTCGCCTGGCTCAAGTATCCGTCTCATAAAATATCAACGGAAACGCTTAAATGTATTTTCGATTCGAAACAGATTACTGAAGTCTGGTTGTAATATTTATCATGCACCTAATCTCAATATATTTCTTTTACCACAAAATGTCGGCTTTTGAACGGTCCTCTTTCTGAGAATAAGACTCGATCGCTGGGACAATATGTTCATTCGCCTGACGTGCCGACATCCGCCGCTGATTCATCATCAGAGACATGAACAGTAGCAGAAACGGCAGAAACTTGTTCCTGCTACTGTTCTTGTCTCTGTTGATGAATCAGCGGCGGATGTCGAAACGTCAGGCGAATAAACATATTGGCCTAGCGATCGAATCTTCTTCTCAATTGCTTCCTGTTTCCTTGTATCGGTCCTCTTTCTGGCTGCGTGAAAAGACAACATTTCTTCAAAACAAAAATTACTTAAGTAATATAAAATCCTCTTACTGGTCTTCGAAAACATGATAAATTTAAATAAAGTGCATGGGAAACATACACAAAAATATCCTTTCTTGTATGTATTCGATAGAAAACTATGCTTTCTTCGAATATCATGCGCGAGGGCAGGGTACCTGTCGGCTTTTAAAATGTACGCTGCGGACCACTTTGTGTACTATATAAAAAGACAGATAAGCGATGCTTTAGAAGTGGACCTTTTACTGCTTCAAACCATTTCATAACTCGATTTTTTTAACCGCAAGATACACTTTCCTCAAGTAAAGAAAATTGACGAAGATGTAATTTGCTATCAACTGAGTACAAAGAAGGATATTTTTATGAATTTCGTTTAATTTATTAGGGCATATCAAAGCACTGAGAGCATTCATACTACTCAAGTAGTCTTTTTTAGAGATTGTTTATTTATGGACAGCTGGAAGGATGCTCGTTTAAAAACCGGTATCCTGAAGTGCGTTAAATGTCTTGGAATCAGACTGCATGATAGTTAATGTAACAACCATATTTGTTTCAAGAGGCGGTTCAATGACTGTAAAGTAATCTCGCCGCAAAAACCACTCAAATATGGTTTTAAGATTTATTATTCTAATATCTTTCATTCACGAGACCGGTGTTTTTCTGACTGCCTGTAAAAAACACTTTAAAACAACGACTTCTGAAGTAGTATAAGTTCTTTTCACCGATCTTCGAAAACATGATATATTGAAATGAAACGTACACTAAAATAACCTCTTTGTAGGCATTTGTTAGTAAACTTTGCCTCTTTTGTTTTTTATAAACGAAGGAAGTGTACCTTTCGCCTTTGAAAATGTTAGCTGTGGACTATGTTGTATACTCTATAAGCAGCATTGATAAATGGACAGATAAGCGATGATTTAGGAATGGACCCTTCACGTCTTAAAACAATCGCATAAGCTGAAACTTTTTTTCAAAAAAGTGCGAGATACTTTCTTTGAATACAAAAATTGATGGAAATGGAATTGGCTATCAAATGTGTACATGAATGGATATTTCTTATGTTTATAGTTGAATTTGTAAGGGCATATTAAAGCACTGGGTAAAACCATACTACTTAAGTAGTCTTTTTTAGAGAGTTCTGTTTTTAGAGGCGGCTGGAAGGAATCTCACTGGAAAGCCGGTATCCTGAAGTGGATGACATAAGACCACGTTATATTGAATATTACAATTATACTTCATTAATTCGCCTTGAATTGAAACTATAGCTAAGAATTTCGATTGACATATAATGAGATGGGCGAGCTACTTTAGTAAGTTTATTCACAGCTAAGAAAAATTCACTCAAGTAGTCTGTGACAATGGCATACAAAGAGAAGCACTAACCTCAAGTTCAAACAGTCCAGCATGAAGCAAAGCCATATCACGAGAGAATTCGCGTTGCGACTCCTCCAGCCAGCGAGTGACTTGCGGAAACCAGTTGGTGTACTCTGTCATCCACAGACCTGCACCGGCAGGCTGCGGAACAGCAGCTGGCAGCGCGGGCGTCCATCCGCAGCTCTTCTCTAGGCCAGAAAAGAGATCGCGTCGGTACTGCTCAAATGTGTGGTCCCTTTTGTCCACAGGGAACGAGCACCGGTAATGATGGTGGCGATGTTGGCCTGATGGCATGATGAATAGCCCACAGGAACAAGGCTGAGACCGCACGAGCGGAGACGGCCTTCATCGAGTTTCCTGATTGGCCCATATGGCCTGTCCATCGGCACTCCTGCACAAGGTCGATGCTCTCAACGCACGACGCTCGGCGAAGTAAACACTTTTTGCGCCAATCAGATCAGGGCTGGCAGACACACGCAGGAGACGGTGTATCGTGGGCGCACAAAAAGACCAGTGGCAGGACAGCCGTAAACAAGGCGACTTTAGCTGCGCAACGTTACTTTTTTTCGCCAACTAACGCTAGATGCATTTATTGGTCTGCTATCGACAGGCGAAAATCTTGCTTTAGCGCGGCTCATCTAGCTCTCGCGTCAATCCCGAGGGCTAAGCAAATCCTCCACCGTTAGGAGGGAAGTTTTTCACACAATGTAATCTCCATTGTCGACGTTTTCGTTTTTGCAAAAACCCGAAAGTTCGACCGTTGAGTTTGACTTTGTTTACCAGGAGCTTCGCCGAGTTGAAGCAACACGGTGACTTCTGTCAGATATGAAGCGAAGGCAGACTCGCGGAGAATCTACTCAACTGAGAAGAAGACGACAAGATCACCGGGGAAAAACTTTTATTGGCCTGACGTTTCGAGATCGGTCGCGGATTCATAATTAGAGACATAAACAGAGAGTAGAAGCAGATACGGGGCATTCTCTGATCCCTCCAACCCCAAGACCCAGTTGTCAAGACAGAGTCAAGAAGGTTGGAGATGGGGAGGGGGCAGACGCCTGGTGCGACCAACACTCAACGTGCGCACCAAACAACACGTCTCACTAAGTAGGCTCCCGACTGGGAGCGCCAAAAAGGCCACATTAAGAAGTAGCCCTTGAGCCTGACTATCAGCTCGCAGTTAGTCACTTGACATAACAAGACACACACTGGGCCGGCTGTGGCGTGCAAGTTATACCGTCAGTTGGCAACCCTCCAGGCCATGGCTTTTAGCGCACTGCGATAGGTTCAAGCGCATCAGATTCATTTATGTGAGGAAAGAAACGCGCCGAGGGTCGACTTTACTCTCACTTCCACCAACTAGCTTTCGGCCGTCTGAGGTGGGATGGACTTTTCAAAAGCCCACGATACTCGTAATGACACAATTAAGCACTAGACCAGTCTCCATTTAATGTTTTACGTTGATGCTGACGGTGTGTGTGCGTGGCTCGGTGGATCTCTTGTCCGGCTTCCGTATGTGCCTCGAAAAAGTGCGCAGTTTCCGGTGATTCTTTCAAGGAAACGGGGATGGGGTATTCGGTGTCTCAAGCCGTCAGCTGAATTATTTGCCTAACTGCGATGCACACTTTCAAGTCTGCCCAACCCTCGGGAATCGCATTCAGTATGGGCGCACCCCAGTAGTAGAGTTCCTTCTGACCATAGCTTGCCAGCCCTCTCTGCAAAGTTATCAATCAAGGGAATTATTTCAGAAATTATAAAATTAATTGTACAAAGTTAAGTTAAGTGACTGGGATAAGATGTTTTATGTTCAGCCCCAAAATTTTAATAAACACTTGAGCCGAATTCGATCAACCGCTCTGGAATGACCACGTATTGCCCGTTCTAAAAACAGGTTATGCTACGAGTAGCATGAATTATATATGGCGAAGACCTTGTACTATACTCCTGGCTGCATGCATCGCTAAGTAAAACAATAACACTGCTCAAAAACAAAACAAAAGCTTCTGAATGTGAAGCCTCTTGCCTTCAACAAATAGAATCCAGAACGAAATTCAACGCTTATGTCGTGCTGTGCAGCAGCCAGCTTGCGATAAACACAACCTAGCTCTCGTAGTATATACAGCAGTCGCCGAAAATCACGCAACATGTCGACACATGCGAAAGATTTATACTATTTCGCTAATCGGCATTGACTCAGTTTTTGAGACTGATTATCGTGTAGTCTATTCTGAAGTCATTTCAGTCATGCTAGGATGCGGGCTTTTTTAACGAGCTTCTTTCTCACCACTAGCAAAACTTATCTATTACAAAAACTGGCTAATTACGTAGGGTGCCTTTTCGTCGTTTATTTTGACTTCCCTTATAAATTCAAATATATTTCATGGAAAAAATGCACGAAAAATTATTTCTTTTGCTTTTTTGGGTTTTATTAAAGTTAATCAATTACCGAATAATTTTCAAACCTACCGACTGCTACACGAGAATTCAAGGCTTAAAAACTGCGCACTTTGTACATCCTGTTTAACGAAAGGTACGTTTTCGCCTACAGTTTGAGGAAGAAGTCACATATTTGTCATAAAATATTGCGATAAATGTGAAACATGTTTTCTGCAGTATAGGCAGCGTTAATAAATTATTCGGAAATTGATTAACTTTATTCAAACCAAAAAAGCAAAAGAAATAATATTTCGTGCATGTTTTCCATAAACTATATTTGAATTTATAAAGGCTGTCAAAAAACAATGGAAAGTGCATCCTACTTAAGCAGCCAGTTTTTACAATCGACACTTTTTTCTAGTTGTCAGAACGGAGCTCATTAAAAAGCCTGCATCCTATCATGACTGAAATGCCTTCAGAATAGACTACACGATCATCCGTATCAGAACCTAAGGCCATGTCAATAAGCGAAAGAGTATCAATCTTTCGCATATGTCGGCATGTTGCGTGATTTTCGGCGACTAACGTATACATATATATCATTTCGTTCTGCCAGTAAAATGCTCCCCAACCTGTTACGGGACCCACTTGTCCCATGCTGTCATCCAAAATAACCTACATTTTCAGCTAGTTGAATAGTACCAAAGCTGGACAAAGTCAGACAGGATGAATTATTAGACAGCAGTAATTTGCCCTAGATGTTCTGAACTCTGAGCGAAAAATTTACTGGTACATTAGTCGCCGGCTATTAAGCCCACGGTTAATAAGCCTAGCCGCCTGTTAAGCCAACTTTGGTCTGGGCCCGATGTGGGCTTAATAAACGGTGACTGCTGTACTTGCTAGCAGTCGTGAACTGTAGCCTGAAGGGTCAGAAGGTAAATACCAAAGTTGCACGTCGCCATCTATGAATTAGGCCAGCAGTCCGCATATCCACAAAAATTTAAACTCCAGCGCAATATTCGGTGGAATCCTAGTTTAGGTCCCAGAAGTTGTTTAAGCATCTAATGTTTTCGCGACAAAGTAATGTTCTATTATTAAACACAGAAATTTACTGGTACAGTAGTCGCCGGTTATTAAGCCCACGTTTAATAAGCCTAGCCGCCTATTAAGCCAACTTTGGTCTGGGCCCGATGTGGGCTTAATAAACGGTGACTGCTGTACTTGCTAGCTAGTCGTGAACTGTAGCCTGAAGGGTCAGAAGGTAAATACCAAAGTTGCACGTCGCCATCTATGAATTAGGCCAGCAGTCCGCTTATCCACAAAAATTCAAACTTCTGTGCAATATTCGGTGGTATCCTAGTTTAGGTCCCAGAAGTTGATTAAGCATCTAATGTTTTCACGACAAAGTAATGTACTATAAATAAACACAGAAATTTACTTATATTTATTACTTACTGATAGTCTATTGCGTGCGACTAATTTGGACATTTTTTCGTACTTTTACTTAAAAGTTGGGTTTCTTGATATTCGTGAAAAAAAATTGGTGGTTAGAGAGTCGTCTATTTCAAATTACCTGGGGTTCAACTTACCTTTCTGAAATTGGATTAGTGAATTTCGCGGAGCGAAGCACCACACACTCCTTAACTTTACATGCGCAACAACTTACCGTTCGTTTATTTTATTTGATTCACCTAACTTATTTATATTTAAGTTCAGTTTGCTTTTCATTATTATGTTTAATCTTTTTGTTTAAGTTTTACATTACTTTTAAAGTGAAGTCAATTAAGCTAACTTTAGTTTACGTTTTGTACTTAGATATTTTAGTTTTAGTTAGTTACTTTTAAATTTAAAAATTTCCCAATATTTCTATATTTGCACATTTGAATTATGGCGTACTTTGTTGCTCACAAACAATTGGGCATTTAACTAATTATTCGGGCATTTCCTACTTCGACCAACTTTCGTAATATTTTATTTCATTTGTATTGCCTAGACTGTATATTTTTTTTATTTCATCCGATCTGTATTATAGATGGACGAGACCTTCACGTGCCGATCTGGGACCTAAACCGAGATTCTACCCAATATTCTATTAAAAAAAACAGACGTTTTCAGCCCGGGGAAAAAAAACCAAGTGTGATCTGCTGTGTTCCAGTTTGACCCAGCGGAATCTTTCTTCTTGTAAACAGTAGATCCCATTCTTCTGCCGGATAAACTTGGCCATACATCAGGAAGTTATCTTAATGACCTAAGATGACCCAACTGAGGCATCGCTAGATGACATTGTTGCTGATCATCCTGCGAAGAATGAGGTGGATCTCAAATTGTAAAAAGAGGGCTTGCAGCATTTCGATTGCAAAACTTCGCAAAGGTGAGGAGAAATGGAACAGTGCCGTCGGTTAGCCCATTAATTTCTCAGAATTACTCCATTTTTATCAATCCTTAGCCTAAACTTAGCAGCACTGTGACCTAGGACTCGTGTCTCCACCCCTCCCCCCCCCCTCCAACGCTCAGTATGCCAGTCTCAGGTTATTGAGAAAAAGTAGGTTAACGCCTTTGAGCTCCCTAGTGGTAACAGACTGGCTAAAAATGCATGGACACAAATTAAAATTTTAAAAAACTCTGACTGTGTGCATGCAAGCGAAAAGCGGTAGATGTCCAAATGGTGAATAAATATGACTACTCGCTTGGAAAAAAGTAGCATAATAAGTGTAGTTGTAAAATAATATAGTTCTGTCCCACATAGCCGTTCGGGGTGTGTGTGTAGCATTATTGCATTTGTGCATTTTGTTGAGGCAGAAAAATGATAGGAGGTTCATTTTCTAATGAGATAGGAATGAGAATTGCCATCGTATTACAAAATTTAGCACTCGGTCACAGGTTAAGTCAGGTCAGGTTTATTAAGGGAAATAAAGGTAAATGCCTTTGAACTCCCTATTGGTCCAGAGCAGCTGGTAAATGCATTGGTTCAGCAGAACATTTCAAAAGAGTGACGATGCCAGTAAACGGAACTGGTAAAAAGAGCAGACAGGGAAAAAGTCCTAAGACATTGTTTGGAAATTAAAGAAGTTTTCTTGCCATTTGAGGAATTTTAAGGCGATAAACTGTCGCTCGTGGGGAGAATGTATGCATTGTTGTTGTATGTTACTTCGACCATCGCAAACGAAGATATCCATAATTTGCCCGAAAGCAGGTGACTGTAGTCAGGTATAATTAAAGTAGACACGCTGCGATCTACCCCACTCTAACCCTAACCGCTTTGACCGGTGACAAGACCGAAGTCGAAATGACCGAAGCAGGATTCGGGGGAAACCGCCTTCTCCAATGCAGCCTAAAACACCACTCGGTTAGCCTTTCGTGACAGTAGACTTTGCGCGGGTACTAGTGCACTGTCTACCCTCAATCACCTATAGTAGGTGTCTGTCCAGACTTAAGTAAACCAGGACTGGTACTGCTTACTTCTAATACTACTTACTAGGATGTAACTTAGTTATAGTACTCGTTGGTACTGGTTCTGACTGTTTTGTACGTCAGAAGTAACGCTGGTTAAGGCAGCACTGGGCTCATATCCCCTAAATAACGGCAGGAAGTCTAGTAGTACTGGTGCTGGCACTGACGCCACCATTTGTCAGAGGTGACGCTGATTAAGCCAACACTAGGGCTCATAGCCCTTTGGCCTCAACAAGGTGTGTGAATCTGGGTTTACTATTCCGGGTAAGTGCATGCTTGGGGTCCTGAGCACAGCAGCCTTTGCCTTGGTCTTCACTCTCAAATCTATCCATCGAGCTGTATAGACTAAGATACTGCTGCTATTGGTACTTGTCTATGCTGAAAGTGCTTATTTCTAGTGATCATGCTTACTACGGCTAGTAGATAGTATTCTATAAGTACTGCCTGTGTGTGCTTTTTAAGGAGTCACACCCAGTATGCGCTCCCAATCTGTGTGAGGTAACGTGATTGGCATTTGGTTAATAATAGAGCGTTTGTAAAGTAATGTAAAAGTCCTACCATGCCCCTATGTTTTGCAGTTTGCTGTCTATAGAAATTACCTATAGGCCTACTATGGGATCCATCTGTAGCCATTACAAGTAAATGAGCCATGGAAAGAGGCGGCTGACTACGCGGAAGCGATCAGATCCACAAGTCAAAATATTCTGGTCACTGCATTGATGATGGCTTTGCAATCGCCGCAACCGAAACCGATATGAATGCACGCTTTAATGTTGTCAACCAAGAAGACCCATCCATTGAGTTCACAGTGGAGGTGGAAAGGGCAGTTTTGTTGCCTTTCTTGGACGTCCTTCTAAGTAGCAAACCTGACGGTAGCGTTTGAAGGTGCCTTTAATGAAAGAAAACCTGGTCTGGATAATAAAGGAACTTCAACAGTTCCATAGCCTTCTAACAGAAACAAAATCAAGTTAGATAGAAAAATGTGTTCAGCAAACAGTATTGCGATGGTGGATAGGCTAAAAAGGTTTAACCCTAACGGCTGCGTTTTGGAGAATAGTTCGGACGAAGTCTTGACTGCCGAAGTGCACGTTTAGCGGCGAGGCGAACTAGCTCGGAATGATGTCTGGGGACAGAACTTCGAGGGGCTACCGTTGGCTGCAGCCTTGAATGTCATTGGTTGGACCGCGCAAGTTACGCACGGGAATGGGCGTGTTAGTAGGTCGTGCATCAGGGTGCGGATTTTCAGTGTGACTGCAGCCTTGGCGTGATGGGTCAGGGATCCCGGGTTTCCACAGTGGCGCTAACGCTCACTTCAAATGCTACCCTTCTGACCGTAGTTCGTTGATGAAAGAAACCGAACGAAGTAAGGATAATGGTGCATAGGGTAGGAGGTACATAGTTACGGTGGGGTTTGAACAGCTGGTGTTCGTGTTGCTAGCTCACGTGTGCCAGGTCGAGAAAACGATTGTGACTTGCATGAGTCACATGCGTGAGTTGTATGAGTGCCGTCAGGGCCATTTGGTAGGAGGAATGTTATCGCAGGGGGTTAAGTGAGTTAAACCACGCAACTGCGACCTTCAGACCATGGCTACTAAGTGCACAAGAGCAGTCGATAAAGGCCAGAGTAGTTGGAATATTTTATTGTGTACGCAATGGAGAGGTGAATATATAGAGGAAGTCTGACTTGGCACGACTACAACCGGCAGGAGAGTCAGCCACAATCCAAGTGAGGTCTTAGCACCAAACCGGCCAGAAGACAGAGAGAGCGTGTCTATTGGGTAGGTCGGCCTGGAGATTTTGGGCAAGGAAGCAGCTTACGTCGGGAACGCGTGCAAGCTTGCCATTCATCGCTTTGCTCAAAACGCGTAGATGCGAGAACCGCATCGGTGAGCCTTTGGGAAAAAGCACTTTGACGCAAGCTATTCGGCCAGGCACGACCCACTACAAGGTCACCTCGATTTTGTGAGCCACTGAGTTTGCGTGTTTGTAGGAGGTAAGTTTTTGACTACGCGTGCATCGGCATGTTGGCAGGAGTTTGATCAGCTCGACTGCGTGCGAGGGAGGATGGATACCAATGGCAGTAGAAGTAGCATCATGGTTTTGAAAGGAGGTCTGGGTATTGGCACTCATCGTGGGAACAGCTCTACGGGATGCGGAAGATACCAGAGCCTGGGAGCGATGGGCTGTAAGTGATTGAGAGTCTCCATCTTGTTTCATGACAGGGTGCCGCTGATGAAATTATCTATACCACGGTCACATAAGATGACACAGGAAAAAATTCAATTGAATGTGAGGGACGTTGGACGATGATCGACCTCGGCCACATCATAAAATGGGAGTTCATCTCACGTCCTAGGTCACGACAGTAGTCGCCGGCTATTAAGCCCACGGTTAATAAGTTCGCCGCTTATTAAGCCCAATTTGGTCTGGGCCATAGGTAGGCTTTATAGCCGACGACTACTGTATTATGCACAGAGGATTGGAGAATAGTTAGGAGGAGATTCGACTCGCGGACTATTGTATCCGTTCCCTAGTCAATTCGGTTTCGGAATGATGTCTGGCAACATTCATCCGAGCGGCCACCACTGGCTGTCTTTGTTTTTTTTGCAGACTTGTAGGTGATTGGTAAGACCGCACGAGGTTACGCCGCAGTGCGCAGACGACACTGGGCATGCTATAAGCTCGCGCCAGACACTGAGCGAGAGATAGACAGGATGCCGGCAGTAAGTGTGACTGCAACCTTAGCGTGGTGAGTCAGTGATCATGGGTTTCCATGGTAGCGCTAACGCCCACTACAGTGTCACAAACCTTCCCAGCAGCGAGAGTTTGGGTATTAATTCCATCCCACCCGGTCCTGCACAGGGAAAGTAACGATAGGTCGTAGGCTCAGACCACCTCCATGAGCATCTACTCATTTACCTGCTCTTGTGGTATAGGTTATATCGGTCGTATGAGTCAGCGCCTAAGCAAAAGAATTAGGGAACACCACCTGGCATGGCTGAAAAATGCGAAGTCATTAGCCAAAACAGCGCTATTCTGATGCACGTGGTTAATTCCGGACATCGTGTGGACGCCAACGAAGCCATTCAGATGATATATAAGTTCACAGCAAACTACCCCAAGTCACACTTACCGTATCCTCCGACGAATTCACACGGGACAGCCAAGGCCATTTGCGTTTTCTGCAAAGTTTCGGCTTAAAAAATGGGTATTCTTTCACTTTAAAGGCTCACGATATGTTACAGTGAACAATTTAGCTGACCCAATTATGAAAAAACATATGGCCTAGGCAGGATTCGAACCGACATAGCAGGGAGGGCTTTTTTACCGTCAACGCTCTGCCATTGATCTACAAAGGCGTCCCAAGATCTTTGAGTTTAATCCCACTTGGTTCAGTTTACCCGCCCAGCGGACTGCTCGTATGTAATCCACTATTGGGGATACAGTTAGCTGACTACCCATGCTGGCAGTCAGTTTAATTTATCTGTATTGGTGGATTCAATATTTGCAGTAGGCTGGGCTCGTAAAAACACGCAAGTTTGATTAAATTCAGGGCCATTGGCGTGCCTTCATAGCCGATGTGGACTTAAACCCTACCGAAGCCGCAAATTTTTACGATTGGGTCGCTTGCTTCTTGAATCTTACCGTGGTCAGGCGTGTTCATCAGACCAAGAAGGTTAATGTTCTAGTTGTTTGCAGGAGTAAAATAGAAAGATGGTCGGGAGCCGGAACGGTTTTTTTTCCTGTGCTTTCATCGGCAGGTATAGCAGCAGCAAGTGGTAGGTGCTTATTAAAGTGAATATAAGCAAATCAGCTATCCCTGCCGAACGTCTGGAGGTGACTGTGCAGGGCTCAATCAGTCGATTTGGCACTGGCGTACAAGGCCGTCCGCAGTCACTTCAGTCAGTATATTTGAGGAAAAATAGGCTTGCGCCTTTGAACTCCCTATTTGTCACATCAAAATCTCAAGAATTATCAACAATGTTAACAAGTTTCCAGTCAGCAGAATATAGACCGCCATATGATGCAGTGATGTTTCAAGGTTAGTTTGTCGGATAGTTCGCGTTGTGGTGTAGCACATGTATAGTAAGTCGGTGTTTGAATGTTTCTACAGATTGGGACATAACAATCGCCTCGGGAAGGTTATTCTATCGCATGGGGTTAAGTGGGTTAAACCGTGCAACTGCGATTTTCAGACCATGGTTACTTAGTGCAGAGGAGAAGTCCGTTAAGGCCCGAGTAGTATGAAGAATGTATTGTGTACAAAAAGAAGAGGAGAATAGATGAGAGTCGATTGACTCGGGAGAGCCCGTACGCTCAGGAGATCAACAGGATCCCACGTCACTGTTTGAGAGAACTCGGGGCAGTAGACAGAGAGAGAGAGACGGAGAGCTTTCATTGGCTAGGTCGGCCTGGAGATTTTGTGCAGAGAGGCAGCTTACATCGGGAACGCGTGCAAACATGCCATTCGTCACCTGCTTAATGCGGGGACTGTGATTGTCTGATTGAGACCTCGAGAAACCTTATTGGTAAGCCTTTGAGAAAGTGCACTTTGACGTGAGCTAGTCAGCCAGGCACGACCCGCTACAATTCCACGGGTCCATGACACGATTAGAGATAAAACATGTCCTCACATCCAATTTTCATTGGGTCACATACAGTTTGAAGGGCTGTCCCCATAGATAAGTTGTAATGGTGAGTTGGAAAGAGTCGTCACAAATGATAGCGCAGTCCAAGCCACGCACGATATGGAAGGTTTGCATAACATCTCCGCGTAACTGCCTATAACTCAGAGGATAGAAATTAAGGTAACTTAGTCGGACTTCATATGGTAGTGAACCTTAGCCTCTTACTATTTTTGTGGCCCGCCGTTGCACCCTTCCAAGTACGTAATAATCCTGCCGCATACACGGTCTCCAGGCTTGACTCGCGTATTCAAGTTGTGGCCTTATGAAGGTACCGAAGATGTTCGAAAAATAGTCTTCATCAAAAACCGTGAATGCCCGCTGGATGGCTTCCATCATTGAAATTGCAGTTTAAGCCGCCTTACAACATTGTGGTTGTCCGTCGTCCAATCTCCGAGATCTTTCTGTATTTCTGCTTCTTGGAGTGGGATTCCGTTCAGATGGCAGGGTCGCGCTTCAGGGACTGGATTTCGATTTTCCAGGCGCGGCAGCGTGCATTTGTTCAAATTGAAAGACAGCAGCTATCTATGTGACCATCGTTTAATCGACAAATATTTTCCTGAAAGTTATCTTCATCGGCAGTACACTTGATGAACTTCCATTTTTACACTTCCAGACATACTTAATTGATCTCTGATTGAGGTGTTCACCTTTAAGTGTCACACTTTGCTTCTGCTATATCTGAGATTAAACTCCTGCACGAATTCGAAAGCTCTAAAACCAAAATTGAAGCAATGAATACAAGAGCGAAACTACTTTTTACGGACTGTCTTGAATTTTCATTGAATTTGTCAAATTTTTAACACTTATTTCACCAAATAGCTAACAAAAATGTTCCGTGAAAAAGCTTTTCCTTCGCCGACTTCCACTTCACACGTTGGCTAAACTGAGAGTTTACTGTGCGTTAAAACTCAGTGCATAATGCTCTGTTAACACCCAATAGGAAGTGGGGTCATTCTAAGGCCTCCCGCGACTTGGACGCACTGTTTACCGCTCATCTACTAATTTGGTTTTGAAATAAAAATGTCAAATGCTGTTTCCTCTAATCTTCTTAAAGGAATCAAACAGGCAAGCCCATTGCAGCCTTACCTGTACTATACAATTACTGCGCAATTCACCCCACTGTTACGCCATATATATAAACCATATAATACAGCTGCATTAGACCTGTCTTTAAAGACATGTCTGAGAAGTGGTCAACATTTTAACCACTTCTCATTGTGTTGGTCGCGGTTGAATAACGGCGGAATGTCCGTTATTTGAAGTTTAATATGTACTGAATATGAATTCGTGAATGTTGGACCTTGATAAACTTTGACGTGAAGAAGATCTGCATTTACCACAGGACGCGTGTCTCTTAAAATTGCTCGATTTAGAGAAAATTGTGCCCATATACCTAGCTGCTAGGTTCAAACTTTTTTCTGCGTGATTTTTTAATAGCCTCCACAACTTCACGGTATTCTTCGCCGCCATACGTCTTAAGTTCCTTAGTAGCATTTAATGTCTATAGAATGCATATTCATAGACATTCACATGTCTACTTTATGTCTATTTTGGACCCATTGATAGATATCTATACGATATCTATTTATAGACATGCATAGTCTTCGGCGATAACGGCGGCTTACGCTTGGCAGTGGATACCTTTTATGACGGAACGACCCATTTATTGAATGAAATCCCCCTTCATTAGTAGTAAATGTAAGTCGGAAGCCCATTATAATTAGTATAAAAGTTTATTCTAGTAAAACATATAAGAAAATCTTTACTGTATACAGAGGTGCTTCGTTGTTTGTTCCGTCCATAAACGTTATTCTTCATTCTCCTGTTGGGGACCCAACAATGTCCTAGCGGTGGCCTCTACAAGTCATATGTGCGTGAAGAATTTATAAGTTTGCTTACCAGTCCCTTAATTTTTTTTATGTTATCTTGCCTTTCGCTGTTTATGGGTATCCAGCATCACTCGTAAGCGACGCTTAACCACATTCTCCAAATGTGACAATTTGCAGTTGTCATCATGGTTCCAATTGGCGAAGAGGTCTAAACATTAAGAATGTCGTTGGTGTAAGGAAACTCACCCAAAAGTACTTTGGCAAATTTTGAAGCTTTGAGGCTCAGTTTAGATTTTTTCCCAGAAAGTTAATATACATGCTGATTTCGTCATCGAATATCGCCCCGAAGATGCGTTTAACGAACTCCGGAAGAGTGCTGCCGCCGAGGCCATTGAGATAATCGATCTAATGCAAGTATTAATCGCCAAATGTTTTCTGTACGAGTTTTTTTTCGAAAAATTTCATCTGTTAAGCGGACGGTTAGTTGCCGGAAATCGGAAGCTTTTTTAGAGGGTCAGCAACGGGGTTGCTTCTGATAATGAGATTGGTTGTAGGGCTAGCAATCTGCTGCTAGCGCCTTCGTTTTCTCTTATTCCTGTTTAAACTTTGTTGATAACGACAATGCTGAAATTAGCAAACATAAGGGAAGGCAGTCAGCAAGTAGCATAGCACTCACGCCACGCTTCCAATGTTTTGCATGTGATATTATAGTGCCTTCTTGTCAGAATGTGGCTAGAGAGTAAGCCAGTTATATGTGAGATTGCATCAGTGAAACAACAGATATGCAGCAGGAATTTATGTGTATTTTTCATAAATTTAATTGTTATGCACCTACCCCTTTTACAGGAAGAGGCTAGCACAGATGGTTATTATTATAATACTAACCGTCTGTGCGAGTTATCTAAACTGGCTTTAGGTTAACACATTCGTTTGGTCAAATCGCCTTGTAAGGTTAAATTTGTCCTAACCAAGTTTGGTTTTATCGATAGGGTCCATACAGCCAACTCCTTCCTCAAAACGAACCCCAATCCAGTGAAAGTGATTGTAAAAGCAGTTGTGCTGAATGGCAAACACCACCGCCTCTTGCATCGTCAACTTTATCAAACAAAGCCAAGACCCCTTTACTCCCACCCCCAGCTGTGAATACTGTGCCAACAGACCACCTTAATGCGACAAATAGTTTATCTTCCTCCATCGATATGCTTACTACAGGAGTAGTTATAACGCCAAATACTTCAGGTTTCTCTTTACTTGAAAAGAGTTACCCTTTGTAGAGATCAAAAGTCTCAAGTCTGAGCCGGAAGACCCTTCTTGCATGAAACGCAATAACGGATCCGAAGGCGAGCGTTATCCGCCGAGTGAGTGATTTTTAGTGCCTATAATTTTATATGTTTTTATATTGTCCAGATAAAAGTATTTCACGAGGCGAAAATTAGCATCCCGTGTGTGTGTGTGTACATGTGGAGAAGGGGAAGTCATGTTGATCAGCGGAATCATGGTATTATTCGTCTGAGCTTTCGAACTCTTACTGGAGTAGGAGATAAAAGCGTAAACGAACTGCAAGCAGCATTTCGGAATCCACGAAGCGCATTGCTGTGGGACTAGGCGTCGGAATTGCACACTGTCTCAAGGCTACGATGCGCAGCCGAGTGATGAAGGTCAAGGACCTTTTAACTCTGAATAAGCAGTCGGGTGTAATGTATCGCATACCATGCCTAAACTATTCCCGAAATGACACAGGGCAGATTGGATGCGTGCTGACTGTAAGACGGGGTGACACATTATCAAAAGTAGCTACCCACACCTACGAAACTGGTCATGAGCTCAACTTCTCAGCCACGAAGGTAATCGTCCACGCCGGCAGCAAAACAGGCCGAGAATTAAATGAAGCCTCGGGTGATAACTCACCCTGCGCAGACATTTTCGAACTTACGTCACTGGTGGTTGATTGGCTCCTGCGTGTATTTCGTTGACACTTTTATCTCTGACGAAGGCCCAGACGAATAAACCATGATTCCCGTGATCGACGGGGAGGATGCATCCAGGTCGCTTTCTGCTGCAACAGAGGCGAAAGTATATATTGGTCAGGATGAGACGGTGTTTTGCACAGGCTCTTAGAAGAATCTAGCCATTGTCATTGGAGGCATAAAGCATTCGTTGAATTCGCTTCTTATATGGGAGCAGGTACTTTTCTACTTCCCTGCCCCCAATCGTTTTATTAACAATTGCGTCATGGGATTTGTTGTAATCAGTCCCCCGGAAATAGTTCAGTGCATAGGGCTCTACTGTCTAAAACGGTTGACGCGAGCGTTAACCTACTTCTAGAGATATTGAAGTGCTAAGCAGTCACTGGCATGTCCTTTTGGGCTCTCATTGATGCTACCAAAGACTGTTAACACGACTTCCTTCAATACAGTCGCCAGGATGGCGCACAGTTGTTCGTGGCATTTGCTTCTTTATTCTTCCTGGAGGTAGTACAGGCGTTTATAACCGTGGAGTAATGCGGTACCCTTAAAAGGCAGGGTCATGAGACGATTGTATTTGCATCGTGACGGTCCGAGCAATCGCCTCACGATGTTGTTTTGGATGTCTGAGGCCAAGAAACATGGAGGTAGATAAATTAGAGCCGAAATACAGTGTACAGGGGCACCAAATATCTTCATCTACTTTGACATCGACAGGTTGCCGTCTGCGAGAGTCCAGTTTTAGGAAGGTGAAGATGAGAATTGCGTGCCAGTTATCAAAAACTGATGCGTAACGCCACCAACAGCTAACGCTTTCTTGCCCGTCTTCAAAAGTCATTCAAAGGTCGCATTTGATCAGGAAAGCGCCATGGGTCACCATTAAGGGGCGTTCGGTCCAGCAACCGTCAGTCCAACTGACTCGAACTTGATCCGTGGTGCACCGGGTCTCTTTTGATTTCCTCCTAGTCCTTCCAATTTGGCCAGCAATCGTCTCAAGCAAACCATTGTAAGAGAATGAACCTGTCCCACGGGTCCCTTCATGCAGCATCCACATTATAAAGGCGACTTGACTTTGACATCCAGCGTAAGCTGCAGCAACTAGCTGGGTGTTTGTGTTCACCGGTCACATTTCCTCGTATTTGGTGATGCTCTCTCCGGCAGCTGGACGCTCTGAATAAATATCGCACGGTGGTTAAGCATTTTTGAAGACCTAGAATTGTGCTACACAAATTATTTTAATTTTGGGGAGGTAGATCTGTTGAATGCGGACATAAATGGCCGTTTTTTAGATGCTAGGTTATTCCAGAGGCAGAAATCGTCTGCTTTTGTTGGTTGATCCTCCTTATTTCCTTGTTGTAGAGTCCCAAGCCTGTGAGTGTGAGATTTGTGGCAAAGCCTTTTCACTGGTCGGCAACATGAATAGGCACATTCAGGTTGTCCACAAAGGTGCGTTCCTTCTTCCCGAGGCCTTGTTCCTGTAATTTTGCAATAACTCGGCTTTAGATATCTTTCTGACCTTTCTTTTGTCTCTTAGCGTTTATTTGCCATTGTCACTTTCGCTCGTAGGGCATTTGGCTGCGCTTGGCATCCGGCAGCATTCCCTGCACAGTTGGAGTCAACAAGATTATGTTCCACAGCACCTCATGTTCCTCATGCATCCCCCTGTCTTACAGTTAGCATAAGAGATAGGCACAATGTGCACATTTAAAATGGCAGTAATAGCAAAACACCATTTTGCAACCTTTTTAAGCGAGGCTTGCTTGCCTGTAGTTGTTTTCGGACGCCCGATGCTCGCTGTTCCGTAGGCGTGAGATTTACGCGGTCTTCCAATCTTGTGAAAATCTGCCTGCACGAAGGAAGGCTCGGAAGTGTCATTGTCGATGGTTTGCAAACTCTACGGCGAACTGTTTCAACAGTTTTGGAGGTATTCCATCCGAACCTGACAATATTTCTTCCTTAAGTCAGTGGTTGAGATCTGATCCACACTGCAGTTACCAGCAGTTAGATTGGCCTCTCGTTAAAGCCGACCGAAGGACCCATAATCAGTGCTCAACCTTTTCGTCGTTCTTTGCATCGGCCGCCACAGCCTGTGATCGTTAGCACTCGGGGTCTGTCTGTGATTTTCTTTTTCAAGGTAGAGCAAAATCATCGGTCGATCAGTCCGTGTAATACGGCCTTACCAATCCCGAGAAAATGCCCAGTCCAGTCTATCCTACCCACTAACATTTTCATTCGGATAAAATCTCCATGCCATATGTTGCGTCTGACTGTTGTACTACGACCAGGTGCAAAGAAGAGTGGGTACTCCCGCTGTAGGACTAGGTGGTCACATTTACAGAGAGCAGATAAACAATTTACGCCGTCAACGCTGTCAGGCGCTTTTTTCAGTACAAGGTCCAGGCAGTTGGCTTGTTGCCCCTCACGTAGTCTGTTTGACGATAAGACGTGTTGCGTTGGGAGGGATTTTCTAAGAGGTGGCGATGACAAGTCACTTCTGAGCCTTGCGAAAAACTGCGATTCCAGTCGATATGCGGAGCATTAAAGTCGCCCGTAATCATGACATTGGATTGAATAGTAAATGCTTCCATTTCCTCCGTTACAGTATTGTCTAACTGTGGGGCGTTTTCCGATGGTCGATAAACCTTCAGGATGTCGATTGCTGGTGACCTCAGCGTTCTAATGATGAGCCAAATGGCCTCCGTTTTGCACGCGAGCTTTTCAGTTTTTCTGCCACGAGTAGGCCATGCCTGTCATCCCTACATTTACGTCCGGTGCTATTCTTAAAGCCGGGGACAATAACTTCACGATCGTCTACCTTCGTGGACAACCGCGTTTCGCTTATAGGGATGACATCTGGTATCATTTGTCCTACGTGGATCCTAAGTTCGTCTTATTTAGAGAGCAGGCTTTGTGCACGGACATACATACCTGTTATTTCCGGCTGAACAAGTTTGAAATTCTCCACGCCCATGTCCAGTGACTTCCCGCTAGACTGACTACAATTGTTTCCCTCTTAAGAAAGGCTGTCCCCCCGTCCTCTGAATCGCGTGCCCTTGCCGCCTTTCTTCAAGAATGCTGCCCCTGTTGACCTTTTGTCTCCAGTCGAATCCACATTACTGTTAAAACTAGCGCCGCGGCCGAGAGGCTCCCTTGCCTTTTAATTACCTTTCCCTACAATGCTTGTAGTCCACTACTGAATCAACAGACAACTGTTTGAAGAGCCACTTGAACACAGTAGATTCCCCTTCCACAGGAGAGTTGACTAGACACAGTGGCCGTCGAGCCAGGCTACTCTGAAAACCGTTTGACTTACTTGCTTACGCACACTCGCATGTGTGCCAATTAAATGCGAGGCTGCTGACAATTGATATTGCCTCCACCTCCCCCTCTGGTTCTATTGCAGCTGGACGGTCTGAACAAAAACGCGCCGTGGCTATGCTTTTTTAAAGGCCAAAAATTGTGCTTCACAAATTATTTGAAGTTTAGGCAATTAGACCTGTTAAATTCAAACACAAATGGCCATTTTTTTAAATGCTAGGTTATTCCAGAGGCAGAAATCATCTGCTTTTGTTGGTTGATCCTTCTCGTTTCCTTGTTTTAGAGTCACAAGCCTTTGAGTGTGAAATTTGTGGCAAAGTCTTTTCACAGGTCGTCAACATGAATAGGCACATTCAGTCTGTCCACAAAGGTGTGTTCCTTCCTTCCTTGGCTTTGAATATCTTTCTGACCGCTACTTTACCTTTCTTTTGTCTCTCAGTGTTTGTTTGCCATTGTCACTTTCGCTCGTAGGGCATTTGGCTGCGCCTGGCATCCGATACCATTCGTTGCACACTTGGAGTCAACAAGATTATGTTCCACAGCCCCTCATGTTCCTCATGCATTCCCATGTTTTACAGTTAGCATGAAAGATAGGTACAATGTGTGCGGTAATGTGTGCAATAATAGTAGTTGTCGCTGCCGTTTTCATTGGAAAGTTGCTGGAGGTCGGGGCTTGCTCATCGGCCTTGCACAGGAAAGTTAACTAAACACAGCGGCAGTCGAGCCAGGCTGGCCTAAACACCGCTTGACTAACTTGCTTACTTGCTCTTGCAGTATTATCTCTGTACACGTCCGCCATCTTTAGTGCTGGTGTTTCGGACCAATGGGAGCTCACAGGAACTGCTGCCTGAAATCATGGTAAAGTAACGGTCGCCGCATATTCCGCTAACGCATACACGCTTCCCCAAGATTGTTTTTGCCCTCAGTGGCATTTTTGGCGAACGTGTGTTGTTCCCTTGTGTAGAGCCAGGCAATTTGACCGACTCCCTTCGTTCTTGATTTTCTGTATCCTATGTTGAGGTTTGTTCATTTTTTTATCCGATAAGGAACTATCGTGGGGTCCCCACATTGCGCGCGAAGCGCCCTCCACTCCAATACGGGCACCTGGTTTTAGGGCGTAGAATGGGTGGGGCATATTAGGGGACAAATCAGTGCGCAATAATCATGTACATTAAGAAAGTTACGCGCGTACTTTGGGGGGGGGTATTTACTGACCTTTTATGAGGTCACTGTGGTACATTTTGCTATAATCACTAACTCCTACTGGACCAACGGCGAGCGTGTGTATGTCGGGGGTGTTCTCTGACCTTGAGCAAGGTCACTGAGGCACATTTTTAATAGCATCACCAACCCCAAATGGATTAACGGCGGGTGAGGGAAAATTTGAAGATTGTGGAAATTCACCCTACTTAAAATTTGTAAGAAAACGGTTATTCCCATGGTTAATTTGAAAAGCCAACTTGTCTAATGAGCTGTCTGAAGAGGTTATTGGACATGTTGGCCTTCCGAGAACCCCTTTGCAGTTCAATATCATAATCAATCCCAACTGAACCAATCAGCCGGTTCGCAAAAATGATTGTTGAAAATTCACCCTATGTACAATTTGTAAGTAGGCGGTTATTGTAAATGTTGGCCTTAGAAGCACCCCTCTGTAGTTCCTTTACTATATTGCTTAATAGCAACTTACTGCCCTGATAGTTGTTATTATTGGTTTTGAAGTACGCGTGTCTGCTGGATACAGAGTCAGAGAGGTCAAGAAGAAGAAGAATGCACATACATGTTAGTTTCTTTGTCCGCTGTAAGGCAGCTACGCCGCCGCGTTCGTGGTTTGCTTCAACTGGCGTGACCTACGCACACGATGTGTTCATGTAAGTCGGGCGATTGCTGGTTATGCTGTTTTTGTTGTGTATTATGAGGTTTGGCTCTCCATTTCGCAGTTTGGACTCCCAAAGTAACTGCTGACGTTTAGGCCGCTCCTGTGGAGCCTAATCCGGCTGAAAACAGTACCCCGCGGGATTATTTCAATTTTAAACGTCTTGAGAGGATTTTGTCATTTCTGCTTTCCTCTCCCGTACATAAGTCAGCCTCCGGAGCCTATCGCCAAATTGGTGCCAGGATTAGTCCCATTGGGTGTAACGGTGCCTAGACTTACATTTAGGCCTGCCACGCTTCGTCCTGTTAGGAGTATTCCTAATGAGCGGCCTTGGCAAGCTCTCAGGTCACGCTATTGGTCTGCCCACAGACAAAGGCGCACGTGAAGGAGCCGAGGTCACACGAGGCGGATAGGATAGGGACGGCCAGATGGCCAATCGAGCCGCTATGCGCATGAGGACACATTCTGATTGGTCCCATAAATAACCTTCCATTTCATATAGTCCCGTTCCTTACGACCTTGTTCGTTGTTCTGCTTGTTAGATTGACACACAGAGACTGGGACGGCACAAATCTAGCTTGGGAAGCCATTAAAACACGTCCCTCCCCGGAAAATGTTCCCGTTGTCATCTGCGATTTAACAGCTGACATTCCAAATATGGCGCATGATGATTCTCGCCGGCTCTGATCCCTCACCGTTCCCTAGCCTGTTTATTCATTTTCATCTGTACACATATTGAGACCGATACCGAAGACATACTATTAAATACTTTTGTTTATTGTCATTGCAGCCCTACGGCCCCACACGTGTGAAATTTGTGGCAGAAACTTCACGCAACTGAGATCCCTGAAGCTGCATATCGATTGTCTTCACAAAAGTACGCGCTACTTTTATGTTCACTGGTCTACTTTGGCTGGTGTGCATTTCGCTTCAAAATCTGCCTTTTTGCGCTAGTCTTTATTAGCTGTATACTCCTATAAGAGGAGCATCAAAGACGCGTTTGCTGATTTACTCCTTCCCATGTGACAATGCAATGGTTTGCACTTCCCTTACCTCAGAAGTCTTACTCATCACACCTCTGTTACAGGAAGGAGAGTTCTCCGAGACCGTTTGCATGAGGAAAGAGGGCTGAACTCTTCTAAAATGGCAAGCTGCAAATGCACCGAACATATTTCATTCGAGGATGGTCTTGTAGAGGTCTAAGTAGTGGTTGTACTCGGATCACTACAATCATCAAGCCAAATCCCAGGTTGGAAGTTAAAAGGCATTAGTCACCAGAAGGAGTGATTTATTGTATACGGAACTCCTTTTTGCTGTCCCAGGCAGCAGTGGCCACTGGTGAAGCCAGAGCTAGTGTTGACTGCGTCCAACCGGAGCTGAGAGCGAATGAGGCAGTTTTTGCATCTGCTTAAGTAAGATTGCGAAGCAGGTTCAAGTGTCCTGTTATTGGTGTGTTGCATTTGCCCGAGGGGACGTCGCCTGCAGAGGCCCCCTTCTGCATTGGCCAAAGAAGTGACCTGGTAAGCAGCCCTTAGGAAGCCGTGTCTATTTGGGGCACTCGAGTGTGTGCGTGCCTGAATAAGCTGAGGTCAACTGTGGGGTCCGCCGGAAAGCCACAGTACCGGGAACACTGGCGCAGCTGTTATCGGTTAGCAAAAAGCAGTTGCGCGGTCAAGCCTCACGGGGCGGGGGTGCCAGTGAAAGAAAGCATTGTAACAGTTGTTTCTGACGACGCATTATTTTGTGGCAGCGCGCATTGAAGAACGAAGCGGAGGACAGGCATTGTGGCCTTTCCATCCTATTCCTACGTTCCACCTTTTGGTTTTACCCAGCGTGATCTGCCTTTGTTTTATCCTGCGGCAAGTCCAGTTAGTGACTGATACCGTCTCCTCGGATGCAGTTCCCCGTCGGTTTGAGCTGAAATGAATCAACCGCTGAGACCTTTTGAACCCACAGTTTTGCTACATCTGAAGTCTACGTCTGGGCACATAAAATTTACTTATTGATACAAATTATCCAATTGCTGTTTCGATGATTCAGTATAAACCATGGTGACAATGCCAGCCAGCCCCAGAAAAGTATTTGTTGTCTTTTATTCATCGATTCTTTTTTACCCTTGTTGTAGAACTGCGTGAATTTGTGTGTGAATTCTGTGGAAAAGCCTTTGGCGAGAGTTCGACCATGAAGAAGCACATCAAGGCTATCCACCAAGGTGCGTTCCTCCTTCTGATGAGTTGCCTATCGTATTTGTGCCATAAGCTTGACAGGTAATGTTAGTCCCCCATGCATTATTCTGTGTGTATATGGGCAGAAGATTGATGGCACGCTTAATCACAGGCCTGGTGGTATGCTCGTCACAGGTATATGGGGTGGACGCCTTTCCATTGAGTGAGCAAGTTTGGTCTACCCCTATTGGTAATGATACTGGGTGAAGAGGTGTAATTTTGAGTCAAGCCAAATCTTCGTTTTATGCGTTCAGCACATACTCCAGCTTTCTACCTGACATTAACGTGCGCCTTCAGTGGTTCGTCTTGCTTGGAGTTAGTGAGGCCTGGCAAAAGCAAATTTATTTAGCAACTTTGCCGGTTGAATCGTTATCCACCTTGTGCTCTTAGAACAGGGAGGGTCCAAGAAGGTTGATGTAGTAAGGTATATGATGAAAAGAAAGAAAATCTTCGGAAAATCGAGTTGTACTCGTGAATTTTCGAATAGGTATCAGTTGTTCGTCGTCAGACTGAATGAAAAGTGAGGGCTGGGAATGTCGCACTAGAGGTTTTGGGGGCATGGGTTACAACGAATGGGCATGGGGTTGGAAAGGAGAGTTACGGTAACGTGAATCCTGCGGCGATAGATTGTGCAGGGTGTTAACGTTTGGATTGTGGGCCACGTGTTTCTGGGAGAGAGAGGGTACAGAACCAGTGAATTTCTACTTGAACGAGCACGGACGGCCTGCTGTTGTCTCAGGCTATGCGCAGGTTCGTGGACCATGCGCGGAAACCGGTCTAGTGTGAATCAAGGTCTACGTGCCTGTTAATACTGGCCAGGATCGAATGCCAAGCTTCGAAGAATTCACTCGCTTGTCGCGTATTAGCCATTGCGATCACCTCGGTACCATCCCAATTGAAGCGGTGATCACACTTCAGGGAGGCGCAAATACTACTGATAAAGGCTCCCGTCGGCGAAATGCTAGGTTGTGTTCCTTGATGCGAGTAATGTATTTACCTCTCTCTCTCTTCTCTCTCCCTCATGGACCCGATATGGGATTTTCAACCCTTCCACAAAATAATCAACCCATCTGCGTGTTCCACACAATAGAAAAAACAATATGCGGCTATCGCCGTGGGTTCAGCAGTTTGAAACTTATCGTTCGTGTATGGATCCGCAATGTGAATGGCAGTTTTATTGTTGACACCTCAGTCAAAGTCGATCGCCGGCGTGAGCACTTCGAGGACGACGTTAAGCAATCACCGAGACGCCCGCTAAGTAACCTTGACTACACCGATGATATCGCCCTGCTAGCCTCAAGCGTTGGTGACCTTCAGTGACCTGTAGTGTCACGCGGAAATGAAACCGCTACTTTGATTGGTTTGCCCAGAAAAGCCGGGATGACCAAATTATTATTGAGCTGCATTCATGACTAGAAAAAGGCACCCCCGGTGATTAATGACAGTAGACTTGAAGAAATAGGCAGCTTTACATACCTCGAGGCGAGGCCGTTACCAAATTTAAAAAATTAAAAACTACTTTTTATTCCGAATCGCTATTACTCATTGGGTTTTCTCAATTCCTCGAAAGCGTCTATATTTCCGACACGACATCTCCATCGCCAGGATAATTCGAGTATACCGTGAATCCATCCGATCATTCCTCCTCTATGGACGTGAATGGTAGGTCTTGCGCGTTGAAGATGAGCGAAGACTGGAGGTATTTGATCACCGTTGCTTGGGAATTATCGTCCGAGACAGTCCGCGCACGCTGTCAAGAATATATCAGGCCATTCAAGAAAGCCTACTGATGTGGTTTGCACACGTTCTCCATCGTCCACCTCACAAGATTTTCTATGCTGTCCTGAATCCTGCGCCGGAGTTCACTTGGAGACATTGAAATGGAGGGCAACTCAAGACTTGGCACGACACCATTTACCAAGACCTGAGAACGGTTTCCGTTTTGCTACCGTCCAGCACATCATTGGGTCTGCAAAAGCAAAGCTTCTTTTCGACAGGGAATTTCAGATTGTTGTTTCAATGAGTTAGTGTAAAAAGTTAATGCTGTTAGTGAATATGTAAGGCGGTCTCATAGAAAGTAGCTTCGGTCTTTTACTCATTGTTTCCCTTTATTTTTCTTGTAGAGCTGCGTGAGTTTGTGTGTGACGTTTGTGGAAGAGCCTTTGCCCGCGGTTCAAGCATGAAAAGGCATATAGCAATTGTCCACGAAGGTGTGTTCCTTGGTTCAGTGGACTTGCCATTTGATTTTTACTATAAGTTTCTTTTCAAGGCCACTAACTAATTTAAAATCTCGATGCTCGTGTTCAGTATTGTATGTATATCTGGGACAGATTTCTAGCATGCCTGTGCACATATACAATTACAGTAAAAGTCGAACAAGTTGTCGCTGCCGACTTGAATGGAAAGTTTCCGTCGTAGCTTTTTTGAAAACTACAAAAAAGTAGAGCACATAGAAGAAGAAGAAATTGGAATATTTATTGAAACAACCGGCGCGAAACTGAGTGCTTGGAAGGCCAATATTTATAATAACCGCTTACTTACCAATTTTAAGTAGGGTGAATTTCCCACAATCTTTCAATTGGGCAAAGTGACTTTTGGAAACAACAATGGGAATAACCGCTTAGTTACCAATTTTAAGTAGCGTGAATTCATACAATACTCTATTTTTTTCGCCCGCCGGCGTTGATCCCGTTGGGGTTGGTGATAATATTTAAATATGTACCTCACTGTCCTCACCCAAGGCCATCGAACAACAACCAACTTACACGCGTAACTTTCTCAATTTACATTATTATTGCCCACTGATTTGTCTTCCAATATGCTCCACCCATTCTGTCCTCTAAAACCAGGTGCCCTTATTGGAGTGGAGCGCGCTTCGCGCGCACTGTGGGAACCCCACGATAGTTCCTTACCAAATAACCTAACGTTTGCACCCGACAATTGAAGTTAGAATTAAAATTAATAGGAAGCAAGAACTGTCGAATAGCATTCGCGAATTGGATACAATCGTATGCCTGCTCTATATTGAATTTTACTTATTAAAGTAGCACCATTTTTTTAAACTCGCAATAGCTTCTAAGCCATAAAGCAACCGTATGTTGCTAAAAAATGAAACTAATAAAAACTAAAACCAAAATAGAAGCAAATATGGGTGCCTCACGTTCTTGTTGTAAGGAAGAGGAATAAGACCTGATCTCTGAAACGGCATTTGGATGTTCTGAGCTCCGAACAATAAACTTGTCCTTCCAGAGATCGCGTCCTCTTCTTTTAAACCCAAATAAATAAATTAATGAGCTAACCTAAAACTAAAGCAAACCAAAACCTAATTCAAGCTAAGGCTCTAATTTGGCATTAATTACTACGATTTCCGCGACGAATCCTTGTTATATGTGGATGGACTAAATAGTCCTGAACAGAAATACCGGCTATCGAAAATTGCACGGGTCTTTTAATTGCCAAAGGCCATATATCAGCATTAGTTCCTAAGATTTCCATGGGGGAGGCATTGTTATATGTTAATGGACTGCGTCATATATTATATGCGGAAGGACTGCGACATACTTCGAAATAAGTCGATGCTAAATAAGTAAAACCACGCATGCCTTCTACCACAAAACAAGTAGGTAGTTATGGGAAAAAAGAGATGCAATGAGCCCTAAATATAGCTGACCTACTTGTACTTGTTACGGCAGTGATCATGCCTGATCTAGCCGGCTTGATGATATCACGGACGGTATGACTCCATGCGTGACGACCGGTGACAACAGATCTGGAGAGCTCTACCGGGTCTATTCTCCAGCGCTGGAGACCGAATACCGAAGGTCCAAGAACCACTTCCATATCCTGACGGACTGAGTCGAGCCAGGTTTCGAGTTGACACCCTCTTCGACGTTTCCAATTAGGTAACGGTTTAAAGTCGAGGGCAGTAGCTCTTGAGGTTGGCGACGAAGAACGTGTCCAAACCAATTTAGCTGTCTTTCCTGAATGGCCTGGGATATCCTTGTAATTTGTCACAGCGAGTGTGGACTGTTACATTTGAGACGAACTTGGTGTACTTCACTCGAAGGATTGTCTTCAGGCAGTAGTATTCAAAGACTTCCAGCTTCCATTCATCTTCCACGCCCATAAACCAATATTTGCATCCGTATAGAAGAACGGACTGCACAGATGTATGATACATGCGGATCTTTCTGGATCTAGAAATATCGTGTCGAGTCAGTAAGCACTTCCGAAGGCTGGAGAACACTCGTCGTGCTGCGTCACTTCGGGAGACGATGTCATCCTTCCTTTATCCATTCGGCCGCAACCTCGCTCCCCAAGCTTTTGAAACTGTCGACTTCTTCAAGTTGATAGCCATTAATTTCGAGAGGTGCCTTGTATTGGGCAGGGATGCAGCATGAAAACACTTTGGTCTTCCCAGCGTTTATGGACAAACCGACCGATTTCGCGACCTCGTTCACCCGTGACGCCATAGACTGTAGATCGCCGAAGCTTGAAGCTAGTAAAGCAGTATGCTCGGCATAGTTGAGGTCAGTCAACCGGCGCCCGGCTGCGAGTGCAATACCATCATTTTCCTGTAGAATCTTCCCGAAAACCCAGTGAATGCCGTAGTTACACAGGATGGGCGACAGGACACAGCCTTGTCGAATGCCAGACCGAATAACGGAGGGTTCTGAGATGTTGTTGGGGGCTAGAACCCGCGCAGTGGTGGAACGGTAGTATACCCTGATCATTGCGTTTATTTTTGGTGGTACGCCGTCAAATGCCATTATGCGCCAAAGCGAGTCACGATGGGCGGAGTCGAACTCAGTGGCAAGATCAACAAAGCAGGTGGCCGTTGGTTGTTGGTAGCTATGACGGAACTCAAGGAACCGTCTCACAGTGAACATCTGATCCACATCCACGCCCAGCACGAAATCCGGCCTGGAGTCGTGTACAGACTGGAACCGCCTGAGGAGAACAGTGGCAAAGATCTTTGCAGGCATGTCGCGGCAGATCCCACAACTTTTCTTATCTCCCTTCTTGAGGATAGGCACAAGGATGCCTGAGCCCCAGTCATCAGGAACGGCCTCGTCTCTCCACGCTTGTCCAATCACCTCATGGAGCCAAGGCGCCAGCGTATGGACACAATACTCTTAGAAATCGTCAGAACAACAAAAACCAGAAATAATTTCCTTTTGTTTGTTAATCCTCCTTATTTCCTTGTTGTAGAGTCCCAAGCCTATGAGTGTGAGATTTGTGGCAGAGTCTTTTCCCAGGCCGGCAACATGAATTTGCACATTCAAGCTGTCCACAAAGGTGCGTTCCTT
The DNA here is from genome assembly GCA_036362985.1 of Ligula intestinalis. Taxonomy (NCBI): domain Eukaryota; kingdom Metazoa; phylum Platyhelminthes; class Cestoda; order Diphyllobothriidea; family Diphyllobothriidae; genus Ligula; species Ligula intestinalis. The sequence goes on along the minus strand of JAYGXS010000004.1, from coordinate 59,103,964 downwards.
CTTCCCAAGGCTTTGAATACCTTTCTGACCAATACTTTACCTTTTTTGTCTCTCAGTGTTTGTTTGCCATGGTCAGTTTTGCTCGTAAGGCATTTGACCGCGCCTGGCATCCGGCACCATTGCTTGCACATTTGGAGTCAACAAGATTATCAGTCAGTATATTTGGAATAAATGATCGTAGCCCTTAAAATCTCCATTGAAATGGTACAGGAATGCACAAGTTTTTGTGAAATATGCAATCATTGTTACAGATCGCTTTTGTTTTGCAAAAGTGCATATAAATAATTTGGAAGTATGAGTTGTTGAAAAGGTGAGACGTTTGCGGAATGGCAGCGTACAAATGTTCACTGTATATCCAGTCTCTTGTGATCTTCTAGTATAAATCAATACGCTATTGAAATCAAACGAGTAGTATGTTTGTTTGTAGTGTCATGTCAGGGGGCTGTTGGATTTTAACAGATGATTATCCAAACGTCTCTTGAAGACGTTCACAGTGGGTGAATGCACAATAGACTCGGGTAAGGAGTTCCATTCATGAATCCCCTTGTTTTGCAGTTAGCATAAGAGATAGGTGCAATGTGCACAGGTATAATGGCAGAAGCAATGTGAAGAGTTGTCACCGTCGTCTTCAATGGAAAGCTGCTGGCGGTGGGGGGGTCATCATTTTGAGCAAAATGCCCGTCCGTTTTTGCGGTGTATGGGGTTGCCAAGAGCCAGTGACTCCGGTTTTTAGTACTCCACGACTGCTCGCTTGCTCCAATTAATATAATCGCGTGTGTAACTATTACCCTAAAATTGTACTTTGGCAATGACAAATGATCCGAGCCAGTACTTGAAACAGACTAAAAGGAGTGGGCGATGAAAAACTCATTGAGCATTGCTCCGCAATTACAGAAGTTTGAATGCTTTTTTAGGGGGGGGAATTCTCTTTTAGGACGAAAATAAAGGCGAGATAGGACTGCCCAGCTGATGAGAATGCGTGAAGCAAGAAGGGGAAACGCGTCGCGGACATTCCGTATGTACTAATTAACGCTCGAAAAGGGGCTGTTAATGTCATGAGACGATCACCGAAGTGCTGGAGAGGCGACAATTATACGCTCTTGCCGAGTCTGGTCAGAGAGAAGAGGTGTTAAGTTAGAAGGTATTGTTGTACTTTGCGTAGGAAGCGGCGATCTAAGGTTAGTTTTGAACTTGCCGCAGAATAAGGGACGCCTGGAGATTAATGACCATCAACTGGAAGCAATGGACAGCTTTAAATACCTCGAGGCGGACTGTTACCCAATGGACAAAGTAAGGACGCCATTGTCTCCCGAATCGTTATTGCTCACTTGGTCTCCTGAATCCTCCGAAATCGTCTATATCTCCCACGTGACACGTACGTCGCCATGAAGATTTCATAATCAGGCCAATGCAATAATATAATAGTATTTTCAGGCAGTCCGCTTCTTTGCCTTGAAGGCAAGGATAGGCTCTCGTTCGAGACCTCTTCAGTGTGTATCTACAGCTTTATATACTCCTGTGGGCAGGTTATATTGGTCGAACGACTAGGCGGTTATCCAAGCGCATGCGAAAACACCATCCTGCTTGGCTAGACAGAGGCGAAGTAAAGTCGATATCAAGTGCGATTCTGACTCACTTGGTTGACATTGGTCATCGGGTAGATGTCAACCAAAAATTTAGTGCAATCTATAAAGTGCCGGTGAAACATTTGAAGTTTCTGCGTCAGCGGATACTTGCGATGGGAGAGGCAGTCGCCATACGCCTCACTAGCCTAATCTCATGTGCACAGAGGGCGTTTGTAGCGTTTCTAAGGCTCCCGTGGCCAAAGACCAACTCCACATCCGCAAATACACTTCATAATACGCCGCAAAACAGTTACGAGGTGGCGATAGCAATTATCCCCAGGCCACCCACACCGTCACGAGACGATGACACCTTGCATCCTCACACCTCCCAATAAAACGCGAGACAAGGACGACGAGACGACATGAATTAACTGTCGGACCCTTTCCCCTCCCCTCCTCCCCTATCCTTTATCCTCTCTGGTCCCCATTTAAGACTAGAATCTGACCCCTTTTATCCCTTTACACCCCTCCCCCTTATATTATTATATTTGCCTGTTTATGAATTAATCGAAAACGCAATCGAGTTGTCTTCATAAACGTTAGTTTGCCTAACTTACCTTCCGGAAAATTTTTCTGATTGCGCTCAATGGAATATTTCCTGACATACAATTTACACGGGAAGAAGAAAAAGAGCAGCAGCTGCCTTTCCTTGATGTCCTCGTCAAGAGAACACCCAATGGTAAATTCGAGACGACGGTTTACAGGAAGGCGACGAACACAACACAACTCCTAAGTTTTCATAGTAACCATCCAGTTGTTCACAAACGGAGCTGTGTAAAAACACTCTTCAAACGGATCCAGACCCACTGCAGTAAACCAGAGGAAAAGGCACGCGAGGCCAGATATCTCCGTGACCAGTTCATGCGGAACGGTTATCCAGAAGCATTTATAAACCGATGCCTACGCGTTCGGCCCCGGAGGACCCAAACAGAAGAACCACCGAAGATATGGCACGCTCTGCCATACATAAAAGACGTCTCAGAAGCGACTGAGCGCATCGCTGCGGGACTAGGTGTTGGAATTGCACACAGACCCAAAGCTACAATGCGCAGCAGAGTGATGAAAATAAAAGACCGGCTTACGCAGAATGATTAATCTGGTTTAGTATATCACATCTCATGCCTAAACTGTCCCTGTAATTATACAGGTCAAACAGAACGCATGCTCGGATCGCGTATACGTGAACACAAGCAGGCCGTGCGACTAGGCGACGAATCATCACAAGTTGCAACTCACACCTACGAAACAGGCCATGAGTTCAACTTCGCTGCCGTCAAGGTACTCGCCCACACGGGAAACAAGACGAGCAGATAATTTATCGAAGCCTGGTCCACGGATGAGAATTCGGTCAACAGATTGTCGAATTGGCGCCAGCGTACAGGGCCTTACGCTATTGCAAACGATCACATCCAGGCGCCCGCCGTAATCAATTAGCCCAAAATCGTCCATAATCATCCACTTTCGATGCTGACGTGGCCATTTGGCGCCCAAGCCTACATAATCCCTCGCTTCTCATCCTCCTTCCCTTCTCCTATGACTTTTTAATTGCTCATCCCTCCCACCATAATTATTACTTGCTTTGTTGACGATTCTATTTCTGTAAATATTTCCACACAACTTGTCGATCTTGCCTACTGGCACTGGCTAGCACAGCCCTCAGTGGCAAGTCGGCAGCACACACAATTATTGATTTTCTGCACGTTCAAAATTTTAGTTATTGTACACACGCCCCAAGTAGCTTCCACATTTGTTGCTGTTTCTCCACCTCTGACGATGGGCTCTTGTAAGAGCTCAAAAGCTCAGAAAAAATAAATTTTGTTCCAGTGATCGACCATATGCCTCCTTTACCAATAAAAATTAATGTGTTTAGCGAAAATGTAAGGCAGTCACGGCGAAAGTGGTTACGGCCTTTTATTCGTTTATTTTGTTTTTTGTAGAGCTGCGCGAGTTTGTGTGTTACGTTTGTGGAAGAGCCTTTGCCTACAGGTCAAGCATGAAAACGCACATTGCGAATGTCCACGAAGGTGCGTTTCCTTATTTGGATGACTTGCCGTTTGACATTTTTACTATAGGTTTGTTTTCCGGGGGTACTAAAAATATGCTAACTCTTCATCCTCGTGTTGAGTATTGAATGTACAGTTCTGCGAGTGCTGCAAGCAAATTTCCTTAATTTGTAAATGTTTGACAATTTCTCCCATACCAGCGGGAACGCATTTACGAAAACTTATAAATAATAATGAGCAGCATTAGGCATATTAAGTACTTAAAATACCTATAGGAAGTACTAAGTGTTAAGAAAAATAAAATTTTCTCGATTATTCCCAGCTTGTGGAGACGTCAGAAATAGCTATAAATTAGAAAAATAGATTTAAATAGTTTGTTTAGTATAAAACTTAAAGCAACGGCTTTCTTTATACAAAAAGAACTTGCCTTCAGTCAAAATATTTTGTGTATGTGGGAATGATTAGATAAGTAGTTATTGAATATCGTGGAATAAAGTTTCTCTTCATTTTGGTAGTTTTCGGTGTATTCAGTGATCAGTTTACTAATTCTATGTTTGTTCGACGTTTACATCAAACCCTGTAAAATAAGATATAACTAAACAGAATTTACCGAAAAAACGAGCTTTTGATATCATTTCCTATGCAGATGGCTATGTTGGTCAAATGTGGAAATGCTTCAAAAAAGCAAACCACATTTTCGAGCATTTGACTTTAGATGAAAGGACATACCTTTCTCTTTATAACGGATTATTTTTTGCTTCAGGAGATTTATTTCAAGATCCGTAATATACGTGCGAATGCAGAAAAAGCAGGCCACTTATATGACCTTTTTCGAAATTCTTATTATTATTCTGTCTGTTCCGTTTCTAAATAACGCTTGAGCGGAACCTTTAGTTTACAAAAAAGTATGTTTCTACCTGACTGACATACAAGAAGGCCTTCTTTAATTCCCGTTCGCGGCAACATGTATGGCAAGGTTTGGTTATGTACAAGGTCAGGGGGTGAGGTTTAAACAAAACGTGGCAAAACTTTTTTTACTGCACTTTGTGCAAAAAAACTTTACAGAATAGCTAAATATAATTGTTTAAAACTTCTATCACTGCTTGTTTCAGAAAATAAATGCGATTCCTTAAACTTCGCTTTAGTTCCATTTGATCGACTTCGCACACAATTTTCCAGTGCTCGAAGTGATTATTCTTCCAACGTTTTTTCCTAATTATGGAATTCTTCCACAGCACAATGTATATTAGAAAAAAGTTTTTTCCTGTCTTTCCTTATAGCATACGGAATTCCTTTTATATAAACATTCGCATGATTTAGCAAAAATGAGAGCCTATTTGCCCCAATAACTTTAAGTAAGATGGCAGGTTTCCAAACCAAAGCCCTTCTTATTATTCAATCCACTCAGTTGATCAAATTAACCTGTCCAGATATACGCTAAACTGCCAAGTTAAATTTCGTCCTGAAGTTTGTTTGCAGGATTCGCAGAACTGTATGTGTGGGACAAATGTGTGGCATGCCTGTACACATGTGCAATTGCCTTAACGGATTAGAACAAACTGTTGCTGCCGACTCAAATGAGAAGTTGCCGTGTTAGTTATTTGAAATATCTGAGCATTGCCAGCCGCCTGCTACCTTGGACTATATAGCGAGGCGGCTAAGGATATAGGCAGAAGGGCATTACCGACAATGACTAGGGAGACTAGAATGGCCATTTCTGGCTTATTAGCTGTCGTCAGCTAGTCATACGCAAACCCACGTGGTGTCACACCCGAGCCTAGAACTCGTGACCTCTCTGCGCAGATTCAAACGCCCTAACTATTGAGCTACGAGCTCGCTGTCTTGCCGGTATTTGATCGGGGATATGCAGGGGCAGATACGCGTACACCGATCTGTTAGAGGTCCACCCCCCAGACAGTAGAAGAAATTGGTGAGGCAGAACCTTTCTCTGCTCAAGCGTTCGATCCACTTCAAAGGGTTGTCCCTAATTCCTATACGACTGGGCTTTTATAAACGACGTTGGTGAGGCACACTATCGAATGTCCTTTTGAAGTCTACGGCGACTACGTCCACCAAGTTTCCTTTGTTGATCCTACGGTCAATCGTTCTAGACAGTAGATCAGAATCTTTGCTCTTTGTCAGAGCGAAGTTGGCGTCGCTCCAAAAATTGCATCAGTTCACGTTTTCTTATTCGCTCCACCACCTTACAACACATTGAAGTGAAGCTCACCTTCCTGTAGTTGTTTGCTGACGCCCGACATTCACTTTTATGTATGCGTGATATCTACGATGTCTTCCAATCGGTTGGGAATCTGGCTGCATTAAGGGAGGCTCAAAATCGCACGGCTGCTAAGATTTTTTGAAGGTCAAAATTGTGCTACATAAGTTTTTGTAGTTTTGTACAGGTAGGCCTGTTAATTGCGAATACACTTGGTCATTAGTGAGAATGCAAGGTAATCTCAGAGACAAGAATCATCTGCTTTTGTTAATTGATACTGTTTTCTTTTTCTTATTTTAGAATCATCAACCTACGAGTGTGAGATTTGTGGCAAAGTCTTTTCAAACATCAGTAGCATGAATAGGCACATCAAGACTGTCCACAAAGGTGCGTTCCTTCTTCCCATGGTTCTTCTCACGGGCTTGTCCTTGTAATTTTGCAATTTACTTTGCTTTGAATGTCTTTTCGAGCGCTACTTTCCATTTCTTTTGTCTCTGTATCAGTATCAGTTTACTAAAAGGATATGTAGGTAGATTGCCTTTGAGTCCCCTGTTTGTACATGTGTGTCGTGGTAGCAGAAAAATTATATCTCAGTTTGTTGACGAGGCCAATTGACCTGAGCTATGAGGTGGTAAATCCTTGCTTTAAAAAATGAGCAGACAGTGGAAAAACTTCTTGGGATTTTTAAGGAGAAAATCTGTCGCTCTTGTGGGGCAGGAGGATCTGATGGTGTGTGGAGGGGAGGGGGGCATTGCAGAGGTCACCGGGATTATCACCGAGTGTGGTCTGATACTCCCTTGCTGCTTGCAGAGTCCGCCGGCAGGGTTGGAAAAGCAGAAACACCCGCCCAGATCGTCAACAGATCACTGCGGGTTGAACCAAGGGTGAGTGTTTAGGTCCACAGGTTTGGCTAGTGCGATCTCTGACGGGGTCATCACAGTGCGCAGGTAGCCAAATAGGGAAGACCGCAGAGGCCTTCGCATGGGATTAATGGTAGGAGAGCGTAAAATATGTGTAAATTGCATACATTTATGTTACTGAAATATAGATAGTAGTATTCTAATTGTAAATTCGCGGCGGTCGGTTCATATTGTAGCGTGCCCTTTTAAATCGATCCAACTTTCGCTTAAAAACGTCTAGGGTTTCCGACATAACGACATCCAGAGGAAGGTTATTCCACGTTTCGACCACCTTGTTTGGAGAAGAAGTACTTCAACCTGGCCCCAGTCACGTTATTTGAGAGGATGGCCTTTCATGTTCGTTGTTGTTGCTAACTCAGTGTTTATTCGCAGCCTCAGGAAAATCTACATACCCTTCGACTGGAGGCAAGTTCAGGTCACTGTCTAACCAAAAACAGATCAACGGCTAACGAAAACCGTGCAGATCATTCCTATCCTAAGGGCGTATTCGTAGCCTGCGTGTGAATTGATTCATAGTGCGAGTGACTTGCGTAGCATTTAAGTCACCGTTTTTATGCACGTCGGAGCCACTGGAGGTGTGCGTGGACACGATGACTGTCGAGGTCGAGGCCGCGGTTCCGCCTGCTGCACCCTTTACTATACGTGCACCAGTCTTCGACGTGGGAATCCCGTCTTGGTCGCAAGTTAGGCATAACGCAGTCGACATGCTGACGCCACAGAGCTAGTCCTTTGTGATCTCTCAAAAGCACATTTGATAATTTATGTAGAGGACCTAGGCACCACGTTTACCTCGGATGTATACAAGTCCTTTTTTAAACCAGTTCTTGATACTACTGGACGGAGTAGTTGGTGTGACGCGAGGCCTTCCTGTGGTACATGCCATGTGCACTCAGCATTACCACCTGAAGCTAACGCACATGCATGGGTGTAGGAGGCTGGCTAGTAGCCCTTGTTGGATCCGGAGCCCCGCTGTGTGGGCCTCAAGCCCGGCGTCGGCAAGAAGGAGGAGGAGTCGGAGCAACATGGTCGGGGGGGGCTGCTCCGTCATCAAAAACACAGATGGAGAGGAGGGGAGATAGATCCAGGATAGGGAGACCGGTGTAGCAGACCTTGGCCGCCGTGAGGGCGGGCGGAAACGCGGTCGAAGACGCGTCTGTTGTGGTTCCCGTGTAGGAGTCAATTGAGTCTAGCAAACATTTTTTATTGTTTTAGCCACCTCAATCACATACAATTATGAGTCTAGAAGGCGTTTTGATCACCGGGATCGTCATTTTATTCTTCTGAGCTTTCGGGCTTTTGTGGGAGTCCATCTTCAGAGATAAAACGTCAACGAAAAGCGAGCAACAGTTATAGGGGGCAGGAACCAATCAACTATTATAGGTGAAAGGGGAAGAGGAAACTCAATAGTCATCAGTTTCGGCCGTGCGTATGTGCCTACGAAGGGCGATGTATGCGGGCACCAGCTCAGTACACCGGTTGGCTGAGTTGTCATCTGGGGCCCAGACTTTAATTAGCTCGCGTCCTGTCTTGCTGCCGGCGTGAGCAATTGTAATGGTGCCTTTGCAGGTTGGCTGTATTGACTAACGTTATCCACTGTGTGTCTCAGAACGGGGAGGGACCAGCAATAGTGACTTGTTCATTGATTAGTTTATAGCGATACGTTTACCACTCTCTCCCCCCTCTGTCACGCGGGCCCGATATCCGACAACGGTCCAAATTATCAGAGGGCAATCGAGCACCCTGTCTCACAAAAGGAATCAGCCCGCCTAGGTGTCGGTCGTGTTACTACGAAGGTTCGAAATAAGGCAACCTCTGCTATTATAATTCCTGTCGTATCCACATATCGAGTGTTATACTCAACGGAAATTTTAAGTAATATGCGATTCTTCATCGACTTCGGCGCCAAAAGTAGTTTGTGCAGTGTACTTTGGGTATTTAAAACCCCAGTCTTCTGTTTTACGGAACTGATGAGATTTGGGGATTTATGGGTGGAGAAAACGAATGGAGGAGAAAGGGACTTTGTAAAAATCAGTACAAAATATCGTAAGATTTTGTTGAAGTAGTTTAATGCGTCGGCTCTTAAACGACGGTGTTCGACTCATAAAGCGAAAACAGGTGCAAAAAGCAAATCGAGGTCGACAAACCTGGAAATGCGGACTTCTATTTGTTAACCCAAAACCAAGTTATAATGGACTTTTTGAAGATTTCTTGAAATATTAAGCATTCATTATGAATAATACAAAAATCTGTTCAAATTTATAAAATAGTCATATGTCATACAGTATCACTATTTTGAGGGATATGTGGGTAGATTACCTTTGAGTGCCCTATTTGTACATATGTGTAGTGGTAGCAGAAAAATTGTATCTCAGACTGTTGGCGAGGCCAGTTGTCCTGTGTCATGGGGTGGAAAAAATAGGAGCAGACCGTGAAAAAAGCTCCTGAGAGATATTTAGGAGAAAAACTGTCGCTCTTGTGGGGGGAATGTTTAATATTAGAATTCTTAAATTCCTGTGACTGGCTGCTGTAAACAACCGGCTGTGTTGTGGCCGGTCTACTTGAGGACTTAATTGAAGCAACCCGTAAATCCTTTCTAACCTTCTGAGCTGCGATATTTGTGTGTATCGTTGGAGCGGTGTTCGCTTACCTTGGGCGAGGTCACTGAGGTAATTTTTTCCGTATCATCACTATCGCGTTGAAGAAGCAGGAAGTTATTCGCAACTGCTACTCTGCGGACTTAAATGAATAGGCATAAATACACCTAGTGAAACGGATATAGTAGTTATTTTAGTGTTCCTTTCAAAAAGGCAACTTCTCATCCTACGATTACCACTTCAGCTATTATACGTCCTGTTGTGTGTACGTCGCTTGGTTCAGTTGCTCAGATCCATGTTTCCCATTGTACTCACCACGCAAATATTAGTGATCTGAAATTACTTTTCGATTGCAGGTACTGTACAAACACTGTACAGATTCCGTTAGCCTCTTTAGTTGCTTATCCTACGCAGAAATGTTTATTTTCCGCCGAGAACTTTTTGGACGTACAATACGTATTATCAGTTGCTTACCCAATAATCTTGCTGTTTGCTTGAGATATATGTATATTTAAATTATCATTTTAGGAGTGCGTCCCTTCGCATGCGAGCTTTGTGACAAGAAATTCGCTCGTCCCGGACGCTTGAGAAGGCATATTGATTATCTTCACAAAAGTAAGCTTCTTTTATGTGTATAGTAGTCAATTCAGGTGGTTGGTAATGTCACTTAAAAAGTGCCGTTTTGCGCTAGTCTTTATCAGCTGTATATTTTTATAGTGTTTAGAGAGACCTCACTCTCTGTCGCAAAAACTGATAGAAAAAACCGGCATATATGCTCAGTCGTTCTCGCAAAGTTCGACACCGTCATCCGCTTTTAGCTGAGAGACGTGCTCCCTATTTCGAGCGCATTGCCTAATGTACAGTAGCCGCCAAAGACCATGCAACCTTCATGATGAAATTTGACCAGGTACTTTAGCGTATATTTATTAACACTGTTTTGATTCACTCGGTTTATTGAATTCTGCGAAAAACTTTGAGTTAGTTTACTCGTCATTTTAGTTAGGTTTATTAAGAGAAACGGCCATTAATTTTGGGGGAATTGGGAGGAGCCTCATATCAAATGAATTTCCTATGCTATTACGAAAGAGAGAACCAAACTGCACGTTAATGTTCATTATGCATGAAGGAACTCCAAAATAAGTAGAAAAGGTATAAAAGATATCCCTTCCCGAAAAGGAAAGGTTTGTCGAAAATCGTTCAGATTCAAGTGAAGCCAAGTTAAAGGAATCACATTTATTTGGAGTAACATTGTAGATTTTTATTTTTAAAATTATTTTTAACTTTTCTGTGAAGTTATTTCGCACAAAATGCAGTAATAGAGGTGTTTTTTTAATGCATAAATCACTTTTTACCTTGTCACAAAAACAAAATATCGAACATGCTAACGCGAATTTAAGACAAAGAAGCCAAAGAAAGTCATGTATAAATGTAGTTTTTTGTGTACCTTACTTCACCTTTTGCGTCATTTAGAAACGGAATAGACAGAAGAATTATAAATATTTCAAAAAATGGCAATGTATATGGCATGTTTTTTTGAATTCGCATAATTATATTAGAAAGTGGAATTAATCCACATATGCAAAAAATAATCCATTATAAAGATAAAAGAAAGTTCTTGCATCTCCAGTCAAATTTAATCATTTGTCTTCAAGAAACTTAAAGAAATTCTCAAATTTCATTGTGCTATTACGTTGGAAAAAGTTAATATACGCAGAAGTTCGTCAGCCGAATATCTAATTAAAGCACTTCGTAAGAGGTAGCCTTTTATGGAAAGTTTTTTTTATTAATCTTAGGAATAGTAGTTTCACAACTCCACTGTGGACAAGATTTACTCTCGTTAATGTAATTTGCTGTTTTGAGGCATTTCTGTTTATCAAAAATGTTGCCATATTCATTAAAACTAATATCGGATAACACTTTATTTCGGTAAACGCTCTTTATATCTATCTTATTTAAAAAGTTTTGGTGTAAACGTCGAACAGATGCAGAATTTATCAATGAAGACATTGAAAACAAGGAAAATAATGACACATTTTTTGATGACATTCAATAAATACTTATCCAGTAAGAGTTAATTTTACAGAATATCTTGACTAAAAAAAAGTTCTTTCTATATGTAGAAAGTGGTTGCTTCAAGTTTTAAATTTAAAACAATATCTAATTTTATTGTTCTAATTTATAGCTCTTTTTTACGTCTCGAGAACCACGGGATTATCGAGAGAATTTTATTTTTCGTTTCAAACCCTTAGTAATTCCTATAGTTCTTTTAAGTACTTAATATGCCTGATGTAGTTCATTATTACTTCTAAATCTTCCTTAATGCATTCACACTGGTATTCGAGTAATGATCAATCTTATACAAAGTTATGTCAATTGCATGGTCTTTGGCGAATACTGTAGTTCTAGAAAATCTTTGGTTTTTCTACTGCACGGTGTATTAGGTCACTCTGTATGCTCTGGTGGGATTTCTGTACACGCCTTTTGTTCCCTATTTTTCTGCCCTTGGCCAAACCAACGCGAGTACCGTGTAGGTTTTGGGCTAAAACGCCACATCATCTTGACTTGTCCAATCACTGAATTTCTCATCTACATTCTGAGTTTAGTCACCATGTGTAGTGGAAGTATGGGAAGTCAAGGCTTCTTTTTGACAGAAAATTTCTCATTGCTGTTTCGAGGATATAGTGTTTAAATTGATCGAATTAATAAAAATGTAAGACAGTGCCACAGAAAAAGTAGTTTGAATCTTTCATTAATTGATCCCCTTTATTTTGGTTTTAGAGCTGCGTGAGTTTGTGTGTGACGTCTGTGGAACAGCCTTTGCCCAAAGTTCAGGCATGAAAAGGCACATCAAGAATATCCACGGACGTACGTTCCTTTTTTTGGAAAACTTGATGTTTGATTTTTTACATGGGCTTGTTTTCAAGGCCACTACGTGCCTTTGAACCTCGATCCAAGCGTTCACTGTCGTATGTATATGCGGGGAAGACTTATGGCACGCCTAGACTGTTGTAATGGAACCCCACGCCGAGATATCACCGCCCAATAACGCCTTGTGGGAGTCCCCAAAGGAAGAACATGACAAGAAGTTGCCAATAGAGGAGAATATACGAGTTCCAGGCAGCAGTTCCGAAGAAGAAGATGCGATCACTGGAACAAGGACTTTATTTTCCTGACGTTTCGGATTCCCGACGGAATCCGAAACATCAGGAAAATAAAGTCCTTGTTCCAGTGATCGCATCTTCTTCTTCGGAACGACAAGAAGTGTGCAACAGCAGAAGTCTTTCAGTGTAATAGGTACAATGTATTTAGGACAACAAGCCGTGTAACACGATGTCCATCGAGCCAATCAGCTCTTCTCTTAATGTAGTCGCCGGTTGGATTGGCTGTTGGCTCAGTGAGTGACTGTAGCTTGAAATTAAAATTATCGATTGATTGTGTAGCTCGATGCGTTATTTCGCGTTTAGGCCGATGGATAGCCTATTGTGGACGTGGCTACTTGCTTGAAAGTTACTGCTTGCTAAGGCTGTTTGTTAGGCCGTCCTAACCTAAGCAACCTATAAACGCGAATGACTGTACCCTAGCTCTGTACTCCAGGTGCATACCAATGACCATCAGTAACACCTTAGCTTCTCTGAATTTCGCTGGGCTGCTGTAACAAGTACAAGTGCCCGGCAATCCTTATACAGTAGTCGCCGGCTACTAAGCCCACGGTTAATAGGCCCAGCCGCTTATTAAGCCCAATTTGGTCTGGGCCCGAGGTGGGCTTTTTTATAACCGGCGACTAGTGTATATAATCAACAACGATAGCCACTACCCTGAGTACGCAGTGGTGAAATGTGCGGGAACTATTTTGCTAGTGTGGTCTACTTTTGCAGCATCTCTCACATCATTTTCACGCGCGCCCAGTGCTGTCGAAGGGCAAGACAGAGTTGAGGTGCCTGAGGGTAGATTCGCGTGCCCCGTGGCTGACGAATCTGACGTCGCCCTTTTTGGACCAGGAGTTCTCGCTGGCGTCTAAGCAGGGTGCAGTTGGGAGACGGAGAAAGGCCGAGACCTCAGCCGGCTTAAGCCAAAGGTCCACGGGGGTGAGTTGGGTGCCTGGCCGGAAGCTGCAGGCGAAGAGATGCTGACACTCATGCGGCGAGACGCCGCCGTCGGGACAACTATCGGGTGTGGACGGGTAGAGTCGGGGTTGGTACTGGCGCATGGAATAACCACTGTGTAGCTGAGCCAAATTGCAGCGGGTGACTCTCGAGAGTTTTTGTTCTGTGGCCGCAATCGGAGGTTGATAGTCACCCAAAAAGACCATGGAGTGGTAGCCGAATTTTGCGTCCAAAACAGGTCTCTAATGAAAACTCTGGATGTCCTTCATGGTGACAGAGCCATCAATGGGTAGATCCCAGAGGCATGATACCACACCTCCCTTGTGGAGAGCTTTAAGAGACGGTCGAGTACTGCGGCTAGGTTCGGGGGCGTGGCAGTGGTAATGATTTGGGTGACCGGGTTGCGAACAGGTCCACCAAAACTGCTGACCTAGGAGTGCGTTGTGAGGGACGACCGGCAGGACAGAGGCCTCCGCGTGGAGGTGATCAATAGGCGACATCGTGTAGCAACCCGTGATTGAGCGGAGGACGGCGTAGACTGGAAGAGCTGATTGTGGGAGACCAGATTGGTGCCGCATAGGTTAGTTGCGGCTTGGCCAGTGCTTTGAATGTGGTCGCCACGTACTTCAGCTCACCTAGTGATAATACTGGACGGGATATGTTTCGACGTGATGCACACACAGCTCCGGGTTGATTCTAAAGCAACGACGTAGCTATCGACCTCGTGCCGCCAGGCTCTGCGCGTATGGCAGAAAGCTCACCTTAAAGGCGCTTCGTCTTTCCTAGACTGACCTATATGCGGGCTGTCTCAATCTAGGGTACCGCTTTCGCACAAATGTCTGGCTCATAATCCTCATGACTGTATCAGTGGTACCTCTTGGGGGGTTTATATTTGTGTCAACTGCCGTGCCTTTTGACCTCATTAAGGCCGAAGGGCAATAGTAGATTATGTAGACCCACTCATTAATCCCTAGTCTTTGCATGTTTTTCTACGAATACGGTGGTTGGGGAATTAGGACATGCAGTGGAATATGTTTTGTTAAGTGCTATATGTATTTTTATTTTACTTTATTTAGAAGTGTAGTATCGTTTAACTTATCGCGGAAAAGCCTGATTATCAAATTGCAGGTTTCGGTAGGATTGTCGTGGGGTCATCTGGGGAAAGTAAGAAGCGCGCTCCGCAGGCATACGAGCGAGTGATTTCAAGGGAGAGGACGGGCGGGGCATGCCAGGGAAGAAATTAGAACCCAATTTGAATGCACAATAAAAAAGTTACGATGGCAAGTTGGGTCGCGTACTTAAACCTTGGAAGAAGACACTGAAGGTAGCTTTAATATCGTCGCTACCCCCCCGCCCGACCAACGACGAACGCGTGAATGTAGGGGGCGTGCCTAAACCTCGTGCGAGGTCACTGAGAGACATTTTTCAGTGGTATCACAAAAGCCAACTAAAAAAAGCTTAACAAAGCACAAAAGGCGGGGATATTAGGAAAATCACCATACTTAAAATTTGTAAGTAAACGGTAGTTCCCGTGGGTAGTTCAAAAGGCCAATTTTGCTTAGTTTGCCGATTTCAGCAGTTATGGAATGTGTTTGCCTTCGGAGAACCGTTCTGCATTCCAATGCCATCAGAAAATCCCTGCTAGATCGATGGATGGTGCGTAGAAAACCAGAAGTGTACAGGTAATTCAACCTACTTAGAAATTTAAGTAGGTAGCCATAATACATGAGGACCCAAAAAAGACCGCTGGAGTCAACCTCATTCAGGTTTCTTGAATTTCCCTAAAAATTTAAACTGGTGGTTAGAAGGTCATCTACTTTCAGTTCCGGTTTCAGTTTATTTGATGAGGATAATAGGCAATGCCTTTGAAAACCCTATTTAGCACGTGTACAAGCACCTGTAAAAATTTACCACTACTAACATAGCATTGGCAAACAGTGAGTAGCATTGTTTTTTACAATATATGTCTGGTTTTTAGACTTTAGACTTGGAGAGAGGACGCATGTAATTATCCAAGCGTTGTTTGTACATCTGAAGGGAAGTGGCCTCCACGACTGACTGTGGAAGGTTGTTACACTGTTGTATGACACGTTGCGTGAATAATTTAAAGCGGAGGTTTAGCTTGGACATTTTCGTGCGCAGCTTCATTGTGTGTCCCCGGAGATGAGGCCAGAGGTGACACTGAAACATGTCTTCAAAGCGTAATCCTTTCTCAAGACCGTTTATTATCTTGTAAACTAGGATAAGATCACCTCTTTGTTGCCTGTAATGCAGAGGGAATAAATTTAGGCATGACAATCTATCTATGTAAGTGTGGTTCTTTAGACCTCTTACTAGCTTTGTTGCCCGACGCTACACTTTCTCCAGACATGCTGTGTCCTTTGCTAGCCATGGCCGCCATGCCTGTATGCCATACTCTAGGTGTGGTCGAACAAATGTGCCGTACACTCTGCCAAAGAGATCTTCATCGAAGGCTAGAAACGTCTTTTTGATAGCGTGTAGCACTCCCGTGACTTTGCTTGCAGCTTTGACAGATTTTAATGAGGGCTTCAGATTACTCTGTATCCAAATGCCGAGGTCTTTTTGCGTAGACGCTACGGGAATTAGGATGTTTTTCAGGTGATATGTCCTGAGGTCCAACTTACCGTTCGGGAGTTAGATTAGTATAGTCTGTGGCGCAAAGCGCCGCTCACACCTTCAATTTACATGCGGAACAACTAACTTCCAGCGGCCCCGGGAAGCAACTTCGACTACTTTTTTTTCATTCAGCACTTACTTCCAAAATTTCCTTCTCTGCCTATCCTATTTCCCCACCCCCTAACTTTCTATAACCACCGTTTTTGCAGGACAAAATGCTGAGACTAGGGGTATATGAGTGGGCCCACATAGGCTTCTTTTGCCGGCCTAAGTCGCAATTTTTATTCACGATTTTAAACTTCTGATCGTACTAACAACGATGCTCGTACTTTTGCATGTTTGAATCCTGCTCAGTTTTTAACTTTTTTGACGTCAAATTAAATTTTGTTAGTCAGAAACAAGTAGTATGTTTTTGTTGGCGGAAACGTGATTATAGTTTGGTAGCGCCATAAAAGGTAGAATTGCCTTTTTAACGTGTTTTTATTTCTACCTTGTCTGTTTTAGAGTCCACCTAAGATTGATACTTTCGCCCGTTCTGGGATGATCTCTTCGTCCTTATGCTCCTTTCTACTTTCGCATTTATTTTGCTGGCATTGTATGCTATGCCTTTCCAGTATCTTTGTATTTTTTTAAAGGAAATAACCAATTTAATATATTACTCATTGTGTTGCGCGCTTGTATACTTCTTACAAGATAGTGTCAGATCTGCTGGCCAGTAGGTGTCGGGCCAGACTTAGGTAAACCAGGACTGGTACTGATTACTTTTAATCCTGCGTACAAGAGTTTAAGTTAGTGATAGTACTTGTTGGTACTGGTACTGACTGTTTTGTACGTCAGAAGTGACGCTGATTAAGTCAGCACTGGGCTCATATACCCTAAATCACGACCGGAAGTCTATTAGTACTGGTGTTGGAACTGACACCACCATTTATCAGAGGTAACGTTGATTTAGCCAACGCTAGGGCTCATATACCCTTTGTTTCAACAGGGAATGTGAATCTGGGTTTAGCTATTTCGGGTAAGTGCATGCTTGGGGTCATGAGCAAGCCTGCGTTTGTCATGGTTTCCGCACTCTCATCTCTATCCATGGAGCTTTACGCACTAAGATAACGCCGATATAGCTACATGCCTATGCTAGAAGTGCTAATTCAAGTAATCGTGCTTACTAAGGCCAGTACTTAGTATACTATTAGTACTGCCTGTGTATCCTTTTTGAAGAGTCGCACCCAGTATGCACTCCCAATCTAAGGGATGTAATAGTGATTAGCATTTGGACAATAATAAAGCGTTTGTAGAGTAGTGATTAAAGTCAACTCTGGGCTCATATCTCCACATGTCAGTAATAAATGTAGTAGAACTTGTGCTAGCTCCGACGCTACCATTTTTTCGGAGGTCAGACCATCGTTTTTCTAAATAGGTGAGCTAAAAGTACCGATAATAGAGGACAACAGTGTTGCTGAGACTGGAATAGGCTAAAAAGCTTGGACTAAGCTTTGAGGACTCGACTGCACTATGAAAGCCAAGCAAGTCTAAACTAAGAGACTCGACTGCATGAATTAAGGGGTACATTAGTGTATGGACTGGGTATATTTGGATTAAATGACAGAAGGGCAGAGTAAAACGGGTTCTAAAGTGGCAGAAGTGTGTCTCCTTCCACCACTCGTCGTAATCACATGAAGTTTTCAAGTCCACCTAAGATTGATACTTTCGCCCGTTCTGGGATGACCTCTTCGTCCTTATGCTCCTTTCAACTTTTGCATTTATTTTGCTGGCATTGTATACTATGCCTTTCCAGTATCTTTGTGTTGTTTTAAAGGAAATAACCAATTGAATAAACTACTTATTGTGTTGCTTTTGTCTTCACTCTCCTTCTTCATGGAATCTCGCGTCTGCCAGCATTTACAACTCTTTTGTTATTTCGGGTCAGGTCAGGTTTATTAAGGGAAATGTAGGTGAATGGAAATGAAATGCATTGGTTCAGCAGAACATTGCTAAAGAGTGGTGTCAGTAAATGGAACTGGGTACAAAGAGCAGACAGTGAAAGAACTCCTTAGGCATCCTTCGGTTATGCTGGGGAGTTTGAATGCCATTTGGGGGGTTTTAAGGACAAAAACTGTTGTCCGTGGCGGAAGGAGGAAGTCTATGAAAATTGGATGGTCTGCTGCTGAAAGTGTTTGCAGCATGCCAGGAGGAGCCCATCGCAGTTTTTATCTTTATCCTAAGAGCCACACGAGGAGAAGATCGCAGAGGTCCCGAGAATATCACCGAATGTCGGAGATGCACCTGTCATATGCCCGTGCTGAGTACCAAATCTGCCAGCCAGGTGAGGAAACAGAGAGGCCCACTACGATCCTCAGCTGTCGTTTATGGACAGCTATTAGGAAGAATTTTACGGGGCCACGTAGCTTGGGGCCCAAAGTTTCGTTGGAGGCGATTGATGCAATTTGTATAGTAAAGGAAGCGTAGATAACAATTCTAAACAAATACTACTGACAAGTAGCGAGTATTATGCATTTATAACGTGTACTTACTCGGCGGTGTCCTGTAACGTTGCCTAGTGCTAACCTCAGAGGACGTGGTGGCCATACTGGTCTAACTTCATCTTAAACGTGTCCACAGATGGGGACATGACAACGTCAGCGGGCAGAGCATTCCACGGGTGGATTACTCTCTTGGAGAAGGAGGATTTTCGTGAGTCCAATCTTGCCCCAGTCACGCGTAGTTTGAAAGGATGTCCGCGGTTTTTATATCTGGGAATGCTACGTGGCAAGGAAGAAAGAGAGAGAGTAAGTCACGGTTCTCGTGAGGTTATTCTTTGCAAATTATTTCCAACATATTCGACCGTTAATCACCATCGCCTTTTGAAATGCTTAGTAGCTTTATTATTGCTGCTTAATTAGTTTCTCTGAGATCGGAATAAGTTGTTTAAATTGACTTGCAAACGTATCGGGAGACTGTCTGCAGCGGTTTCAACATTAGCGGAAGACTATGCTCTATGGCATGGTGAGCGCGAGGACGATTAATTGCCTGCAACGTAGTTCACAGTGATAATCTACCAAGGCCCCTTCATCTCTCTCTTCTCCCTGAATCCGAATCCAAGACAGTTAAGACGACGTATGACGCGATCAGGTGCGCTGGTGGATAAAAAAATTAAATGGCCAATCAACGCGTGCCACGCACGACTAAACGGTGTCAAATGGGCCAGGCTGACTCCGTCCAGAGAAGAGGAATGCGTTATCCCCTTAATTGGCAGGGTGTTAGTTTAAAAGTGCATCAGGCTGTTTGTGGTGTTGAATTTGAGCGGAGACGCTCACTAGCACGGATTTCAGTCTCGCCTCGCTCTTTCGAGCATTTTTACACATATATGGTGATGGCATGCATTACTAGTAAGCTGTCAAAGTCATTTAGCCACCTGAGGCGGCGTCTGAACTATCCCAACTAAGACAGTCTATGCATATTCTACACAACGCGCCTCCGGCACAACGCACCAGATTATCACATAGTGGGTTTATGCGGCTCAAGTTCCATATATAACAGGATGGTATAGAGACCAGAGTACGTGCTTTCCGATGGAGAAAGCCGGTAGTTATGTTGCACGTAAGCAGTCACCACACTGAAGTCTTTTGTGAACTGACCTTGGGAAGTGGTAGGCCAGTCACGTCCGTGACCTTGACCGGAGGCTTGACGCCTGCTGGTGCGCACGCACTGGTTGATACGAGTGTCAGACATGCGGGACATGCCCCAGAGGCGTAAGAGCAAAGCATGGCTTACAATACGAGGTCGCTACAAGCCTCTGGGTCATTTCCTATAACTTTGCTGTTTGCATCGATTTTTCTGTGTGAGCTCAAATTTGTACTTTCTCTAACGTTATGCAACGAGAGGAAGCAGCTAATGAGTACTCTCGAAATTAATGGAGCCAATAAATTCTGCCGTTTACGCAATCTTCAAAATCGCACCAGGGAAAAGATGCTTTAAGTCAGTTTAGTTTGGTATATAGTAGTTATTTTAGTATATTTATCCAATTTTGGCGGTATCTTACTAAAATTAAGGCGAAACTGGACTAAAACTAAATAAAAAACTAAAGTAAATTAACAATTATAAAACTAAAAGTAACCACATGGCTAGGGGCTTGGCATATCTGAGGTGAGTGACCAATTTGCTTGATCTTCTTCTATTTTCGGTAAAGCACAATATTATGAGTCATCCTAGCCTTATTGGCGTGACCATTGTTATAGATGAAGAACTCCTAATTCTCCTTCTAACTTTAACCCAGATATGCTGGCCTGAGCATATCAGCACGCAGTGGTCCACCTGGCTCCACCTACTCTGAATAGATTAAGCGTAGAAACCACCCAATTTAAGCATTTGGTTTTGCACCCTATAAGTCACCATAGAAAAGGGCTTGCGGTTACCATATAGTATATTTTGCCTCTTTTATCTTTAATGCTGTGCAGCATAGTGCACTAGATTCCGCAAATCAAAACCCAGGGCCTGGCGCAAATGGCCACTTATGACTCGTGGACACGTGAAAAAACCAAGATTTGCGTATTGGGCGATGATCCATCGACGTATTGCTGTAAGGAAACTCGAAAAGCCGTAAAGATATGAAGTGACGCCGTAGCGTCCTCCACCACACCACGCATGAGCTCCCGTGAGCGCAGTCCTCTGTCCCCCTCCCTGTGACAGCCAGTCACACGTGTGCGGAAAACTGTGCCAACGCTCAACTTCTTGTATCTCGCCACTGCTTGCATGTGCCCACCAACAGGCTGACCCCAATCTATCTGGCTAATCATCTTCCAGGCTGAATTACACAAAGAACGCTATGTAGACGCGCTGTGATGATTGCCACGATTACACACATCGGATGCGGCTCTCTCAAGAGTGTTTCTGGACTCGTCCTTCCTACTCTCCGCTACTTCTCTACGGGATACACTATTCCTCTTATCTGGTGTCGCACGTATTCTTTCCAAACGGAGCCAGGTCCCGGAGACCACAGCGTCGGCAAGGTTTTTACCTAATAACATGAACCGCAGGCGATATCTACTGACACAGATAAACAGCTTCTGTGTGCGCGTGCAACAGACTACCGGACCCATGCATAGCGCACCCAATTTTGACATAAACATCTGTGGGTGGCTCGCATATCACAGACCTAGATATACTGCAAACGGTTAGAAACACTACGCAAGACTGCGGATTTGCAGTCGCAGAACCGACTTAGTCAGAGGTCCGGAAGCACTAAGCCAACTCTCCCCCTCCACCCAGGCAAATGCTTTCGGTGTGGTCACATGTTGGTCGACCTAACACCTGATTTTCGTTCAGACGTGACTGACGAAGCTGTCTCAGCTCTGTTGTTCTCTTCGACGTTGGTATAACCCGGAACTTGTCAACGCACTTGTGGCGGCCTGAATTCGGTTGCTGTGATGATTCTTCCTGTTCTCACTCTCCGAACCTTTGCCTACCGCGAGTCACTCCGCGCACCCAGCGCTGCCTCATCCTTCGCGATCTTGTAATTTCGCGCGCCTCCGCTGTTGACGCGCGTACGCCCGAAGCTAATCGAGTCCTTGTGAGCTCTGATGCCAACATCTGTACCCTGAGGTCTGGACAGGCTTGACTAAACCGCGCGCATATACACTTTTCCACTAACTCGGCTGGCTTTCGTACGCGGAACTTGCAGCAGCCACTGTACAGCTAGTTAAGCTCAGTAAAGTTATTCCAATTCGAAAAGCCAGTTTGGGCAAACATGTTTTCGGCAATAAAAAAATTAATAAATTTTCTATTTTAGGCCTGAAGGGCCTCTTCATTGCAACTTTGCAAAGCAATTAAAGTTTAAACGTCGGCCTTTCCCTTCCATGACCGATGCCGACGCCAGGTGACGATCGCACATCCCAGTGGCCAATCGGTGCCGACGTCAGACAATTATTGATTTTGCTACAAGTTTAAAATTTAATTGCTTTGCATAGGTACTGGCCTGATTAAGATTTGCCAGGAGCATGTTTGCCAGAACTGACTTTTCGATTTAAACATCGGAATATTTACAGAACTTATTGCAATTCGCTGCGTCTTCCCTGGCTTGTGATTTGGGGATCCTACTGGTGTCGAGACAGCAACAAAATTGCTCGATGCACGCGCGGCCAACGGCGAAAAGTGCATGCCAGCTGAGGCATGCGCACGCATGGATACGCTCAATCTTCAAGCACACGTGACGATCGCGCACACCGGCACTGCAACTAGTCTAGAAACTTCTCCCAGGGCCAGGGCATCGGAAACTGCGACTAAGCGTGCAGACCAGAACCCCCGTCGTACTGTAACGGCGGGCATTCGAATCTGGGGTGACTCAGGAAAGGGGCTATTTGAGCTGGTTGATCCAAGTGTGTTTTAAGCCTCTTCAGGTGAGGGAGCGGCAAAATCAACACCGGAAGTGAAGATTGCGTCCGAGGTGCCTACGGATTGAATTATCCTTCCCTGCCGAACCATTTATTCCCTACCACCCCTTTGTTGACGTTTGCCACTTTCGTTTTACGTCCGTTTCCTACTTGCTTCCCCCCTTTTCTCATTATCTTTATTTCAGTAGATAAATTTGCGAACATACGTTTGTTTTCGATAAATTCTCGTCAGGCCTTTACATTTATATAGTGTGAATAAACTATGGTGGTTGGTGGATAGAGTAAGTGTTCTCATTGTCACGGTGGGGAGGAGAGGGGAGGAAGGGGGGTGGGGGGAGTTGAGATCAGAGTGTCAATTTCTAGACGGCCCGGCGTCCAAGACCGCCGATAAGGTGTGCGTGGCTGGACTTGGCACTTGGTCGTCTCTGCGGGGACCCGTTTCCGAGGCCTGTGGTCCGCTGTGGCTGGCCATGTTACCTAGTTTCGCCCATGGCAACTGGGACGCCGCGACGAAATTCTTTTGGTTACGTGGCAGCGGTCTGCGTAGCCTGATGGTGGCTTCCTCTGCCGTCGCCAACAGACGCTGTCCGAAGAGTTTTGAGTAGCTTGAAGGCACCTTGTAAATCGCTCGGAAGGCCTCTTTGGCATCCACGCGATGGTTTGAGTCTAACAGGTGCGCTAAGATTAAACTGTTTGCACCTTTAAGTTGGCCCTTCCCTAACCATGCGGGTATGTGTTCCCTTACTTTTTTGGACAAGCGCCGGCTCGTGCGATTAATATATCCTGCCCGAATTTATCTTCTGAAATTTTCAATGGGAATTTTCGCATAGTTAAAATATTATCTTTATAATAAACTCTGGTTCCTTCCTTCGCTTCTATTGTCTTACGTATGTCTGGAAACGAAGTGGAAAGAAAGGCTGAACCAGTTGATGAGATTACTCCCAGTGAGCTTACAGCTATCAACCAAGGACCTGATTTGCGACAGCAATAATCGCTCCCTGTTGAGAATCACAAGCAGGAATCTGGCAAGACTGCTACAGTACGATGTTGGCCAGGAATGTTACAGAAGGGCCAGAACCCTATAAGAACCCTGTATTGGACAAAATAATAAATCCGCTGTCTCGTTGTGGTCTTGAATAAAGCTACTGCTATCGGAACCAACTCTTTGCATTCTTCTACCTACTGTTCGAGTTACAACAAATTCATATTTTGTGTAAATGGCAGACACCCTCAAAACTCCATTTAAATGCTGCTTGAAGGCATGAAAGGTAGTCAAGTATCAAAGCTTTTTTACAGGTCGTTGTAGAATGCAGAATGCATAAAACTTAGAATTTTTCATCAATATTTTTAAAAAAGGTGTGGCATTTTCAAAATAACAGTGAACAGCAAGCGCACTCATATTAGCAAAAAGGTGAAAGTTCCGGGATGGCAGCCTGGGAAACTATAACAGCTAACTGGATCGGGTCTTGACTAGTGCTGATGTCTCGGAGAGTCAGATCAGACGGTTAACATTGCAGTTTGGGATTAAGACAGGTCCAATGTTATCAAGTGACGTCACGAGATCATGCAGAGCTACTTTGTTACGTCGCTCATCTCCATTCAATGACAAGGCATTGGCAAGATGACTAGAGCTGGGCTTCAGCTGAACAACCCGTTCGTGAGCTCGAGGTTGCCAGAACGGGTTCTTTACATTCTTCTGCCTACTAGTCGGATTATAACAAATGTACATTTTGAGTAAATGGCGGACAGCCTCAAAATTCCATTTAAGTGGTGCATGAAGGCATGAAACGTAGTTAAGTTTCAATTATTTTTGCAGGTCATTGTTGTATGCAGAATGCATAAAACTTAGAAGGTTACACAAATAGAACAGCCTTCCACGAGCCATCTGTTAATTGAAAGCCAGGTAATCAGGTCTCACATCATACTGAGAAATGCCCAAATTGGATAGCAAATCTTTAAGCTGATGTAATGTACGTTAACCAATGATTGGACAGCAACAACCATTTACCGGATGGTTTGAACAATCTCTTGAAATAGATAAGCCGGTAGGGCCGTATCACGGGCCGTATGGACGAGCCGTTTGCGCAAATCCATCCCATTGCGTTGATAGTATGCGCACATGATCGCCCGACTTGACACGCTCCTGCTTGAAGTCTGCAATGGCTCTCCACCATCGCTTTCGTCTATAAGTGCACTCACACATCTCATCCACCGACTGCCATTGGAATGACGCATCACCCCGACGTTGAGACTTCGTCGAGGCGAGTTCATAGGCCAGTCGGCAAAGGTTAGAACTACCTGTACAGACGAGGAAGTCGGCCGAACTCAAAAGATGCACGTCCACAGTGATGGCAACCACGCCCTCGGTTGACCAACGATTCTCATACGTACTGCCCTTTCTCTGTCTCCCAATAAATTCATGCTTGGGGTATTGAGATTCAGCCTCGCGGAAAGCCGAAGCGTCGTCAGAAGCCACGAAGACACGTCTTCGTTGAGACCAGGCCGGTGAGCTGGAACAGCCCGTTTCTAAACTATATTCCGCCTTCTTCATATTGAAGAAGTTCTCCACGTAAAACATGTACTCAGCCACCGCACGAAACTTTGCTTCAGCGATGATTTTATCCGTCCATCGAATGTGTGTGGCGCCGATTGCTCCGTCATACGCCTCGCCGTTCGCACCTCCCCACATCATCTTCATTGCCCGTTCTAGAGCGTGTCGTAAGGCCGAACTGCCTGGCCGGAGAATATAAGCCAACAGATGTCCGCAGTACCATGGGAAAGGCTCTGGCATTGGTTCACCCAATCTCTCTGACCACTGCCGCGGCATAGCTGGAGCATAATATCCCTTGCTTGTGTTTGGAAGCATGTTTTATTATCAATGCAATGCTTGACTGCCCATCGGCATGTCTTCGCGAGCAATTAGAAAGTGTTAGAAAGAAGTATTTCCAGTCATTGCGCCGTAGCAGCAGGGTGCGATTGTTCGCAAAGGCATACGCGAACTTCAAAGCCATGTGATTTGCAGAGCACCCAAACCCACAGCTGTAACGCAGTTCTGTCAGAGCGAAGCGAGACCGACTGCAGTCCAGTGGATTCTGCTGCCTTGAAATCTGGCCGCGCAATTCTGAACTCAGGGTATCCACCGTCTGATGCCTTCCTTCGCGTTGACCACTGAGTTTTTCGAGCTGAGTCAGTCTGGCCGTGAGTTAGAGCGTAGCGTGAGAGAGGATAGTGCTTAGATGTCTCACTGATGGTGTCTCACTGGCGAGAAACTGGGCATTATTCAACCACTAAATTTCCTTAACGATTGAGCACGCCCACCTGAATAGTGCATCGGAATTGTGTTGTGGTTTCCCCTCCGTGGGTATTGTTTTAAGTGGGAGCAGACGCGAGGTCCTGTGCCAGACGACCTCGAGGCGCCAGACAATGCAGGCAAACAGCACAGTGGAGAAAAGAAAGACAAGAAAACTTCATGTAATTGCGACGAGCGGTGGAAGGAAACACACTTCTGCCACTTTAGAACCCGTTCTACTCTGTCCTTCTGTCATTTAATCCAAATATACCCATTTTATACACTAATGTACCCCTTAATTCATGCAGTTGAGTCCTCAAAGCTTAGTCCAAGCTTTTTAGCCTATTCCAGTCTCAGCAACACTGTTGTCCTCTATTATCGGTACTTTTAGCTCACCTATTTAGAAAAACGATGGTCTGACCTCCGAAAAAATGGTAGCGTCGGAGCTAGCACAAGTTCTACTACATTTATTACTGACATGTGGAGATATGAGCCCAGAGTTGACTTTAATCACTACTCTACAAACGCTTTATTATTGTCCAAATGCTCATCTGTATTACATTCCTTAGATTGGGAGTGCATACTGGGTGCGACTCTTCAAAAAGAATACACAGGCAGTACTAATAATATACTAAGTACTGGCCTAAGTAAGCACGATTACTTGAATTAGCACTTCTAGCATAGGCATGTAGCTATATTGACATCATCTTAGTGCGTAATGCTCCATGGATAGAGATGAGAGTGCGGAAACCATGACAAACGCAGCCTTGTTCATGACCCCAAGCATGTACTTACCCGAAATAGCTAAACCCAGATTCACACTCCCTGTTGAGACCAAGGGGATCTGAGCCCTAGCGTTGGCTCAATCAACGTTACCTCTGATAAATGGTGGTGTCAGTGCCAGCACCAGGACTATTAGACTTCCGGTCGTGATTTAGGGGATATGAGCCCAGTGCTGACTAAATCAGCGTCACTTCTGACGTACAAAACAGTCAGTACCAGTACCAACAAGTACTATCACTAAGTTACACTCTTGTACGTAGTATTAAAAGTAAGCAGTACCAGTCCTGGTTTACCTAAGTCTGGCCCGACACCTACTATAGGTGAGTGAGGATAGATAGCACAGTAGCACCCGCGCAAAATCTACCGTCACTTTAAGACTAAATTAGGTGGTGTATTGGCTTGCATTTGATACAGCAGCCGCGCCGGACCCCGTCTAGTCTTCGAGACTCATGAGAGAAGGTGAAGAGTGCGGAGCCGCTAACTACGTCCTCTATCACTTTAAACTAAGCCCTGAGGCCGTCACCAACCTGTTGGTGAACTTGGTTGATAACATTGAAACCTATGGTCAGACACACACACACCCTGCAAGCAAAATTCTGGTGATAATGCCAGCATACTTGCAAGCCGGCATGCTGAAAAATAATGCCAGCCTAGAATGGACCGCTATGTGCTGGTATGCTTGGACCAGCATAATTGAGTTAGAGTTAGAATGAGAAATAGGAAATCTTTATCTATAACAAAGTTTACGTTAGTTAGGCTGAGATGACTCATATTCTTGTGTTTTACTGAAAATATAAGAATAAGAATTAGAAGAAGAAGAAGAAGAAGAAGAAGAAGAAGAAGAAGAAGAAGAAGAAGAAGAAGAAGAAGAAGAAGAAGAAGAAGAAGAAGAAGAAGCGAATTGGTCACTCACCTTAGATATGCCAAGCCCCTAGCAGTGTGGTTGCTTTTAGTTTTATTAATGTCAATTCACTTTAGTTTGCTATTTAGTTTTAGTCCAGTTTCGCCTTAACTTCAGTAAGATACCACCAAAATTGAATAAATATATTAAAATAACTAATATATACCAAACTAAACTAACTTAAAGCATCTTTTCCCTGGTGCAATGTTGAAGATTGCTTAAACAGCAGGCTTTATTCGATCCATTAATTTCGAGAGTGCTCATTAGCTGCTTCCTCTCGTTGCATAACATGAGTGACGTAAGATAAAGTACAAATTTGAGCTCATACAGAAAAATCGATGCAAACAGCAAGGTCACAGGAAATAGCCCAGAGGCTAATCAATAAAGAAGGAAAGTTGAAACAGTGTGGGCAGTAAAAATGGGGAAAAACATAGAAGGCAAAAAGGTGGGAAGGGAACTGTGTAATCAAGGAGCCGGTGTTACCACGGCAGAGTAAGGTTCACCACATGCTCCAGCTGTTTAAATAGGTCAGATTTAAACTGCCATATGTAGGCTGCCTCCAGGTAGCATAAGATACGAGTTGTTCGTGCCCGAACAAGCACTCGGAAAGAAGTTTTGGGGTCCGCAGAATGGCCCGTCCCTAGCAGATGTTCAGTAATCGATGAACCAGGAGTTCTGTTTTCTTGTTTCAATAACCAACTAGATAAGTGCTCCTTGGCTCTGGCTGACAATTCCGTTGTGTTCGCCCTGTATACTCGCATTAGCAAGTGCATGTAAATTCGTAAACACAGTTTGCAGTAACCAATGTATTACCGGCAAACTTAAGGACTGCAGGATACGCGTATTTCTAGCTTATTAGTTGTTGTCAGCTGCAGTTACCCGACTCCAGTATAGCCACAGAAACTGCTGCTACACTCCAGTTTCGAACCCGCGACCAGTGAGCTAGAGACGATGCAATGGCGAGGCATCCTTCGCACTTAACAAACCTAACTAAACTTCACTAAAATTAAATCAATAAACTAAAGAATAAACGTAACTTAACTAAACAAATAAACTCAATAATTACTTCAAAATAAACTAAACTAATTCCACAGGTCCTGTAAGACAGTAATTCGGGCCTAAGCGTATCTAAGGAGGGCGACCAACCTCACTCTCACCAGTTTTTAATTAATCTTAGGCATAACAATATCAGGCTTTTTTGCAGACATTCGTTTTTGCTCAAAAAAAATTTTGGTGTTTAGTATAGTTTAGAAATTTGGCCCACTCCGTTATCTTCGTAAGAATGGTCGAAAGTTTGCAGAAATTTAAACAACAATCCGAAATGAAATGTAATCAAATACCTTAAATTTATATAAAGAAATTTGACTAAAGAAAAGTTTTGTTATAGAAAAGATGGTATGGTTATGCTTTTGCCTGACGAGTATATTTAAATTTATTGGTCTACTTTATATTTATTTTGCACGTTTGCCGAACGTGATTATTTCTTATGAAACTTGATTACTATAAATTAAAAACAGTATTTTAATATTTCTTCTAATCACCAAATTTGCCTGAGGTTGTTCATTATTATTTCAAAGTTTTCTTACATGATTTAATACCAGTTTGCTTGCCTTTTCATTCGTCGTCGGAAACTGATTTCTAGTTTTGCATGGTATATTTTACCCCTTTAGTTTTAAATGCCGCATAGTCTAGCGCACTAGCTCCCAGGAATCTAAACCGAGGGTCTGGTCTAAATGCACCTTTATTGTGGACCGAATAGACTTGCGTAGCATCTACTATACTTTATTGCCTGTCACACGTCCGATAGCAACACAGAAAGATAAGGTTATACCTTATGCGATCTTCCAAGCCCAGTTCCTTAGGGAAAGAGAGAGGTCTTGGAAAGGCCAGAGTGATTTAAAGAGTGTATTCTGTACAGAGCGGTTGAGGATTAGACGGTGGGAGATTTGACACTCGGATTGACAGGCGGCCGAGCGTGAGACTGCGGGGTCATCACAAAGCACCGATAACGCTGCCTGCGGCCGCTCCCTGGTGGGGCGGATTCCGGAGTGATGTCTGGGCCAGACACCGCACTGTAGTCTATATCCAGACGGATTGAGGCCAACCTACTGATGAGGCTAGTCTACTAACGCGGGAATCTTATTGAACGGATGGAGGTCAAGCCAACGTGGATTGAGGCCAGGACGGGAGAATCAAGGTGCACACGTTTGTGCCTAGTCCCAGGGCACGACCTTAGCAGCGGTGGGCACGATGAGTCAGCGTGTGGTGGAAATTCACATGCAACTGATCATGGGTTCCAAGTAGCGCTAGCAGTCACTACAAATCCATTGTCCATCCAAAGTTTTTTCAGTACATGTGAAACCGCGCCTTGGTGGTAGTCCAGGCATTTTTACCTATGGCATCTACCGCGTGCCATCCGGCGTCGTGGGCCCAGGGCGAGCGACAAACGTTCAAATTAAAGTGATTGAAAACTAGCACTGCACCTACCATCCTCCTCTCTTTCTCGTTCGCTTGTCCCCCACCCACCCACCTACATGGAACACGGTGAAGTCCACTTCTAGGGCGACTTTGGTGCACTTGGTTGACAGCGGTCACCAGGTAGGTGTCAACCAAGTGTTCCGAGTCATTTGGAAACTGCGCGCGCTCAAAAGGCGTTTGTACAAACAATAAGATTACCTTGACCTCCTACCATGACGCAATAGAGTGACGATGGGACGACGTGAACTAATTGCCGGACACATTCTCCCCCTCCCGCCCCCCGAATCTGATTCCAAGATGCCTGGACACCTGTTCTCCTTGCTTATTATCGATTGGTTTTTCACTCTGCCCTGCTGATGGATAACTGAGAACTCGCGTTTGCTTAACTTGACTTCATAAATGCAAACATGGCGGCCGACAGCCTCCGAAATGTTTTTGACGTAGTGAATCGCTCGCCAAATTACGGGGACGGTGTGATTTTGTTGTCTATCTTCTTTGCGCATGTACCGGTTGACGAAGTTGCCCAGCTAGCCATTTTCTCTGAACACCCGTCGAAGGTATTGTATTTCGGCAACTTGTCTTCCGGTTCACTGCAGTGCGTCTCAATTCCGTTTGTGGCTGATTAGGTGATCGCCATTGAAGTTCAGTACTTGTAGCGTGTTTGTCGCTTTCATGAACACTTTGGTCTTTAGGCCCCCACAATCTTTGCAGCAGACGAGGGCATGAAGGAAAACCAACTGGTATTTTTTTCCCTCGATAGGGGAGTCCTTGATCGTCATAATTGTGCCATAGCAAAGTTACTGTGTCCTTTTAATACTGCAACGCCCTGTGCATGAACTATCTGTCTCCCATGAAGGATCCGCGACCGCTTTCGAAATGTCAAGCAAATAAAAATACTGTCCAACCGGTGGTCACATCTTCTTATTCTTTTTCTTCTAAATTACTTCCTGGGACTCGCGCGTTCACGTGTAGTGTCACTATAGAAGTGTCCTCAATCACCCATCAACCATCTCCGACGCCGCTATCGATCGTCTCTCCAAGTGGAACAGAACAGTGGCCCACCTTCCGGAGCAGAAACAATCCGGGCCCTGCGACCAATTTCCAGCAGATCTGACACTATCTTGTAAGAAGTATACAAGCGCGATGGTCCTGTCTGATGGCGGAGCGTGCAACGATAGTTCAGAAGCTGTGGCTTCAGTGACAGATTCCGCAGGTTCTCAAAGAAGCCACCATCGCTCACCTCTGCACGGGAAACGGCAACTGGTAAATCCGTGACCAGCACAGAGGCATCTCAACAGCCGATACATGCAGGCCGCATCGTGTGTGTCCATCACCAGGACTGTCCTATCTCGTATGACCGACAGTTTTTGTGCTCCTCAAAACCTCTCAAATCACGTTCGAATTTCTATGGTTTCAGAACAATAACCAACGAGTTCTTTTACTCTCCGCTCTTTTTGCTGACTCGTATAAGTTGGCATTGCCACCAAGTCGAGGTACTTTTCCCGAGTTATAATTACATATGTATTGATACTACTTGGAATTAATGAGTAGGCGAGTGGGGGCGAACTGACGGCTGTTCGCTTTTTGTCTGCAACTATGCAGACGGCCGCTTCTCGAATACTTCTGTTGTATCGATACCTCTCCTAGCAACTGCAACATATGGAGGGCTGAAAGATGTTTGCCAGTGGTTCCTTTTATAAATCGGAACCTATGCCGGGAGTACGGTATAACTTACTTGCCATGTATAATTTATATTACTGGTAGTGCTACTGGTTTTAACAATGGACATTACATATTTGTTCCGCAGCAGTTGATTTTTTACGGCACAAACGTTCTTTGAAATTTCTGATCTGACCCTCAAAGGCCATGTCAGTGTCACTTAAGTGCATATAATATGCTTAATAATTTCCGAAATTATTTTCTTCATTCTTTGTTGAAGTTCATATCTCGGAAACTTCATAGGGGACACACTTAGGAAACGAAGCTCTATTCCCTGCGTCATCCGCCGAAGAAATGTCGGTAAAACATGCATCTGGGTTTTGAATTATTACCTACGTCCATAGTACGGTATATGGTCTACTACTTGTGGTTCTACTTGAGTTTAAAATGGGCATTTCATAGTTACTCCGCAGTAGTTAATTGACTTCATTTCAAATCTTTATAGAAATGTCGGCTCTGAACCTAAAAAACCCTGTTCCGGTCACCCACCTCCCAGTCATACACTTAATAATTTTCAAAATGGTTCTCTTGCTTATTACCTGGAGTTCATATACCAGAAGCCGATTCCAGTGATCGAACCTGCTTCTTCTCAATCTAAAGACTTGTGCTGTTGGTCGCGCCAGCCACCTGCGCACTCCCCACCTCTGGTATTCTTGGCTTTTGTCTTGACACCGGGTCCCAGTGTAGAAGTGGTAAGGGAGTGGGGAAGATTCTCCGCAAGTTTACTTTCACTGCAATCCCGCGGGAGTCACCACTTTGCTTCAGCTTGTTGAGGCTCGTGGTGGACTTTGTTGGGAACGACGGTCGGACTGTCACGGGAGCAGGTCACACATGCGGCTTCTTAGTTCACCCATTTTTGTAGTAGGCTTTGAGCATTAGAATACAGCAATATTTAGCTTATAGTTCGTGTGATATCCCTGAATAAACCTGCAACATTCTACTGGAGTAGCTGTGCACTCATTCGAACTGGCTTGCTGCAGACTGGATCCGGCTTCAGTTGCGGTTTTACGATAATTCGGACCTTGACCTGCGTAGTGAATTCCCGAAAAAACTCCCCACGATTACACTAGCCGGCACTATATAGACGCATTTATCAAAAAATTACAACTAACTGTAATAGAAGCTTACAACTGTTGAAATTGTCATGCGATTTTGTAAATAAAAGAAGCACATGCTATACAAAAGTACTCCTGCGAACGAAATACGCCTGCACCAATCGACACTTTACGAGCCAAAGATTGCCTATAGTGAAGGTAACTCTCAGTAAATATTTTAAGAATGATTAAGCGTTAAGTAGGCATTTGGAATTTGAACCTAATAAGTGCAGTACACATGACGTGGTTAACGAGGTCGTGGTCTATAAATTCGGACCATAGAGGACGTAGAATCCAAAATTTCAGTTTATACATTTCAAGACCATTTCGGAGTTACTGACACAAGTCTACTGTAGTAGATCTGCTGCTACAAGTTCTGAGCGACATTTTGATGGCAAAATAAGTTTCTAAGTGACTTCTAGCTTCAGGTTTTAGGGAGGCTTTCGGCAAAGGTTAAAATGCGCCAGTCCGAATTAGTGATCACCCGTGCTGGTGAGTGCATTCTGTGCCTTTAATGTTATGCGGCCCATACGGATGCCAATGAAACGTCGATACTTGTTCCTGAACAGCATGGGCTCTGGCAGAATGCAAACATAGCCTTGTGCCAACTCTTAACTATTCATGTTGTCCAACTCACTGTTAAGAATTAGCCAATGACCAGATGCCACATATGCGTATTAGCATGAAAGAAATCAAACTATGATCTCCACGTCAGCCAAAACAACCGTCTTAGTAAAAAACGTGCCCCGAGAAAATCGTTTAGACAAGCAAACCTGTCGAACAGATTCTTCTTCAAACAAAGAGTGGAATAGAAAACAGCAAGGACATTTTCAACAAGCCGAATATCGGCAAAGATGACGAAATGGGAATGGTCCTTTCCGTTTAAGCAGTTGTAGTACGTCGGTCATCTCAAACCATGGGTTGTAAAACCAGGTTTTTTACTGGAGTCTTTAGCCAGCTTAATTGATTTAAGAGAAAGCAAATGGCTGGGTGCCAGTCAAATTGATTAATGAATTCGTAAATGCGCGCTTAGGGGTTAGCCATAGTAACGGACGTCTGCATATCACCTTTCCTAAAAGCTACAAAGAAGCAATCCCGAAATCAACTGCACAATGACAATTGATGCTATTCAGCAAACATCTACCAAAAAGGATGGACCAAATCTGATTATTACTCTTCTATAGGGTGGGCACGAATCGGATCAAAAACTTACCAATGGGCTGCGCTACGATAAGGTCGTAAAGCTATTGGCCCTTTGCAGTACTAACCAACCAACAACAGATAATGAGCAGCCCATCATTTGAAATTATAAAAGCAGCGTTAGCGGCGTAATTCACATAATTCTTCTGCATCTTTCCTGCTGCTGCTTGCCATGGTTGCAATTCCTGTAGAGAACCATTCCGTCAAAAAGGATGATAAAACGTTTAGCGAAAAACATAAGGATCTGGTATCCGGCCTAGAACAAGCGTGCAGCTCTAGTAAATCCGACAGTAGGGCGCAAACGCATATTGTGCCGATTGAGGACTGCAGTTGGGCTCGAAATCAACCTGACTGGTTCCTCCAGCTCAACAAATGGATAGACCACGCCAGTCGACGATTATCTTCTGACTTGGCTCTTATGCCTAGTAACTTCTTCAATCTCGAGGTACGCAAATCTAGTCCTGAAGTGTGGCACAGTGTTGATTATTTTTGTACTATTGGCCACTCATATTGTTCATTTCATTACTCCTCTTA
Source organism: Ligula intestinalis (assembly GCA_036362985.1). NCBI lineage: Eukaryota > Metazoa > Platyhelminthes > Cestoda > Diphyllobothriidea > Diphyllobothriidae > Ligula > Ligula intestinalis. The sequence goes on along the minus strand of JAYGXS010000004.1, from coordinate 59,069,480 downwards.
GCCGCTTGATGTCTTCGGCACGGGTATACCCTCCGTCTTCGATGCTGTTGATCGGCAAATGGAGACTCTTCGTCGTGAGATGGAGGAATCTATCAAGGCTATGAATGCAGGAGCGCTCGAAAAGGTGGCAGCGCCGATGGGTGACGTGGCCAACCAACTCGGTTACTTGGCAGATGCTTATGAGCCTGGCAAGGATGGTCACGTAAGTATCCAACTTTTTGTTAGGCGAGTCTTTAAAAGACAGACTCTGACGAGTTAGCTTTCCTTTGCAGCTCTATTTCAAGACTCGTTATAATGTTCAAGACTTTAAACCGGAAGATGTTGAGGTGTCTACGAGAGGCAATTGTCTGGTTGTGCATGGGAAAAAGAAGGAGGATCTGCCCGATGGTGGAGTGCGTACTCGCGAGTTCTACCGTTCGGTTGTTCTTCCGGACAAAGTGAACAAGGACGAATTCCATGCTACCTTGACGTCTGTGAGTGAATAACCTGCTGTGTGCTTGTTTTATGTTAATGGCCTTTCTTAAACTTATCTTTTGTTTGGTAGGACGGTGTGCTGGTTGTGGAAGCGCCGGTCAAAGAACCTGACTATAGCGTTTACAAGTTTGACGATAACCGCAAGCTTTGCCTTGCCACCAAACCGCACACAGAAGCGCCCGCTGGGATGGAACTTGCTGTTACTGGTAGGTATTTTTTCGATATCTGATATGGCTTGTTTGTTCACCTGCGTCCTCTTCATCACCGCTCACTCTCATCTTTTTATGTGCAGGCAAGGATGGTGCCGTTGTGATGGGTGATGGGGAACACAAGAAATTGCATTTGGAGGTGCCTATGGATGCGCACTTGGAGCCCAAGGACATCACTATCAGGATGGATGCCAACAGTGTATGTATCAGCGGCACTCATGCCGAAAAGCATGATGAGAAGACTGCCACTGGTGAAAAACATAGCTCTGCAACTGCGCACTTCTGCAAGACCTATGCTGTTCCCCAGACGATTGATGCCTGCTCAGCGACTGCTGTTCTGAAGGACAATCGGCTGGTGCTGGAGGCCCCACTTGCGAAACTATGAATCTTCGATTTTACTTTGTTTTTCGATTGCAATAAAGAGTAGGAATAAGTTTGCTGTCTTCCCCTTACGCTTACCTCTGACTTAGTTGACTGGGTACAGGAATTCGGTTTTCGGTCTGGGCCTGTGGCGTGCTTTGCGTTTGTGGTCCCAGTTTAGGGTCATATCCCATGGGATCTAATGCAGTACAATTTCAGAGTTAAAGGGGTAACATTTCTCCTGCGTTAAAGGGGTTAAAGGGGTAACATTTATCCTGCGTGGTGGGTATGCTTTTCGAGTGTGGACGGAAATTATGAGAACGGACCCGGTTTAATTTCTGTGACAACAGCGGAATGAGTCTACTTGTTGCGTGGTGCCAGCCACAGGCTCCTCTGAAGTGCGTGCTACTTGAGATCATGTGTTTGTGCTGACGCAATATTGCTAATTACCGTGACCGCTCCTGTAGGACATTGCTATCTCGGGCCGATTCACATGACTCTGTCATTAGTTAATTTGTAAACACTGTAGACCGCTGCATGTGTTTCCCAATATTAATACCGATAAGTGAGAGCGGGCAATCGAAATGCCGTTTTAACATGGCACGGAGACGCAACTAATAGTTAGAAAGACCGCGTCTGGAAGGGTTTGTCCTAAAGGATTTTCTTCGAGCTTGCGACAAGACTTTACGGTTAACCGTAAGGCAAAACATTGAGAGCTGAAGTTTATTCACCAGAAAGTGCATGGGGATCGTCTTTAGAATAAGTACTGAGTAGAACATCCCCCTTCCCCAAAACTGCCGCGTGCGACGGCGCAATTTTTGGCAAAATATGTGTCTCGGCACTTACTTTATGTCTGTGCAACCGTTTTTCGGCCTCGCTCAAAATGTGAACTGACATGTTACACTTAATGTATCTAACTTGACTGGGTTCACGTATCTAAGTCTGTAGTGGGTTAATCTGGCTCAAGCCAAGCAAGCATATAGGAGTTAAGGCTAAGACGGTTAACCCTAACACCTACAATCTTCCAGACCCTGGTTCCTTAGGAGATAGGAGAAGTCTTGGGAAGACAGAGTAGACGGAACAGTGTATTGTTCACAGAAGTGTCAGGGGAAAGTTGCCAACTGGTCTTGCAAGGCGTCCGAACGTAAGGCCAGTGGGAGAGGGCGGCGTCGCCGCGACCGCGACGCTCCCAGGCGGAATTCCAAGTGTCCTTTGATCGCAGTCATCACGGGCGGCCGCTGAATACTCGCTTTGTCTCGGCAGACTGGTGGTAATTGGTTGCACAGCGCAAGGTTGGCGCTAGGCAAGACTGGGTGTGTTCGTAAGTGGCTCAGACCATTGAGCGAGAACGGAAAGGGTGCCGGGACTTAGCGCCTGACCGCGGGCGGTATTAGGCGCGCAGGCCAAAGACGCCATCCGTCAGATCTTGGGTTCCAAGTTGCTGCTAGGGCCACTACAAGTAGGTTATTAAAAGGGGCATACTGGGACGATGGCGTTCGTCGTTTCATTTAAGCAACACAGAGTTGGCATTCAATCCAGGAAAACCCATTGTTGTAAAGGACTATGAAAAAACGCGTTTGGTCGGACGGACAACAGTTAGAAGTACGCAGGTCCATTCGCATGTCGCGGGGAATGCACCCGTCCAGAAGAAGTCGCTAGCGAGCTGTATGCCTACGGACGGTTATTTGAGATTTTGAGGTGCGATAGGACTGAAGAAAACGTTGCAATAGGTACTAAACAATTGGAGACTGAAGAATATATCGCGCTCCTTTATAAGGGACAGTAGATGATCGTAAAATATGACGTGAACATAGAAGGGAATGTGCGATTGCAAGCAGGTGTAGATACAAGTCTCCTTTGCCCCTTTTACCGGCATTTACACATTAATCCTCCTGATCATTAAAACTCCCTTAATACAGGGATTAAACTCTTCACACACACAATGAATACAATCTCGGTGGGTAAGTTAAAATGAGTTTATATATGCAACCGAGCTAATCTGCTCAAGCTCCATCTGACCGTCACCACCGAGCAATATGGAAGTAGGAAGTGCCGTCAGTGGCCTGGTATAAGCCACATCACAGAATTCCATAGCATCGACCACAGTCTGTCCCAGTATTAAAGGGCCGAAACTGGCATCTGAGTGCTTCTCCAACCAAACGGATACGCTGGATCTCATAGTGCGGTATGTTACAAGTGAGAACTCATATGCACATTGAACATTTGAGCTGAATTTTGTCAGCCTCAATAAGGCTATATTCAAAAGCTGTCAATCAGCAGTTAGAAGAGTTCACATGTTGAATGCTTCAGCACACCTACCAGCTAAAAGCCCAAGCCATCATTACCATCAAGCACGGTCCCCGGTTGGGACTGCAAGAGCTGTTAGTTGTAGTCCACATGTGGTAGCGTGACTACTACGCACAAGTGCGCATCTTGTGCCGCTATAAGCCTTATTTGCAACTGTCTCTGCTGACGAGTTCGAGCATGAATCTGAAGAATTGAGCGCGCGAGTTGCCGATTTGTGTGCCACTCCAGCTATCGCTAGGACTAGTAAATCCCAACTGACATATTGGGTAGGGCAGTGGCGTATGACTCTCCGTATTGCGCATCCCTTTTACTAAATTCCAGTCCGGTTTACGCTTAGGACTAGGGCGGTCAGGGTTGGAGTTAGCAGGGTTACCCTGTTGGGATTCGGTTCAACGTTAAGACACGGGCTAGAATTTGGCGCAAGGTTGGTGGCAGTGTGGAGGAGAGGGCTCATATTTTCATGTCAAATAAAGTAATCGCATCGAATTGCTACTGCTACTCCCTCAGCATGATTTACTCATTTCTACTATTGTCCCTGTCTGTGCTGAACGATCCGCAACGGATTTCGTAACGCCAGGCTAATAAAGCCTTGTCTCGGCGATCACACCATCATTTTTCGTCTTATTGACTTCGCAGACTCTGTATCCAGTAATTACGCGTACATCAAACCCAATGAGAACAGCTATCAAGGCAGTACGCTACCAGTAAAAAATAGTAAAGGATACTCAAAGTACAAACCTCAGCAATGGATACGTCAAGTCAAGAGCGAAGGGAGTCGGCCAAATCGTCTGAATCTATACAAGGGAACAGCGCAAGTTAAACAATAACGCTATGCAGGGCGAAAGTGGACTTGGGAAAGTTTGTGTGTGTTAGTGGAAATGAGGGGCTTGGCTCTGCTTTTATAGGATGTCAGGAGGCCATTCCTATGGCCTCAGGATTGGGCTGAAAACACCAGCGCGAAGGGAGGGGGTGGACGTGAACAGAGGCAATACTAATAGAGGAGAATATCCGGGTTCCAGGAAGCAGTTCAGAGGAAGAACAAGCGATCACTGGAACAAGAGGTTTGTTGTTCTAGAGGCAATACTGTGCCGGTGAGTGGGAGGGAGGAATTGCAAGCGTTTGAGGTTAGCGGTGGTGACATTAGTTATCGCATCAGAGGGGGAGGGGGAGGCAATAGCAAGTAGCTCTTGAAAACGTTGCCTCTTGATGTAGTTGGGGCGGTTGGAAGGATTGTGGGAAAAGGCGATTAAAAGGCAAGATAGGCGAACGGGGGTAGAGAAAATATTCAAGCACCACTTGAGTGGTACTTGGCCGGGGACTAGTTTTAACACCAGTGTGCATTCGACTGGAAACAAAAGGGGCATCAGGAACAGAATTTTCGGAGAAAGGGGGCTCGGACACATGGATCAGAGGACGAGGGAGCAGCCTTTCGTAAGAGGGATACAATTGGATTCGGTCTAGCAGGAATTTACTGGAAATAGACGTGGAGAATGTCCAACTTGTTCAAATCGAAAGAACAATCATCAGCACCATCATCATCATCATCATCATCATCATCATCGTCGTCGTCGTCGTCGTCGTCTTCCTCTTCTCAAATTGAAGTACACCTGATAGTCATCTCGTTGCTTCTATATTGGTTGCTTAGGAAATGCTGCCTGGACAGTCAACATACTGTATCAGAATTTGTGGATTCCATACGTTGCAGCAAGCTGGGCGGCCAAATTTATTTCAGTGAGATTACGGCTACTGGTGGGATTCTCGCAGCTCAGTTAGCTAGAGCGTTGGCTGCCCTAAAGCCTGCTGCTTGCTGGCATGGTTTCGAAGCACAACCAGGCCGCCGAGTTTTTTTACAATTGACTCAAATGAATATCGAAGTTCGCACTGAATCTGACTTCTTTTTCTCCGCAGGATTTAATCCTGATTCGTTAATTAATTTCTACAAAAATGATAAAAACGAAGCTAGTGCTCATTGAAAGAAATCTAATACAATATTAAGATACACATCCCTTCTACCGTACGTCTTAAGAGGGCTTCAGTTCTAGTCATATGTGCATAGGAAGTTCGGTACGTCTGGGATGCCACTACTTTCGGACAATAGTATCTAAATGTGAAACTAATCGATTAATTTCTTTACCGTTTCAGTCGTGTTCGCAGGCCTACATGGAATTGATTGCCTAAAGCCGCCGACAAGGAATAGCACATATCTAGACTACCTCCACAAACTCGTTCGCAGAATTGCCAATTAGCGATAATAGCGGTTCTGTTTACTACGCTTGTGTTTCACACGTAGTTAACTATTACTCAGGCAGGCCTCCTTCGCCGACTTTAACAGAAGCTTTGCCTAATTGGCTGACCATACGCAAATTCGGTTTCCCTGCCCTGTGATGGAAGACAAATGGTAATTTTGCCCGAAGGCTTGCGCAGTTACCAGCTTGCATGCATGTCTGGATGTTGCTTTAAGAGCACTGCCAACCTATCGCTCGGGAAAGAAGAAGAAAAGGAGCTTGCTAATATTACTATGCCAGCAATCATCGAATAAATTGATTAGGTTCAGAGAACCGCTAGTTGTAGCCTTGTTCGGCGTCATTGAAATGCTGTAGATAACTAGTAGATGGTGAAGCTTTTCAATGCCTCATTCAGCTGCAGAGATAGGACATCCAGCGGAGGAATATGTTGGCAAGCAAACGCCTAATGGCGGAGAAACCTATTAATCTTCAGCAAACCACGGGCAGGCTATTCTACATGTAGTCCAATCACAGATGTGGCAGATAAAAGGGCTTCGTTTATGGATTGGTTCTCTAGTCCTAACAAGGCCTTAGGGGTCGCAGGATGACCCACCTGCATACCCATTGGCTAACTAGACAGGTAACCAATCAAAAATTAGGTGCCAGAAGTCGCAGTGGCCACGACTTTCGCACCTTTCATTTCACTCCTGTAACAATGGCAGAACAGTCGTCAACAAAGCACCCAATTCATAAGCACGGAAAAACCTTTGAAGAACATCATCGTGGTCTTTTGACAGACTTAAAAGCCAGCACCTCACATGAAGCCGACAGCAAGCCATCAGGGCATGTCGTGCCCGTTGAAGACTCCAGTTGGGTTCGCAGTCATCCCGACTGGTTCCCCGAGCTAAACCGATGGATCGAACATGCCAGTAGGCAATTGTCCTCCGACCTAACGGTTATGCCACAAAACTTCTTCACTCTGCAGGTAAGCAATATTCATGTTAATGTTTGAAACGTTTTTGATGTTCTTCATCTGTGCCAACTCGAGACTATTATATTGACTTTTTTTCTGTTAGCCCCTTGAGGTCTCCGACATGGGCTCGGGTGATGCACTCACCGCCATGAGGTTCGCTGATCGTCAAATGGCGAATCTACGTCATGAGATGGAGGAATCCATCAAGGCAATGAACGTGGGAGCAACCGATGAGGTGGCAGTCCCGACTGATGGCCCAGCTGGCGAGCTCGGTTATTTGACAAACGCTTATGAGCCCGGCAAAGATGGTCATGTAGGTGCCCTTCTAATAGTTGCATGCATCTTCATCAAATGGCTTTTAACTAATCAACGTTGTATTACAGCTCCACTTCAAAGTTCGTTACAACGTCCAAGACTTCCTGCCAGAAGACGTCGAGGTAACCATGAGGGGCAACTGCTTAGTTGTGCATGGAAAGAAGACAGAGGATACAACTGATGGTAGAGTGCATACTCGCGAATTCTGCCGTACGGTGGTTGTTCCGAACAAGGTGAACAAGGACAACATCCATGCTTCCTTGACTTCTGTAAGTTAATTACTTGTTGTGGCCGGTTTCATGTTGAGGACCTTTCTTAAACCTAATTTCTACCTCGTAGGATGGTGTGCTGATTGTGGATGCGCCGCTGAAAGAACCCGACTACAGCGTCTACAGGTTCGATGACGACCGGAAGCTTTGGATTGCTGCAAAACCACATGGAGAAGCACCGGCTGGGATGGACCTTGCTATCACCGGTAAGTATTTGCCACTTCTTCTACCCGATATATCTTGATTGCTTCCCTTTCATCACCATCCCTCACATTTTTTCCCACGCAGGCAAAGACGGTGCCGTTGTGATGGGTGATGCGGAACACAGAAAATTGCATTTGGAGGCGCCTGTGGATTCGCACTTGGAACCGAAGGACATCACTGTCAGGGTGGATGCTAACAGATTGCGTATCAGCGGTGCACATGCCGAGAAACATGACCAGAGTATCGGCACTGGCGAAGTCCACAGCTCTGAAAGAATGATTTTCTGCAAGTCCTATGCTCTTCCTCAAATTATTGACGCCTGCGCAGCCACTGTGGTTCTGAAGGATCATCGACTTGTGCTGGAGGCTCCGCTCATGAAATTCTGAGTCTCTATCCACGTTCTTGGCTGTTTTCCTGTTTGTAATACATTTTGGCAATGAGCTAGCTATCTTTCCTCAGGAGTTGCCTTCGGTTTTGTTCGTACGGCCCACCGACATTTAGATTGATGGAAGGGGTTGCGTTAGTGTCACCGGCCTCCTGCTTTGAACCTACGGCAGAGTTATAATTCATGTGGCTTATTTGTGTTTTTTAAGAAGGTTACTCTGGGAGTCGAAACGACTGTCTGTGGCATCAGGGGGAGTTGATAGCTTATTGAGAACCGAACCCGGGGGGGGGCAGTATTCAGTCTTATGCAATCGAGTGGAAAGGTAATCACGGGAAGCCGACCAGCATTCGAGGGAGGAAGGGGACAGTCTTCGTAGGGGGTAAACAATCATTTTGTAGGTCGGACGGGAGTTCCGCTGGAGAAGGGACGAGGAGGATTCAGGCTTGTTCAGCGGGAAATAACACTCCTAATCCTTTTTCCTTTTCTTCCATGTGATATTAGCGTCAGTAATAGTACTTGCTATACCATCACTCAGCTGCACTGCTAGTAAGCAACCGTATAAAATAGCAGTAGCAGTACTAGCCTTTGTTTCCTTGAAGTGGATGGCTATAGGAAGGTTCAGGGATCGGAAACAGGACTATATACACTTCTGGGTTTTTAACGCATAGTTACCTGTTCGCATTTCCTGTTGAAATTAGCGACGTATAAGCTACTCCGACCATGTATGCTTCCTGGGTATACCACTGCTGTTGGCCACGATGGTGCGCCCACAGACCTAATATGCTGATTATGCGGCTTATTTAGTTGAAATTCTGCGAAAAATAATATGTTCAGTGGTCACTAGGTGGGAAGCTAGCAGATCACACCTACCCAACGTCGCTGCATAACGTGACAGTTATGGTATCTGGTCCATTCAAAATCGAACAACTCTTGAGGTTATTCGATGTTTGCCACAAAATCTACTTTAACATTGCTGGAGAAACCTACGGACAGCTCAAAGGCACTTTAGTGGGCTCCTCGGTCTCTGGTCTAGTGACAGAACTGGTCCTACAAGAACTACAAAACACTGCCTTCATCTAAGATGAGCTTCTTATCTGGCATCGTTACGTTCACGACACGTCTGTTATCATTAAGACGATCATGCCGCAAAACTTACAAAGCTTGCTCACTTGAATCTTTCTTGATATAAAACCCACAAGGTAAGAAGAAGAGCAGCAGTTGCCTTTCCTTGATGTCCTCGTCAAGAAAACACTCAGCGGTGAAAGTGGGCCGACAGGTTACAGGAGTGCAACGGACAAAACACGACTTCTCCATTTTCACAGCAAACATCCGATTGATAACAAACGAAGCTGTTTGAGAAGGCTCTTCAAACCGATTCAAGCTCCTTGCAGCAGACCAGAGGAAAATGTACGCGAGGCCTGATATGTCCGAGACCAATTTATGTGGAGTGGATATCCGAGAGCGTTTGTAAACTGATGTCTACGCGTTCGTCCCAAACGGAAGCACCACTGAGGATATGACACGCTCTACCATACATCAGGACGTCTTAAGAAGCGACTGAGCGTATCGTTGTGACACTCGGTGTTGGAATTGCACACCGAACCAAAGCTACCATGCGTAACAAGGTGAAGAGAATTGAATTCCAAGGAGCAATCTGTACCGCATTCGATGCCTAAGTTGTCCTTTTAATTGCATAGGTCAAACTGAACAAAGGCTCGGATCGCACACACAGGAACATTAGCTAGTTGTACGACGGGGCGACGAAGTATCGGAAGTTGCAGCTCACACTTATGAAACAGGCCAACAATTCAAGTTCTTAGCCGTCAAGATACTCGACCGCGACGGAAACAAGACGAGCTGTGGGTTGACTGAAGCCTGGCCCATGGATGAGGCCTCCGTAAATCAATATATCGAATTGCCGCCGATGTACAGAGTCCCATACAGTCACCTTCAGACGTCCGTTAGCGACAGTTAATTAACGCACATCCCCTATAATTGCCCCTCTTTCGTTGTTATTTCTTTCTTCTGACGATCTGCAGACCTCTGAGAGTTGAGTGGCCTATCCGCCTTTTAATCACCCCCCACACACGTTTCGCCAAAATTAACGAGACTAAATAATGCTGTTAACTGATTTTACTTGCGCCAGTGGCCGTCTGTTTTTGTTCCGGACAAGGTGTCCTTTAAAAATATAAATTGCTAACCATACGTGTGCTTTCGATGAATTCTCTTCTGGCCTTTACATTTATGCCGCTATGTAACTAAACAAAAATATGGGGATGTCATTTGGTCTGAAGTTAGTAACAGACAGAAATTATAATCGAGAGGCCCTCTCAAGTCATTGTTGGAGCCACATTTCTATCCTTTTCTCTCCTTTCCAAGATTGGGAGGCTTGGTTGAGATTTGGACCACGCTAAATTGCGCTAGCCAAGGTTTGCATGTGGGTGAGTGGCAGCTAGATGTTCAGGCGGTGCCGGCTTCACTCGCAGTTCACACGTCGTGCGACGCAGGATAACACAGATAACCCCCGTGATCTTCTCTCGGACAAACCAGGACAGACATTCGCTCGTTCGGCTGCCCGTTCGCTGCGTCATTTAGTGACCTCTGACCGCTCGTCCAGCGGCCTGCCGCCAACGGCGTGACTGGTCATCCGGACGGCTTAGGCCAGCGCATCGGGTCAGTAAACTCCGAAGTCGAATGAATCAGCCGCGACCCTATGAGTCAGCTAAGGTCGGTTAGACAGGCTGGATACAACTCATCACACCGATGACGGCACGTCGATATGCGTACAGGTTGATAGCGAATGGAGCATACCCAGAATAGCCTTTGGGGACACAGTGTGCCTGCGACTTAGGGCGGCGCAACTTGAAAACATTGGTTATCTTGAAATAAGAAAGAATTAGAAGACATACCAGGCTCCAGAAGCCATGTTAATAAAAACTTTGCCGTCAACTCACACTCCCCCCCCCCCCAGTAGGCGTAAATGTTTCTAGACAGATTCACTCAAATAATTCCTTGGTATCCAACACAGGCTTGGTAAAGACTTGCAAACTAAAAGCAGGACTTAGCGCCGGATGGTCATTTGGACAGGCTGAACGACTCGATTTTTTAAAGGTTTGATGGCTTAGAATGGGGGTTAGCTGAAAATGTCTCCGGAATCGATTTTTTGTTGGGATTCAGCGGCCGTACCTACGCACTCCCTTGTTGCTAAGGCAGTCATACATGCAAAATTTCTTCAAGGCGAATTCTAAATGATCTCAAGTGTTTTCGGGTTATGCTGTGTGCATTAAGGCCTTTTCTAGCTCGATACTACCTGAAGAGAAAATGTGTGATGGACACATGACTCAGAGGCGTAAATGTCTAATCGCCTTTGACTTGTCTAGCTACCGTATGCGAAGGAGCCCTATTGTCGCCTTAGGTTTTTGTTATGTAACTTCCTCGCCTTCAGGCTAATTTACTAGCGTACATGGCTAATTGCCTTTGACCTGGCTAGCTTTCAGAGCCCCATTGTAGCCTTAAGTTTTTTATGCAACCTGCTCAGCTCCCCGTCTATTAACTAGCCCAGACATCAGTTTTTTTCCACCTTATGAAATTGTCACCATCGAGTCAGTAGACACATGACAAAGCAGGTTTGGGTTTATGCTCTGAAAAAAAAATGCATTGATCAACAGAAAACTAACATTCTTTCAAACCCGGATCGCATTATCATTCTGTCGTACCTAAATAAAAGCTCGACCGTCGTTTCTTTGTTGCATGTTGCGTAAATTATTTTATTGGGCAAAAGTAGCTTATGTAGACCCACTCATATACCTCTAGTCCCAGCATTTTGTCCTGCGAAAACTTTGGTTATGGAGTTTTGCGAGGTGAGGAAATAGGATAGACAGAGAAGGAAATTTTTAGAAGTGCAAAGTGAAAAACAGGTAGTCGAAGTTGCTTCCCACGGCCGCTGGGAGCAGGTTGTTCCGCATGTAAATTGAAGGTGTCGTAGTTCTTGCACTCGTCCCACCGGTTCACTGCAGTGTGCCTTCACCCTCTGAAATAGTGCTCTAATACAGCCCGGTTTATGCGCTATTGGGTGGTTGCTATGGGAGCTGAGCACCTGGGTTGTGTTAGTCGCCTTTCTATAAACCGTGGTGCTGAGTTCCCTGTTGCCGATACGTGACGACATTTTCGTTATAATTGAACGGAAGAAGCTAGCAGACTTCCAAAACCTGCTTAATGGCATCTTCCCCGACAGCCATTTCACAAAGAAGGAAGAAAGTGCCGGACAACTACCGTTCCTGGATATCCTTGTCACGCGCAAACCCAGTGGAGAACACAGCGGGTTAAATTTTCACAGAATTGCAATGCATAACAGCAGGCATCATAGATCACTGGAAATAATGATCCCATGATCCACACTACGTTAAACCAGCCAAGTCTTAATCCCCACGCACGGCCAAATATTGACCGAAGAAAAAATCGATCAGCCCAAGGCCATCCATCTGTTGACGACCTAGAGAGCCAGTGTCGAAAGTTCACACAGTCAACCACCGTTTCCCAAAGTACTTCTTCTACCGAATAAGCTCTACTTTTTGCCTTGTCCCAATCCCATCGATTATCTGACAGCTTTCTCGACCTGGAAAGAGTTCTTCGGATCCATCCCACAGATAAAGATCGATCACTATCGTTTGCCCGTTTTTACTGACCTTTTCACGTTCACTACCACTGTCAAAAATTGTCCAACGGCCAGAAACCTTCGGCACCTACGCATTAGCAGTAGAAGGAAAGGATGTAATCGTAGGTATTCTGGAGCCACGAAGAGTGATACTGTCACCTTCAGCATTAACCGTGTATTGACCATTGATAATAGGGAAATTGTTTGGGAATCTTGCATCTCTTCATTTTGAAGGCCAACCAAGGAAACGCCTCGCGATGACTCCTAAATTAAGGCTTCCAAGTTAAACTTCAACCAAATGAAAACCTTACGGGAATTAACTTTGTAACATATATCAACCCCCCAAGGGGAATTTGGATCCAAAAATGAAACGCCCTTGACACGAGACTTGGGTCAGCAAAATAAATTCGCATCGTACGGACAGTCTTGTTCTAAGGTACTCTACACGGGACGGGTTTGGTCAGAGTGTTTATCAACCTTTTCATCTTATTTTTGGATGTTTTGTTGCACAGCTTTCATAGTAAACACTCCTACGAGAGAAGACTGATCTCGGTTTCGCAAGCCTGGCTATACTGTGACTGATTTACTTCAATACATCTCGCAAATTTTGGCTGCGCCGAACAATATTCACTGCTTAAAGCATGACGAAAAGCGATCGCTTATGCGTTTAAACGTTTCAGCCGTCGATATTTAAATTGTTGTTAGCTGTCGAACTATAATCTTAATTAGCGCTGTGACCAAGTTGATTGCTCAAAATTGTAGGGAGTGATGAGACAGCCCCTCACACTGAACAGTGTTCAAACTTTCTGCCAAAGTGGTGGACACTTTATCAAGAGAGCTAAGCTGGAAACTAAATGGACAAACAATGTTTGGGGTCTGCTAACTAATTGGTTTTTGCGTAGCGCCTTCTCAGAAAATACGGGAATTGAAACCGGGCCTGAACCACCAGATTACTCTTGCAGAATCTCGCATGTGATTGAGTTTTAACAAAACAGAACTTAACACTCGATATCGGACGCATCCACTCCTTAGCTTATACTAAATTGACTTTTGCAGTGGACGAGGGGCAGTGACTGATTTAATGAGCGGTCAAGCAATCACCTGACTGCTGGATATTTTTATTTCTAAATGCCACCTCCTATGCATTGCAATGCATTGCTGATTGGCCATCCCTTGAAGGAAGCTCGGAGGCCGTTCGCCTTCCTGAACCAACAACAGTTATTCACCCGGAATTTTAGTCAGTTTACATGCTGATAAGGGTGATTGCATACAATTAACAATATACAGACCTATCAACAAGTGTTAAGGCTAAGGAAGTTTACCCTAACAGCTACGATCTTCCAGGCTCATGGTTCTTTAAGGTGATGAGAGAAGACAGCGGGTGATAGATGCCCCGCTGTCTTGGTTCTTCATCGATCGGGGTTGGTAGCCAATATTGTTATAGCATGGCTACCTTACTCGGTTTATATTTACTTGCTCTTAGCCTGGGATCGCATTATTCATTGTTTATACTAGCTAACGCATAACTAATCGTTTTATATTGAATATCATAGTGACTGCTAATGTGCCGGAAAACAAAATAAGTTAGACACACATTCAGTACGAGAAAAAAAGATTTTGCTCGCCGCGATGAGATAGTACACAGCGTTCGGAGCAAATTAGATTTGGAAGTTGCATTTCAGTCAGCGTGCATCGTCGTTTTGGTTATCTATCATGAAATAAAATGTCGCATCAACCTCTCTTGTACTCACAGTCGTGTAACCATTGATGTTGTTGCTAATTATCCCGATCGTACACCCGCACAGCATCCACCACACTATATTCGCTCTCATTCAACGAATCTCGGGATCACGGCGTAGTCAAGAGAGGGGGGAGGGAGGATAGATCGGGCGCAGGGTTGACACATCTGAATAGTCCGCAGACGATCGAGCAGGAAGTTTGCTCAAACAAGAAAGGGCAAGCCCAAATGCCAAGTGATTTGGAGTGTCACAAAGGCCACATAAAGAGGGAGCAAACTGGATCCTGACCCTCCGTCCTGCGAGAACTGTGTTATCCCGTCACTTGGCAATCTTCAGAGCCAGTGCTTTGAACACACCCTGAAACCCTGAAGTATGAAGCAGAACTCCGTTCGTGCGCAAAAGGCTCGAACGGCAGCTGATCCAGAGGAATTTTCGGTAGGGAATGGTGTTGCCGATAGAAGAAACTATGTGAATTCCATGAAGCAGCTCAGAAGGAGAAGGAGCGATCGCCGGAACAAGACGCATGCATTCCTGCCGTTTCGCATTCTGTCGAGAACCCTTCCTCAGATAAAACCGCAGAATAGGGTGATACATACAGAGATGAGGGTGATATGGGCACAGATAACGCAGTATTTAAAGTTCATGGCGGCCACGCGACCCCATGCACAATATAATTGGCAGTTACCGTAATCAAAACTGGTGGTTGTAATTGGTGCGATGATGGTTTGGCAGTACGCTTCCGAATCATAAATGGCCGCGATTTCGTCATCCGTGTTGGATTAGGGCTTGATAATCATACGACAAATATGATCGCCGGAGTCTGAGTTGTAGCTGGGCCAACCAATTCTCACGCGACCGATTCTCCTACTCAGATGAAGTCCCGGCATGGAATATGCAAACAGGAAGTCACTGGGCGTGTTGGTTGACTGTGGGCCTGAAAGCCATGACTCGAGCAGCTCGTGGTTGTCACCTCTTGTGAGGATTTCGGCCTCGTTAAACTTGAGAATATGGCCGGGTCTCGTCTAGTGAGCTGCAACCTGGGAGTCAGCGTCTTTCTTCCTAATCGCTGCTGCGTGTTCAGCCATCCGCATCCAGAGTAATCTCCCGGTTTCTCCGACGTTGTTGCTTTGTCCAAAACTGCATCAGATCCGGTAAACGACACCAGCCGTTTCCTATCGTAGCGGTAGATCTTTCGGTCCCATGACAAGAGAACCTGATAATTTGCTTCTGGTCTGTGTGCACCTCTAACTCCAAGTGGAATGAGAAGGCAGCTAACGACTTCTTCATGTTTGGAATAGCTCGCTAAACGTTTTTCTTTCGGCGATCGCATCTTCTACTTTTGAAATCAACTGCCTCAGAGTCCTTCTCTAGAGGGCATTCGATTGCAATCATTCCCTTTTTATTAACTTATTCCTCTACCACAGTTTAGCATACTGCCAGCCTGAACAGCCTGAACAGGAAATAGTAGAACAGGAAGTTTAGATGCCCAACGTTTCAGCTTCTGACATGAAGCCAAATCGCAAACGTCATGGCTAAGGATGATTTGCGCACTAGAGGGTGCTATATTGGTGCAATACAGTCGCTAGCCGAGCACATACCCATCATAATTAACAGCCCCGCATTAATTGACGATTTTTGCATTTGTTTGCTTATGTGTTCGCCCATTGGCAACTGCAGTGCTTTATCTCCTGTTGTGGGTTCGTGAAATAACTCAAAAATTGGGCTTATTGATGACGTTACTGTGTGTGGTTGGCAATTATGTTGTCCAGGCGAAGTCAGCACGGAATATGGAGGGTTTTATGTTTTTAAATAACCTTGGCTCTGCCGACCATGAAGGTTTGGCTAGATTCTGTCGAGTGAGCCATGATCTCACCCCTTTCCACTCCCTCCCCCTCAAAATCATCATCATTTTCTTCTTCCTCCTTCGCCTCCTTCACGGCTGTTGCATGTTTAGCCATACAAGTCCAGAGAAATCGCCTTTTTCTTTCTAGCATATTTGCTTTGTCTGTAATGACAACAGACCACGTACGAAAACTTCGGGCGTCTCCTACCATAGAAGAGGGCCTTTTAATCTCATTACTGTATGTCACTTCACCATCGTGCTAAGAATCAGTAGCAGCATTACCGGCAGCAGCGATGAACTTAAAGCAAATAATAGCCGCATTCGGGCGAACAAACAACCGTTTCATCAAATACGAATCCCAAGGATGAATGCAGGAGCTGTGGTGACAGGGCAAATGCATTAAACTAATACTGCATGTCTAATGCGTCTATCCCTTTTGTCTGTAACTGTATCGTCTGGTGCGTCTGGGTAAGGATCAAAAACGTCAAGTGAAGAAGATTCAGTAAAACGCACCAATTGTACCTCCCCCTGCCTACAATAATAAAAATGGGCTTGCGCACAGTTCCAGGAATGGTATATAGTCATGTTCCCTGGCGTTTGCTGCAAGGTCATTTTTGGTAGAGGGATGCCTATTTCCTTGACTTATCAGAGGTTCAGGTTGCAGGACCGCATCTCCTTCTCCTGGCTTGCTTTCAGAAACTCACCTTTTCCCTTTTGGCTTTGCACGAAGAAGCAACCACAATCTAAAACTATGTAAATGTCATTCATCTTCTATGTGCATATGACATGGCAGTTCTTTTAGGACAACATCACGAATCCATCCTACCGTCACCCTTTAGGTTGGTCTTTCGGTTCAGTGGCAGTCATCACCCAACACCACATGGAAAACGAATTCAACGAACATAGTAACAAGTTAGGACTTATAACCCGCAATTTTACGCCCAATAGACAGAAATGCGCATGTCTTCAAGACTTTCGGTTTTAGGTTCATTTACTGATTAGGTGAATTGTTGGATTTCCATATTTCAAGCTTGAAGGTGCATTTCGTCCCAGATTGCTTTGCACACAGACACTAGAATTAAACCAAGTTATCAACAATTCTTCCTCCCCATTCCTGGCTATAGAACTCGCCCTATCTGCTTAGTAAACTATGTGAGAATGCATATAGATCACACGATCTAGAAGCGTGGTCATGCTTGAATGCTATTCTAGTTAGTCAAAACTGCACCAATAGGGAAAGGCCTTCGTTGGGATGTGTCGATTCGTACCTAAATGTCTAAAGTAACCTGGATAGTGGTCACAAGACGACTGCAAGATATATTAATAAAGGCAATCTAGGTGAGACGCTCTGAACACTTTTCTGCCGGTAATGCCTAAAATAATTATGTTACTGAAACATAGTAAGCAACATATACTTAGTCATGAGGCAAACGGTTGTGTGATCACATCCTCGCATGACAGCTGAAAGGCATTAAATACCAGGGCAGGTGTATCCTGCATATGATCGGTGTACACATATGTGCTCATCTATATCCCGATCAAAAACCGGCAAAAATTCGAGCCTGATAG
Source organism: Ligula intestinalis (assembly GCA_036362985.1). Lineage (NCBI taxonomy): Eukaryota > Metazoa > Platyhelminthes > Cestoda > Diphyllobothriidea > Diphyllobothriidae > Ligula > Ligula intestinalis. The sequence goes on along the minus strand of JAYGXS010000004.1, from coordinate 59,051,954 downwards.
CTAAGGGGTTAGGGCGTTCGCCCCTGACCGGAGTGACGCGGGTTCAAATCTCGGGTGTGGCGGCAATTTCCACGGCTACACTGGAGTTGGGTAGCTGCATCTAATGAGACCTAATGAGGTCGAAATAGCTATAATGCAAGTCCCAATGTTTCTGCCGGTAATGCCTAAAATAACTTTTGCCAATTTTTAGGCCAGGCGAGGGGAAATAGCGATCTTAGCAGGTGAGCTTTTTTAATGCACCTTAGTCGAACTTGGCGCATGATTGATAAAAATCTACTCAAGAATGATTTGGTGCTATTTGCTATTGCTTTAGTTTGCCAACCCTGGTCAGCAAAATAAACTCAGTCTGACAAGTGGTGTCTTCTTTACGCTCTCTCAACCAGATCACATGATTGAAAACATTGTTTCGGTTGTTTGGCCATATAAGTCCAAATGGACTTCATTGACAAAATTGTTGACCCGTAACTGGGTCGATAAATTAAAGCGATAAAACGGAGTGAATGAAATTTTAAGCATCAGATAATCGATCGTTGCACATGAGCGAAGATTGCTCCAGACTTGTGATCGAAATGAGTGCAACTCACTGCAACCAGGATAGTTTGTATATGTTGGATTACGTATATCTTAATGCCAGTTAGGCGGTTATTTGCTCAGCTCGAATCTCATTTGCATTACTGAGGAGTGTTAAGTAAAGACTAGGAATGGACTTAGGCTGTGTGATGGGCAATCAAAGCTGATTGGATGTCAGCCAAGATAGACAGATGGCATCCAAAATGCCAATGTAAATAAAAGATTGTTGGGTTATCATGCTGCAGATTGTGCCCGCATTGTTGCTTTGTTTTGAGTGGACCACGAAGATGAGAAAACAGGTTCTATTTGCTGTCCTTTGATACTTGTCGAAAGTTAAGGAGCAAACTGTTTTTCAGTAAAAGTCGCCAGGGGAGGAAGTGCCGTTAAAAACGAAGGAAATTTGCACGGTAAATTCTTGCCCGGTTGTCACTATCAACCGACCCCCTCTAACACCCTTAAGTAACTGAGCGTCCCTGTGCAGATGATCGAGACATTCTAGATCGACAAATGGCGAATAGTCGAGAAACGATTATTTCAGTTACCTTAAACCTCGTCTTTGTTTCACGGGCTTCTCATCACCCAAAAGGGTTCGAGAGCTGAGAAAGGATTAACAAAAGTACGATCATTAAAGAAGTCTCCGAGGCAGTTAGGTGGAGATGTGTTCTTCAATCAGCATTCTGGTGCACAACAGATTGTAGGGAATCGGGGAGACCAATGCTAGCGTGCTCATCAGCCAAAACAGGTTCCTAGGTGGTATTTCCCCTCAATTATGTTGTACAAAGTTTCGTTGGATGACTTATCAGCTATTGCTTTTGCATTTTTTATTTCAAGCTCTCAGGCTGACTCACACTGTTAGCAGTGGGATCTATTCGAAATTGAAGTTAAGTGGTGCCTGATGTAACTCACACTAACTTTGTAAAGATTTAAATACAACCTGCTCTTCTTTTACTATTTTCAGTCCACTGCTCAGTTCTTTGGTTTCGATAATGATGATAGTTTTGTTGTCGGTTCAGTTGTCTCGCTTAAAAAAAAACTATTTTCCTGCGAGGGTCTAAGAGAATTGAACTGAGCTCTACTTAACAGTGTTTGGAATGCAAAATACAAATTGCCAATGCAAGCAAACATGCGAGTTTCAGGAAGTAATTGAGAAGAAGATGATTCGATCGTGAAATGAATGTTCATCAATGAGTATACTCTTTACTAGTCCTAGTAAGTACGATCACCATAATTTGCACTCCTAGCATTAGCATATTACGTCTAGCAGCAGCATCCTAACATTGAGGGAAAATGACACAGTTTTTCGTAAAAAGAGGGGAAAGGGGGAAACCGGGGCAAGCACCGGCGTGCTACGAATCTCAAACATGCATTAACTCGGAATAACATAAACTGATGCTCTCACCTTTTGTTGAGTTCGAGGGAATATGAGCCCCAGCGTTGAATTTTTAATCAGCGCTACCTCTGACTTTGAAAATAGCGACGGTAATAGTAAAAATATACTTTCAGATGTCTCACTAATAAGTAGTATAGGAATGGTAACAGTATCAGTCGTGGCAGCATTAATTGAAGCACGTAGCTATTATTGGAATATTTCCATTGCACCGACTGAAACGGTCCTCCTTAACCGAATAAACGTTGCGCAACGTGGTATAGACACGGACACTGCTCGGCAAACGAAGATCCCGACTTGGCGTTTACATGTGTTATAGAAGACACAGCTAGAGGTTTGATGGTTGAGACGTTTGACTGTCAGGTTACCAAGCCGGTTAGTTCCCCTTAGTCGTCATAGACGCACGTAACACAAGCTCACCCCGAAGATGTGTAGTAACATGGCTCCTATTATTGGACTGTTTCCGATGAAGGTGCATTACAATATGATTTATTGCTATTAGTATGTATGACTACTACTAGTAGCTGTCTTTGTATTGACACACCACATCTATCGGCAGTTTCCTAGTCATCGTCATCCTCGTAGTAAGACCTGATGCGGATATTGTTTGATAAAACTAAGAGCGCTTCTGCTCCGGGCCCAAAAATGTATTACTCGGATTAGCATAAATTCAGAATCACACTCTTTTTTGACATAACGCGGACGCGAACCTTAACGTTGACACAAATTAGCATCAACTCTGACTTATAATAGCGACAGATATAGTAACAGTACTACTAACACTCAACTACATTGCTAGTTGATAACAGTATAGGAAGACGGTACCCTGCGATTATGTGTTGTTTATCACAAGCTAGATGCTGTAGTAGGCCTGCAGCTAGCCTATCGACGGCAGATGACACTGTGTTACGACATAAAGACATATTAGAACTTGTGCGTGACCGTTCCTGCACCACCACGCTGTGAAGCATACGGTAGACATCGTCAGAATCGACAGTTGAACCTTCGTCGATACCACCTACTGTTTAGCCATTCAACGATTGATTACTGGTCGTAAAACGACCTGACTTTAAGCGCGTCAGAGGAATGGCAAACGTATTTAATAAGATATCTTAAAGCTTTCCACTCTTCGCTCTCATTCGAACAGTATACTTTAGTTTTTGTAAACCGGCAGATATTCCGGTATACTTCTATCCATCTCTATGTCATAAATACGGTAGAGCATAGCCTTGGAGAAGCGAACTACGGAGAAGACGTCATGCTGTGGTGCCATTTTTCAGTTTGGACCGACAACGAAAATATTCCACCGAGTCGCTCGGTTCACGTCACACTTGCGATAGTGGCGGATAAAATTTGGGCAAGGCACCTTAAAACATC
>JAYGXS010000004.1:59012627-59048520 GCA_036362985.1 Ligula intestinalis | reverse complement strand
GATGATGATGATGATGATGATGATGATGATGATGATGCTGATGATGATGATGATGATGGCGCCATTCACGGAGAGCAAGAACTAAAGTAATTTAAAGGGTCCAAAAACTCAAGAACTTCGAACTACTTATCTGAATTTCCGGAAAATTGACAGCAATGTTTGCTAGCATGTGGACGATGCTAAAAAGGGACGTCATAAAAACATTTTTTGAAGTTTTTTTACCTATGGGATGCTCCTTCACGAATGAACCATTACGATGAACCATAGGCTCTCTAATAAGAAGAGATTGCCCGTGATAAGTCTAGCATTGGACTGTTTAAGACATAGTCGAACAGAATATTAGTATCCGAAAAAAACTGCGCTTATTTCACCTAGCCTGAATATGCTTCAGTATTCTATCCATTTATTCCTGTCGAAATTTGAGATGGAAGAGGCTGCGTCGAGCTGCGCCTTACTATTTCGAATTAATGGTCTGAACTGTAATGATAAAGGTTTCAATCCGTTTTAAATATCGAAATGTGTTAATACTTATTAAAGGTAACATCTGCTGGAATTATTTCTTCTAGGGTCATCGGACTCGAAATTTGCTGTGCTTAAAGTGGCGGAACCACAGCACGGACACCAGCTATTCGATCACTACCAGGGACATTTTCTCCGTAGGTAATCAGAGGCGACAGTGAGTAGGAACGTGTGTGTATCGAAACCTAGTACTGTTCTCTGGTAATGCTAAGGCTCGGACACGAAGTTAGTTCAAATGGAATTTACGCGCTCGTGGATTGGTCACGCGTCTTCTCAAATCGCCCAATCATATCGTGGTATATCGCGCGACCTTCTCTGCACATTAGCGACGACCTTGAGGATCCATTGGATCGTCACACCCCGTCATCCAATTACAACATGAGCCCTGAGCTGCGCAGTTTGCCGGGTATAGTTTAATCGGCCGGCGTTTCAATTATCCTTATCGAAATTATAGTTCAGATCTCCTTACGGTCATCGTTTTAGCACCCACATCTGCGTATCTGCGCTCATTTCTTTCATGTGCAAGCGAATTATTCATGCAGATGAGAAAGGTTTACCAACACCAGCTTCGCCAATATTAAAACTGGTCTCTGATCTCACATAAATCAGGTGAAGCACGTTATTCTTCTGAAAGAATCAGAAGCCACTCCTTCAAAAATGGTGACCACAGAATCTGCTCAGTTTTAGCAATTAAAAAACGGCAATCGAGACAAAACAGTGATATTTTGCTAGTTGGGCACTGGATATTGGACGCCCCTATTGCAAGTTGACTTGCTACAACTTCCTGGGGAATAAGGCTGCAGATAAATGTTCGGATTATGGTTGGCAGGTTGAGGGTTATAATGTTTACGTTTACTGTTAGTGTTAGGATTAAGGTTATGATAAGGGCATAAGTAATCCCTGGAAATTAGTGTAAAGCCATCTATAGTATGAGGCACATATTTCTGTGACTGACCCTTTCATCTTGGCATATCTGTAATTTTATGAGCTATACGAAAATTGGATAACTATCCGCAAAAGCGACCTTCATTAATTATAGATCCAGCATTTGATTACGTGAACAAAGGTTCTTATGTAGCATATTCTTATTCAGCACTCAATTTGGCTAGGAGACCGGTATCACGTCAGCCATTAAGGTCATATTTTAATATCGGCAACGCATGTATGATCAGGAAATAAACAGAAAAGTGAGTTTTCCCTTTGCAGCGGAAATGGATGTCAGTGTTAGTCAGATCGGTGCATTAAAGGACAACATTTTTTCCTTTATCCCTGATATTGGTTTCGGACATCATGAGCGATGCATGCATTCATCTGCGAAATACCCTAGAAAATAAATATTTGAGACACTTGTTAGAGGGGTTTATCATTTGATCGGGCGCACTTTCATTGCAAGTCATCGTTCTGGAAGTCTACCCGTCTTGGCGCTCGACCTCTTGTTTCAGTGCGCCTATGCGGAAACTGTCTTCTTTTGTGGTTTCTGATAATCATCGATTATAGAATTCATCCTTTCGGGTAAACCACAGCCACATTCTTTACGAATACTTTCCAAGAACCTGTTCGGACACAAACAAATCTCACCTTGCGCTACCTGGAGGCAGCCTATATACGGTGGTCAAAGCCTGACCTATTTGAAGAGTTGAAGCATATGGTGAACCTAGCCTTCTCTTGGTAACATCCGGCTTCCCGATTTACACAGTCCCGTGCCCACCTATTCCTCTTAACGCCTTTTCCCGCCGTTTTACTTTCCATGTTGTTTAAGCTCGCTTACTTTACTAATTATTCTTCATGACCATGCTCTATGACCTTTTTGTTCGTATTCAAGTTTGCATTTTCTCATTCGTTACTCATACTATGCAATGACAAGTAGCAGCTGAAGAGCTCTCACAAAATTTCATGCGTCCAAAAAATTCTGCTGTTTTCGCCATCTTCAAATTTGCTCCTAGGAAACGCTGTTTTAATTTTCATGAGCTTGTGAAATTAAAGCCATTTCGGGACAATGTTGTTTGTATTTTGTTTTCCAAATACTATTACGTAAAGCTCAAATCAGTTATCTTAGGCTCTCGTAGGAAAATAGTTTTGTTAAGTGAGGCAACTGAATCTCGACTTCGGATAGATTAAACTGCTGACAGTGTGAGTCAACCTTGCAGCTTGAAAAAAAAACGCAAAAGCGAAAGCTGATAAGTCGACTGACGAAACTCTGCACAACATAACTGAGGGGAAATACCACATAGGAACCCGTTTTCCCTGATGAAAGTGCTGGCATTGATCTCCCCATCGACATTCACTCTCCCGTGCAACATAATGCTGATAGAAGAACCTGTGTCCGCCTAAGTGCCTCGGACACTTCTTTGATGAGCGTACGTTTGTTAATCCTTAGTCAGTCCTGGAGCTCTTCTGGGTGGTGAGAAGCCCGCGAAACATAGACGAGGTTTAGGGTTACTGAAGTACTTATTTCTTGACTTTTCGCCATTTTTTGATCTACAATGTATCGATCCTCTGCATTGGAATGTTAAGTTACTTAAGGGTGTTAGAAAGGATCGGTTGGTGGTGACACCTAGGCCAGAATTGGTCATGCAAATTTCCCGCCTTTTGAACGGCACGTCCTCCACTGGCGATCATTAATGTAAAACAGCTTGCGCCTTAACTTTTGACGAGTATCGGGGGCCAGTAAATGGAACCTGTTTTCTCACATTAATCGTACAGACAAGACAAAGAAACCATTCAGGCACAATCTGCAGCATGATAACCCAACAACGCCTTATTTACATTAGCTTTTTGTAGGCCATCTGTCTGTTTTTTCTACATAGTCTACGTTGACTGCCCTTCACCTTCGATTCCCCACCGCACAGCCAAAGCCCATTCCTAGTCTGTACTAAACACCCCTCAGTAATGCAAATGAGATTCGAGCTGAGCAACTAACCTCATGACGAACATTAAGATATATGTGGCACGTAATCTAACACATGCAAACTATCCTGGTTGCAGTGGGTTGCACTCACTGCGATCACAAGTCTGGGGCGATCTTCGCTCATCTGCAGCTATCAATTATCTGATGCTTAAAATGTCATTCGCGCCGTTTTATCGATTTAATCTATCGACCCAGTTACGGGTCAGCATTTTTTGTCAATGAGGTCGACTCGGCCGTATACGGCCGAACAACCGAAACAATGTTTTCAATCATGTGATCTGGTCGCGAGAGTGTAAATAAGGCATCACTTATCAGATTGAGTTTATTTTGCTGACCAAGGTTGGCAAACTAAACCAACAACAAATAGCGCCAATTCATACGCTAGTAGATTTTTATCAATCATGCGCCAAGTTCGACTAAGGCATATTAAAAAAATAAGCTCGTCAGCTATGATCGTTATTTTCACCTCTTGTGGCCTAAAATTGACAAAAGTGTTCAGAGCGTATCAACTAGATTGCATTTATTGATATAGATTGCAGTCGTCTTGTGACGACTGTCCAGGACAATGCAGATATTTAGGTACAACTCGCCAACACCAATGGAGGCCTTTCCCTACTGGTGCAATTGTGACTGCTTAGAATGGCCTCAACGCGTCTAGATCGTGTGAGCCAAATGCGCACTCACATAGGTTTCTGTGCACAAAGGGCGAGTTTTATTGCCCGGAGTGAGGAGGAATATATTTGTTGGTTTGCTGACGTTTAGGACAGCTGGGTCGGCAGTCCCTTGTCGAAGCGTATACTGACTTTAGCGATCAGCAAATGTAACGGTGCGGCTGTATGTGTTAGCTTTGGGCTGCTCGATTTTCCTCCACTCGCTGCTTGGCCCTCAGTGTGGATTTTGGCATGGCGTGACGGCAGTTGGTGTTCTGTTTCGTCCCCACGGTAGAGAATGCTCGTAATCCTGCGCCCTCTTCCAGTGGTTTCGTCACAGGGCCGTCTTCGCCTGCAAATCCTATCTCCGGTTTGACCGTATCCTGTCCTTTACTTACGTAATGGCGTAGGACTTTTTAGGCGGTGGGCAAGCCCAGATGTCTGTTGACAGAACTGATGTCTGAGTGCCATGCCTCAAGCGTCAGTCTTTCCGATTTTGAGGCTCCTCTGCTTACGATTGTCGCTCCTTGAATATGGAAGCTGAGGCCAGTCTCTCCGATATTTCTTGCAAGCTGCGAGTTTGGGTCTAGTCTCTGAGTCACCGGTTTGTGTTCCTGTAGGTTGGTCTGAAATTTGCGTGCTGTTTCTCCAAAGTAATTGCAGTCTCCATCGTTGCAACGTATTTAGTAGACAACTGCGGGAGTTTCAGAAGGGAGCAGTCTACTTTTAGGTTGCATAACTCGAGGGAGTATTGGTGCCTGAGGTCGATACGCTATGCCTACTCCAACGGTAATAGTCGAGAGACTGCTTCAGAGACTCCTTTCATGCAGGAAATAGCCCTCCAGATTTCGGGTCGCTGTTTTGCAGCCCATTGTCTGTTCACTCGGCGTTTACTTTGGTTGATAAAATAATTCGGGTATCCATTAGATTCAACGAGGTCCACTCTTTCGTCAGCTTGTGTGCTGCAATGTGTTTCAACTCTTTGGGATGTTGATATGTGTGTCTGCGCGCTCGGCTTACAAGATCTGTGGGCGCCTTCAAGCCAATCAGGAAAAGGTGCACAGATCGTTGGCCAAAGGCAAGGCATCAGCGCGACCTTGAGGCATCATGCAACCGACAGGCAGAATGGGCGGGTGCCTCGACAATGGGTGAGAGGCGGGCAGTCACGCGTAAACGGTTGGCGGGCAAAGGCATGATGAGTCCGCGGTAGTGGTGCTGACCTGAGGGCCGCTACAGGTACAACCCTGATGATTGAAGAAAGGTGGTATTTTCATAAAAGAACTGCAATTTCATGTGTACACGGAACCTAAGTCACGTTCGGATATACATTTCTTGGACTGTATCGGCACCTTTGTGCGTAACCTATAGTGAAATTTTGAATTCCAGAAAGCAAGCGAGCCGAAAGGGGTGTGGTCCTGCAAACAGAACCTCTGATAGGGCAAGGAAATAGGAATCCCCTGTAACACAAATGACCTTGCACACGTGTTGTTGTGCTTCGAGCATGCCGTGGTCACCACTGTGAGAAACGTGAGGGCTGCCATGAGAAACAAGACAGAAAATTCTGTCGAGCTGTTATGGAGGTATTGAATGAAACAGAGTTCATATGAGTGTGATCAAAGTCTGTCGTCCGCAGCCTCTTATGCAATTCCAGATATCTCCTTCACTTCCGTGTTAGAAGTTGGGACTCTGGTGACCACGTTTAACCACTAAATTGATCTATCACACGTTAGCCTCCCGTGTCGGTAGTTTTGGGTTTCGCTCCTACAGAGGTCCCGAGGAGAAGCGCCCAAATAGCAAAAGGACCAGATTGGAACATGACGCACGTTAATCTGGATACGTATCCATAATAAATGCCACACATATGAAGTGGAGGCTCGCTTTGGTGCAAGTTCACACAGCAAAAGTCACAATCATCTGGGTTTCCGTTTCCACGACACTCAGCGTATATCCCTCACTTTAATCAATATGATGTGCTTTTAAATTATCAAGGCGTATTAAAAGCGCTAGCTTTGAAGACTGCTTATTGGCAGAATAACACAGATCTCACAGGAGAGAGGGTCGGGATGCAATAGCTGTTTCTTAGTGTCACCTCTGTGATACGCTGACGCATCTGGCATCTGGGGTGGCCCTTTCTCGTTTGTGCAAAGCTCCTGGTCCATCGTGCGTGGCCCGGGCCTGTGTGTTACGCGTAGATGGACTATTTAGATAGTCCGTCTTCGGTCGTCGGCTAAGCTTCAGAAAGTCATTCCACCCTTACTCAATGGCAACAATCATTTTGTTACAGAGGATTTGGAGAAAGCAGCATTGCTAAATTCTTTTTTGCCGAGTTCTTTACCATCGAAACTAGCCCCACTCCTCTAATCCCCCTGCTGTGTGCTTCAAATCTCAGTACCCTTAATTTATCACCCGCTTGTATTCAACAAGAAATAGGTCGTCTTAACAATTCACATTCGGTTGGAACTGATAACCTTCCAAACCCACTCATCAAACAATTAAGAAATTTCCCACCCTTACTGAGTAAGTTATTTTCAGTGTTTCTTGAGAATGGCTTTTTCCCGGACAACTGGAAAACTTCGATTATAATTCCCGTATTTAAAACTGGTTCCCGATCAGATATTCACAATTATCGCGGTGTTCATAAAACGCCCTCTCTGGCTAAACTCTTGGAAAAACTAATTGCCAAAAAAATTACAGATTTCTGCAAAAATAATAACATTCTCAGCTCCTCACAGCATGGCTTTTTACCGGACCGATCTTGTGAAACGTGCCACCTGTCTTTTCTTAATCTACTTACTTCTCTTCGTAATGATCATTTATCTGTGGTAGTTATCTATTTTGAGCTTAGTAAAGCCTTTAAAAAAGTTCCTCACAGGAGGCTCCTAGCCAAACTAGAGGCTATAGGATTTCGTAGTCCTCTTACTGACTTCATCAGATCTTATCTTTCAAATCGACAACAAAAGGTCTTAGTGGGATCCTCCTACTCTACTCCTACCGCAATTTTGAGTGGTGTCCTTCAAGGTACCGTGCTAGGTCCTCTGCTCTTCTTGCTTTACATAAATGATATCTCATTGAGTGTTAAACACTCCCAATCTTATATTTATGCAGATGATCTCAAGTGTGTTTACTCCTTCTCTAACTCTACGGCCGCGTGATGCCTAGAACAAATTCATTCTGATCTGCACGCTCTTTCGGCGTGGAGCACAACATGGCAGATGGAATTCTCACCTTCTTAGTGCCAATACATGTGCTTTGGGCCTGAAATGCTGCCACAACCTGTTATTTTTGAAGGTTATCCAATGACTGTCTGCTTTCAAACGGAGACTGCACATTTATCTTAACACTGATTCTATTAACCTTCTATACTCCTCATCTTTTCCGAGCAGCTTTCTCCATGACCCCGAGAAAGGACCATCGGGAATTTAGGAGATCCGCTTGAAACTATTCTCTCTGCCTCGTGTCCTCCGAGGACCTAGATGCTTCCATTAACCACCGCTGAATCAAACGAAGCCACGCGGAAGTACTCAGTATAAAATGCTGCAGTTTTGTTGACTACTCACCTTCATCAGACCACCCACACCTATTTCTGCTCTACTACTATCTTCCTACTACTATCTTCCTAAGAAGTTTTTTTTCTCTTGCACACTTTTTGAACATGGACACCCGTTGAACACTGTCTCAATTTTCACTGTAAGAGTTTTTTTTAACTGCCATAAGTTTTCGTTTTTAGTTCAAAATTACCTGCAAAACATGGCTAAATGTTGTCCCAAAAGGACAATTTCTGCTGACATTATTTCGACTTTCTACGTCTACTTGCACATATCGTCAAATTATTTTGAATTTGAATTTGAATTTTTATTTTTTCGAAATTAACTTTGTACAGATAGTGCCGTACCGGCGCTGAAAAATATAAATTCCAAATTCCAAATATATAAACCCTTGCACCTGATCCGGCCTCCCCCCTTCTTGACTCCACCGTCACCCCGAGATTAGATGAGTGAGGGCGAAGAGGGTGTGACAGGGAGCAACGCAAGTCTGCTATCATTGCAAACTAGTTCTTGCGAAAGTCACTGTTGAAACTGTCCCTCGCGGTAGTCAATCTGCCGCAGGTATGGGGTGAGATAACGTCCTTTTTTCTGTTTGGATGCACACATTCACCTCAGCCCCAAAACAGACGTGCTCTTACTGATGCCCGCTTACGATCGGGATAATTAGTAGCAGCGGTAGCAGGCCATGAGTACAAGCGAGGTTGAAACACATTTTGTTTCTAGATGGATGACCAAAACGATGATACACGCTGACTGAAATCCAGATTTCAAGTATAAACTGCTCCAGACGCTGTGCAGCTTAGATACTATCCTATCGCGTTCAGCAAAAGCCTTTTTTTCTCGTGTTGAATGTGCGTCTAACTTCTTTTTTTCGGCCTGTAAGCAGCCGATACCCTTATAAATTTAAAATAATTAGTCGTACTTTAGGTAGTATGAGCGGTGGATAATGCGATCCCCGCTAAGAACAAGTCGAGATATGCCAAGTAAAATAGGCACGCTTTAACGAAATTATGTGCCCTCCCCGACCAGTGAAGAACAAAGACAGTGAGGTATATATCACCCATTGATAATATAACTCATATCCCTTGAAGTCATGTTCATAGTAGTTAATAGATAAATGTAAATAAATATGGAGATAAAGGCAACTTCAGGAAATGCCTTACAAATAGAATAAATATACAAAGTTTTGTATGAATAAACGTATGACAAAGACCTACCACAGTACGACCGTTGAACTTTTATGTTCATGCAGACAAGCTATAGCGCTAAATTAGGAACCAAATGTTAACAATATACCAGCTTTCAATCGACAGGTGAGAAAACAGTGGTTTCTCTGCCCATTCCTAATTTTTTAAACATATATTTAGACGCCTCAGTGAATTTTAAGGATCCAGCAAATGCAGGCCTTCAAGCCTTACTTAGAATGCCAGTTCCGCCGCACAGGTCTTCTTACACAAATTAAGGAAACGTGTTTCCTTGACTCTGGTTCTTATTCGGTAATTCATTTGAATTCTCCACAAAAGTCTCCCATCAACAGAAAAAAGAAGAAGCGACTAGTGGAGCAAGAGTTTATTTTCCTGACGTTTCGGATTCCGTCGCGAATCCTTAATCATAGGTAATCGTAGAAAAGTGTGAGACATGCGCAGGTAAGGCTGATACATACACCGACTTCACGTTATGTATAGTTCTTAGCCGTTTGACGAGGCCGAAATCCTCGCAAGAGGGGACAACCACTTGAGCTGCGAGCTGCTCGAGTCATGGTCCTCAGGCCCCCAGTCCATCAACAAGCGCAACGATTTGGCGTTCACATACGGTGTACTGAGAAATTTCCTGAACGAAAGAATCAGTCACGTGGGAAGGACGGGGCGCAAGGACAACTCTGACGACAGCATAATTGTCGCGCAATTATCAAACCCGCACCCGAAGTGGACAAGAACGCTGCGGTAATTAATGAGCCACCACCGCACCAATTAAGACCTCAAGCGGTGGCTACAGGAAGTGGCAATTATAGTGCGCATGTGGATGGCCGCTACGGACTATAAATACCGTGCAATCTATGCATGCACATGTCTCAGACTTTTAAAGGATTACCACTGATGGAGGTTTCCCGACGGAATCCGAAACGTCAGGATGATAAAACTCTTGTTCCAGTGGTCGTTTCTTCTTCTTCTGTACTGCTTCCTGTAACTCGCATATTCAATTCTATTGGCAATCGCCCATGAGCATTTTCATAAAAGTTAGTGTTGAACCATTATGCAAAATACCAGTTTAATGAAATGGACCAACACGGGACAGGCATAAGTTATTTGGGGGGGGTCACTTATAACAAGCATCCTCCTCCGTTGGGAGGGGTCTGGTTACACATTTCGGTGCGGTTTCGTGCCACGTCAGTTTCCTGCGTCCGATTCTGCCTGCCGTGTCTTTTGCTTGGTCCTGTTACTGGACGCAGTCGGGAGTTGAGGAGAGGGTGCAGTTTAGACGATGCGCGATACTAACAACCGTTAGCATATGGCAAAATCCAGGGTCCAGGCAGCGAACGCGAAAAATCGATCAGCCCACGGCCGCAGCTCACATCACTGTCTGATAACGCCAGTTTACGCCTTGACAGTAAAGAGCCGGCCCAGCTCTCAAAAACGTCAGCGAACAAACAAACTCATTCTGGTGAACATTAACAGCATGTCTGATTCCTATCCCGGAATTCCGTTGCAAACTTGGGAAAAAGTCCGTGGTACAGCACACTGTGAGGCACACAGGGCAAGGAAACGACAATAAAACTGTCAGTTTACTAGTAAGAGCGTCATTTATTCCGTAGATTTGCTGATTATTTGGTCGATAAGATACGACAGAATGAGAGTGAAATCTGGATTTGAGAGAATCGTTAATGTTCTGATGGCCTATGTACTTTTGAAGTAGAAATAAAACGCTACCTTTCTTTGCTTCTACTGACTGGATGGTGACATTTTCACGAGCTGGAAAAAAACGGTACCTGGGCTAATTAATAAACCGGGAGCCGCGAAAACTGCATAAAAAATCGTAAGGCAACAATGCGAGCTCCTTCTCTTATGGCAGTTTCTGAGTCGTCCGTTCATCGCACATTTTCCCAGCAAGGAGTATTGCGCTTGGAAGGGCTTTACTGCACATGCTGTGTCGCGAAAACACTTGGGATTCGTCTTTAAGCAAATTTATGTGCATGGTTTCTTGTCAACAAGGGAATGCGTAATTTCGGCCGCTGTACCCCATGCAAAATCCGATTCTGAAGACAGGTAATACCCTTTTTAAGGCATCAAAGTTTTTAAGAAATAGAGTTTATCAGCGTGTCCAGACGCTCAACCGGTAGCTGCCTTGGCGCTGGTTCTGCTTTTATTTTGCAAATGTTTACGAAACCTGTGTTGGATACAAAATCTTGAAATGAATTATCAGCCCGAGGAATTCGTCCTGTCGCTTGGAAAGATTTCAGTTAAACTGACAGGGTAACAACTGCCACTAGAGGAGGAAGGGGGGGGGATGACATCAACTTTTTTATTAAGACGCCTTCTGCTCCCCGGAACGCCTTATAATTCACACTTATTTCAGGATAACCAACGTTTTCAATCCGCGTCACAGACACGTTGGGTCCCCAAAGGCCATCTAAGGTATTTTTCAGTTCAGAAGACGAAGATGCGATCACTGGAACAAGAGTTCTAGTTCCAGTGATCACATCTTCGTCTTCTGAACTGCTTCCTGGGACTCGAATATTCGCTACTATTGGCATTTTTCAGTTCGCTATCAGTCTGTATGCAGATTGACGTGCCGTCATAGGTGTGATGAGTCGGAAGCGGCTTGTGCAACCGACTTTAGCTGACTCATAGGGTCGCGGCTGATTCATTCGACTTCGGAGTGTACCGACTCGATGCGCTGGCCGAAGCCGCCTGGACGAACAGTCACGCCCTTGGCGGCAGGCTGCTGGACGGGTGGTCAGAGGTCACTTAACGACGCAGCGAATGCCGGCGGCGAGTGGGCGGCCGAGAGTGCGAATGTCAGTCCTGTTTCATCCGAGCAAAGATCACGGGGTTAATTTGTGTCAAACTGCGTCAAACGATGTGTTAACTGTGGCTGAGCCTGGGACGGTCTAAAAACATCGAGACGCCGGCTCGCCCAAATGCAAACCTGGGATAGCGAAATTTGGTCTGGTTCAAATCTCAACCAAGGCCGCTAATCTTGGAAAGGAAATAAAAAGCTAGACAACTTGCCCCAAGAATAACTTGGGAAGGCCTCTCGATTAGTCTTTCTTTCTGTCATTCGCTTACGCCCAAAGGACATAACGGCATCAATGTAAAGACCAGAAGAAAATTAATCGCAAGCGCCCGTATTATCGCAAATTTATATTTTGAAAGGACACCTTGTCTGAAGTAAAAACAGACTACCAGTGGCGCAAGTAAAAAAAAGTTAACAGACTTCTCCACTGCGAGTGATTCGAATTCTGAATGATGGTCTGGGGTCATTTATTTTTGTAACTTTTGGTGAAACATGTGTTTAAAGCATAAACAAGGAGGCCAGCACTAATGCTATCAGAGGTTCGACGCCATCGCCGCAACGAACATGCCGAGCTCGAACATGCGTGCGCGTTGTAAATATCTCCAGACTTCAGTCATAGACTTGAACAACGGCTAGAATGAACACTCGGGTGACAATGAGTGTCCTCTCGCCACGCCCCACTTACATTCCTGACCAACTATCCTCCACAACAACTGTCCTTCTCTTCTTCTTTTCACTGACGATTACATCTTTGATTTTTATCCTATTACACAGGACAACTGGCCTGCCAACAGTCTGAGCAACAAATTTTCTGCAGATAATCCTGTGAAGTCGAGTTCTGTGTGTAACTGGAAACCAGCCCCTACAGAGTATGTGGTAAGGCTAGGCACCAAGCGCGCCGAAGGAACAGTGGCGTGCGTATGTGTCACACGCGTTTGCTTGAAGTTCTGTGTCCTCTAAATGGGTCGAGTGGTAGGTGCACTGGTCCAACACGGTAGCCAGATCAGGGTATCGCAGGCGTTATTCGGGTCACGATCCCATAACAAATTCCGAATTGGGAGGGGGGGTGTGTTGGCACGCCTAGGGGGCACCCACGGCAGCGCCAGCCACTTGCGCCCGTTCCCGCCTCCGGTCCACTTGACGACCGCCACAGGTGAGTGAGGTGAAACCAACTTTTTTAAAGCGTTTCTTTACATCATCTGTTGTTGCAGGTCTTTTCTGTTGCCAGCTACTACATGTTTATCTAATATGGATAACAAACGAAACCTACGGTAGAAAAACTGTTAGCTTTTTAAGAATTTCACTGGTTGAGTCGATTGCAGGCTTATTTGCGGGAACTGATGTTCTGCTGAGTAAGGCCATGTTGCATCGACCATAAGGAGGTAGTAGCCGTTGAGGCAGCGTCTGTTGAAATCGGCGGATAAGATAAAACCTCCCAGCACATTGTTTGTAATCTCCTTACCCTCGTTGATGGACGTTCACTGACCGCTTAGGGGACTCACTTGTCCGGCTTCGCCTTTTGCCTCATTTATTGTACCCTGGCAGCAGCGGTGGTAGCGGGTAGTAGAAGCACATAGTATTGCCGGCCAAGACAAGGGAGACTGGAATGGCCATTTCTGGATTATTAGCCATCGTCAGCCAGTCATTCACAGCCCCAATTGGTGCAACACTGGACGCTCGAACGCGTAACTTATTTGATTGGAATCTAACGTTCTAAACATTGAGGGGATCTCCCTGGTCTTTTTCGACAATAATACCGGTCTATACTACTAGCTACTACAGTTACTTTCAGAGCCCGAGAAATGAGGTGAAGCGGGACAAGTGAGTTCCGTTAGCGGTCGGTGAACGCTTATCAATGAGTGTCAATATCTTCCCACCTAAACCGGCAAGACAACAAGCTCGTGGCTCAATTGTTGGGCATTTGACTCTGCTCAAAAGGTCGCGAGTTCGAGTCTCGAGTGGTACTTCACTTGAGGCTGGGTATGACTGGCTGACGACGGCTAATAAGCCAGAAGAAGGGTTCGTTTCTATTTGTGGCGCACAGTCAACAACGCTGTCCGACTTCCTTGCCCGCTGCCTCAGCGATGTCATACAACTTCACAGGCAGCTGTTTGCACCTCGCTGAGCTGAAGACCCTTGATCGACTTCCCAGCGCGCGAACACTTGCGTCCAAATAGTTGTGGCTGTTAAAGTGCAACCTGAACACACCACCCCACGTCCGATGCAGCAAGAGCCAAACTATACGACAACCCCTCCGGCACTGCACCACTTGCTCTACAAGCACACAAAAGCAGCTGCCGCTTCTCCCTCTAGCTTAAGCCTCGCCATTGCCCACTGCTGCTTGAAGCAACAGCCAAGGCCGCCGGACACTTGACACAATGGCTTACATTTGCGAAAATCCCCATTAAAAAATGCAGAAGATGAATTGGCGAACATATGTTTGTTTTCGATAATTCTCATCAGGCCTTTACATTTATATGGTAATGAAGTAAATAAATGATGCGGGTTGGTAGAAAAAAAATAGAAAGATTGTCAGGGCAGGAGAAATGGGGGTGGGGCGGGGCGGAACGGGGTCAAAATCTAATCAGCGTTAGGAGGAACTGGTAGTCGGTTAAGGTGCTAAGCTGCTGGCTATTGGATTAGCAGCTTTTGACCATGGTAACTGTGGCGCCGCGACGAAATTATTTTGGTCGCATAGGACCGGTCAGTGTAGCCTGATGGCGGCCGCTTCTGCCGTAGCTAACAGACGCTGTCCAATAAATTGTCCGACAATTGTCTTGTGAGTGCCATAACTGAAGAATTGCTGACGTAGCTTCACATTAAACATAAGTCACTAGATGAAGTGTGCGTTTTGGGAAAAATACCCCGGTTTGCGGTTTGTATGTCGAACTATTTACAGTTGCAACAATCAGGCTTGTGGTCTTAAACAACACACAAATGTGTATGGATAGGCAACCGCGCAACTAACCCGGCCGTGACACCATGGTTTAGATAATTGAACTTTTCGGTTTAACCAGATTATGTGGTTGGTAACATCTATTTCATCCCGTTAGGTACCAGCATCCTTGTGCCGGTGCTTGTAACAACTGTTCCATCTATCAAGCTGAGAGATTTTTACCAAGTGCCTGTAAACTTCAAGTGAGAAGCTGAACTGCAGTGACGCAGAATAGGTAGCATTTTTCATGGAGAAATCGCATGGAAATAGGGCACGGGACTGTCTAATTTTCATTCATATTCCAAAACCCTAGGTATGGCGGATTAATATCCATTGCAAGCAAGATCTCAAAAGGTGGGAAAGCTGGTGATCAACGCGAAAATGTGGATTTTCGGGCAATAAAGATGCTTCTTCGTGGCAAAGTAATAGTTTGAGGTTCGACCTAATGAGTTCTAACACAAGATTAAACTGCAGTCATAATTAGACAAAATGACATGTCTTAGTAACGAATGACATCTTGGACCACGAACCATAGCTATCACTTTAGGCAGCGACATTTGCGTAATTTATTTGCGTTCCCCTTCAAGACCACCGAACATATTGATTTCGCAGACTTTCGAAGAAAGTGGCCGCATAATCTGTATATTAGGTGCACAATCGTGTCCAACAGCACTGGTATACCTATGAAAGCATACACGGCCGGAATACCTTATACGTCAACACTCTCAACAGGAAACGCGAAAAGGAAACTATGCGCTAAATTCCCGGAAGGGTATATAGTCCCGTTTCCTATCCCTTAACCAACCTACAGCCGAGCCTAGTCATAAACGTCATTCCACTGGAATTTGGGGCACACAAGCAATCCCCGCCGCACAAAGTTCTGGTCAGCATGACTTGCCGTTCTGATCTGCATAGATACACAGACATTAAAAACAGCAAAAGAGCGCTTACTTAAAACTCTTTTGAGGAAAAATATTCCTAGATCCCTCCCGAAAGTAGCCCGGATTGGCATAGGTTGGTCTTGGCAATAACCTACCAGACAAGCGAAAGTAAAAGAAGATACGCATTGAAGTGATGGCTCACGCACGTGAACTAGACATCCATTAGGCGCAGTCAATAAAGTCAGATTAGTGGAAAGGCATGCTTGATGGCAACACTAATGGCACAACCGAAGACAAAGGTCGAGTTTGCCCTCCACGTGCCAAATTACGGCCAAGGGAGCTACGTGTACGAATGTGTTGTACTGATGGCTTATTCAGATAAAGGTACAATAAACAGAAGGGTTACCAATTTGGTGCGTTGTTGTAATCTAAAATGTATCGATATACTCAGCCCTTATCGACGGGGCTGCTAGTATCCTGAAGCAAGCCATGTGATCTGTTCCAGAAACACTAGTTGCAAACTCACAGCCCGCCAAACGTTTGGACCAGTTGGCCGTGGCTTCTTCTCTCGTTTGCGTATGCATTGGTTTATAAAATTGCGCGGGTAGCCATTTGCTCTCAGTACCCGTCGAACATGCTGTAATTCTACAACTTTGTCATCTGCTTCGCTGCAATTCGTTTCAACGCGCTGGAATAGCGCTTTTACGCAGCTGCGTTTGTGACCGATTGGGTGCTTGCTGTTGTAGTTCAGGACTTGCATAGTGTTGGTTGCTTTCCTGAACACTTCAGTTTTTAGGCAATCATCACCTCTGTGGCAAAAAAGGACATCCTGGAAGGCCAATTAGTTGTTTTCTTCTTTTTCCATCGTAAATTGAATGTCCGGGAAGACGGCGTTTAGACGTTCTTTGAATGTCAGCACCTGATTCCGCTCAATTACGACGAAGGTGTCGTCCACATACCGAGCTCGGAATTTCGGTTTGTGGTGTCGGAAAACCAGCGACTCCAACAGTTGCAGGACAGCCTCTGCTATGAGTCCGGAAATGGGTGAACCTATACGCGTGCCCTTCACCTGCTCGTAGATAGTTACGTTGAAGGTAAAGTACGGCTTAAGGCAGAACTTTAGGAGCTGGAGGACTTGGGCGTGCCCAAGGCGCTTCTCCATTCCATCGTACTTCTCTCGTAGGAGTAGTTGGCTAATCTCGACAGCCAGGTCCTGTGGAATAGAAGTAAAAAGGGGCGTGACATCAAAGGAAACCATGATATCGTTTGACAGGAGGCTTACCCATTTAAGTTTCTCCAGGAATTGTGTTGACGACCTGACTGTTGTGGCTGAATCAGCGGTCAAGTATTTGAGCCATCAGAACAGCCACTTTGTCAGTCCGTAGGTTGGAGTTCCTTTAAGAGATACGATTGGCCGGAGGGGTGCGCCCTCTTTGTGCACCTTGGGGAGGCCATAGAAGTGGGCCAGAGCCGTTTCTTGTGCTCTCACCATGCGTCGGTCGATTGACGATATTGCACCTGAGTTCTCCATTGCCAGCAGCGTTGTGTTGATCTCGCGTGTCAACGTTTTCATGGGGTTGGATTTGCATGGGACGTAGGACTGACGATCGTCTAACAAAGTGTGAGCCTTGTGAATGTAGTCTGTCTTGTCCAATACAACACTGGACTGCCCCTTGTCCGCCGGCACGATAACGAGGTCATTGTCGGCTCTGATTTCGTTAAGTGTCTTACGCTAGACCTTGGAGAGAGCGTCACGTGGTTGATGTGCCATGAGGGGGAACGACACCTGATGGCGCTTGAGGTTTTTCGTTTTTTCGGTTGCTTCTGTTTGGCTGAGAATTGATTCTACAGCCGCAACCATGTTGGCAGGTCTGGCATCAGCTGTGTTGAATGAGGCTGCATGCCTTAACACCTGCATTTGTTCTTCCGTCAGCTTTTTGGATGACAGGTGGTGCACCAGTTTGTCATCTTTGGATAAATTTGGTCGAGGTAGCTTGCGGAACTTAACTGCAAGTGCTGCCTCTCGCTTCGCCTTGTGTTCGCGGGCTCGTTCGGCAACTCTCTGCTGGAGCAGTTGTGTACCATTCTCACCCATGAATTGAAAGCACTTGGTCTTCTCTTCGTCGATCCTCTGACTGTATTTGCGAAGCCTCGCGTGACAGTCTTGAAGGATCAATCGGATCGTATCTCTGCCGTGTTTAAATTATTTGCGTCTCGCCAACTCTGTATTAACCGGAGATCTGTACGAAACACATTTCAGTAACACATTGTTGTCGAGGCATACGTGCCTAGCCACCGCTTGAGGTCTTAATCGATGCGGTGAGGGCTCATTAATTACGCAGCGTTCTTGTCCACTTCGGGTGCGGGTTTGATAATTGCGCGACAATTATGCCCGCTGTCATCAGAGTTGTCCTTGCGCCCCGTCCTTCCCACGTGACTGATTCTTTCGTTCAGGAAATTTCTCAGTACACCGTATGTGAACGCCAAATCGTTGCGCTTGTTGATGGACTGGGGGCCTGAGAACCATGACTCGAGCAGCTCGCGGTTGTCACCTCCTGCGAAGATTTTCGGAAGAAGAAAACAAGCAGCTGGCGTTCCTGGATGTCCTCGTTTACCGCAAAGACGATGGTGGCCTAAAAACTAAAGTGTTTAGGAAAGCAACCAACACTATGCAAGTCCTGAACTACAACAGCAACTACCCAATCGGTCACAGACGCAGCTGCGTAAGAGCGCTATTCCGGCGCGTCGAAACGCATTGCAGCGAAGTGGACGACAAAGTTGCAGAATTACAATATGTTTGACGGGTACTGAGAGCAGATGATTACCCGCACAACTTTGTCAACCAGTGCATACGCAAACGAGAGACGAAACCACTTCCAACTGGTCCAAACGTTTGGCGGGCCCTTCCGTAAGTGAAAATATTTTCGGAAGCGGTCAGCCGTCTTCTCACCCCACTTGGAGTTACGCACAGACCAGAAGCAACCATCAGGCGCTGGGTCATGAGGCCGAAAGACCCACTGCCACGGCAGGAAACGGCTGGAGTCGTTTACCGGATCTGATGTAGCTGTGGACAAAGCAACTACGTCGGAGAAACCGGGAGATTACTTCGAACGCGAATGGCCGAGCATGCAGCGGCGGTGAAGAAGAAAGACACCAACTCCTAGGTTGCAGCTCAATCGATGGGACCCGGCCATATATTCAAGTTTGACGAGGCCAAAATCCTCGCAAGAGGTGACAACCGCGTGAGCCGCGAGCTGCTCGAGTCATGGTTTTCAGGCCCCCAGTCCATCAACAAGCGCAACGATTTGGCGCTCACATACGGTGTACTAAGAAATTTCCTGAACGAAAGAATCAGTCACGTGGGAAGGACGGGGCGCAAGGACACCTCTGATGACAGCGGGCATAATTGTCGCGCAATTATCAAACCCGCACCCGAAGTGGACAAGAACGCTGCGGTAAGTAATGAGCCATCACGACATCAATTAAGACCTCAAGTGGTGGCTGAAGGAACTGACAATTATAGTACGCATGCGGATGACCGCTACGGACTATAAATACCGTGTAAGCTGTGCATGTATCACCCCATCTGCGCATGTCTCACACTGTTCCTATATTACCTATGATTAAAAGATTTCCGAGGGAATCTGAAACGTCAGGACAATAAACCTCTTGTTGCAGTGATCGGTTATTATTCCGCAGTACAATAATTATTGTCGTAAGACAGACAGGCGCACTGTACGATCCTCATGTTCCTTCTTCCAAGATACTCCACCAACTACGGGTGCGACAATAGGCCCACCT
The DNA here is from genome assembly GCA_036362985.1 of Ligula intestinalis. NCBI lineage: Eukaryota > Metazoa > Platyhelminthes > Cestoda > Diphyllobothriidea > Diphyllobothriidae > Ligula > Ligula intestinalis. The sequence goes on along the minus strand of JAYGXS010000004.1, from coordinate 59,029,267 downwards.
ATGCATCCATCTTAATAGGACTATTTTGACAAAAGCCAAAGTACTTAAGCACACATAAAAAGCCAATAATGACACTGACAGCCCGTGCGTATATCAAATGGAAAAAGAAGGATGATGAATGTACCTAGAACGAACATTATTTATCGTAAAAAGCTACAACACAACAAGCCGCATGAATTACATCTCAGCCATAGGTTCAAAGCAGTAGACCGGTGACACTAACCCAATGCATTCCGCCAATCCAAATGTCAGTGCGTCGTAAGACCGAACCCGAAGGCAACTCCTGGCGAAAGACAGCAAGCTCATTGCCAAAAATTTATTATAAGCAGGAAAACAATTCACAACTTTGATAAAGACTCAGAATTTCATGAGTGGAGCCTCCAGCACAAGTCGATGATCCTTCAGAACCGCAGTGACTGAGCAGGCGTCAATGGTTTGAGGAAGAGCAAATGACTTGCAGAAACGCATTCTTTCAGAGCTGTGGACTTCACCAGTGCCGATACTCTGGTCATGTTTCTCGGCATGAGCACCGCTGATACGCACACTGTCGGCATCCATCCTGATGGTGATGTCCTTCGGCTCCAAGTGCGAATCCACAGGCACCTCCAAATGTAATTTCCTGTGTTCCGCATCACCCATCACAACGGCACCATCATCGCCTGCGTGAGTAAGATTGGGGGACGGTGATGAATGAGAAGCAATTAAGATATATATCGGGTAAAAGAAGTGGCAAAGACTTACCGGTAATAGAAAGTTCCATTCCAGCGGGCGCTTCTGTATGCGGTTTTGCGGTAACACAAAGTTTGCGGTCGTCATCGAACCTGTAGATGCTGTAGTCGGGTTCTTTTAGTGGCGCATCCACTATCAGTACACCATCCTGCGATGCAGAAAACAAGTTTAAGAATGGTCCCAAGATGAGACTCCACACAGTAGGTCATTCACTCACAGACGTCAAGGTAGCATGAAATTCATCCTTGTTCACTTTGTTCGGAACAACCACCGTACGACAGAATTCGCGAGTACGCACCCCACCATCAGCCACGTCATCCGTCTTCGTCCCATGAACAACTAACCAGTTGCCTCTCATGGTTACCTCAACATCTTCTGGCAGGAAGTCTTGGACATTGTAACGAACCTTGAAGTGGAGCTGTAAAACAAGGCTGATTGGTTAGACGCCGTTTAATGAAGACACATGTAACTATTAGAAAGGCACCTACATGACCATCTCTGGCGGGCTCATAAGCATTTGTCAAATAACCGAGCTCGCCAGCCGGGCCATCACTTGGGACTGCCACCTCATCGGTTGCTCTCACGCTCATGGCCTTGATGGATTCCTCCAACTCATGACGTAGCTTCTCCATATGCCGATCAACGAACCTCATGGCGTTGAGTGCATCACCCGAGCCCATGTCGGAGACCTCAAGGGGCTAACAAAAAAAAATTCAATGTAATAGTCTCGAGTTGGCACAGATGACGAACATAAAAACCGTCTAAAACATTGATATGAATAGTGCTTACCTGCAGAGTGAAGAAGTTTTGAGGCATAACAGTTAGGTCGGAGGTAATTCGTCTACTTGCGTGGTCGACCCATCTGTTTAGCTGAGGGAACCAGTTGGGATGACTGCGAACCCAACTGGAGTCTTCAACGGGCACAACATGTGTTGATGGCTTGCTGTCGGCTTCATGTGACGTGCTTGCTTTTAAATCTGTCACGAGACCACGATGATGCTCCTCAAAGGTTTTTCCGTGCTTTTGAATTGGGTGCTTCTTGGACGACTGTTCCGACATTGTTACAGGAATCAAATGAAGGGTGCGGAAGTCTAAATGCTGGTAGGTTGTGTACCTCTCTACCGATTGGCTACCACTCTGGTTGGCCAATGAGCTTGCAGGTGAAGCTCTGTGTGACCCCAGGGCGTGAGAGAGCACTAGGTGCCGCAGAGCTGACTACTGTGACCGTGACTTGCTGATAATCAATAAGCTGTCCCTCCGGCGGGCGCTTACTTGCCACCAAAGCTCTCCGCTGGATGTTCCATCTTTGTAGCCGATCGAGGTATGCAAAAGCTTCATCATCTACTCGTAAGCTACCGCATTTTAGTGTCGCAGGACATCTATGCAGCTAACAGTTCCCCGAACCTATTTTTATTGAACCAAAGGTTGCCGTCATATAAAAGGAAGACTACCATGTCCATCAGTCAATCATACCAGGAGGATTCCAGGTCCTTTAAAGCAACATCCGGACATGTTTTCAGTCCGTTGACTTCGATCTTCTTGGGCTTGTCATAATAACGGGTCTGGGGATGTGCGGAGAGCGCAAATCTGCCACTAATATAAACTATTTTACGCCTAAGTCAGCATCACTGCGCCCACCCTGTTGTAAGTCCCACAGGGGAGCTCGATGGAAACGACAGTTGAACTCTCATCTGGTACCTCAGCTGTCAGTGTGATGAAACATTCAAAGTATGCTCTGGCTTGTGACGCCTATTTGCCATGAGTGGTTTCACAGTCCGAAGGGCGGAGTTGGTCATTGTCGCCCAAGTCAAGCGAACATGGCAGAAGACTGACACGGAGAGCGATTGGAGAGGTGGCGCCTTCCCTCGAGGCAGCATCAATCATTGCACTCAAACAAAACACTACTGACGTTCAACTGAGGATAAACCATGACTGTGTGAAACCATGCGCTCGTTCGAACAGACAACAAGCAGCAGTAGCGAAGACTATTTTCATGTCCAGCGGAATGACACGAGCTTGCATGCCTCTCGGAGTACTGGTTAGTGAAGTACTCAGATATATACGAGTACGGACGGATGGTCATAGCTGATAATTTATGTGCGCTATCGAAAACAATACCCTAGCAAGCTTTAGTCGAGATGTTGACGTTCAAGAGGGTTGGAGAAAACGTTGCTGCTACCTCAAATTCGAAAATATCAGCATTTCAGGACATTAATTATAATTCATCTTCTGCTCACCGAAATAAATTTGAAGATTTGCTGACGTTTCGGACAGCTGGGCCGGCTATCCTATGTCAAAGCGAATACTGCATTTCATCGAACAGCAGTTTAAAGTTGCGGCTGTAAGTGCTGGCCTTGGGCTGATCGATTGTTCTCCGTTCGTTGTCTGGTCTTGCGTGTGGATTTTGGCTTGGCGTGACGGAGACTAGACCCTAACTCGCAGTTTGCCACGCATATCGGAGAAACTGGCCACGACTTCGATATTCAAGGAACGACCACCATAGCCTGAGGAGCCTCCAAAGCTGAAAGACTGAGGCATGGTACTCAAACGCCAATTCTGTCAACAGGCATCTGGACCTCCTGTGGCCTAAAAAGTACTGCGTTATTACGTAAATAAAGGACAGGGCACGGTCAAACCGAAGTCAGGATTTGCAGACGAAGACGGCCCTGTTACGAAACCACCGGAAGATCAAGCAGGATTACCAACATCATCTACCGTGGGGACAGAACAGAACACCAATGGCCGTCATGCCAAGCCAAAATCCACATGCAAGGCCAGACAGCTGTCATCAATACTTAAGAAAGGCTCCAAAATCCATAGGCCCCTGACCAAGGCTCACCTAGATAGTCTGAAGGAGCTGCGCCGAAATGAAAACATATTAATTACAAGACCGGACAAGGGTTCGGGGATTGTGTTGATGAACAAGACAGATTATGTGACAAAACTTGAAGAAATATTATCAAATCGCACAAAATTTTCACAATCCGATAAAGACAAGAACAGGACTGAAGCTGTTGAAGACAAACTGACAAAGTTACTAAAAGAGCTGCACTTTCACGACTTTTCAATCGTAGAAATGGGAATTTTCGCTGAACTAAAACGGAGAAAAATCGATCAGCCCAAGGCCAGCACTTACAGCCGCAACTTTAAACTGCTGATCGATAAAGTCAGTATTAGCTTTGACAAAGGGCAGCCGGCCCAGCTGTCCGAAACGTCAGCAAATCTTCAAATTTATTCCGGGGAGCAGAATATGAATTATAATAGTTGCTGCTACCGCTCTTAAAATGTCTGTATTGATTCAGTTGACTATTTATTTATTAACTAAGAACTTATGGCTGAAGGAAAGTTCGTGCAAATTTTGTTTATAAATAATTCACCCTAAAATCGTCGGAAAATTATATTAGGTGGCAGATGTATTGGCTGTTCAAAGGTCGTAAACTTCCTTTACAATCCATATAACACAATCTATGCATCAGACCTTGAGGGATCCCATAACCTAGGAGTTAAATGTCCACCTAGTGCTACACAGGTAGCTTCTCTTAAGCACACATTGAAAACAACTTTGGTACGCATATGGGGAATCGTAATTACATGCGAATGAAATAATCTGGTCAATCAGAGATCATATTAGTGCTCTGCGGAACAAGATTTTGTGTTCGCTGACGCTACTGACAGGCGGGCCGGCTCTCCTTTGTCAAAACGTAAACTCTTATTATCGATCAGCCAATTGAAAGTGTCGCTGTAATTGTCGGCCGTAGGCTGATCGATTTTTTTGTTCGCTGCCTTGTCCCTCGTGCGTGTTTTGACGCGCGCACGTGACATGCCAAGATTCACACGAGGGGCAAAGCAAGAAAAAAATCCATCATTCCGCTGCCGATAATTACAGCCACACTTTGAAATTGCTGATTGATAATAGGAGCTTTCGCTTTGACAAAGGAGAACCGGTCCAGCTCTGAGAAATGTCAGCGAGCACGAAAACTAATTCCGGTGAGCACTAATCTGAACTGTGATTCTTATCCCGGAATTCTTTTACAAACTTAATCTGGTCAATCACAATCAAAGCGTTACCACTGAGTAGTATGGAATTAGAAAGTGGCGTTTCTCCTCATCGTTTGTTTAAGTATGTTTGTTTATGTATTTTAAAGTGGCACCTGGCTTCGGATAAATACTCCGAGTCCGCGAACCGTCTGGATCTCATTATTTGTACCTAGAATGGTACGTCTAGAGCATATTCAAAAGATAACAAAGTATGATAGCGGACTACCTGTAAATCATGGAGGCCGATAAAGCCGTAAACATGGGAATAGGAGCCCCCTCTACTTAACACAGACGATCTTGCACCAACTCCTATGGAGATTAAGCTTAAGGCTCAGTTTAGAGTTGCAGTCAAGGTGAGGTCATGGGAGCAGGTACCCCTTCCTGGACTTGAGCACAAGGCCAACTATAGTATGGGAGAGATTCGTTTACCGTGATATGTTTAAACCACATTCTGGTAGTCTGTTCTTATTTTTTAGCATTACTATTGGCAAACGCTCGCACCTTCCTAGGATATTTGCAAATTCTCTGAGAGAATCTAATGTCAAAAGCTGCTAATCCGACAGCCAGCGGCTTAACACCTCAACCGACTACCAGCTCCCCCTAACGCTGATCAAATGTTGACCCCGTTTCGACCCCCCCCCCATTTTCCCTCCCCTGACAACCGTCCTTTTTCTACTAACCCGCATAGTCCATTTACTTAATTACCCTATAAATGTAAAGGCCTGATGAGAATTATCGAAAACAAACGTATGTTCGCCAATTCATCTTCAGAATCTAATATGGAGAGGGTGGTACTAATGATGATGTAGTGCTCTACACACGCAGCCACTGACTTCACCGAAAACAATAATTATTGGGAATAACACTCCTTACCAATATTGTCCTGGTAGGCGTTTCTATTGTCGATACAAGCGAAAATTAGAGTCCTAGGAAGTGACTGAAAAAAAGTGCACCCGACCGCTAAAACCATTTTCGTCTGATGTTTGTGATTCACGCGAAAATAAATTCGTCGAGTGTGGATCGGAAACGTCAGAAGAGTAAGGCTTTTGTCTCAGTAATCGCGTTTACTTCTTTTAAAGCTTTTTCTATCAGAAAATAAATAGAATCAGGTAGAAAGCCTGTAGTTGGCACCACGTCACCCACTACATGCAGTTAGCTGTTTAGCAAACCAAGTAAACCGCCCTGTTGATATCACCTCTGTGCACTGCTGAGCAGCACTCCTAGTTCTCAGGAGAGAGTTTACCCCAACAAGGTAACACTGAATTTCCGCCCTACTCAGTTCGGTAGCTTAAGTACCTCTTCTTGCGGCACTCCCATCGCAGCACTCTTCTTACGAAACCGTGACCAGCAATCTACGTCTGTGAGTCTGGAACAAGGTTCTGCAGAGGACTTAAAAGGCTCCTACGCGTGCCATCGAAGAACACAGATTGTGAATGCATACAAACTTTGAAACATCGGACCACATATGGAAATACTGAACACAGGAAGCATGCAAAGCAGATCGCAGTGTCAGTCCCAGCTTCAGCTTGCAGAGCGCGAATCGAAGGCAACAATTCACTCTCATAGAAAAGTGCTAGTAAAGGGTTGCTTAGATGACCCCCCTTCCCCAACGGGACGTGAAGATAGGAGGGTTCCAACCAAGTTGTTAATGTGGTCCTACGCATAATACCAGGAAGGCAGGCATCTTACACTTAAAAAAATCTAAAGCAGACAGAAAACACCAGCTCGGAAGTGGCCCCAAGCTCCTTTCGTATACTTGCGGAGTCTAAGGTTGGCGTCTCTGAAATGTCTGCTCAAGCGGATCCAACCTGTTTTATATACCCCAAAGTGAACAGGCCTACCATTGAAAAGCACCCTCCACTCCCTTGCTAACGAGGGTGGCTGACTGCAGAAACTTGTATAACTACTCCACAGCCACGTGAACACGTAAATGCCGTGATTCCGCTCTATTTATTCTGGCAGCTGGAACCCTGGCCACGCGTGCCACGACACGCTGCAACCTTGTAGATCGAACTGCCTCTGTACGCTTGGAAAACCGTTTCACACTGGACACAACGGGGCCCCGTGCGCACCGAGGAAATTCCGATCGTAACCTCAGGCGGCAAACTTGCAACCATAGGTCTCAGAAGACCACAGAACAGGGCAGAGGTCACAGCAATAGCCCCAGCAACAGCTTGGAAACTGTGAATCTACTACGCATTCACAACAGTTTGACCTCGGACGAGCGCCAAGCAACCGTTAAAACCCACGATGGCAACGCAATCGCCCCTCCCCTCCACAAAGCCTTAATAAAGTACTTAACTGTCGGTACCCCGTAGAATCATGGAGCAAGGAAGCAGTCGACTTGATTCCGTGCTGTATTGCAGTGGAAAAACAGAAAAAATTGGCATTCACAGTTTCAGGAATGGAGCCTCCAACACAAGTCGATGGTCCTTCATAATAGCAGTGGTGGAGCAGGCGTCAACCGCTCGAGGAATGGCATAGGTCCTAGAGAAATGTGCCCTTTCCAAACTGTGTACTTCAGCAGTGGCTGTCTTCTGATCATGCTTCTCGAAATGCGTGCCGCTGATATACAATCTGTTAGCATCCATCCTGATAGTGATGTCCTTGGGCCCCAAGTGCGAATCCACAGGCACCTCCAAATGCAGTTTTCTGTGTTCCGGATCACCTACAACAACGGCACCGTCCTTGCCTGTGCAGGAAAATAATGGGGAACAGTTATGAAGGGGGAGCAGTCAAGATACATATATCGGGTAGAAGAAACGGCAAATATTTACCGGTGATAGCAAGTTCCATCCCAGCAGGCGCTTCTTCATGTGGTTTTGCGTTAAGACAAAGCTTGCGATCGCCATCAAATTTGTAGACGCTGTAGTCGGGTTCTTTCAGCGGCGCATCCACCACCAATACACCGTCCTGCGACGCAGAAAAGAAGTTTAAGAAGGGTCCTAAAAATGAGATTCCACACGGAAGGTCATTAACTCACAGACGTCAAGGTAGCATGAAATTCATCCTTGTTCACTTTGTCCGGAACAACCAGCGAACGGCAGAATTCGCCAATACGCACTCCACCATCAGCCATGTCCACCTTCTTCTTTCCATGCACAACTAAGCAGTTGCCCCTCGTAGATACGTCAATGTCCTCTGAATGGAAGCCCTTGACATTGTAACGAACCTTGAAGTGGAGCTGTAAAATAAGGTTGATTGGTTAGACGCCGTTTAATGAAGACATGTGTAACTATTAGAAAGGCACCTACATGACCATCTCTGCCGGGCTCATAAGCATTTGTCAAATAACCGAGCTCGCCAGCCGAGCCATCACTTGGGACTGCCACCTCATCGGTTGCTCCCGCGTTCATCGCCTTGATGGATTCCTCCATCTCATTACGTAGCTTCTCCATGTGCCGATCAAAGAACATCATGGCATTGGGTGCATCACCCGAGCCCATGTCGGAGACCTCAAGGGGCTAGCAGAAAAAATTTCAATGTAATAGTCTCGAGTTGGCACAGATGACGAACATAAAAACCGTCTAAAACATTGATATGAATAGTGCTTACCTGCAGAGTGAAGAAGTTTTGAGGCATAACAGACAGATCGGAGGACATTCGTCTACTTGCGTGGTCGATCCAACTGTTTATCTGAGGGAACCAGTCGGGATGACTGCGAACCCAGCTGAAGTCTTCAACGGGCACAACATGCCCTGATGGCTTGCTGTCGGCTTCATGTGAGGTGCTGGCTTTTAAGTCTGTCACCAGACCACGACGATGCTCCTCGAACGTCTTTTCATGCTTTTGAATTGGGTGCTTCTTTGATGTCTCTTCTGCCATTGTCACAGGAGTGAAATGGATGGTGTGAAAGGCATGACCGCTACGGCGCGGGTACCTATTTTTTGATTGGTTACCTATCTAGTTGGCCAATGGGTATGCACATGGGTCATCGTGTGACCCCTACGGCTTTTTTAGGAATAGAGAGCCAATCCATGAGCCCGACATTTATATTGGCCTAAATCTGAGCTGAGTCTAAATGTAGAACAACCTGACCGTTGTATGCTGAAAATTATTAAGTTCCTCCGCCATTGGGCGTTTGCTTGCCACCATATCCCTCCGCTGGAATTCCCATCTCTGTAGCTGAATAAGCATTGAAAAACTTAACCACCTACTAGTTATCTACAGCATTTCAATGACGCCGAACACGGATATACCTAGCGGTTCTCTGAACCCCATAAATTTACTCAAGGATTGCTGGCACAGTAAGATTAGCAGGTCCCCTGCTACCTTCTTTCCTGACCGATAGGTTCGCAGCTCTCTTAAAGCAACATCCATATATGTATGCAAGCTGGTAACTGTGCTAGCCCTCGGGTAAACTGACCATTTGTTTTCCAGCACGTGGCGGGGAAACCGAATTTGTGTATGGCCTGCCAGTTGGGCAAAGCTTCTGTTAAACTTGGTGAAAGAGGCCTGCTCGAATAATAGGCAACCCGTGTGAAAATCAGGCGTAGTAACCAGAACCGCCACTATCGCTAGTTGGCAACTCCGCGAACGGGTTTGTGGAGGTAGTCTAGATATGTGCTATTCCTTGTCGGCGGCTTGAGGCAATCAATTCTATTGGAGCCTGCGAAGACGACTGAAACGGTAAAGAAATTAATCGATTAGTTTCACATGCAGGTTCTGCTGTCCAAAAGTAGCGCCGTCCCAGACGTATGCAACTTACTATGCACATGCCTACAGTTGCAGCCTTCTTAAGGTGTACGGTAGAAGGACTGTGCATTTAACGTTTTCCTACGGTTCTTTCGATGAGCACTAGCTTCGGCTTTATAATTTTTACTGAAATAAATTCACAAATCAGGATATTCGTTATTCATTTGACCCAATTGTGAAAAACTCTGCGGCCTCGGTGTGATTCGAACCCACGCCAGCAAGGAACAGCCTTTAGTGCAGCCAACGCTCTACCTAACTGAGCTACGAGGACCCCACCAGTAGCAGTAATCTCACATCAATTTACCCGCCCAGCTCGCTATAACACAGGTTATCCACCAATACTAATACAGTAAGCTGACTGTTCAGGTAGGATGCCCTAAGAAATCAATATAGAAGCAAACATACGACTACCAGGTGCACTTCGATATGAGAAAACGACGACGATGTGGTCGCTGGAAATTTTTTTATTTGCTTGACGTTTCGAAAGCCGTCGCGGATCGTTCCTCAGAGATAGGGACAATAGCGGAAACGAGTAATTCATACAATAGGAGTAGCGTTAGCACTTCCATGTTATTATTTTATCTGACATAGAAATATGAACCGCCACGGCATTACTATTGAGAAATGCATGCAATGGTCCATTGTGTCTAGAAACTAACTAATATGAACTAATGCCAGAGTTATTTTAATCGACCTTACGACCATGGTAATTACCGGAATTAATGTTCGTTACCAACGTGTCAAATAACGCTTCCGAAAAGCCTTTGGCTGTTACCGCACCAAAAATTTAACTCATTCAGTTGTTGGCAAAGAAACTAAATTGGCCCTCTGTCATCATTTCCGTCCGTTCTTACTGCGCAGCCCAGATGGGCACCCTCAAGATAGGACACGCGAAGCATTCCTCAGATCCATCCCAAAAAACATAAACCCCATCCAGGTAAACAGGCCGAGGTAAACGCATTCCTCATTTTTATTGTAATTGCGATTCATAATTTCAAAAGCGGGGCCTCCAACACCAGCCGATGATCCTTCAGAATCGCAGTCGCTGAGCAAGCGTCAAGCGTCTGCGGAACAGCATAAGTCTTGCAGAAGTGTTCAGTTTCAGAGGTATGGACTTCACCAGTGGCAGTCTTCTCATCATGCTTTTCAGCATGAGTGCCGCTAATACGCACGCTGTTGGCATCCATCCTGATGGTGATGTCCTTCGGCTCCAAGTGGGAATCTACAGGCACCTCCAAATGCAATTTTCTGTGTTCCGGATCACCTACAACAACGGCACCGTCCTTGCCTGCACATCAAAAGATGAGAGTGAGTGGCGATGAAGGGAAGCAAGCAAATAAGCCATATCAGACGTCGACAAAACACCTACCAGTAACAGCAAGTTCCATCCCAGTAGGCGCTTCTGTGTGCGGTTTGGCGGCAAGGCAAAGCTTACGATCATCGTCAAACTTGTAAACACTATAGTCAGGTTCTTTGACCGGCGCTTCCACCACCAACACACCGTCCTACCAAGAAAAAAGAAAGTCAACGAAAGGCCATAAACATCAGATCCCCACACAGAAATTCATTCACTCACAGACGTCAAGGTAGCATGGAAGTCGTCCTTGTTCACTTTGTCCGGAACAACTACCGAACGGCAGAACTCGCGAGTACGCACTCCACCATCGGGCAGATCCTCCTTCTTTTTCCCATGCACAACCAGACAATTGCCTCTCGTAGACACCTCAACATCTTCCGGCTTGAAGTCTTGGACATTATAACGAGTCTTGAAATAAAGCTGTAAAAGAAAGCTAACCCGTCAGAATCCGCCTTTATAAAGACTCGCCTAACCAAAAGTTGGATACTTACGTGACCATCCTTGCCAGGCTCATAAGCATCTGCCAAGTAACCGAGTTGGTTGGCCACGTCACCCGTCGGCGCTGCCACCTTCTCGAGCGCTTCTGCATTCAAAGCCTTGATAGATTCCTCCATCTCACGACGAAGAGTCTCCATTTGTCGATCCACAGCATCGAAGACGGAGGGTATACCCGTGCCGAAGATATCAAGGGGCTAAGAAGAATAGCGAATTGAGCGGCGTATGAGTGGCCAATAGAATAGAAAAATAATTAACACTCAAACTTTGGACCTAGAGTTGCTAACCTCGAGATTGAAGAAGTTACTAGGCATAAGAGCCAAGTCAGAAGATAGTCGTCTACTGGCGTGGTCGATCCATCTGTTGAGTTGGGGGAACCAGTCAGGTTGATCGCGAGCCCAACTGCAGTCCTCAATCGGCACAATATGTGTCTGCGCCCTACTGTCGGGTTTACTAGAGCTGCACGCTTGTTCTAGGCCGGACACCAGATGCCTATGTTTTTCGCCGAATGTTTTATCATCCTTTTTGACGGAATGTTTCTTTGCAAGAACAGGAGCCATCGCAAACCACCAGAAAGATACGGAGGAAATATGAGTGCTGCTTCACTGACACTGGTTTTATATTTTCGAATGATTGGATGCGCATTCTCTGTTGCTGGTTGGTTAGTATTTCACAGTACCAATAGATTTACGCCCTTATCGTAGCGCAGTCCATTGGTTAGTTCTTGATCGGATGTGTGCCCACCTTTATTGGTAGATGCTTGCTGAATAGCATTAGTTGTCACCGTGCGATTGGTTTTGGGATTACTTGGTTGGCGTTTCAAGGATAAGGGAAGCGTGGACATCCGTTACTATGACTAACCCATTAAAGCACATTTACAGATTAATAAATCTATTCGAATGGGACCCAGTCATTGGTTTGTCGTAAATTATTTGAGTTGGCCAATGAATCGAGTTCAAAATCTGTCCAAAAGGCTTTCTGGTCCAAACCAGTTTCTCGGGGCACGTTTTTGGCTGACGTGGAGATAATACTTTGTTTTCGTCCATGCTAGTAGGCATATTCGGCATCTGAATAGGTCATAGGTTGATTGTTAACAGTGAGCTGGACAGAAGTAATGGTTAAGAACTGACACAATACTGTGTTTGAATTCTGTCAGAGAGAAAATCATACATTTCTCAATTATACACTCTCGTTTTGTAAAAAACAGAATTGTCGGTAATGTCGCTTACTCCTTGTCTGAAAAGCTTGTATTAGATTAATTCACTAGGTCACCCTTTCCGGTACTATCTGAAACTTTATGGTATAGAGATGGCTTACTGTTCAGTCTTATTCAACTATCTTTCTGTTGGCCTCACATTCCGTCACTGTGGAAAACTACCGTTTGTTATGCATGCTCCTTTCAGGCGCAAGCATCGACCTTTCATTGGCTTCCAAATGGGCCGCTTAATATTATAAGGAGGGAACGCACTTACCTGCACGAGTGATCACTCATATGTACAGGGGCATTTTATCTTTAACTGAAAGCCTTCCTAAAACTTGAAACTAGAAGTCGCTTAGGAAATTTGTTTGCCGTCAAAATGTCACTCGGAACACGTAGCAGCAGAGCTATTACAGTAGACGTCTGTTAGCAACTCTGAAGTTGTTTTGAAATGTATTAGCTGAAATGTTGGATATTTCGTCCTCTATGGTCAGAATTTATAGAGCACGACCTCGTTAACAACGTCAATGATATTGCATTTATTAGGTTAACATTCCAAATGCCCACCTAACGTTTACTAATGCTTAGAATATTTCCTGAGGTTTACCTTGGATGTGGGAAATCTTTGGTTTGCTAAGTGTCGATTGGTGCAGGCATATTTTGTTCACAGCAGTAATTTTGTATAGCATGCGCTTCTTTTATCTAGGAAATTGCATGGCAACTTAAGCAGATGTAAGCTTCTATTAAATTCCATTACGTTTTTATAAACACATCTATGAACTGCAGGCCAACGCCATCGTAGAGAGCTTATCGCGTGTGTGAGACACGTCGGGAAGTCATGATTATTGGAGCGACACGTCAGAAAGTCACCAGTTACCTAGTGCGTTGAAGGATTATAAGGTTTAACCCTAACGGCTGTGATCTTGCAGGCCCGGCTCCTTAGATGATGAGCGAGAGAATTCATGGGAAGACCAGAGTAGTAGCAAGGATATATTCTTTTCAGAACGAAGTGGAGAAGAGGCAGTAGGTCTAGCATGGCGTTCGACCGTGAGGGCCGTGTGAGGGGGTCAACGACACTGTCTGCGTCCGCCCCACTGGGGGCGGAATCCCAAGTAAGGTCTAGTGGCAGCCACCGCCTTGAGGTCTTCGTTTTATGCTGCCTTGGAGGTGGTTGGTTAGACCGCACCGGCGTTGGCGTGTTAGTAGGTCGCGCGTATGCGCGTCTGGCCCGAGGCACACCGAAAACTGCCTTCGCGCGAGGTCCTATGATCTGAATGAGCCCGTCAGTGACGTCAAGTGTTAGGATGGCATCGGGCAGCAGCTTTTTTTGAGAATTCGCTATACAGGCCCTGGTACAAATTATTATAAATACGGCAACCGAATCCGTATCCAGTCTGGAGCAAGCCAGTTTGAATGACTGCACAGTTACTCCAGTAGAATGTTGCAGGTTTATTCAGGGATCTCACATTAATTCTAAGCTAGCATTGCTGTATACTGATGCACAAAGCCTACCATCACAAATGGATGGATTAAGAATCCGCATGCGTGACGTGCTACCTGATGTTATCATGTCAAAAGAAGTGATAGTCAACTACAGAAGGTTCCGCAAGTCAAAATGTCAGTAAGACCAATAAGGTAGGACAATGTACTGTAGGAAAAGGAACTAGCAGTGGACGCTGCAGTTACAAGCTACTTACAGTAAACAAGCCAGTTGAACCGCGTGTGGTCTGTGCCCGTGCGCGCGGCTAACAGGATCTGGGGTCAGCCGCCAGCCAATCAGTAGAATGTGCATAGCGCGCAAGACAAATGGCAAGACGGCCTTGCGGTTCACACGACCGCCACGCCTGCATGGTTCGCGGCATAGGCATAATGAGTCACGCGGAGCGCTCCAGGGAATTGGCCATGAGCGCGCGCACAGCTTCACAACGAATAAAACGTATCAACGCAGGAGTTAGTCTCCGGCCCGCCACAATCTCAATAACAGAAATATGGTTGTCGAAACATACTAACCATAGGGAACTTGCATTTTCTGGTGGTAAGGGCACCGGGTTCCCAAAGCTTCGATTTCTTAACGGCATATCGACCCCCAAGGACTGACCCTGGAGCTGATGCCCAACTGCTCGATGAACTCAATATATTTGCCACGTGGTCGAATGTTGCTATCGGTGGGGACTTAAATGCACCAACCACCGACTTGAACTCCGTCTCCGTCGATTGCTTTGAAAAGACATTCGATCAGTAGCTTCTGCCTACACCTAACAGTCTGCTTCTTACTCAACACATCACTTTTTCGAAGAGCGTTCTTGAGGATCAGTTGATCAACTGTCTCGATCTAACGTTCATTCAGTAGCCTGGCAACATTGACATTGCTTACCCCCATTAGGCCAGACTGACCATGTAGTTCTTATGTGGGACTAGAATATATTTTCCCTGCGTGCTCAACCGCAAGATCTCCGAACAAATATTTGGCGCAGTGATTTCGGGCAGATGAAACATGAACTTTGTCCTATTGCGTGGGCATTCACACACTCCGATGATATTGACGAAGCTTGGAAACATTGCATAGGGATAGGCCAACCACTGTCCAATCAGGCTTGTAAGACTAAGGAACAGACCTCGCTGGTCAACTGTATCATTCAAGAAGAAGGTTCCCACGAAGAAGAAAATGTGGAAAAGATCCCTCATTGATAGGACGCTTGAATCCCTCAAAAGTAACAAGTTGCAGAGAAACCGGGTCAATAATCTCATCGTCGGAGATCGATGGATTTTCAAAAAAAGATCTTTTGAACAATGTCATGGTTAAGCCCAAAGCCCTTGATAGTTATACTAGCGCGGAAGCCCGGCTTCGCCTTGGGCTTCCTTACATGTTGTTGTCCCTTATCTAGGCAAACCATATATGATAATTTCTAAAATTGATTATGTAGTAGAAGGTGAGTAGGTCGGACTTTATGAGGTCGTTTTGACTCGATGGATAGTATGTGTGTGCTCAGAAGGAGTAATTGTGCAGTAAGTAGCGACGGAAAATCGTAAAATAACTGGAAATATTCTTCAAATGTCTAAGTCTGATGGCTGTGCAAATGTCGTTTGCTCATGATAATTACGATATGTGCAGTGGCTAAGTCCTGCTTGATCTCATTGAACGTGGAAGAGCGCTGTGCAGCAGGACGAAGGATAGGGAAGGAATAGTAAAGAACCACAAGTTTATTTGGAAAACTGTAAGTGTGATATCCCAAGGAGTGGCGTTTTTTAACCCCTAAAAGAAAACTTAGCAGGTATTCAAATAAGAGTAAAGAAGTATGTTTGCGGCGCAAAGGGGTAGTTACCGCACGAGAAGAGCAGTATTTTGAAAGATGAGTAGACCAAAATTTTGGAAGAATAAGTAAATTTATTAGACAACCTCAAAAATAATGAGCAAAACCCCATTATGGGGAGACTATAAGGGGAAGAACAATATAAGAGTAGAGCTTTTCACCACCAAAAGAGAAAGTCACGCATATTAAAATAGTAATGAAAAGGTCGTTTACGGGTAAAACGGTACGGCAGGAAACAATGGGGCAGCATTCTGGGCGACTGCAGAGGTACATGAGGTATAGTCACACGAAGGTAATAATGCGAACCTTAAGGTAATGGAAGGTAAAGTCCCACACGTATGCTTCCGGATAAAAACATTTCTTGTAACCCCATTAGGAGCCAAGCCGTACAAATTCCTATTCCAGCCAACTAGAGATATCGCAAAGCGGAGTACTGTGGGAAAAACACGATTTTTCCAACCGACGTCTACCACCACCGAAATAGCGTCCACGTTTTCTTTGTGGATGAGCCTGGTTGAACTAACAAACTTTCGTCACTAAGTTTGATTTGGCTGAGCTGAGCGAAGGAAGCAGAATTGTTATGGCTGTTGCATCGGCTGGTATACCAGCGACGTTACTTCCTGGTGGCAAACTGCTCACAGAACCTTCAAGATTTTCCCTGAGGTTGCCAGATGAATGTACCGCAGCCAAAAGAATTGCACTGTATCCTCTCTACACCGTAACAACAATGATGAGATTACCCAGGATGAAATGGGCAGATACATCGGCACTAATGAAGCGTTTTGGAGAATCTTTGATTTTGATATCCATAAACGAT
>JAYGXS010000004.1:58980425-59002627 GCA_036362985.1 Ligula intestinalis | reverse complement strand
TCGCTGACGAATGGCGTCAGTCTCCAGTCGAAGCCGTCTTTCTTCCTGTGTTTCTTGCGAACGTCTATTAGCACTGGCAAGTCTCTTCTGCTCCTTTGCCCAAACTTATCTTCTCGCGGCTGCTCTACCTCCTATGCTTTCTAGTAAGGTAGCACCTGCAAATAGATTATTATTTTGAACAAAAAAGTTAGGGCAGGAGACCAACGAATTTGCAACGTTACCTTCAGTAGCAGGCCCATCATCATTGGTCATGATGCTTGTATTCATAATATCTCTGCCAGTGTTACTATTGTCCATAATGGTAGTCTGCGCGGATTAGAACTAAAGCGAACGCCTTTGTATGACAGGCCATTCATGCTAAACTAAAAGCTAGCCGAAATTCAGTTTGATTGGGCCAGCCGGACTATGAGCCCAGTGCGTGGCAGGCAGGCGCATAACCGTGGAGAGGGGGGGTGGTGTTTCATGGAACTGCGACTGCCTAAACGTAAGTATGGGGGGGGGCAAGCGGTAGCAGACCAAGTGATTTACGGTCACTGACTTTGAAACAGCTGTACAGGCAGCCGTTTTAGCCCTTGCTGCATTAAGAGCGGGGGGGGGGGAGGCGGGAGGGTGCCGTTTCAAGCAGCAAGTACATGTGTGTGTGTGTGGGTCCAAGCGGAAAGAGGGTTGACGTCAGTGAGTATGAAACAGCTAAGCAAACACCGTTGTAGCCCTTGCTGTATTAGAGGCGGGAGGAGGGGGGGGGTGACGTTTCAAGCGGCCGCGACGACCTGGACGCGATGACCCCTTCCCCACCCCCGCCCAACCCACGTGGCGTATTCACATCCCCCTGTCCTCATGCGCACGAAAATGAGACGCCCAAACAATGAAAGCAGTCAGACGCTCGGACAGTAGAGTGGTGCGTAAAATCCAACCCCACCTCCAAGCTGGTGCGCGCCGGAAACTTGCTTTTGCTTGGCTAACGGGGCTCTGGTAGGGGAGCAAGACCGGGGACCTAGCGCCAATCCCCTTTTCTCCACGAAACACGGAATTGACTTTCTTGACTTTCTACACTTTCATGAATCACAACTATACGCAACATACGATCTCTGCTACGGCATCCGCGGGAACTGACGCGCCCCATCCTCTTGGCATCGCGGGACGGGTGTTAAATCTGCGAGCTGATGCCGGATTGCGAATTGCAGGCTGGAATGTTCAAACTTTGAGGGATGACGGCGCCCAACTGTTAACAGCCAAATCCCTTTCTGAATACCGTGTTGGTGTAGCGTGTCTCTCTGAGGTCCGCCTACCTGGCACTGGCCACAAACTGCTGCAAGTACCAAGAACTGACTCTGCGTACCATCTCTACCACAGTGGTGTGTCCGACAACTCTGGACTGTATGGTGTCGCTATAGCTTTGGCCGATGAATTTCACTCGAGTCTGCTAGAGTGGGAGTCTGTCTCACCGCGGATCGCTTGGGTCCGTTTGAAAAGTGCCCCAGTCAACGTTTCCATCATCTCGGTATATGCGCCTACTCTGGCTGCTGATGACAGCATAAAAGATGACTTCTACGGTGACCTCCAGCGAACAGTTGACCGCATCGCAAGAAGCGATCTACTCGTCATTGCCGGTGACTGGAACGCCCGACCAGGTGTGTGTGACGCTGGAACCCGTAATGTGCTAGGCAAATTTGCTGTCGGAGCGCAGTGTGCCAACGGTGAGCGCCTTGTCAACTTCGCATCGTCTAACCGCCTCGTTGTGTCAAGCACCCGTTTTGATCATCCGCGCCACCACCTTGTCACTTGGTACTCAAATGACGGGCATACCCAGGCCCAAATAGATCACATCCTTGTCCGAGCACGCTGGGCCAGCTCGGTCTTGGATTGTCGAGCCTACCGCGGTGCTGATACAGGAAACGCTCATGCATCGGACCATGTCCTACAGCGGGCAACCCTTCGCTTGCGTTTGAGAGCTATTCACAGACCCTCCCGACCACAGCGGATCGATGTTGCAAAGCTGAAGTCCTCTGCTGGCGACGCCTTCCACTTAGCACTCCAGAACCGTTTCGACGGCCTGTACCCTGACGCTCGAGCGGACCCAGAGCCCGCGTGGCAGTCCCTGAAGGCCGCGATGTCAGAGCTGGCATACACCCATCTGGGCAAAACCCGACGGCGACATCGCGACTGGATCACTAGACCCACGCTTGAGTTAGCTGAGGAGGCCGGCCGAGCCAGACTCACTGGCTCCCCCACTTACAGAGAGCTGCGGCGCCAAACGACAAGGGCCATCCGAGCCGATAGGAACGCCTACTGGAGCGACTTTGCCACGGAAACGGAGCGAGCAGCTACCAGAGGTGACACCCACAAGCTCTACCGACTCTTAAAGCAGGTCAGCAGAGGTTCGGGGAACACCACCGAGACTTTACTGGATCGCAACGGTGCTGTCATCACTAAGATCGATGACCGGTTAGAGAGATGGCACGAGCATTTCTGTGACCACCTTAACCATGATCCCCTGTGATGTCTGACCTGTCGCCCAATGCGGACGATCCCCACCATCTGTATGAGTGCAACACAGAGCCACCCAGTGTAGAGGAAGTTGTCTCCATTCTCTTGAGGCTACGCAGCAACAAGGCACCTGGTGAGGATGACCTCCCGCCGGAGCTCTTTAAATGTGCACCCGAGGTTATTGGGCCCTGGCTACAACAAATATTTGCCAAGATATGGGACAGCGAAGTTGTGCCCTCTGACTGGAGAAAAGCAGTGATCCTCCCCTTGTTTAAAAAAGTTGACAGACGAGCGCGTAGAAATTACAGAGGCATTAGCCTTATCGATGTAGCGGCGAAAACATTCACGTCTCTTCTTCTCAAACGTTTCCAAACTGCGAGAGACCAGCGCACCCGCCCAAACCAGAGTGGATTTCGACCAGGTCGTGGCTGCACCGACCAGATCTTCAATCTCCGCCGTGTACTGGAACTGAGATGGGGTCACCAACAACCCACTGTTCTATGCTTCATCGACTTTGCTGCCGCATTTGACTCTGTTGATCGCAGTTCGCTGTGGAACATAATGAGGACGGACGGCCTACCACCTAAGCTTCTCAATCTCATGCAGGCATACTATCGTGGTACTTCCACACGGGTGAGGACGCAGAACGGTGACACGGAAGCCTTTAGCGTCAGGACGGGCGTCCGCCAAGGTTATGCTCTTTCACCAACCCTGTTCAACTATGCGGTGGACTGGATCATGACCAAAGCACTGGATGACTTCCCGGGAGTGCAGTTTGATCGCTCGAAATGGGTGACTGACTTGGCGTATGCTGATGACGTCGTCCTCTTTGGCGACAACTGTAATGCAGTTCAGCAGGCGTTGGACAAGGTTAATGAGCGTGCCCGATCCATCGGATTACGCCTAAACGCGACTAAGACCCAAGTCATGCTCTCCTGTGTGCCCCCTACATCTGTCACTCCTATTGTTCTCGACGGCGCTCCTCTCGAAAAGGTCGACTCGTTTAGATACTTGGGCTCTTTGGTCACGGAAACGGGTCAAGGTGTCGACGAGGTTGTATCACGCGTCAACCGTGCCCGATCTGCCTTCTACCGACTGTGCGCTCCTCTATGGAATAGAAGGGAAATATCACTACGCACAAAGTCCCGTGTTTACCAAGCAGTGGTTCGATCTATCCTGCTCTATGGCGGAGAGACATGGCCTATGCGTGTTGAGGACATGAGGCGCCTTGAGGTGTTTGACAATGACTGCCTACGCCGCATCCTTCGTCACCGACGTGTCGACCGAATTCGCTGCTCCGATCTCCGCCGACGCTGTCACCTGGACGCTCTCCCTCCACTCCTGCTTCAGAGACGACTTAGGTGGTTCGGGCATGCGTCCCGGCGTGATGATGGTGAGCTGATTCGTGACCTGCTTGTGGCGACGCCTCCCCCCACCTGGCGCAAACGTCGCGGCGGGCAGCTGAAAACTTGGGCAGCAACGGTCAAGCAGGATCTGTCGTCAGTTTCCGGCCCATGCGTCTACGGCCTACGCCAGTGGAACCGTGAATGGATGGTACTCTCGTGTGAACAGGCGCAAGATCGACGCGCCTGGACAGCTGTGATTCATGATGCAGTTAACGTCAAAACTGATGCCGGCTCAACCCGCCCGAGGTGAATGCCGTTACAAGTATGAAAGTACAGTAGAGAAACACACACACACGCGTGCATGCCAGTGCCACACGCGCGACGAAGGGGCAGAAGGCTTTTTAGAGGTGACCCCTTCGACCAATGATAACGAAGACACAGACAGACAGACAACTCACTTTTATGAAGTATACAGATATACAGATAATGCAGAGCACACCGAAAAAGATCCTATTGCCCTGTAGCGAACTTAGAAGTTGAGGCCATCTTAAGTAACAAGGATAGTGCTGAACACCTCTCTTAGTTCTTCCGGTCCGTTGCGACGACAGAACTCGCCTTTTTCCCACGTGCTTATGAAGACGAAGTAATGCTTATTATTGACGCAGTCCTCTTCACCGAAGAAATAATTCAGGATGCGTTGCTCAAGTTGAGCGAATTGACCTCCCCAGACACCGATGCATTTCCAGCAAAGTTGTTGAAGGAGCTAGCTGTTAAAATCGCCAAGATCCTAGCCACATTCCTCCAGGCATCTTCTTATACTGGGAGCCTACCATCAAATTGGAAGTCCGCAGCCATGGCTCCGCTATTCGAATGTTGAAATGGAGCGTCTGTGAATAATTACAGGCCATTTGTTGCAACTTTGTGGAAGAAACGTTGAGACAGCTCCTCGAGTGGAATCACCTACTTTCTGACGACCGAAACGACTTTCGCAGCAGTAGGTCCATCTTTCACGAACTTGCTCTTATCTTTTGAACGCTGGACCAGAGCATGCGATGAAGGCAACACGGTGAATGCCATCTATATTGACTTGAAAATGCCTTCGACAGCGCCTCCTGCATAAACGGTGCAGCGCGGAAACTCGTGATAACCTACTCGTATGGATCCAGAAATAAATAACCTGAATTTTTGCTTTCTCCCCGAAGATTTCTTTACCCGAGCTATTATGCGAAATTTGCGCGGTCATCCCCTTAAACTACGCTCCAGCAAAGCGAGGAGCGACAGACGAAAAATTTTCTTCAGAAACAGAGTAGTTGCAACGTGGAATGTCCTTCCTTAAGAGGTTGTCCTCTCCACCTCTGTTTATTAATTTAAAAGCAGACTGAGCTCGCACCAAGCACATTATTCCACAGCCAATAGTTAGCCAAAAGGCAGACAAAGCAGACATAACGCTGAATTATACTACTTGGTATAATATAGTAGCCACGTTTTATTACTATTTATAATATCCAACAATTGCTGAACTTTCGCGCGCAACATGTAATTGGCGTACTTTTTACATTTTTCCTTGTATCCACATATTTTTAATTTTAGGCATTTCCAGCAGAAACATGATACATATTTCGACCTTATTAGGTCTCACCAGATGCAGATACCCAACTCCAGTGTAGCCGCGGAAATTGCTGCCACACCCGAGATTTGAACCCGCGTCACTTTGGTCAGGGGCGAACGCCCTAACGCCTGAGCTATCGGGCTCGATGTTTTGCCAGTTGTTGATCGCGATATAGATTAGAACATATGTGTACACCAATCATATGCAGGCATTAAATACCAGGGTGGGTGTGCCCTGCATATGATCGGTGCACACATGTTCTAATATTTTTTTATTATGTTTTTACCGATAGGGCGCTCAAAGGCATTCACCTATCCTTCCCTCAACAAAGTGATATTGATGATGATGGTGGTGGTGGTGGAGGAGGAGGAGGAGGAGGAGGAGAAGGCAAAGTGGGAGATTTGCGTGGGGGGATCTCATCTTCACTTTCTGCATTATGAATGGGTTGGATTGTCGTTTTTTCCCAGTTATTTTTCACTCAAGCTAACACACCCACTTTGCCCAACCATCCCCTAAAACTATGCCTAGGCAAAGTAAGGCTCAGTGGGTGCGATTCTTCCTTCAGTAACAGAACAGTTGCAACGTGGAAAGCTGTGTCCAAGGCTATTGTGCTTTTCACCTGTGTGAATATATTAAAGAGTAAAGTAGACACACATAAAACTATAAAACTCCCAGCTATGCGTAAACTGTAACCGATTACATGTATATGCATAGTAGTTTGTGCTTACTATTTCGACTAGTCGACTGCTGCTTACTTTCAGCTTGCAATTATGCAAACCTATTTTTTGAATTTTCCTTCTGTATCGACGTTTTTCGTAGTCACTTTGCGTGCGTTAGTTCGGCTATCGCAAGCGATGATGTCCACCATTTGCCCGAGAGCACGTGACTGAGGTCAGGCATGATAAAAGTAGACGCGCTGCCATCCACCCCACTCTAAACCCTCACCCCACTTTATCGGTGACAAGACAGAGTTGAGATGACCGAGCAAGAATCAGGCCTAAGCCGCTTTGTTCCAGATGCAGCCAGAAGCACTGCCTTGTTTAGTCTTTAGTGAAAGTAGACTTTGCGCGGTTACTACTGCACTATCTACCCTCAACTATAACAGGTGTCTAGCCAGACTCTAGTAAGCGAGGGCTGGTACTGCTACTACCGCTATTGCTATTTATTATACTATTAACTAGGGTGCAGCTGAGTGATAGTATTGCTGGTACTATTTCTGGCTGTATTATTCGTCAGAAGGTGACGCTGATTAAAGTCAGCACTGGGCTCATATCCCCACAACCTCAACAAGAAGTATAGTAGTACTGGTGCTAGCACTGACGCCACCATTTGTCAGAGGTCACGTTGATTGAGCCAACGCTAGGGCTCATGTGCCCTTGGTCTCAACAAGGAGTGTGAATATATTTCGAGTAATTACATGCTTGGGGCTCTGAGCAAAAGAGTGTTTGCTTTGGTTTCCGCACTCTCAATTCTATCCATCTAGCTGTACGGACAAAGATACTGCTGCTGTAGGTACGTGCCTATATTAAAGGGCCAATTTCAATTAATCATGCTTACGAAGGCCAGTAGATTGTATACTATAGTTACTGCCTGCGTGTACTTTTTAAGAAGTCGCACCCAGTATGCACTCCCAATCTGTGTGGGGTAATAGTGATTAGAATTTGGATAGTAATAGAGCGCTTGTAAAGTAATGTACAAGTCCTACTATGCCCTTATGTCGAGCAGTTTTGCCTTCTTTATACTGAAGGGTCTAAGTAGTGGGTGTACTCGGATCACTAAAATCATCAGGTCGAATCCCAGGCTGGAAGTTAAAAGGTAGAAGTTTGCGGAAGGAGTGATTTATTGTGTACAGAACTCCAATTGCCAAAGGGCTCAGTTTTAGGTTCCAACTGATGCGCTTAGAACTCAAATTGCTGTCTTAGGCGGCATTGGCCACTGGCAAAGCCAGGGCTAGTGTTGACTGCGTCCAGCCAGACCTATGAGAGTCTGTTGTATGGCGTGCTGACGGCTGCTTTTAGTAGGATTGCGGAGCAAATTCATGTGGTTTGCTATTGGTGTGTTGCAACTTGCCTGAGGAGATGTTGCCTGCAAATTTCTTTGCTGCATCGGTCAAGGGATGTATTGGTAAAGTAGTCTTTAGGCAGGCACGCTTAGTTGCTGAATAAGCTGAGGTCAACTGTCGGGTCCGCCTACACGCCGAAGAACAGAGGGTGTTGATGCAGCTGTTATCGGTTAGTCAGAAGCAGCTGCGAGGTAAAGCCTCGGAGAATGGGGGCGCCATTGAGAGAAAGCATTGGAACAGTTGCTTGTGATGACATGACTTTGATGCGCCATGCCTAGGAGAACGAACGGGGGGATAGGCACAGCTACGCCACAGCTCCCCGTCAGACACAGAACGAAATTAATGTGTCGAATGTGAGCGAACGATAAAAAGAAGGGGATAATCCAGTGCACATGCAGATTGAGGAGCGTTTGTCGTGTGTGACAGTGGTTGCTCGTGTTGAAGTCTAGGGCGATGCCTGCAGCCTATACTGAGGTGCAGTTGTGGCATCAGCCGAAGGATATGCTGTTGTGATTTCTACAACGTTTGCCAGTGAGTCGGTACGTTGGAAGGAGAAAATGAGGGGTTTTTGAACTCGACTACAAGTGCCAATGAGTGGGCATGATGGTAGGAGGAAAGGTAGTCTCGACTACGTATGCCAGTGAGTCAGCAAATTGGTAGTAGGAAAGGATGTGCTAGTGTAATCTCGGTGATAGATAGATAGATAGATAGAGAACTATATTTTGATGATAATATCAAAATTTTCAGCAAAAAAGTGATACGAGGAAATAGATTTCGAACACGGGACATCCCAATGAGAGCTGATTCGGATGAGTACATCAGTGAAGTAGGCTTCTCGTGCGAAGATAAGGCTAAGAATGTTTAACCCTAACAGCTACGATCTTCCTGGCCCATGGTTCCTTTAGGTGAGGAGAGAAGACGGTGGGAAGGCCAGATTAGTAGGAACTATGTATTGTGTACACAAGAGTTAGGAGAAAGTTGCCACTCGGTCTGGCATGGCGTTCAACCGTGAGAGAGCGTGGCGCCCTCGCGTCCGTCTCTCATAGGACGAAATCACAAGTTTCGTCTCAAGGCAATAATGCTGCAGCCTTGAAAGTCATTGACTGGACCACGCGTGGGCGCATTAGTAGTTCGCGTTTCAGTACGTCTGGCGGTAGCCACGGCCCTGAGGAATGTCCTGATGGATTGAGGTCATGCCACTGTGGGTTGAGGCCAGAATGGGGGGGGGGCATAGTGCATGCGTTGGGGCGCGCGTCAGTTGCATTTGACAGCAGTGACCGCTACAAGTGCTCCCCTCCTAGACCGTAGTTCATTGATGAAAGAGATCTAACGAAGGGAGATTAGTGAAAGATAGGGAAGGAGGTACGTACCAACGGTAGAGTTCGAACAGCTGGTTTTCGTGTGGCTGGCTTGCGGGAGCCAGGTTGAAGGAACAGTATATTGTGTACACAAGGGTTAGGAGGAAATTGCCACTCGGTCCGGTATGGTGTACGGCCGTGAGGGCGTGGCGCGGTCACAACTGTCCCGCTCAGGAGGGAATATCAGGTCCTGTCAAGCTGCAGTAATCCCAGGCGGTTACCGAATGCTTGCTTTGCCTCAGCAAGCTTAATGGTGATTGTTTGAACCGCGCAAGGTAGGCGCAGTGTTGGCGTAGGCGAGACTGGTTGTTTGTAGGTTGCTCCAGACATTGAGCGACAGGCGGACCGGGGGCTGGCAGTCAACGTAACTGCAGCGTTGGCGTGATGAGTTAACAGTGACGCTAAGGTCCACTACAGTGGCATTCAAACTTTTCGGCAAAAAATGCTCCATTACCTGACACCGAGGGATAAAGGAAAACAAAATACTCAGAAATCCAGGGGTTTACATGAAATCCACATCTCTTATGGAGACAGTATCGCGTGAGTTAAGGCTAAGAAGTTTTAATCCTAACGGCTACGATCTTCCAGGCCCGGTTCCTTAGGAGAGGAGAGAAGACGATGGGCAAGCCAGATTTTTAGGAATAGTGTATTATGCAGAAGGACAGAAGAATATACGGAAGACCGCAGTCCAGTCACCAGGGCGTCGATTCCGGAGTGACCGGAGCATCAGGAATTGCTGGCGCATGCCTTGTTACGACGGCCAATGAGGCGGATTATGTCTAGACTAGGTCGTGGGGCGACCTTGAGATGGCGAAGGCTGGCTAGCGTGAGCGCACGGTCACGCTGAGGCATATGTGCGCGTCGGTAGTGGGCGCGCAGGCAGGCTAAAGGCGCCATGCGTCAGCGGCTGATCTTAGGTTCTAAGTGGCTGCAAAAGGTTCCTACAACAGGTATTATCTCAGCTCCTGGATTTCAGTTTCTTTACACGTGAGTAAGCGCGCTATGAATGGGAGTACAGAATGCTGATATGCCAATGTACGGCGGGACATATGTCAGAAGCTTCTACACATAGAACTAGAGGACCTACCAGCCATTAATTTATAGTGGAATGGATAGGCAACTTCGTCAATGATGCGATCAGCAAATTGCTTGACCAATACAAGTGAACATATGAATCCCAGGAAAAATTGAGAAGAAGAGGAAGAAGATGCGATCGCTGAGACAAGACTCTTATTCGCCTGACGTTTCGAAGTCCGTCGCAGATTCTTCATTAGAGACATTAGTATAAACAATAGCAGAAACGGGTAATTTACGCACAGGGATTTTTAGTATTTATAAAATACAGTCACTATGTGTGCAGTGTGCAGTATTATATTGACTTTATCCTATAAATACTCGAACACCCTATGCATGAATTGCCCGTTTCTGCTACTGTTTGCGTTAATGTCGCTGATAAAGAATCCGCAACGGACTTCGAAACGTCAGACGAATGAAAGTCTGGGCCCAACGATCGCATCTTCTTCGTAAGTTGCCTGACCGTTGTAAATTGTTGATGTATTATAATATCAGCTAAAAATGATAACACATATCGGCAGCTGTAGAAAGAATTCGGAGGATACGTTTACAGATCAACAAGTCCTTGTTAAGCAAGGCTGGTAAAATGACCGGAGAGCAGGAGCGAATTAGAGGCCTATCGCGTAGTGGTTAAGGCTACTAAAGTTTAACCCTAACGGCTGCAATCCCCCAAGCCCTGTTCCTTAGGAGATAAGAGAGAAGTTGTGGAAAGGCCAGAATAGTAGGAAGAGTATGTTCGGTACAGCATAAATGGGAGAATAAACAGTAGGAAATTGACTACTAGACAACCACAAAACCGCAAGCCAGCGGACGGCGTCTATGTCAGGTCTGTTCAGCAGTCATCAAATGAGGTCCAGTATGAGGCGGTCCTTGATTGGCTGTTACAGAGGTTGGAAGCAGCGGGCACTTCCGAAAAGGCACTTCGACTTGAGCTAGTCACGACAGGCCATCTGGCTCGGCCATCTGACTTGACTATCTGGTTCAGTGGCAGTGGCATTGGAAGATGTGTTCGCCCATGCGTTCCCGAATGGTGAATTGCTTAAGCCTAGAAATACTGTGAGCCCCTGTGTAAAAACTATCAATTTCTGCTGCTGCTACTGTCTCTAATGATGGGTTCCAGGGGGAATCCGAAATGTCAGACGAAAAATGTTATTGTCCCGGTGACCATGTCTAATTCTTCTCAGTCCTTAGGATCATTGTCCTATCAGTAAGCTTTAGTAGTTCCTTTTTAGTGCCCCCAAGATACTGCCTTCGAGCGAGGTCCCATTATCTGAGTGACCTCGTCTGTGGCGTCAAGAGTTAGGAGTGCGTCGGTCAGCAGAGACCACTACATACTCCCAAGATACTATCGAAACTATCTGAACTACAACCAGAAAACTTTGCGAGTACTCATCAAGTAGATGGTATTGAATTCCTTTCTTTTTAGTGTGATATTTCATTCTCCAAAATCCGAATAACAGCAGCCTAACCACATTGTGACTATTAATACCTAAAAGTTGGGATTATTACGTGAACTGATGCTGTTTGTGGCAGTTGTTGCATTGTAATTGGAATCCAGGATCAGCCTCACGTAAATGTCCGCTGCATGCTGATTCATCGCGCCTTTCGCCTGCAAGGCTCGGCGTGCCCCCACCACTGCTGAAGCCGTGCCTCTGGGACTAGGCGCAAACGTGTGCAGCCTGCCTCTCCATCCTGGCCTCAAACCACAGTGGCTTGAGCCTAATCCGTCCAATGAAATGCCCGCGTTAGTAGATTGGCCTCATTAGTAGGTTGGCCTCAATACGTCTGGACACAGACCTCAATGCGGTCGCTTGCGTTAGGCCGTCACTTCGGACCTACCCCCCCCCCCCGTTTCGCGACTGGACATGCGCTCTGACATTCAAAACTTTCCCCTAACTATTCCTCAATCCTTTTGTACAGAATACACTCTTCCTACGACTCTGGCATTCCCATGACCTCTTTCCTCTCCTAAGGAGCCGGGTCTGGAAGATCGTAGTTGTTAAGTTTAGTTCTATTAGCCTTAACACTATGCGATAGAGTTAATTATAAGTATAACCGTATAAAAAATAACTGTCATATAGCACACAAGAAGCTTATGCCGGTTACAAATATTTAGGAGGGTATAAAGCTGGCTACAACAAGGAGTGCATGAAGATTGGGTCGAAGAGGTCCTGTAATTGTGCGCTCGTGTCCACGCCTTTTTATGCTCTTCGGTATGGTGCTAGTAAGTGCCAAAACATCTGTCATCACATAAAATCCAGGCAGGTAAACAGACTCGTCAATCAATTAACTCAGCCGCGTGACACCTGTGCGGTATCGGCCGACTGCTTCAAGCAGCCGTCCAAATTCAGCGATATTTAAAAATCAATTAACTCGACTCGCATTACGAATATTGATGAAGGCGTCAGTTAATTGGATTGGCTTGCCTATCAACTTTGTTGTCACATGACGCGAGAACAACAATCTCAACTGCAAGTTTCGCACTGGGAAGGGTCCGAAAGCAACTTTCGAGGATTTCCGATAAGTCAGTGAAGCTAACTTCTTTTAGTTTGTGGTCATGCAAATGCACACATCGAGGTCTTTAAAGCACTTGAGTGTTGGTTGTGAGAAACGATAGGAGGAAGCAGTTCGATCAGTTTTACTGTTAGGGCAGAAGGCTTTAATACGCATCTGTTTACCGTACGAACAGTACACGTACAAACCGGGTGGTTCACCGATCTTTTGCCGTTGCATGATGCAGGTGCGCACGGTTCAATGCAATAATAAATTCCCCAGCGTTCGACGCCTGCTTGCTGATAAAGGAACTCCAGTTTCCATCTAATTTCGTTTAAATTCTACGGAAATCAATGCGCGAACTTAGATTAAGTCCTTTGGAACAGACCTTTTCATGCTCGGTCCGGAAGTTTATATCAAAATTTGAACCACTGCGGAATAACCTTGTAGTGTTCACCGTATAGTAGACTAGCATTATGGTAAATAATTACGTATTTGTATGCTGTTGACTGCCTATTCACAGATTGTAAATATAAAGCAGTTATTCTGTAGAAGCTGATGGAGTTAAGCTGAAATATTCATATAAACTTTCAGACGGAACCTGAAAAGGTGTTTTCCGAAGGGTTTACTTCAAGTTCGAGAGTTAATTACTTCGGAAGTTATGAAAATCAGAGGGTCTTAGATCGACATAACAGCGTACTGGTGTAGCGGTGAGGAAGCGAGGGTGCACGCTGACTTTATGGTTATGGTTTTATGGCTACTGTTTTTGAGATGCATTTTGCCACTTTCAGTCAAAATGTGTAACTAGACCATAGCAGCATCTGCCTCGCCTCCTTCTATGTTTCTCTACAGCACGGAAAAAGTCACGTGACAATTAACTTGGTCTACTGAGACTCACATGTTTTAGCCTGGTTATCGATCGTTGATACACGATAAAGTAGTGACCCCGAATATGGACGCATGCTGCCTTATCTCCTGCGCCGGTCCACTTAACCTTGCGTGGTGGTGCCTTTGCCTGGAGTGCACTTTCAATAGTCATCTGCCCCGCAGTGACCATGAGGGGTAATCCCGTCAGTGCCATGCTCAGTGTCTTTACCGGACTTCTGGCCGAACGCACCCAGCCTGCACTTCCTTCGCACTGCGTCTAGTTTTCATTCTTTAAACCCCGGAGGCAAGCGACAAGTCTTCGCATCCTTCGCTGGCCTCAGGAATAATCGCAGCTTCTGAATCCTCTTGCTGATAAAGCCTACACTAAGCGGAAGGCAGCACTTCTTTGACTCCATGTCGTTTCAAACAGCCAGCGATATAGCCAGCTAATTCCAGAAGAATATATTGGCGAACGCAAGCCAAGTGAGCTGGTGAGTAGGATGCATGCTATCCAAGTTGTTCTGTAAATTGGGTAAAGGCTCTTCAAATAGATGCTTTTAAGGCGCCTGACTACATATGTTAAAATGACCTTGGCCTCTGACTATGAAGGTCTCATACCTAGCCTAGGTAGCGGCCAGGAGGGACGGAGTGCAGCGATTCCGGCTCTTCATGGTTGCTCGGCTGTCAACTTTGTTGCTGCACCTTTAGCAGCACGAGCGTCAGTTTACTGATTTAACCTTATGTACCTTCAAGCGCTCCAGTGAGATAATACTCTCCAATAGCAAAGCAGCCACGAATTTTCCGCGAAAGTTCGTACATGAATTCGCAAGAATTTGATACAAGAACTTTCGATGGATTCGTTATGAAAATTCGTATCCCATTTTCTCTTTGGACAGTGGGGCCCTCGCTTCTTAAATACGCCCCCCTCCCCTAGTGGTCTGGCAACCAATCAATTTCAGCCACGAAAAAAACGACAAAAAATCGATACTTGAATCGTTGGCTTTTTGATTTTAGGGATAACTGCCGCTTTTTATCTCGTGTGACAACGGGCTGGTGTGAACATCTCAAAAATTCACGAGTACAACGCGATTTCTACTCTGTGAAAACATAACATTTTGTGAGTTTAGGGGGAGGCAGGTTTTGTGCGTGGTACACATAGACGGAGAATTTATAACTGTTAACCACTTGCAACCAATCCGTGCCTCATAGGACTGGCCGACTCGAACAGTGAACTGGTGTTTCAAAGAGGGTGTAGAAGATGAGATCGATTCACGGGACTGCCTACCCATGCCACTCAACACACAGAAGAGTTAGGGGGAAAGTTGCCACTCGGTCCAGCCTGGCGTTCAGTCGTGAGGGCGCGTGAGTGGGCGTCCTGCTGAGAGCAGATTCCCAAGTGTCCGTCGTAGCAGGCATTGACTAAGGACTGCAGAGCGCTTCACGACGCTGATAAGCCCAGAGCGCTTCGGGACGCCAATCGGTCCACCAGTTTGGGGCGCGTCTATGAGCCCCGGTCGTGCGAGGGCAAAGGTCACGTTTCGGTGCGGACATGCGCCATAGCGCTGGGAAAGGCGCGACTGGGCGACCAACATTTTACCCTGCGAGAACACGCAGTGACGTCTTGAGTTTGAAAGAGGTGGGCTGCAGAACCGCTACACACTTGTACAATTGGGCGGGGACCAGGTGTGCGGGGCACATACGGGTGGGCTGTTTAGCCTTGTCAGTGACCTCCCCTCCCTCCTCCGATTCAGCTTCCGGTCATCTTCACTCTGTCCTGACACCGGGCTTAGGTGGAAGAGGGAGGATAGAGAATGTGATAGATGCCATGCCAGTCTGTCACAATAATAAACAAATTCTCACAAATTGCTTTTCTCGCGCCCGCCATTGAGTGGGGCACACGATGATCACCGTCGCTCGCAATGGTCGAAAAGTTAGCTCCTGTCAGAATGTACACACAACACACTACCACGGTTATTGCGCAACCGATCCCATGAAATGCTAGCCAAAATTCTAAAAAGCATTTCTTCTTATTACGGATTATTGAAATGGGATTCTGAAAGTTATTATATTGAAGCATAAAAGAATACGAATGTTTAGTTGGGCGAAATGGTATTAAATAGTTACTGTGTCCAGAAGTAAGTGGTAACCTTGGCTGAGTTATTTTATAGCCCTGCCCACCTCAATTCTAGTTCTTAAGATCTAATTTCTTCATCGAGTACATTAACCCTATTTGAGAGTGTTTTTGCTTTATTATTCCTCAAT
Source organism: Ligula intestinalis (assembly GCA_036362985.1). Taxonomy (NCBI): domain Eukaryota; kingdom Metazoa; phylum Platyhelminthes; class Cestoda; order Diphyllobothriidea; family Diphyllobothriidae; genus Ligula; species Ligula intestinalis. The sequence continues at coordinate 58,987,069 of JAYGXS010000004.1, read as the reverse complement.
GAAGTCTGTTAAATGGATGCGTGAGCTATAAAAAGGATAGATAGAATGACCTATAGACTCACCCCGGATGGGCGTAGACTGAAGCGTGTCCGATGTTGGGGTTATCTGCAACGAAGGTTAAATTGCCTGAAGTATGGAAATCGCTTCATCACCAAGTAAATTCCACCTCGCAACTTATTCAAACTACAGATTTTATGAGTTACCAATCAGCAACTCGCATCGGACAGCATCTAATTGACACCCGTGTCAAACAAAGGATTGTATATGATGGCAGGATGTACACCATGCTCTGTCAGAACATGTTCAATAGGATTACTCTCGGACTTTGTTCATATAGAAGCTCAATAAGACGGTGGTTGCTGTGAAACAGTTAAGAAGAGACTGGCAGTGCCGACACTAAAGAGACATGAAGTCCATGAACGATGCCATGAAATGCTCACCGAAATTCTGAAACACGTTTTCGATTAAGAAGGACTAACTTAATGAGATTTTGAACTTTCAGAAAACTAGTTTGGCGAGCGAACGTGCACGCTCGATAAATTCTCTTCAGGTCAATACATTTATATGGGAGGGGTAAAATTTAAACAAGCGGTAGATAATGTTCGTTATTTCCTACAAGCGGGAGACAACCAGAGCTACAGTAGCCCAATTTCAATTGTACGAGCTGTTTGCTACAATTTCCAGCCATCTGACGACGACCTAGTGAGTCAGTGTCTAAAATTCACACAATTAAACACTGTTTCCCAAAGTACTCCTTCTACCGAATAACCTCTACTCTTTGCCTTGTCCCAAGCCCATCGATTATCTGACAGCTTTCTCGACCCGGCAAGAGTTTTTCAGGTTTATCCCACAGACAGAGATCAATCGCTATCGTTTGCACGTTTATATTGACCTGTTCACGTTCAATACCACCGTCAAAAATTGCCCAAACGTCGGGAACCTTCGACACCTACACATTAGCAGTAGAAAGAAATGATGCAATAGTTGGTATTCCGGAGCCCCAAAAAGTGCTTTGTCACTTTCATCATTAATCGCATATTGACTTTTCATAATCAGAAAATTGTTTCGGAATCTCGCATCCTACTGGGCAAAAGTCTCTTTATTTTCAAGGCCAAGCAGGGAAATGCCTCGCGATGGCTCCTAAATTTCGCCCTCCAAGTTCAACTCCAACCAAATGAAAAGCTGGCAGGATTTCACTTTTTAACCCCACAAGAAGAATTTGGATCCTACAATGAAACTCTTTTGATACGAGACTGGGTCAACAAGAGAAATTCGGATCGTAAAGTACTCAAAACAGGACGGGTTTGGTCAGAGTGTTTATCAACCTTTTCATCTTCTTTTTGGATGTTTTGTCGCACAGCTTTGACAGGAAACACCCCCTACGAGAGAAGACTGTTCTAGGTTTCACAAGCCTGGCTATACTGTGACTCATTTACTTCAATACGTCTCGCAAATGGTGGCTGCCCCGAACAATACTTACTGCTTAAAGCATGACGGAAAACGAACTCTTATGCGTTTACACATTTCACCTGCCGATAATTGAATTGTTGTTAGCTATCGAACTACAATCTTAATTAGCGCTGTGACCAAGTTGATGGCTCAAAATTGTGGAGGGTGACGAGACAGCCCCTCACACTGAACAGTGTTCAAACTTTCTGCCAAAGTGGTGGACACTTTATCAAGAGAGCTAAGCTGGAAGCTAAATGGACAAACACTGTTTGTGGGTCTACTTACTAATTTGTTTTTGCGTTGTTCAGTAGGTAGCGCCTTCTCGGAAAATACGGGAATTTAAACCCGGCTTGAACCACAAGATTACACTTGCAGAACCTCGCATGTGATTGAGGTTTAACAATGCAGAACTTCATACTCGATGTCGGATGCATCCACTTCTTAGCTAATATTTAATTGACTTTAACAGTGAATGAAGGGCAGTGATGACTAATAACTGATCTAACGAGCGGTCAAGCAATCACCTGACCACTGGATATATATCTATTTCTAAATATCGTCTTCTGTGTATTGCAGTACATTGCTGATTGGCCCTCCCTTGAAGGAAGATCGGAGGCCGTTCACCTTTCTAAACCAACAACAGTTATTCAGTCAGAATGTTAATCAGTTTACATGCTGATAAAGATGACTGCACACATTTAACAATATACGGACCTTCGAGAACGATAAAGATGAGATGGAAATTTCTGAAAACAAAAATCTTTAGGCGCAGTGAAATCTATTAATTTCATTAAATCCGGCTGTTGGTACCTGTTATAACTTCATACTAAGAAGTAATGCTTCCTATTGGAAAAGGAGCTCGTCAAATCGCACTGCCAGACCAGTTCCCGTTCTTGATATCTCTGCGTCACAGTTCCCCGTCTGTCTTGTGGTCAGAACATTAAGCGCATTTAAGCAGTAATTGCAAAGGTAACAGTTGTGAAAATTCCATGGAAGGAATGAAAAGATTCACTAACGAACATTCGTTTGGCTTCGATATCTTCCTGTCAGTTCGGTACAGTTTACGGCAGCAACGGTTTCTTCTTCTTCCTATCCTTATTCTTCTTCTACCTCTTCTTCTTCCCAACTATCCAAAATCTCCGATGGCAACAGTAGTTTATGCAGTGCACCTCACTGATCCTTATTCACAGCATTTTGCACTACGAAAACAGTGGTTATAGGGTTTTGGGTGGGGAATTAGGATACGTAGTGGAATAGACTTTAATAACTGCCGTATGCATTTTTTTATTATATTGAGAAATTTTCTTGATTTGTATCTGTAAATTTTCCAAATCTGTATTATCGTTTAGCGTATTGCGGGGAAACCCGATCACCAAATTGCAGGTTTGTTGAAATTCCTGGAAAATGGAAACTGTGGTTAGGAGGTCGTCTACTTCAACTTACATGAAGTCCAACTTACCGTTCTGGAGTTAGATTAGTATAGTTCGCGGCGCTAAGCGCCGCGCACACCGTCAGATTTACATGCGGAATAACTTACTGCCTCCGGCCGCGAGAAACAAATTCTGCTTCATTTGTTCCCTTTACACTCCTAAAAATTTCCTTCCGTCCCTGCCTATCCTATTTCCCCACGCTCCCAAAACCCTACAATCAACAATATCGGAGGACAAAATGCTGAGACTAGGGCTATATGAGGTGCACTACATAAACTACTTTTTCCTGTGAGATTACCTGCATGCTTTAGTTGATTCCGTTGGTGTAGTTTGATGATCTACTGTTCTAATTGGAAGCATTAATTTGTGGGATACGAAATAGTTTATCCAAGTATCTGAGAAAGGAATATCCCGACTGTTATGAACCAGTAAATAAGAACAAAGTCGTTTGCAGATAAAAGCACTTGCTTGTTCAAAGTGTTATTTGAAAGTTGTTAAGTTCATGCAAGGCATATTTAACAAGTATGTGGGATACGATATAGTCTATCCAAGAATCTGAGATAGGAGTATCCCAACGGTTACGAACTAGTAAATAAGAACAAAGTCGCTTGTGGGTAAATAAACAAGCTTGTTCAACGTGTTATTTAAAAGTTGTGTCAGTTCATGCAAGGCATCTTTACTAATTAAAACAAAGGGTCAGTTCAGTTTCACTACAATACTCCCCCTCCTAGGAGAACGGAGTTCAGAAAAAGAAAATGTTAATGTGGGAATAATATGGGAGTGTTAAGCATATGTTACAAGTTGGTAACGGTCGGGGAAACGGACATGACGTCCGCTGCGTGTAAGAAGAGGGGGATTTGGGGTGGGGGAAAGCGCGGGGCTAGTACGTGTAAGTGGAGTCGTGGATAAAGGAGTTGGCAATGTGCCGGGTGGAGGTTGTTCGGTTGGGGCTGTCGAAGGAGAATCGGTATAAGCCGCCTTCAGACGATCGACTGAGACCACGTCAGTGCGGCCGCCCCGGGCAATCGTGAAATGCTTGTCCGTGCGAGATAGTACCTTATATGGTCCGTCGTAGGGTTGTTGTAGTGGTCGGCGAACACTATCTACACGAACAAATACAAAGGCACATGTTAGTAAGTTAGGGTCGATGTATGACTTACTTGTTGAAGTACGCGGAGGAATTGCACGCAGATGAGACATGGCTTGGCGCAGCCTTTTCACGTAATCCGTGGAATCCAAATCGGCTGAGCTTTGAGAGTGCCCGAAAAAATCGCCAGGGATCCGTAGGGTAGTACCGTAAACAAGCTCGGCAGAGGAGCACTCCAAGTCAGGCTTGAGGGCAGTACGGATGCCAAGCATGACCAAAGGTAGGTGCTCGCTCCAATGGGAAGGATTGTCGTGAGCTCGGAGCGAGGCTTTGAGTTGACGATGGAAACGTTCAACTAAGCCATTTGACGAGGGGTGGTAGGCTGTCGTTCGTATGCGGGAACATCCGAGTAAGTCGGTAAGGCCGTTAAAAAGTCTGGATTCGAACTGTTGGCCTCGATCGGTGGTAATAGTTGAGGGGACGCCATAATGTGAGATCCAGTGTTCCAAGAAGGCGTGAGCAACCGAATCTGCGGTTATATCAGTTATGGGAGTTGCAATGGGCCAACGAGTGAATCGGTCAATGGCAGTAAGTAGATAGGTGCAACCACGCGATGTTGGCAAAGGACCTACCAAATCGATGTGGACATGTGCAAAACGTGCATCGGGTGCAAGAAATGTGCCAATTGGGGCTTTGTTGTGTCGCCCGACCTTGGCCTTCTGACAAGCCAAACATGAACGGGTCCACTGGCGGATATCAGTGTTCATGCTTGGCCAAACGAAACGCTCGCTCACCAGGCGCTGGGTACTGCGGATGCCAGGATGAGCAAGATTGTGCAATGCAGTAAAAACGTCTCGTCTCATCTCGCTTGGCACTACAGGTCGGGAGGCACCGCGCGATACGTCACATAAGATTGTACCGGGGTTGGTGGATAAAGGAATAGCTTCGAGTTGAAGACTACTATGCTCAAGGCTTTCAGTGAAGGACGGCTGGTTTTGCAGTTCTGCCATACGCTCCAATTCGATAGAAGGCTGAGTGATGGCATTAATTCCAGGTCGAGAAAGACAGTCAGCAACTTGATTATAAAGGCCCTTAAGGAATCTAATATCTGTGGTATACTGAGAAATAAAGTCAAGATGGCGGGCCTCACGGGGTGAATACTTGTCAGAGGAAGTGAAAAGGGCATAAGTAAGAGGTTTGTGGTCTGTGTAGATACAAAAATCTCTACCCTCAATAAAGTTGCGGAAATGTTTAATGGCTAAATAAATGGCAAGGAGTTCTCTACCAAAAGTGCTATAGCGAGTTTGTGTTGGTGTCAGTTTGGAAGAGTAGAAAGCCAAGGGCTGGATGCCCGTGGATGTCTGTTGTTGAAGGACGGCACCTATAGCGCAATTTGAGGCATCAGCAACAATGGAGAGTGGTGCATCAGGTATAGGGTGAAGGAGCGCAGTTGTATCTGCCAAAACCTTTCTGACACGATTGAAAGCGTCGATTGCTGTGTCAGGAAAAGAAAAATCGCTGTTGCTTCCGCGTAAAAGGTTAGTAAGTGGTAACATCAATTCAGCGCAATGCGGGATGAAACGTCGATAGAAATTGACAAGGCTTATAAAACGGCGCAGTTGTTGAAAAGAAGTGGGAGTAGGGAACTCGCGAATAGCTGAAACTTTGGCATCTATAGGATGACAACCAAAAGCATCTACGCGATGTCCTAGGAAAAACAGTGACGGTACACCGAAAACGCATTTAGATGCGTTAATGAAAACACAAAATTGGCTAAATCGCTCAAAAATTAAGCGGAGATGTTGAAGGTATTCATTTTCGTTGGAACTTCCTACCAGAACATCATCGACATACACAAAAACGAAAGGTAAATCGCGGAGGACTTCGTTGATGAAACGCTGAAAAGTTTGAGCAGAGTTACGTAGTCCAAAGGGCATCCTAACAAACTCGAACAGACCAAATGGTGTAGTAATCGCTGTTTTCGAAATGTCTTCTGGAGCAACGGGTATTTGATGGAAGGCTTTTACTAAGTCAATACTGGAAAACACTGTTGCTCCTGCTAGGCTAGATGAAAAGTCGTACAAATGGGGCAGGGGGTAGCGGTCCGGTAAAGTGCAAGTGTTCAATCGTCGATAATCTCCGCAGGGGCGCCAGTCAACGAGAGACTTTTTACACACCATATGTAAAGGTGCAGCCCATGGACTAGTGGAAGGCCTTACTATGCCAAGCTCCATCATGTGACTGAATTCGGCCTTAGCGATAGCTAACTTGTCGGCGGCTAAGCGGCGAGGACGACTAAACACAGGTGGTCCGGAAGTAGAAATATAGTGGACAACAGAATGCTTAATGGGTTGGTTAAATTGTGAGGGTCGTGCGATAGAAGAAAATTCAGAAAGTAACCGATGATAGGGAGAAGACGAAGGGATTGCTGAAATGCGTGGACTAGGGGATGAAAGGGTACGAGTAGAACATTTGCAGAATAAAGATGTCTTAGGGTCAACTAGTTTATGGGATTTGGTGTCAACGAGGAGACCGAAAAAAGACAAAAAATCAGCGCCTAGAATGGCGGTGTGAACGTCTGCGATAGTAAATATCCACCGAAATGAACGTCGTAGACCCAACTCTAGAGTGAGGGATCGTTGACCAAACGTTTTAATTGGAGTACTGTTAGCTGCTTG
>JAYGXS010000004.1:58960077-58980325 GCA_036362985.1 Ligula intestinalis | reverse complement strand
GAGTAGGCGACTGGGGAAAGGTGGGCCGACCACGTTCGTCACCCTTACTGGCCGGCGGCGAAGTTTTCCGATGCCGACTTCTTGTGCCTGCACGGGGATCGACACTGACGGGCATTTGGACCATAATTGTGGTGATACCAACAAAGACCATCAGTTGAAATTTTGTTGGGAGTGGGAGATCTTGGGCGACGAAAAGTCGACGGACTACGAGGGTTGTAAACACGGGTGGCCTGGAGCTGGGAAACTTCGAGAGTGAGGGCATCCAGGCGTCGGACGACATCTGCGATAGAAGGTGTCGTTACGGCTCGAGTAGTAAGATTCACCGAGACGGGTGGTTGATAGTACTCGAGAATCCGGTCGGCTGTCTCAGCCAGCGTTTGAACTGACGAGGAAGGAATATTGGGTGCAAGAATAGCTTGCACGGATGAGGGCAGCCGCTGGAGGAAAAGTTGTTTGAACATTGTGCCATCCAGCTGTTGTCCCTCAGCTAGCTGCTCCAGGCGCCGAAGGAGCTGGGTTGGCTTCCTGTCACCAAGGTCCTCCTCGGAAATTAAACGCTGAAGGCGTTTTTGTGTGGATAAAGATACTCGAGAGATGAGGGCCTCCTTGAGTGTGGTATAGGGAGTCTCAGTGAGCGGGCTGTCTATGATATCACGGAGATCTGTTGCAATCTCCAGTGGCAATGCGGCCACCAGATAATGAAATTTGGTCTCTTCCTTCGTGATTTGCCGCAGAGCGAAACGGGATTCGACTGTTCGCAGCCAAAGGGCTATGTCACTCAGCCAGCAAGTCGGTAAGTCGAATGTGTGGACGCCGCTAACACCCTGACCGTCAGTCATGATGTCAAAGGTCACAAAATGTGCGGGCGAGACAGGATTAGTCACTGGAATGATGGGGGTAGGAAAATAAACGCAGTCTGTCTATTGGTTAACAATCCGAGGTGTGAATTCAGAAATCGGCGGACACACTTTGCGGCGAGAAAATGAGGGCGAAACAGTGTAGTAATTGTTAGCAATTGAAAGTGCAATTATAAATCGGGGTCACCAATGTGGGATACGATATAGTCTATCCAAGAATCTGAGATAGGAGTATCCGAACGGTTACGAACTAGTAAATAAGAACAAAGTCGCTTGTGGGTAAATAAACAAGCTTGTTCAACGTGTTATTTAAAAGTTGTGTCAGTTCATGCAAGGCATCTTTACTAATTAAAACAAAGGGTCAGTTCAGTTTCACTACAAGTAAAACAAAAAGGCAGTTCAGTGTGACTACAAATTCTTGGCGAACGGGTGCAAGGAGCCGGATTTAATGGCGTTAGCAGATTTCTCAGCAGCTAAAGAATTTTAAATTCAGCAGTTACCACATGATTTTTTTATCGCTGTCGAGGGTCTGCATACTGTAAATTGTGTGCAGTCAGCTTTATCAGCATCTAAACGGCTTATCAGCCTTTCAGCTGAAAGGGGTGTTTCGCACAGGTAACTGCCGTTAGTTTACAAGAGTTAATGGCCTCCTGGCGTCCTCTCATGTGTGACGCACGTGCAACACACTCCGAACTTGTGTGCGCGAATTCACCTGCGAGTAAATTGGGCGTACAAGAGTGCAACTGGCAGCCAAGGCCGCTGCCTAATTGGCCTTTCAAGCATGAAGATAAAGTACCACGGTCCTCAACAGTGGTCGCTTTGTCGAGCTCAAGACAGCTTACTTGTTCCGGCACGGACAAATCAAACCCTGTGCTACTTGGAAACAGCCTTTATAGAGTGAGAGAAACCCGATCTATCTGAATCACGCAAAGAAGGGCCGGGGTTGAAAAGTCGTCGTGTAATTTATTGGATTCAATAAAGCCTGCTGCCCGTGCCTGCTTCATATCTCATAAGAAAATTTACTTCAGATAATTGCAAAGCTTATGGAACCTGAAACGAATTGCCTGTAGTAAGTAGACGAGAGCCTGCTTCAACCGTCCAGTGGTTTTGCATTTATTGTTCTGAATACCGAAGTGCAGGTGGCACAAAAATGAGGCATGGTGAGACCAGAAGACCCACATGGATCCTCAAGTGACGAATCCATCCTACGTCGAAGACCTATAGTGGTCATGTCTGTCTGACGCCCTCCTAACTCTTGACGCCACAGATGAGGTTACTCAGAGCATAGGACCTCACACGAAAGCACTTTTCCCGCGTGCCTCGAGGCACGCACGAACGGACGGGTGACTGCCACTGCTGCCAGACGCAACTGACGCCCAACCAAACGCACGCACCATGTCTCCCCCCATTCTGGCCTTAACCCACAGTGGCTTGACCCCAATCCGTCCAAGGAGATTCCCGCTTTAGTAGACTGACCTCATTTAGTAAGTTGACCTCAATCCGTGGGACACAGACAAAAATGCGGTGTCTGCCTTCAGGCCTCACTCCGGACCCGACTCAACTAGGGAACGGATGCATTAGTCCGCGAGTCAAAACTTTTTCCATCAATTCTTCTATCCTTCTGCAGAATATACTATTCCTAACAATCTGGCTTTCCCACCATCTTCTCTCTTCACCTAAAGGAACCATGGGCCTGGAAGATCGTAGCTGTTAGGGTCAAACCTTCTTAGCCTTAACGCAAACCACTTTCCAAGGGCAGTTCACAAAGGACTTTATTGCTTTGACTGCTTACGTCAGAGACTCCCGGATCGATGAACTCACTGCCGGTCATGCAGACTCCCGGACCCGGCGACCTTACTACCGGATTGGGACTTTGGACTCGGCCCACTCATGGCTAGACTGCATTTGCTCGCGAGTCAATTATATAGGAGCTAAGGCTACGACGGTTATGGCCTTAACACCTACAATCTTCCAGACCCTGGTTCCTTAGGAGATTGGAGAGAAGACGGTGGAAAGGCGAGAGTAGACGGAACAGTGTATTGTTTACAGAAAAGTTATGGGAAATTTGCCAGTCCATCCGGCATGGCTGTACGGCCGGAGGGCACATGGGTGCGCGGCCTCCAACCCGCCTCGCTCAGAGCCGATTTCCCAGTGAGGTCTTTGAGTAGTCGGGCCAGAAGACAGAGAGAGAGAGATAGTTTTCATTGGCTAGGTCGGCCTGGAGATTTTGGGCAGAGAGGCAACTTGCGTCGGGCACGCGTGCAAGCTCCCCATTCGTCGCCTGGTTTTTGAGCGTAGATGCGGGGACCGTGATTGGCTGATCGAGACGTCAAAAACCGTGTCGGCGAGCCGTTGGGAAAGAGCACTTCGATGCGAGCTAGTCAGCCAGGCACGAGCCGCTACAATTACCCATTTCTCATAGTCTAGTCCTATTGCACTTCAGTAAATTATTCATAACACTCTGTCCTTCCACGCCTTATCTAATCTACTAGTTTATAACGGTTGTGGACACGTTCACCTTCTATTACCCGGCCTGACTACTTCGTATCCTACAATAGCGTCATTATTTTCTCCGCATAATATACGCCTAAGTCATGAATTTGTGGGATACGCTGTAGTCCGGCCAGATAAGAGACGATAGGACGCATCCCATCGGTTATGAACTAGTTGATAATATAAGGAATGGAAGGCCAGACTGTTATGAGTGATTTAATAAGGTGTATAAGGAGTAGAATGTAAGTAATAGGTATGTGACCCCCAGACAAGTGCAGTCCAGCTATGAGTGGGCCGGAGTCCAGAGTTGCATTCCGGTCGCTGTAGCCTTCGGGTCTGGAGTTCTGCAACAGGCAAGTCGATCGCCTGCTCCGGGAGTGCCTGAGAATAAGCCTTCACCACCTTAAGGTCATTTTGTGACTTGGCCTTGGGAAGTGGTTGGTCAGTTGGCCAGACACGTCGGTGACATCGTCTAGCGCGCACGGATTGGTAGGCACGAAAGCTAGACACTCGGGTCATTCCCCACAGGCATGTGAGCAAAGCATGGCTTAGAATGATAGGTCGCTACAAATTCATAGTTCGGTCTTCGACCCAAAACTAAACTGCATGCGTTTCCAGTATCATCAAAATGGGGGTTGTTAATCATTTTTCGTAGACGGACTAGGATTTTGTCGATGTACAGGACTCCCTGAATTTACCCTACGAGCATAATTAACCTCGAAGGTTTGCATCCCCAAAATCGAAACTCCTGCAGTCCATTGGTACGATAAGATCGTAAACTATGTTTATTTTGCATTCTGTGGATAATAAATAAATATCCGAGCAACCTCACCCGGCTTTTAACAATATTCCTATATCGAGAACTGCCAAGTCGACGTATCGCAGGGGGTTAAGTGAATCAAACACAGCAACGGCGATCTTCAGACCATGGTTATATAATGGAGAAGAAGTCGGTCAATGCCAAAGTAGTTGGAAGAATATATTGTGTATACAAAAGAACGAAGAATAGATAAACAGCGATTCGACTTGGCGAGCCTACGACCAGCACGAGAGCCAGCCACAGTCCAAGTGCCGTTTTAGCAGCAGGCATGCAAGCAGCAGCGAGAATGGGCATTGTCTGGTTGCCTTGACCGTTATTGGCCGGGCAAACTGCATCGATCTAGGAGTGCCTGCGTCCTATTCACCGTCGGGAGAGGCCAGCCTTTGTGGGTCTGTGAATGGCTGTTGCAGAGGCCACCTTCAGTGCAGACGTACGCGTTAGCAGCAGCGGGCCTTCGGACATGCTCGTCTATGTCGAGTGAGTCACCACAGACTCACTCATCGCTGGCTGATTTCGGTACTTTTGACTGTGCCATTTCCATCTCAAGTGCTTTTGCGTCTGTTTCCATTTCAGTGAGGACATAAGACCTGGACTTCATAGTAGGCCCTGTCCATTCCTAGATACACTTTATAACTATGATGAAGCAACAACAAGGACAGAAGAGTGGAACGATTGTTTCTGACTTATTAGCTCGCATCAGCCAGTCACCCCAATTCCCAACCATTAAATAGCTAGTTTTCAAGCCCGGGATCTTTGTTCATCGGGTCAAACGTTCAGTATCCTGTCGGTTGGGACCGGGATTATTAATTCTTCTATTAGCTATAAATTACTCATATCTACCTGGGTTAACGCGTGCTCGCACGGTGGCTGAGCGCATGAGATCGGCTAACGGCGGCTTCTGGGACATACCAGTATACTGTACGCCCTAAGCTCTCATGTGTGTGTGGACTTCAGCAAACGCCGGTCTCCTAACTAGGTTGCTAAGCTTGGTAACGGGAAGTACGGCATCGTTGCGAATTCGATCGATAGGGTGCATTTTTGGTCGTCAAAACCATGCCCTGGGCTGGCTTGCTGGCTGTCAGCACCTGGCGTGGTAGTACGGTCTACCACACAATAAAGAGGCCATAGATTCTTGGACCCTGTTTCGGTAGCTTTGTGCATGTCGATCGGGCTTTCGTTTACAGGAACAGCTGATAGTGCGAGCAGCGTTTAACCAAAAAATGGTTCGAAATAATACCCGATAGTAAGCATGGACGGAAGTTGAATGCACACATTTATAAGTCTACCCAGTTTAATATTTAAGGCAAAATTAGGAACGTGAGATGTGCTATCCTTTCACAGGTGGTTGATTCCGGACATCGTATAAACTCAGAAGGATTCTTCCAACTAATATACAACTTCCCATCAGTCTGCCCTAAACAACTGTGATAGTGCCTAATAGGCAGCATTACTTCTTAGTATGAAGTTATAACAGGTGCAAACAGCCGGATTCAATGGTGTTTATAGATTTCACTGCGGCTAGGGATATTTGTTTTCAGAAATTTCCATATTATCTGCATCGTTATCGAGGGTCTACATAGTGTTTCTTATGTGCAGTCATCTTTATCAGCATGTAAACTGATTAACATTCTGACTGAATAAATGTTGTTGGTTCAGGAAGGCGAACGGCCTAAAAGCTACCTTCAAGGGATGGCCAATCAGAAATGCATTGCAATGCATAGGAGGGGGCATTTAGAAATAAAAATTATCCAGCGGTCAGGTGATTGCTTGACCGCTCGTTAAATCAGTTATTAGTCATCACTGCCCCTCAACCACTGCAAAATTAAATTTAGTATTAGCTAAGGAGTGGGTGCGTCCAACATCGAGCATTAAGTTCTGATTTGTTAAACCTCAATCACATGCGAGGTTATGCAAGAGTAATCTTGTGGTTCAGGCCGGGTTGCAATTCCCGTATCTTCCGAGAAGGCGCTACCTACTGAACAAGGCAAAAACCAATTATTTAGTAGACCCCCAAACAGTGTTTGCCCATTTAGCTTCAAACTTAGCTCTCTTGATAAAGTGTCCACCACTTTGGCAGAAAGTTTGAACACTGTTCAGTGTGAGGGGCTGTCTCGTCACCCTCCACAATTTTGAGCCATCAACTTGGTCACAACGCTAATGAAGATTATAGTTCGAAAGCTAACAACCATTCAAATATCGATGGATGAAATGTGTAAACGCATAAATTATCGTTTTCCGTCATGCTTTAAGCAGTGAGTATTGTTCAGGCAGCCAACATTTTTGATATGTATTGAAGTAAATCAGTGACAGAATAGCCAAGCTGGCGAAACCGAGTCAGTCTTCTCTCGTAGGGGGTGTTTCCCGTCAAAGCTGTGCGACAAATATCTTAAAATAAGATGAGCAGGTTGATAAACACTCTGACCAAACCCGTCCCGTTTTGAGTACTTTACGATCCGAATTTCTCTTGTTGACCCAAGTCTCGTGTTAAAAGAGTTTCATTGTAAGATCCAAATTCTCCCTGTGGGGTAGATATATGTTACAAAGTAAAGTCTCGTCAGGTTTTCATTTGGTTGGAGTTGAACTTGGAAGCCGAAATTTAGGAGCCATCGTGAGGCATTTCCTTGCTTGGCCTTGAAAATAAAGAGAGTTTTGCCCAGTAGGATGCGAGATTTCCAAACAATTTCCTTATTATGAGTGGTCAATACGCGGTTAATGATGAAGGTGACAGTAGCACTTTTTGGGGCTCCGGACTACTTAAGATTACATAATTTGCCTCTGCTGCTAATGTGTAGGTGCCGAAGGTTCCCGGCCGTTGGGAAATTTTCGACGGTGATATCGAACGTGAACAGGTCAATGAAAACGGGCAACCGATAGCGATCGATCTCTGTCTGTGGGATAAACCTGAAAAACTCTTGCCAGGTCGAGAAAGCTGTTACATAATCGATAGGCCTGGGACGAGGCAAAAAAGAGAGCTTATGTCAGCTAGGGTAAAATTATAGCAGACAATCTTGACCTCGATTCATTTAGCAGAGAGTTACTGTGCAAGTTCGAGTGGATGGACATTGGCCAGGCATAAGAGAAAGCAGATATTCGCGACACTTTTTTAAAAATAATTATCGATTGTAGAAGTTGATTAGAGGATATTCTGTTGGTTAGGATTGGAGACACTCTGTAGCTTGGCGCACGCTGCTGAGAGATTTTGCTTCTTTCATATCACATAAAAACTGTTTATGCTGCGGATTTGATACTTTTCTGGTGCTCACACACAGAAAGTATACGCCAGTCTTCCGTTAGACACAGCCCCTGCTCAGGCGTTCTACAGATATCTTATTCAACAAAAAGTCACTCATAGTGTCTGTCGGCATTTCCTTACATCGGTAGCAATTTACAAATATTGAATTAGTCTTGTAGTTTATAGATTGGAGTCTGGATATCTTTCGGTGCGCTCAATCTCTATTATTATTATTATTATTATTATTAGTAGTAGTAGTAGTAGTAGTAGTAGTAGAAGTAGTAGTAGTAGTAGTAGTAGTAGTAGTAGTAGTAGTAGTAGTAGTAGTATCAAGTAGTCCCATAACTTTTATTTTTGAATGAACATGTATACTTGAACTAGTTTTGTTGTCTCTGTTCTTATGTGACGTTTTTTCAAAGTCAGCTTCCTCAGCCAACTCCCCCAATGAGACCCCTTTTAGCCGTTTTGCCCGCCTCTTGCCTTTGGGATAGATTTTGCACATAAAATATAGATAAACCCCAAATAAAAAGAACCCCCTGCTGCCGAATGCATCACCGAGAGGTGTGACAGGCACGTAGTAGTCTAGCAACTACCTCCTGTAAATACCGCAACATCTGGGCACTTCATTGCCCTTAGCTGACTTTGTTTCTGGTTATGGATTCGAGTGAGAAGTCAAAATTTCGGCTAACAAAACTCTTGTGCCCTCCCTGCCTCATCCGCTATGATCAAATTCGCACAAAATTTGACCCTGCTATGATGCTTTTAGCTGATGAACTATCGAGCCGTTCGACAGTGGTGTGTCAGTTCCGTTTGCTGGGTGGACCAGTTTCATCTCTAATTAGTTATTGTTGCTTAATATAGCAATTTTGCTGTGCATTTTGCCTAAAATGAGACGTTCATTCTGCAACAAACTTGCATTTTGGCTAGAATTTAATAGTACTTCAATGTATGACTGCGCAGGTGTACCTTTCGGTTGTTCCTATCGCTGAACCTGTCTCGATTCGGGATAAGCAAGCATTTTAAAGCTACGAATCTTTTGAAGAACACAAACCCACGCCCAAAACCCTATCAAAAGCCTTCGATAACTGCTCAGATTGCGGTGAGTAAAATGGCTGTACCGGAGCGCAGTGCATAGGCGGGTGAGCGTAGAAGGCGTGCTAGCGCCCCACGTGCATTGTCCTCGGCCGCTTTACGCGGACAGGCACTCCGCTCACGTGAACGCACGGGATTGGTTCGGAAGGGTCCCGGTAAATGTGACATCTGACTCAGTGTGCGCGTCCCTTGTTCGGGAGGTGTCTTTTGGGGTGGCGGGGCGGGCCCTTTGATTCTCACACTGTGAATTCTGGGAACGGGCCTGGTTGGATCCAGGGCAGCCAATTTTGGGGGAAATTGAAAGCCAGATGGTCTCAAATAGGACAAACATTTTTTTACTGAGGGAAAGTGGGTCTGCAGAATCAGAGAACCACGAAGCAGACGCAAATAATGTTTGAATCCACTCTGAAGCAATTCATTTAACTAGTTGCATGCTAATGCCTATGAATTACACCACAACTACTTACAATGGACAATTACACTCTGCCCATCTCGCGGCTGCTGGTAGCCAATAGAAACGGACTGTCCACAACCTACCCGAGGATAGAGTAGCTACGAGCAAAGTCGTATATATAGGATAAATGATTAAAATTCCGACCTAAATTGTCTAAACGCTCTTCACATGCCCATCTGTGATTTTTCTGAGGTACCTTCCGAGATGCAGCCATGTTTCTGAGCGGGCATGAGAGACATATCTTCACTGAACGTAGGTAATCAAAGTATGCAAGAAGTTGCATCTTTCGTCATGAGGTTCCTGAAACCGGATGGTCCACCATGTGGGAGGAGATCAATCCCTGCGACTGAGAAGCACAGCTAGAAGACACTAAAAGCATGCATCTTTGGCACAATTCCAGGTCTGGATGAAAAGAAGAAAATATTTGGACAAGGAATCCAAGTGTCAAATGCACAAACGCACAAAGTTAAGCGCAAGTGAAAGAATGTACAATATAGAATATGTGAGCGGACACAGCTATGTGCCATCAAGGACCGACCGTTTGCCGGACTGTTTTTGAGAATGCAAAAAAACGTCAAACAGATGCAGGAAAAGGTCTGAAGCCAGTGAAAACCAGCCTGTACATAACGACAGTATTTATCATTTGCGTCTCACAGAGCCCCACGCAAAATATCGTGTTAACGATGCTACTCACTACGGCACAATGGTTCAGGCGTTTGCGCTCGTAGGGATTATGTCCCAAAAATTTCGCTTGGAGCTCTGGTAACATTCCGTTTTCATTATCAGATCTATTCCTGTCAGTGATACTGGGTTGCAGTTGTAGTTACCCTGTTGCGCCTTCCACCTTCGGCGCCACACACGAGGTCGCATGATCGAATTTCTTGGCACGCCAATCACAGGTGCCAAAAACTGCGTCAACGCTCAACATCTCCCGGCGGCTAGCAAGTGCAGAAACACCAACAGCGGACTGGCAAATCACCTGCCCGAAGTTGAATGACACACGACTACCGCGCTGAGACACTTCGGGCTCAGCCCTCACCAGTGATCATGCACTCATCCGAAAGTCAACTTCCGTTAACTTATTCTCCATTACTGCTGTACAGAATAAACTACTATCGCAGGGGGTTAAGTAAATTAAACCCAAGCAACTGCGATCTTCAGAACATGGTCACTT
Organism: Ligula intestinalis; assembly: GCA_036362985.1. NCBI lineage: Eukaryota > Metazoa > Platyhelminthes > Cestoda > Diphyllobothriidea > Diphyllobothriidae > Ligula > Ligula intestinalis. The sequence continues at coordinate 58,970,203 of JAYGXS010000004.1, read as the reverse complement.
AGTAGACGAGAAGTCATTAGAGGCCAGTCGTAGTAGGAGCAGTATATTGTGTACCCAGAGGAACAGAGAATAGATGAACAAAGATTTGACTTGGAGAGCTACGACTAGCCAGGAGAGCCAGCCGCCTCCAAGTGCTGGTTTGACAGCAGTCAGGCCAGTAGACAGAGAGCGAGAGAGCGTTCATTGGCTAGGTCGGCCTGTGATTGGTTGGACAGTGTATGGGTAAACATCGACGTGGGCGGCCATGTCTCGCGCACCAGTAAGTCTGGCGGCCGCCACGACTTTGAAGTCTTGACGGATTGAGGTCACGACAGGAAGGCCAGGCGTCGGACAGGCAACGACCACTACACTACTCCTTCCAGTTGGCGTCTCATGTCTTCTTTTCCTCTACGGAACCGGCAAGGGTTTGCTCTAATAACCTACCCTACCCCCTGCGATACAGTTGCAAAGACTGGCAGCCCAAGTGAAAGGCTAGGCTGCTTGCGGAAAGATTATAACCGGCTGACAAGTTTTTGAAAGTATGATCATTCCCCTGAATCTTTAATTCCGTGCTCTGTAATGCACATTTATAATGGTAAGCAACGCACTTGGACATCAACGAAATTTTGGTGCTTGCGCCTGGAGTGGCAAGTTTGTCGGGATATGTTCAGCAAGCTGTAGTTTTCCGCAGTGTGGTAATGTGAAGACAGTCGCAAGACAAGTACATGACACACAACTACAAGCTATCTCTAAAAACGTTCAGGGGAAAAGGTTGACGTAGTCACTTAATCGAGTAACAACTAGTTCGTCAGCTCAGTGGACAAAGAGTAAACCCCACTACCGGTAATTTTCTAAAACATTTTTTAATAGTATCATAACCGGGAGACAATAATTGCTTACAATACTATCTATGGTGCTATGAAAATTCAGCCAAAGCGCTGCGACAACTCGTAATTATTGCTTCTGGTAAGAGCACTGTTAAGCATCAGACTATGGCGTACCCAGATGCCACATATGCGTATTGGCATCGAAAAACATGCATTATTATCACGTCAACTAAATCACCTAATTTAGTTAACAATATGCCCCGCGAAAACGGTTTAGACAACCGAACCGACCACTTGTCAGAAAGATTCCCTTTCAAACTAAGAGTGTGACAAAAACAGTAGAAAGAGCGCCATCAGCACACTTAACATCAGGAAAGACGATGAAAATTGGATTATTCATTCCGCCTTAGCAGTTGTATTAAGTCAGTCACGCCAAGGTTTTGAGCACGGGTCCTTAGCCACCTCAAATGATCAAAGCAACTGGCTCGGTCCCACTAAGATATATTATAGAAGTTGTGAAGTCACATACATGAATGTTAACGGCCCCATTTCCTTGAAACTCCAACGGCGTATAAGGGATACTAAAACAGCCTATAACGTGGGGCATAAACCACTTCAAAAAGCTAACCAATGGACGGCGCAACGAAAAGGGCCTAAAGCTATTGGCCCCGTGTGCTACTAACCAATCCACAGCACATAATTCCTGGCCAATCATTCGACAGTATAAAGGCAGCGTCAGCAGGCTACTTCTCATACTCCTGCTGCACTTTCTCGTTGTTTGCGATGTCTCCTATCAACCCTAAGAAGCATCCCGTTCGGAAGGATACAAAAACATTCGGCGAAAAACGCAGACATCTGGTATCTGGCCTAAAGCAGGCATGCAGCTCGAGTAAACCCGAGAGTAAGCCACAAACGCAGGTTGTGCCAGTTGAGGACTGCAGCTGGGCTCGCGATCAACCTGACTGGTTCCCCCAGCTCAACAAATGGATCGACCACGCCAATAGACGACTGTCCTCTGACCTGTCTCTTATGCCTAGTAACTTCTTCAATCTCGAGGTCAGCAACTCTAGTCCTGGAGTTTGAGACTGTTCATTTTTTTTGTTCTATTGTCCACTAATACGCCGTTCAATTCGCTATTCGTCTTAGCCCCTTGATTTCTTCGGTACGGGTATACCCTCCGTCTTCGATGCTGTGGATCGACAAATGGAGACTCTTCGTCGTGAGATGGAGGAGTCTATAAAGGCCATGAATGCAGGGATGCTCGACAAAGCTGCACCGACGGGTGACGTGGCAAACCAACTCGGTTACTTGGCAGATGCTTATGAACCTGGCAAGGATGGTCACGTAAGTATCCAACTTTTGGTTAGGCGAGTCTTTAAAAGACAGACTCTGACGAGTTAGCTTTTCTTTACAGCTCTATTTCAAGACTCGTTATAATGTTCAAGACTTCAAGCCGGAAGATGTTGAGGTGTCTACAAGAGGCAATTGTCTGGTTGTGCATGGGAAAAAGAAGGAGGATCTGCCCGATGGTGGAGTGCGTACTCGCGAGTTCTGCCGTTCGGTAGTTGTTCCGGACAAAGTGAACAAGGACGACTTCCATGCTTCTTTGACGTCTGTGAGTGAATGACCTTCTGTGTGGAAAGCTGATGTTTATGGCCTTTCGTTGACTTACTTTTTGCTTGGTAGGACGGTGTGTTGGTGGTGGAAGCGCCGGTCAAAGAACCTGACTATAGCGTCTACAAGTTTGACGATGATCGTAAGCTTTGCCTTGCCGCCAAACCGCACACAGAAGCGCCTACTGGGATGGAACTTGCTGTTACTGGTAGGTATTTGCCGATATCTGATATGTTTGCTCGCTTGCCTGTTTCTCCTCTATCACCGCTCACTCTCGTCTTTTTATGTGCAGGCAAGGACGGTGCCGTTGTGGTGGGTGATGGGGAACACAGGAAATTGCACTTGGAGGTGCCTGTAGATTCGCACTTGGAGCCCAAGGACATCACCATCAGGATGGATGCCAACAGCGTGCGTATCAGCGGTACTCATGCTGAAAAGCATGATGAGAAGACTGCCACTGGTGAAGTCCATACCTCTGAAACTGCACATTTCTGCAAGACCTATGCTGTCCCCCAGACGGTTGATGCTTGCTCAGCGACTGCGATTCTGAAAGATCATCGGCTGGTGCTGGAGGCCCCACTTTTAAAATTATGAATCCCAGATTTCTCTTATTTTTCGCTTGCAATAAAGAATAGGACTGAGTTTGCTGCCCTTATTTTACACTTACCTATTTTTTGGTCGATTTGGTTCCGGGATTCGGTTTCACTTTTTTTCGGTCTGGGCCTGTGGCGCGCTTTGATAGGAACGGAGGAGAAGTGGGCGCGCAGCCGGCACAGTCTTGTGCGTTTGTAGGGCAGGGGTTGATTTTCCGTGCAGTGGCATGTGGACGTGGTGGCCAAGGATCGGTTTTATTGGTTTTGAACAGCTGAATGGGTCTACTTGACGGCGTGTCGACTACCACACGCCGCTGAATGTGTTTTCACATAGTAATGTTGGTAGATGAGAGCAGGCAATCAAAGTGGTCTCCGAACATGAAGGGGCGGCAAGACTGACGGCTCGATGTCCTATTTGCAGTTAGTGCCTCGGCGCGGCTTTGTGTGTTTTCAGTGAGCGTCCCACCTATGACGTGCCGTCGGAGGAGATTCACTGGGTCCGTAGAATTGGGAGAGCGTTCGGACGCCAGCTTCGGCATTTAATACTTGCGCAGACTGACCGATGGGGTGGGATCTTTGATCGGGGACTGATCTGATTTAGCTTGCACCTGTTTCCATACTACTCGGTGGCAACGATTCGATGAAAATTTATTAGACTAGTTTTTAATTACGCACTGAGATTGTATTAACTGTTTGCATGGCACTGTGTGAAGAATAAGTACCTGTTATTCGGGAGTTTAAGAGGTCAGGAGGATTGGTGCGTAAATGGCGGTAAATGGGGGCAAATGATACCTGCGTTTTCTGGTTGGCTAATCCATCTGCCTCTAAGCACACATTCCCTCCTCCTGTTTTTTTAAATCATCCACTGTCCTTTATAACGTGACGCACGATATTATCCAGTCTCAAATTGCCTTTCACCTGCTACAAGCGCTAGCAACGTTTTCTTCAGTCATCCTTTTTGTATATCTCGAATGATAATCCGTCGCCATTCAGTTCGCTAGCCATTTCTTCTGGACGGGTGCACTCCTCGAAACTCCCCTGGACATGCGAATGGACCTGCGTACTTTTAACTGTTGTCCGTTCCAGCAAACACGTTAATGCATAGCTAAAATCCAGCATCTATGATGAAATGTCAGCAGTTCACGACCTACACGCCGGCCACCGAGCTAGTGGGCAATTATCTTCGGTAAAGGGGAGCCGTTAATTGTCTTATATATGCCATAGGATAGCGACTGCATCCTAACAATACTACAACTGTCTGTATAAGATCTATCCATTTCTGCTACTGATGGGTCGAGAATCTCAAACGTCAGGTGAATAAAATCCTTAGTTCGGCGATCGCGTCTCCTTCTTAGTCACATTTTCGCTCCTATCGGCAAATTACGAATAAGTGATTCTTAATCAGTCAAGCAAGCCTTTGCTACGATCCCTCGGAGAGCTGGTCCACCCATGGACCGAAGTTCACGAATGTTTAGCCAACTGGCTGTAAGTGTAAGTGTTTGTGTAAGTTTTTGCAAACAGATTCGTTTAAGGCGCCAACAAATCAGTATTTAACCGCCCCGCTCCTGTCGTCGAAAACCATTACTTGTCATTTGCTGCTCTCAAAAAGTATGGAGTGGTTGTGAGGACATGCCACCATCCATGTCCTCTTATTTCACCAATAAACGAGTTAGGCAGCGACGCTGGACAATCGTTGAGGTGACTGCTACTAAGCGGACTACCCAGTCTCAGGCACCGAAACATTAACTTATCTAATAATACCAAGTAGACCACCCTTATACAGGATCGCAGCACTCACTTTTCTATGGGTGCTGTTAACGATTTATAGTGTCTTTTTTGTATTTTTATATTCCAGCGAGTAAACTTGGGGTCCTCTACGAGATTGCATGTCGCGCACTCCATAGGACCTTTTTGAGTGAACTGGGAGCCAATTCCGGGATTCTTTTGTAGAATACCGGGCTCGGAGACACAAACATGCCAGACACCACCGTCTTGTCGAATATATTCCACGGGGTTAAGTAAGTTAAACCCTGGCAACTGCGATCTTCAGGTCATGGTTACTTAGCAGAGGAGAAGTCAGTGGATGCCAGTAGTAGAAGGAGTATATTGTGTACATAGAAGAAAGAAGAATAGATGGAAAGAGATTTGACTTGGAGAGCATACAACCAGCCAGGAGAGCCATTCGAGTCCAAGTGCTGGTTTGACAGCAGTCAGGCCAGTAGACAGATAGAGAGCGTTCATTGGCAGGGTCGGCCTTGAAGGCTGGTTGGACAGCGTGTGGGTAGAAATCGACAAGGGCGGTCTGTGTCCCGCGCACCAGTAAGTCTGGCGTCTCCCACGACATTGAGGTCTAGATGGATTGAGATCACGACAGGAAGGTCAGGCGTCGGGCAGGCAGCTACCACTACAAGTGTTCCTTTTGTATTTGCATATTCCAGCGCGTTTGGACTGAGAGGGTGTCCTGACGACCATCCCTTGAAACAATCTCAAGGGATAGGCAGGCGCAATTAATTGCGGACATCACACCCTTGCAACTGCGATCTTCAGGCTCGTTTCCTTAGGAGAATAGAAGTCATGGGAGGCCAGAGTGGAAGGAACTGTTTAGTATGTAGAGAATTAATAGAGAATAGGTAAGAGGAATTCGACTGTCAGACGAGCGAGCAATTGCCGGCCATAGTGCCGCGTCTGAAGTCACGAGAGCAAAGGGTATTGCCGGAAGCCCAGAGCATGCTTTGTTCCTGCAGCCAATCAAGAAATAGTGAACTCTAATTGGCTCAAATTCTTATGGGCTGATGCCAAGACTCGCAGTAGTGGCTCGACCTTGAGAGGGGCGTAGGCGGCTGGTGCATGTGTGCTCGTTGGCAGTGGCGAGCCTTGGCGCGAGGTCATATGTACGGACTGAGTCACCACAGAGGAGGTATCTGAGGGTTTTTAAAACCCTAGACGGTACGGCACCGATTACTGGAAGCACTGTTATCCCGAGAAATCTATCTTGGCAGCTCTGGCAATACCAGGGTTAGATGCAAAAACAGTACCCCCACATATTGTAAACAAGGTACGTTCTCATCAAGACAAACCAGCCTATTTTTATTCATTCTGCAGGCAGTTGCTCAACTACACAGGGAACCCCACCAATAAAAATCATGTTATCTTTCGTCCTTTGATCAGTCAGTAAGTTGGTCGTTTTCAGTCAAAAGCGCGAATTTCTAACCTTGACAACTTGTCCTCTCGAGGAGAATGCCGACATTTCGACGATATTTATAATGTGCTGCACAGCAGGCTATTACAGGGACGGTGACTTACGTTGAATTATAGGGAGAGTAGACTTTCGCTGCATCTTCCTCACACTCGCCCCACTCCCCCACCTAGGCCCAGTGTCAAGACAAAGGCAATAAGACCGGAGATGGGAAAGGGCGCAAGCTCAGGCACGGTGGACCATGATAACGAGAAAACCACAGCCAAGTTTGAGGCGGCTTCGGGGTGGGAGCGCCCTAAAGGCCACACTGAGAAGGAGCCATTGCAGCCTGACTCTCAGTCCGCCAGTCAGTCAGTCAGTCACTCCACTCCACAAAACACAATACACACTGGGCTAACCACGCGGTTCGAGGCATCCCGTCAGTTGGCAACCCTCCAAGCAACGGCTTTAAGCGCACCGTGATGGCTTCAAATGCATCAGGTTGTTTAAAGTGAGGAAAAAAGCGCTGAACTGTCGACCTCACCCTCCCTCTCCCACTCCCGGCGTCAGGCCAACGTCTGAGCCATCCAGTTGTCCGACGCGGAGTGGACGCATCGCATAGTGTTAAGGCTTATAGGGTTAACCCTAATGGCTGCGATCTTCCAGGCCTGGTTAAATGAGGTCCTGTGTAAGTCGGTCTGTGATTGGCTGTTACACAGAACGAAAGCAGCTAGCCTTCTGAAAATGCACTTCGACTTGGGCTAGTCACTACAGACGCAATGGCTTAAAGGATGGGCAAACGCATCCTCGTGTGCCACAGCACCACCTGGCTCCCTCGATAGTGGTCATTTCTGCCCGACGCCCACCTAACTCTTGACATCACAGATGAGGTCACTAAGAGCAGGCCCTTGCGCGAATGTACTTTTCGGCCTGCCTCTGACCAGACGCAAACTGGTGCATGAGACACTCACCACCCACGCCAGTGTCTACTTTCGTGCGGTCCAACCAATCACCATCAAGGCCGCGAGGTAGGGAAAGGATTCGGCTGCCGCCCGATGACTGACGCTAGACTCACTTGGCGTTCTGCCCCCTCGCGGGGCGGACGCACCGCCGCTGCTCTCTCACATGGCTCTCACGGTCGAAGGCACGCCAGACCGAGTCAACCTTCCTATGGACTATTCTCCAACTCATTTTGTAAACAATATATTGCTCATACTACTCTGGCTTTCCAATACTTCGCTCAGCCATTAAGGAACCGGGCCTGGGAGATCGCAGCTGTTAGGGTTAAACCTTCGTACTCTCAACACCTTGCCATAAATCCCTCGACGCCTGATTCACAGCCTAATGATCAGCCACTAAACACACAACAAACACTGGGCTGACAGCGTGGTCTGGTAAAAGCATCAGTTGTTAGTACTTCAAGCTACAGTTTCTAGTTAACCGTCAAAGTCTCCGGCTCGGATCAAACGTGTAGTTGAGAGGCCACGCGAGGAAGGAGCCGAGGAGAACGCCAAACACCCTTGCATACCTATGTACAGGTGGGCAGTGTTATAGTTTCAGTCTGACCACGACACTTTCAGTGGCCTTGTCTTTAAACCGTACTTGGTAAAAACCACTGTCACAGTACCGTAGGTGTTCGAAATCCGCGTATATGGTAGGAGAGGCATGATAATAAATTGCAATGTACTCCCCATAATAGCCCATGTTTAGGTGGCACCGTTGTTAACGCTGGATGGCTATTTCTCTTTGTTTCTTATCACTCCAGCCGCAACATGAAATTGGCTTTGAATTCCCCCAAAAAATTGGTTACCCAATGCTTTGATTTACCCTCATTCCATATCATTTTTTTCTGGTAACTAGGATGTTGACATTGAGATAACTATTGTGTCGTGGAGAGAAAAGAGCATAAATTCCTCACAGTAGACCTAGCGAAGTGAGTTTGCCTATGAACTGAAGGTTACAAGGTTTATAGTTTTAGTTGGGAATGAATCAGTACCTTGTGCTTGGCCCCTGAAAAACGGATGTACATATGTGATGTTCTATTTCAGCAAGGACAGAAGGCCGAAATTGGTTACCATTTAAGGAGGTCTATTGATGGCTTCGTCAGATATTGTGTATGACTAGTTGAGGAAACCTCTGAAGTGCTTATTCCAGCGTTCCATATTTATCTAAGTTTCCGCCTGGAAATTTATTCAGTCGGAAGTGAGCGGTGGCACAGTCACCTTGGTTTTTTGGGTGTACATAGCCTTATTCGCCACTGCAAGGTGAATCCGGCAGTCACCACCTCTGGGGATAATTTTTGGAGAATAAAGTCTCAATGAGAACTGCTGAATGACCATAACTATCTTCATTTCCTGTCTCTTTGCAACTTAATTATATAAAATGAAGCGGCCATTCCAGACCGGTGGAATATCACTCTGGCAACTTGTGGAAAGATACAGATACGAAAAGAGGGGTGTTTATTGATTTTTTGTAGTGTTTCGAGCGTATGTTTTGCGTCCGTGTGCCGCGGCCAGCTTGTCTAGGGCATTCTTATTCACGACAGACACTCCTATACCAGACCACCAGAGGCAGCAACTACAATACTCTGATGATTATGGACACGCGAAGGGCTCAAGAACGTCAGTACAAACACTCCTATACTTACGAACGAGTTACTTTCCGAGCGGCTGTTGGTAACTCGAGATGTTCCAAAGCCATTATTCAACAGCGCTTTTTTCCGACGTATTTTTTCTCCTGACATTGTACACTTCGTCAAAATTGGAAATTTCCTGAGGGAGATAGCCTACCCTGCAAATTAATCTTTTTAATGTGACTACAAATTTGTCGACTGCCTTTTTGTCTGCACTCGTTGACGAGAGAGCACTTCTTACGGGGAGACGCAAGGACAGAGAATTAGGCGACTGCGGACAGCGTTGAAAGTGGCCAGGACTTTTACTATGTGGGGGGACGCACCCGCGGTAGAATTTGCTGCTGAATCCAGGCGGTCGGAGCCCAGCGAACACAACTTGGACGTGCGGTCCCCTTCGTTCGTTTGTAGGTAGAGGAAGGTATGTAGTTGTCTAGGGCACATTTGGGACCCCTGCACCCCGCGAGGGAATAGACAATGCTAGCCTTACATGGGACTACTGTTTCATATCAGACGGCTGCAGAATTCTACCCTGGGTCACGAGTTTTGTTTAATGGGAAAATGCTCCGAACTGGTCTGGGTTTAATACTGTAGCGCTGTCGCTCTCTGCGTAGAACATGTTGTTTAGGGGGGTGCTGAGGGTGGGACAGGAAAGCCGGGTATGGAGACACACGCACAGACGCACACACTCTTCACCCTCATCTGGTTAAGTTCGCTGGTCGAGACGGGTTTTGGCTAATAAACAGAACAAAGCTTCAGAAGGACAGGGCTGAGAAATGCCAGTTAATGTATGTGTGGAGAAACCACCACATACACCTAGCTGATAGAACGCCTGTCATTTCTATACTGTTCATCCAGTCGCGGACCATTCCAGATGTTTCACAAAAGTACACATACGCGCGCGCAGACACGTCCAGTGTGTGTGTGCCTTCAAGCGGTATGGGGGTGGGCGATTTATGAGTTACACTTAGTCACACAACAGCATAAATAGAGTCGGCCACCCGGCTGAAGCTTACGAGAGGGAGAGGAACCTGGAGTCTTGTGACATTAAGTCTCCCTTGAACTGGAAACTTGCGTGTCTTCTTGCGGATGCGTTCACATGGAGGCTTACATATTGGGTACACAACCTATTGAAGACATTAATTATCTTCTCGACTGCGATGGGCACACTCTTCCAACCTCTTAGATAGATAAATGTAGGCAGCATGACTCGCTACCTCGTAAAAATTGCGTATTTTGGTTAAGTCAGTAGATTGGATCCATTGTCAATACAAGCGAACATGCGTGTCCCAGGAAGCAATTGAGAAGA
>JAYGXS010000004.1:58915110-58955077 GCA_036362985.1 Ligula intestinalis | reverse complement strand
CTTGGGTCAACTCAAATTAAGCAAATCTGCCAAACCAACTTAATAATGAAAGGTACTTGAAGTGTCACCAAAAAGAACGGAACTATGCGGATGAATTTTCGACTTGCTGTTTCGGATCCATTGTTAAATGAGCTGAGTAACGGGAGAGATAGGGTTATCACAATAGAGCGTTCGAGAAAAGTAGAGTTTGCCTCGACAGAGCAGACATCCGTGAGAGTGGAAATGGATACAGGTGCTGGAAGGGAGGCCTTCGGCTATGACGCGTCGTGTCGTAACCGGAGACTGACGGTTTACTGAAATTCCACATGGCTATGTTTATGAATTAGCAATAGCTGTTTTAAGATGAGCATGACGGGTCGGTTAGCCGTGAAAACAGACATTCGTGGTGATAGTCTAGGTCAAATTGGCGATGAATAGCGCTTTTGTTCAATTACCAAGCCTTGAGAAGTTTTCGTCCATCAAAAATATATCTCTTGAGTACTACAGTTTCGCTTTTACCAATCTCGCTTAACTTTTAACTTTTTGACTTAGCGCACACGTACGTTCCGGCAATGCGTATCGGCAAAGATAAATTCGTCGGGTAGTCGCGCTGAAACTCCATAGATTTGAAATAAGCAAGCATTTTAAAGCTACGAACCTCTTAAAGAACGCAAACTCACACAAAAACCCCATCAAAAGCCCTCGATAACTGCTCGGATTGTGGCGTTTTAAATGGCTGTTCCGGAGCGCAGTGCATACACGGGTGGGCGTAGAAGGCGTGCTAGCGCCCCACGTGCACGTGTTTTCGGCCGCTTTTCGAGCCAGGCGTTCTGATCACGTGAGCGCACGGGATTGGTTCGGAAGGCTCCCAGTAAGTGACAGTTGACTCAGTGTGCGCGGCCCTTGATTGGGCTGACCGCCGTTTGGCTGTAGCTGCTCGGTGCACGCGTTTACGGTGACTTGATGCCTGCGTGGCTCTTTTGGTGTCCACACCGCGAATTCTAGGAACAGGTTCGTTCAATGTACAGCCCATTTTAATAAGGGAAAATGGAGCTGCGATATTACAGGGCATAATGAACCAGATGACAGTAATGTCCTGCGGCAGTTCTGCGGCAGTCCAATAACTGCTCCTTTAAGTGCGTATCGCAAGTCTTCATTTTTTCTGCACTCTCTCCGTGTCCATAGAAGCAGACGATTGAAAATATGCACTGACATTTGTCGAAGATGTTTCAGGCTTTGGCCAGGCTGTAACTTCTTCAATACATACAGAGAAACAAATATTTAATCTATATATCGTATCCAGTTACTTGAAATATTTGTTGGAGTGGCCCACGTAATGGTAAGCATAGGCGGCCCGACAGCCCCCCCCCAGATAAATATCAAGATGTGATCACTAATCTCAGTCCCGGATGTCGGTGACAGCTTTATTATTTCCAATACACCTAACGAAATTTGAAATGGATTGCGCAGGCCCGGTCGAAGGCGTATAATTAAACGAGTAGTGAGAATTCCGGCCAAAATTATTCGACTGTCCTGCCTAAGTCTCCTCATTTAGCTACTCCGTAGTACGCCTATGCTTTGTTGTGGGGATTCCTCCGTCTTTAGGCGCGGAAAGGAGTTGCATCTATCCATGCAAGTTTTCTGAACCCGTATGGCCTAAAATTTAGAAATAATCATAGAAATCACTTGCTGTGGCTGACGCAGGCAGTCTTAACAACGCCGAACAGTATGCACCTTTAGTGTACTTATTGATCTGTCGGAGAACAAGGAAAGTCTTAAACAGCTGTATCTAAGTACTGATCATATGAGCACAGTAAGTTAAATGCCAGCGGGACCATGTGCGAATAAGTGCGTTTACCGGTACTTACGAGAGATTGAAGTGACTTCAAGAGCCGAAGGTTGATAAGAGTTTTTTCGAGTACAAAGACCAACACCAGACATAGAAAGAGCGGTGAACCATGCGGTGAGCACAGTGACTGCGTTGTTTGCTTGCTTCACGCACAACTGCTTGCAGCATTTGGTGCAGACGATACTAGGCCAAAAAGTACAACTGCCCCTAGAACTTCCAGTTTTGTTGGTAAGACCGTTTTCTTACAAATACACATATCTAGGGGCATTTCATCAGCTTTGGATTGGCTCCGAAGAACTGCGACAATTGCTGTAATATATGCATTGATTCTATTCACGTTTTTTGCAATATTTTTGATCTCCGCTGAAGAAATCCCAAACTCCTATCGACTAACTTGCCGTGTTATCTCTATTTATGTTTGCGATAACGATGTTTTAGTTGTCTGCTGGGATTATCAAAACATCCTCGATATCCAAACTTCCTCCACTAACTTTGAAGCGGCTTCACGTAAGCCAAAATCCCATTAACTTGATTCTAGGATATCCTTTACTCGAGTTCTTGAGCCACATGGTGACCTTCCAGGGCCCTCCTTCCTTTCCCTTTAAGACTAATGCCTTTCGTGATTGTTCAGCCCCCTAACTGGAGGCATCGGTGGCAGTGTTTTATGAGCAGTTTTTTATATTCGATTTCTCTCGAGCAGCATCATCCTTTTAACCAACTTCATATCCCGCTTCAAGCGTTCGGCTTAACTTACTTGGAGGCGCAGGGGAGGGGGCGTTGGGCACATATTTTAACTAACCATTATATACTTACTACTTATTTTGTTTAAATAGTTTGTTATAAGTCAATAAACTAGAATGCGTCGACCAGCGGTGGCATCATCCCTCGGTCTGCCTTTATGCTCCACCTGAAAACACAATGCCTTGACAACACATACCGTCAAGTACAACGCACCATGGCTAATGGAACATATGATTAAGGAGGCGCCTCGAGATATACGCGCTATAAGTGCATTTCTTGACCTAATTCATGAAAAATGATGACACAAATTGAAACTGTCCAACCTAGACGTTTTCCTTATCTGTCTATTCTGTTCCAGAACAATTATAAAGCCCAACAATTTATACAGCAATCTACTTTACGGTAGACTCGGACAATTTAGTACGTTAATAGCTGCTCTAGATTTATTGTGCCCGTTTTGATTTGTTTTATTTTGGCGGTGAGTAATAGCACCTCGCGAGTTTTACCAAACAAGACTTACCACGTGTGAGCATTGATTTTGATCCAGTGAGAACAAGATCATGAACAAGCAATTTTTTAAGAAACCAAACCTTTTACCGATTTTTACATACGAAATTCAAAAATCTGTGATTTTTGGCCCAAAGGTGCAGTAATTATTGCAGAAAATCTGTTATTTAAAATAGCTTACGTTATCCGGAGGTTTGTGAATACATTATTTAAGGAAAACATATGCAAAGAAATGTTTTAAATTGTACCGTTTCGTTACTATCTGAGGTAGTCAATTAAGTGCATAGACAGGCAATATTTACTTTTAGAACTGAAGCCCACTCATGTCTTTTTGAAAATTTCGCTACTTTTAAGAAAACTGTTTTGCCTCATCAACAACATGGTACTTTCAATACTTATTTGAAGTTTTCAGTTACTTTGAGGTCGTTTATTATCATTATTTTCGAGTTTGGACGAATGCTTTTTATTACTTTCCGATTGGTTAGTGTTCTTTACTTAATTTTGACACATAACTTAGGTCATATACTGTATAATATACATCATAGGAGCCATTGAAAAGGTCGCTGTTTGCTCATATTATTTGAAACCTTCCCACTAGAATTAGATGCGGTGTTTCCGTTTACCAATCGTCCGAGGTGTGATTGAAAAAGCGAAGGACTTATGGCTTAAGTTCGCAAATGGGGTCATCACAGAGATTTAAGCTTTCAACCAATCACACGTCGATAGGTCAACCAGTGATTAAAAATCGGAATATGATAAATAAATGCTTGGTCAATAGGGGTCTATGGCACATGTGATTGGCTGTTCTAGAGGCAGATAAGGGAGTGCATTTCTGTGAGGGCTTGCAGGCTTGGCGGCCGTGGTTAACGGTACTATAAGCGCTCTTGAGGAATTGAGCATTAAAAAGATTATTATAACTGAGCTTTAAAGCTTAAGCTTACATGAAGCTCAACCTGACCCAAGTATCCCTGTTATACGAAGATCTACGCACTTCCGGAGACTTTATACCCTATCCTGTCCCCTCAAATCCGGGCGAAATGATGTCAGTTAATACCCAGTAATAACCTTTACAGGTCTCCTTCTGGGAAATTACCTCCAACCGTACTAAAACTACCAAAAAGTGCAGTAAGTACATATGTAAAACTCCTGAACATCTAAGGCTGACATGAAAACCCTTGATAAAACAACAAAAAAATGATCGAACCTATCATGTGACTTTGATCAACACTTTAATTTATGAGCCAAGAAATGCCAAATGATTACAATAAAAGTTCTAACCTATAAACGCAGTATCTACCGCAATCTCTTCTGCCCGACTCACTCACCAGTCTCCCGTGACTTTACAATGTCGAAACGACCGGAAGGGTGCTCGCGTGCAGTGATTGGAAAAGCCACAAGAACTTTGCTACGCGTGCCCCACACGACCTTGTTGGACATGGAGCTGCGCCGGAGAACGTGTTTCTCACTGAAATGGGTGGTGTACGTTCTGTCCGTGCGGCAGGTATCGTGAGACGGGTTCGTGCGGGGTGTATGGGCTGAGATGGGGTGAGATGTGGTGGTGCGGTACGGTCTGTGGCGTCATATTATAGACTTGCATGGAGGCACCTTTGGTAGAAGTGACCCATGCAATGGTCGAATGCCCTTGGCCAGTGGAAGAAAACCAATTGTGGGCAGCAGGTGCATATTCGGGTTCCTGGCAATAGTACGCCAATGTCAATGCGATGGATCTGAAAGTGACCAAGCAGGGTGAGGTGTGATGCAAATATGCGCTGAAAGTAAGAAAAGGATAGAACTCTGATGGTGTGAGCGTTCTACTAGTGGTGGAGACGCTGACGGTTATGGTCTTGATACTGCAGATAGTAGGGGGTTTTAAGATGTAAGAGGCAGGTTTGTCGTAATAACATCTCGGCAAATTCTGTTGTTATGGATACGCATACGAACAATTAGATATATTTGATGTTTGACTGTCATGAGGCATTGTAAGCAGACGAGAATTATGCGACGAGTGTGCGTGTCGGAACTATTGCTTCTGTTAGGCTATCTCTGTGTGATAGATCCACAAGTAACCGACCATACTAAAACCTCATAAGCAAGTTAGGTCACGATGGGGAATTGAGTTCAAAATATTGCAGCTAGGGGCAATGACAGTACTGTCTTGCAGGTTGATAGGACTGTTTTCACTGGTTCTGCTCGGTATGGCTGCAGTTATGGTGCTTTGTGGGCTGAGAGGCAGGTTAGTCGTGTTGGCGTTGTACTGGGTGCGCAGATGCCCAAGTAGGCCAACGCATGCTCTTGGCAGTAAGGAGTTCGGGTGCTGGCGTCACAGGTCCGTGGCATTCGGGTCATTCAAGTTCCTGTCTTTGCCTTGAAGGCGGCTTTTCGGTTGGCCTGCTCCTGTCGCTCTACGAGATTGCATGTGGTGCATTCTGTAGAACATTTTTGAGCGGAATAGGAGCCAAATCAGGGATTCTTTTTGTTAGGATATAAGCCGGACCAAATGCTAGCAACGTTTGGAGGCTTTCCTGAGGCGTCGAGCCTAGCCAAGTGTCTTTGTTTGTTAGCTCTGATCACACACAGGCGTGACTGTCCAGACGAGATAACCTTTACCTCTGGAGAGGAAACAGATGCACGCGCTTGATCGTGCACGACACTGGTCCCAGTTGTCCCAACGCGCCAATCGGGCTACAGGCGAACGCGCACTAGGCACTCTCTTATAAGACACTGTTACCCTGACACAACGAGAGTGGCATCACATGCGGACAGAGAGGACCGCCAGTCCGCTCCTGTGGCCGGGCTTGCCTCGAGGCGGCGACAAAGAGCGCGCTGGAGATCAACCAGCGGCAACAGCCACCCGAGACAGCTCCCCCGGGTTTTGTACACAACAAAACCTCCTCCGGGTGGATTGCAGAATTATGCCTTTCTTATTGTGTTCTTCCTTGGGGATTTCAACAGGGCACAATTCGAAAATGACACACGTTAGATGGCATCGTTATAAAACTAGCGATGCTGAACCCATCGTTATAACACTTTTGTAAAATCCCGGGATTGGAGACACACATGTCGGACACCGTCGTATTGTCTAATCCATTAATCAAGAACGGTAACCTAGTCCTGGCAGCTGGACTGAGCACGACTTTGGGGAAACACATATGGCAACTGGGTGCCGAGACGACGCGAAGCAGAAGTTGCTACTAGGACCATATATGCATTCTCTAGGGGCTCTCAGTGTACTGATTACAGGTAGTAATAATCATCCTTGTCTTGCCTGCATCAGCAAGCCCATTTAACATTGCAACCGAACGGTCGTGCAAGGTCCACCCAACTCTGTTGTTGCACCTGGATTGACCCTGCAGCTACTACGCGGGTTTCCCTCACCGGAACTTCGCACATCCGTAACTGCAGGTACACGTGCACTAACACATTAAACAGTGGAGAGCGTGGATATATTGTCATATGGACGCATTTAAGTGCTAGAGTATACCGAATTCTTAGACTGGAGTGATAGTATAAGTTATAAAAGACAATTGATGATAACAATTCTTCATGTCTTGAGGGGGCTGGTAATTCTACCAAGTTTATTTCTGGCCGGTTTAAGTCGCCAGCTATCATCTTATATTCGGTTTGAATATTTGATATATAATCTTTTAGATTTATTAGGCCCATGTTATCATTACTACATCCTGGGAGGTGTAGAGACATCCAATTAGAATACTTTTATGGGTCTTGAATGTTATTATAGAGAAGCACGCTTCGCTATTGAACGTTTCCTGTAGAACCTCAAAGCCACTTTGTTCTATGGTAGGTATAATGTAGATCATACAGTCTCCATCTTGTTTATTCGCGCGGTCCCGTCGATAAAAATTGTAATTTGGTGTATAAAGTGATGCATTAGATATTACTTCGTCAAACCATGTTTCGGTTAAAAAGACTATATCAGGATTATAGGATTCGACAAAAGTTCTAAGTTGTGGGTCTTTGTGTACTCTTGATCTTACATAAATAAGAGCGACGCTTAAGGGGTCGGATATGGAAGCTGGAATCTGTTGTGAAAAACTGATTTCTATAACTTATTTCATTGTGTGAGGGGCTCATGTAGGGAAATCATGTGACTGTTGGATAATATGGTGGTGAGCATTGTGGAAACTATTGGCGGGAACGATGGGATTTGGGGGAATGGTCTGGTGTGTATCGGCTGAATGTGTGGTGGAAGTGGGTTTAAGTGTGCTGGTTGACTGCATACGATAGGCCTCAATTGGGTGGGAGGATTGTCTAGGGGGTAGTCGTATCGATAACCATATTCTCTCTGGAAAGCTTGTCGGCCTAAGTAGCAGTTTGGTTGCCATTTGGCGCTACGTTGGTTGACAGATTAGAATGCCTTAGTTCATTCCTTTGCCATAAAAGAGGGGATGGAGAGGTTGGCCTGCTACTTTAAAGATCATTTCGTGGTTGATTATATTTCGGTGTACTACTATTGCTATGGTTAACAAACTTAGAGCATTTGAGTTTTCGTGTTGTGCTTAGCAAAGCTTTTTGGATCGGTACGCTAACTAGAGTGGAAGTCAGGTTTCCGTTTGAGCTTGAGGGGATTTGTATGATGTTGTAGGGTGTGTATGGTTATTTGTGGCTACTGGTAGACTTTTTTAGGACCCTGTCCTAGAGCTTATGCTACTATCTAGCATTGTACCATTATTTGGTCCTGGATATGAGTCCTCAGTTAGTGCAATTGGTGCTATTGAGTTTTGTGGTGCTTGTTTTGAGAATTGACTTCTTCTCCTGACTGCTGAGGCAGTTATTCGTTTTTTGTTAGCGGTGTGTGAAGTAGCATTAGAAGTACTCGCTAAAAGTTTGACTAATGTAACATTGTTTTGATTTGTTTGTTTATGCTGTGATAAACTCTTTTCGCTATAGTGTTCCCTAGTGGAATTGCTTGCTCGGGGCTCCACCAGAGGAGCACATTGCTGAGAGCTTTCGTTAAAGTGTGGTCCTGTATCTGAAGTTCACGCCTTTGCATAGGTTTAAGGTATGGATCTATGAACGACTTTAGGTTTCGCAGAGCTTTGTTTATTTCGGGGTTGTAAAGCATTAGATCAGCTTTCGTCTGTCAATAGAAGGTCACTAGCACTGGCCTATTTTTGCTTTGCGAGTTTAGTCTCTTGGTGGAAGCTATGCGGATGTTTAGGCCGCACGAGTGTATGAGTTGTTGAATCGATGGTGTGGTGTTTACTGTGCAGGGGATGTTTCGGATAATGGCGTTTAACCTACGTTTCGATCTATCTACTACCTCTGATGATACTGGGTGTTTAGCCTGTTCTATTTGAGGTACATATGTAAGACTGTTTGAAAAACGTTTTGAGTCAAAGAGTGAGTCAAGCATCGTGAATACATGGTCCTACTTGTCAATAAAATTTTGCAAACGTAATATGGCTGCGACATCTAATTTTTCAGCAGTGATTTTTGCGTCAGTCATATTTCTGGTATATATTTAGCTGAAATTTAGATTTAGGCCATAGTTACCAAGATTTAAGGCTCAGGTATAGAAGGCTACGAGATATAAATTTAAATGGTGACTGATATTGACTATAGAATTAGCAAGATCACGAATTATGCAGAAAAATCGTATCTTGTTTGAAATTCAGTAATAAAATTGAGAGCTTAAACTAATATAAACTTCTAGAAGCAAAACAAAAATGATTTGTAAAACTTTATATGAAACAGAGGACAGTATCTAACCAAATCAACGAAGGAATTTGGCAGCAGCTTTTGGCTAGGATAGTGAATTGTGACTTACTGATAATTTATATAAGAAAATTAAAGACTATGAGCCGTTTCTTCTCTTACGTAAATCAATTTATATAGAACTGGCACTTATCTTCGAATTTGAACAAGCCACCTTCGGTTTGAATAAGGCTTTAGGCGTTGCACATGACCACAGTACACTTTACTTCGAGCATTCGCTGCTTCAAAAATCAACTTTGCTTGATACATGGGAAAGACGCATTTGGAACGGGGACTCCGCAGTTATGATAAGAGAAATCTTAGAGGTATCCTGGGAAACAGAAATGCATTGTAGAGCAAATGAGTGCTTACCTCAACTGTCCCCTCAAAAGAAATGGAAGTAAAAAAAAGCCCAAAATAAATAATCTCAAACTTGTAGGCCACCTTCAAAAAAAAAGAAATAGCTTCGGGAGTCGTTACAGGCGTTAACGTGTTCCAACAATCACTCACGGGAATATAAGTAGAACTTACCATTTTCAAAAGTGAGGCCATGAAGTTGTGAAGGAATAACGCGCAAAGCGTACTAAAAGACTCCTTAGAACGTCCCGATATACTATATGGCTACGTACGGAGTATAAAGATAACCCAAGAACTGATCCCTGCCCTTAGGTCTGCAGACGGAAAACTGCAGACCAATAACCATATTTAAGTCTCCTTCCTTTCGATTTTCTTTCACTCCGTCTTGACTCAGTCTTCACCCGGTAGCTTAATGCTTTTACTGTTGTTCATCTTGGTCGTCAACAAATATATCCACCCCTCCTCTTCCTCATTATCCAAAATAGAGGATCTGGAGTTCTCTCTGAACATAGTTAAGGTCAAATTACTCAATCCAATGCCTGCTAAATCCACTGAGCGTGAAAGGATTTGTTCACTTGCACTACGAGAACTAGCTAACTGCGCGAACCACTATCTGTGATTTTCCAAAAAATCTTTCGCAGAAAGCGAACTCCAGAAAATGGAAGTTGGCATTCATCACCCGGATCTATAAGCGAGGCTTACAAATTTACTGCGAAAATTGCCATCCTCTCAGCTTAACTGGCATCACCTACAAAATAATGGGGTGTACTATCAAAAGGCATTTAATGGGATACCTGGAAATAAACAAAATATTAAACGATGTCCAGCTCAGTTTTCGTTTATGACGCTTTTGCCTCACGAATGCTTTTTACTCGCATGCGAATAGACGAAGGCCACATATAAGGGTTATTTATTTGATGGCATATTTTTTAATTAAAGAGCACCTTTGAAAGCGTACCGAACAGGTTTCTTTTACAGAAGGTTTGAAACTTGTGTATTGCAAGACGGAGGTTTAAATGGTACAGGAGTTTCTTGATCCCCAGAGAACAGAGATTCCTTGCTGGAAACTCAACCTCAGAATGGACGAAATGGAAAAGTAGTCTCACAGGGTTCTGTTTTGGACATTTTCCTCTACGTAAAGGACTGCCTGGGTGATTTAGCCGGTGAAGCTCTCATGTTTTGCGAATGGCCTGAAGTTGGCTGTGTTGAAGACGCAAAGAGGTTACAATCGAACATTTACAACTTGATTGTCTGGTCGACCACTTGGTTTCGTAAGCTTACTATATCCAAGTATGTGGTCCTCGATCGAAAATTATCGCAGAAGTACATGTATTTCAAAAAATGGCACCGCATTGAAGAAGGCGGGACACAAAACGATCTGGGCGTGCGGACAACCGCAAAACTGGTACCGTCAGAGCACTGTAGAAAGTGAGAAGGCAACTAGTATGTTTCACTGGATCAGGCTTGCACTAAAAATATTCCCTCTGATCCCTTCAGAGGAATCTTTGGCGCCTTCATGGCATCACATTTAGATTACAGACTGCCCGTTTGGACAGAGTGGATGGAGTTAAACGTTGACATCTTCAAACAAGCGCAATGGAGGTCAACGTAGATGACTGACAGTTTTCAGGACTTACCTTATTAGAACACACTGATAAAGCTAGACTTATTTCCCTTGGCTTACAGGCATTTACAGTGTAGCCTACTCAAGACAGTTCGGATTCTCCGGGGCCGTGGACCCTTCCTGAGACCGGAGGATTTATCTGAGTTTCCCAACACATGTAATCTGTACTGTCCTTTTTACAAGGTCACAAGCGAACGTAATTGATAACACCTCCTAAAGTTATCCTTCAGTCAAAGTGTATCACAAACTTGGAACTCCCTACCTTACGAGACGGTTAAGGATGACACCATTTCTGATTTAGAAAGAAGGCATGATGGCACTATATTTGATAAAAGGTGACTCTCACAACATAACTTCTAAATGTCAGTACGTTAAAAATCTTCCTGGATCTAGCTTTTTTGCACACAATTTCGTGTTTTACTGCGACACCTCATTCGAAGTTGTGTTATGCTTTGACGCCAAAACATTTAACAGGTGTACAAATTTCTATTGACCGTAAATACGCAAGGATTACTTTACAATAAATAAGGGCGTTCCCTGCCTAAAACTCAGATATTATGATGCTTAAAATTTCCAGATCTCACGCTCGAATATGGATCTGATTTATGGTGGTCAGCTTGCAAGTAAGAATTTATAACACCTGCTCTACTAGTTGGCCTCTACCTAAAAGCTGATATTCTGTAAAGAATATTTCTTCATTGGTACTATCTGTCAAGAGCCAGGTTTCACTGAAAACCATAAATTTTGCTTTCCTTGCAACAACCACAATCTTAAGTTCGTCTGGCTGCGTTAGAAAGCTTTGTAAGTTTGCGGAGAGGATCCTCAGTGAGGACCTCGTCGTGACCAGTTTTTTGCCATAATAAACTTCCCTTGATTTAAATTATTTGCTTGTCTTTTATTTTCAACCCTTATTCGCTTCGGCCAATGCCATCACTCAATTACGTCTTCAGGTTCCTCGTTTTCATCACTTCGCAGAACTCTGGCTGAAAAAATAACGTTTGCTTATGCAAACTACGTAAGGTTTTTCTCCTTCTAGTCTCCCAGAGTTATCCATTACAAGCTGTGTGATCAGAAGATAGAGTCCTTTCAAGTGAAAGTATTTGAAAATATCAGGTTGAATTCTCATTTCATAAGCCCCCCGAAATTATATCTAGTCATTATGTGCAATTAAATTGTATTCTTTTTAAAGGGCAGCTAGTTCGTGAAAATAGCCATGTAGGTCTCGAGCACTTGGGTTATTAATTGAATTAATCAAACTACGGTGTTTCAGTTATGGCATTGATGAATCTATGAAGCCGCATTTTTTAGGCCTTTCATATCCGCCCAATGTTTTATGCATCCGTCGTCCTCTTTTCATTTGATTCACTTTGTGTATTTTTCTTCAATGTACTTCTCCCATTTCGAGCTCCACCTACTGCTGACCATGTATTTAGTCGTATCATGATTATGATTTTTCCTCAAATTCTCATTGTCTCGTTTCTGTATTTCTGATAATCGAGGCATATATTGCCACAGTAAAACAGGTTTGAATCCTTCAAGAGGATCTAGTTAGTATATATTGGTAACAATTATAATTGCATACTTTTCGAAATGAGAAAATAGTATGTACTTATTCAAGTCTATTGCTCGTGCAGGTCAATTAAGAATCAAATTCCTTCTATCTCTTGAACGCACGTCTTTGAATGAGCCGACATACAGGGTGAATTTTCAGCGAGTTTTAGCTGCCCGCGAAAACACATGACAGACATCGGGTTGTGTGCAGAGAGAATTGGCGATGGAGTGCTCGCGAGTTTTTACATGGGGCAGAGCAACATTGAAAGTTTTTGGCCGAACTCAATGGTTTAAAGCAACATCGCAGCGATTTTTTTCAGTTCAGTCCTCCTCGTGCGATTATGGTATTTTGTGTGATGTAGATGGCGTTCTCACAAGAGGTCGGTCGCCAATCAGCTCTGCGTTTCGCGCTTTCGAGTTGCTGCGTGACCATGAAGAACATTGGACTGCACCCGTACTGTTCTTAACAAATGCAAGTAATGTACTGAAGCAGGCCAAGGCTGCTGAATTATCGAATGTTCTGAAATGCCAGGTAAGGGTTCCGTCGGAAATAATGTTTAAGATTTCCCCTCAAGATATCGTCATGTCACACACACCATTGAGGCAGTATTCGGAACTGTTTGATAAACATGTTGCCATCTGTGGACTTGGTCCTATTAAGGAGATTGCTCATAATCTTGGTTTCAAAAATGTCTCAACCATAGAGGAGATTTCGGCGGCCTTTCCGTTTTTGGATGCTTGCAAACCTAAAGAAGAAATGCACACGGTAATAATTTTTCTTGCTCACTGTTATGTTTTTCATCATGTGTGTTTTTCTTTCGACTTAGAAAAGTTTATATATCCGCATGTGGTCTCAAAGTTGATATCTAAATTTTGACGTATAATGTACTTTAAACGTAGCAAAACTCTTTATAATCAACTAGAACTCTTGTGTTACGCAGTGCATAATTTTCAATTTAACAATAAGTAAGGGAATTCACGCTGTTATATAAGCGCAAGAAATGCTTTGAACTAATTATTTATGAATATAAAAACCAAAACTTTGAGGGACTCTGGGAAATTCGTAACGAATACATATTCTGCTTTATTGTTCAGGCTGCCATTAGGGCTAAGTGGTTTAGTAAAAGTCGAAATCAGAACGAATAGCGGAGAATACATACATAGCTGTGAAAAAAATTACTGTTCTTACAGGTTTTTATTTCCAGAATAAATGTAGACGGCTATCATGCTTCATGTTTCATCAATAGAGGGTAGGGAATGGATCCGTTTAAACCCCTTCTCTGCAGCCACCGGACATATGGAAGTTTTCAGGTTAGACCCATCTCCCTGCCAAGGCAGGGGCATTCCCGTGAATGGTACAGATCACTGTTCGAATAAGGCGTAGTCTTTCTTCTTGAACCCGTCAACTGTGTCAGCAGCAACAACATCTGGGGGAGAGATTGTTCCATGTATTCACGGCACGTCTTGAGAGTCGATAGATGTGCAGGAGGCCATCTGTTCTTTGTACTAATCAATTTCCTCAATTAAAACAGTGATGGTCTTCTTTTGAAACATATAAGATACTTTAATGTATATATAAGTACAAATATTTTAACGATGCGTTGAGTATAGACCAGTATATTCTAGCATATATTTCTTTTCGCATAATTTTTAGAGCACAAACCTTAGTTTAACTGAATGGGAGGAGGGTGCCCATCGGAGCGCGCCCTACAACAAACTTGCCTTTTTCTACATCTGAGCAACATTTTCTTTCGACGAAAGTCATATTTTCGTTCTGATGACTGGGGTGACTGTTAAATCTCCAGAAACTCGATCCTTTAGTTCACGATTTACTCTTTTCGATGTCCTTAGCCAATCCACAGAAATTCTGATTTTGATACTTTATGGTTAGTATGATTACAAACAGAAGACAATTATGCAAATTATTTACAGCGTATTGTAATTCGTTAATTTTTTCATTGATAAAACTTCAAGCAGAAGAAAATAGACTTCCATTGCTTTACTCTGTGACCATGATGTCCTAACCTAAACAACTATGTGCCATCATAAATATATACTTAGGAATGCTAAACGATAATATTTTCCAAACAACTGTTCGTAATTTGAACGAAAAAGTACTATAATTTTGTTTTTCTACGGTGTTTGATAACTTTTGTTAATTCCAGTCTTCGTTTTATAAGTATAAATGCGTTGAATAATGACTATGGTAGTGTCTGCATATTCTTCTAACAATCCTCGTTGTAACTGCCGTATTTGTAGAACATGTTGCACCAACCTATTTTCCTGCCATGATAGAAACGTTGTCAGCCATTTGCACGCACTTCTAGAACATTAGTTTATGCCTAGAAACTATCGACATAACAAAAACAAGTTTTCTTTTAGCGTTTCTTCTGCGCTTTTGTATGCAGAACTGTAGCATATGTAATTCCAGGTTTCTGAATTCTGAAGTCTATATATTTTCAAAAAAGTGGCTATTTACATCTTACCTAACTTGTTTGTTATGGATGATCAAGTTATTTTTTTGGTTTTTGAAGGCCGTCTAAGTAAACTATTCGGAAACTTCATTCAGTAGTTTATGAGATAGCCAAAGGTGAAACATTCAGTAGGGGGCCCGTTCCCGTTTAGGCCCTACTTTTATTATCCCATATGAGTATTTTCTGGTTATAGCTACCATAAGGACGCGCCCGTACTTGAATAATTTTACCATTTTTTTTACTTTTTCGCTGGCCACATATACATTTCTACGTTTTTTGTCCTTTTTAGGGTCCAATTGCTCCCCCAAACCTAGATAAGATTGAAGGTAACTGGTCAGCAGCATACTTTATATGCTTTATATTATACATTATCAGCACACATGTTTGCGATATTTTTTACAAGAGATCGATCTTAGATATCGTCTTTCGTCACTATGAGAAAGATGCAACTATTTCTCTGCGTTTTCAAAAATGAGCATCCAACGCAGTTTTCGGAACTTCTAAATTGATCTCTATTCACTGAGTTTATATTTCATGGATGGCTTATTTGAACCTCCATGGGCTGTTATGTTCGTCATATTCAGCATAGTGCCGTAAACCGTACGACATCGTTTTTCATTGGCACATTATCTCTTAGCTCTTCCTTCTTGCAAGTACTTAAACTATGAGCTGGTGATCATTCTCTATTTCTGTGCGACACACTTATAAGACATGTAGTTGAGGTTTTTGGTGCCAGTTCGTCTGTTATGTTAACTCTATTTGACACTTCTTATGAGTCATTTATGCCCATAACGATAGGTTGATTTTTATTTATCCAGCTACATATGACACTTCATCATGCTGAAAGTAGGTATTCACGGCGATGCTCGCTTCTTAAATTTCAAGATTTGCGCGAATTTTTGGCAGATGTCAT
Organism: Ligula intestinalis; assembly: GCA_036362985.1. Taxonomy (NCBI): domain Eukaryota; kingdom Metazoa; phylum Platyhelminthes; class Cestoda; order Diphyllobothriidea; family Diphyllobothriidae; genus Ligula; species Ligula intestinalis. Next base: position 58,939,367 of record JAYGXS010000004.1, on the reverse strand, counting down.
GAACTCATACCGATGGGTTTCTGGTGGAACGTTTTTGGTCATAGAACGAGTGTTGAATACGTGATATTTTCCCTTCTTCTAGAAGTTGCAAACGGGTCTAAGGCCCAACATCAAGGATTTTTTTGCACTTTTATTACCCCCCTTCTTAATCTTTTGGGGAATATGTAGAACTGAGAAAGTTACTAACTTAAGGAACGTTTTGTAATCTGATAATCATGAAAGCCGTATGACTAATGCTGCTGACATCGTGGAAGCCAATCTCAGTTGGAAGTCTCCTTCCAAGCGCGACATTCATACTGATAATCGCTATGCCACTTGGTAGCAAGTTCAGCGTTCTGACTGGAAACCTCCTGACGGAAGGATAACTGCCCTTTGTCCAGTCACCTACGGCCGCCGTTGACTTTATGCGAATTACCTCGGTGGTTTGTGTCTGCGAGGTCAAGGAAATCCTCCAGTTCAGACGAGCGAGAGAGGTGATGTATCAAGCTAGTCCGGTCCGCAGGAGTGTTTTACTGGATGCTGGACGTTTTGAGTAGTTTCGCGCACCCACCTTCAGAGGCTGGATATTCATTCCATAACTCTCATTATGTGCTGTTCTTTGTATCAAGCATAGTCGGTCGACACCAACCTTTGGGATGTATCGGACTCGCACCTCAATTAGACTTTTGTCGCTCCCTCTCTCGTTGGGTCTTGAGATAACTGGTGGTCGCGATTGTTTCACACCGTTACTTTATTCTGTCAAGAATGTTAGGGGGTAGAAAAATTAATTTGGCGGTTGGCTAAGCAGCCAGTGGACGTCCAGACTTCTTTCACCTGCCTTGACGTATGATCCTCGCCTCTAAAAACAATTTAAACTGCCAATAGAAGTGAGTATGAGAGCCCCACGAATATGCGACCACTGGAACAAGAGTTTTATTTCCCTGAGGTTTCAGATTCCGTCGGGAATCCCCGCAAGTAAGTACGACCGCGTGAGCCGCGAGCTGCTCGAGTTGTGGTTCTCAGGCCCCCAGTTCATCAACAAGCGTAACGATTTGGCATTCCCATACTGCGTACTGAGACATTGTCTGAGCAAGAGAATCAGTCACGCGGGAAGGGCCGGGTCCAGCAGCAACTCTGACGACAGCAGGCATAATTTTCGCGCAAGTACCAAGTCTGCATCCGACACGGACGAGGAAATCACGGCAATTAATGAGTCGAACGCGAAGTGTCAAGCCATCACCGCACCAACTAAGACCCAATTGGTGGCTATAGGAGTAGATAATTACAGTACGCACGCGGATGACCGCTGCGAACTATAAATACCGTGCAATTTGTACATGTATCACCCTATCTGCGCATTTTTCAGACTATCCTATGATCACTTGTGATTAAAAACTCCCGACGGAACCCGAAACGTCAAGAAATCTTCTTCCAGTTGTCGCATCCTCTTCCTCTGAAGTTAAACTGCATTCAAGATCAAGATGTACCCCGGCTGTGCGGCACGGGCCGCTACCTTTGACTTCGGGTCCACCCTTTGTATGGCTAACTCTGCTCATGCATTCGTGTTTACAGGTGTCGGCCAGTTTGACCATAGTATTTGCATATCCATCGACAACACTGAAGTAGTCAAGGGCTGATTCCTCTTGCTTAGGGACGGGGTCTTTTAGCTGCATCACTTGTCGGTGGATTTTTGAGGTAAGCCTGTGAACAACTTCTGTTTCGGGAGACATGAGTGATCTAGTCACGGTTTCGAAGACCGAAGATGGTCCATGTTGCGTCATGACTTAAGCTGACAAGATTATTCGTTCTGCCTTTGCGTGAAACAAGATTCCGTTTAAGCAACACTCGTGAATATCCCCTTTTTTCTGAAAGGTTTTCATTCCCTTTTCTGATATTTTGTTCGGGAATAAAAACCTATGACCTCGTGGGCGAACTTCTCTTGCAGCTGTGGCGCTGTAGATACCATTAGTCTTCAAACGGCGTCTTTCTACTTTGTATTAAGTTATATTATGAAAACCTGCTGCATTCGGTGACTAGTTGTTAGGGCGGCCACAGCAATGCAAGTTCCTTGTTCTACATTCATTTATTGGGCAGAAAATAAGTTCTGATGTCGGAGAATTTTAGAAACCGCCTTATACTAGGTATTCGGTAGTGCTTTCGGGAAAGGTTTGAACTTACAAGACCGCTGATGCAACTATGTGCTGCGCATTTCCCTCTTCAATAACCTGATAAAATTGAACCATTTTCTTTAAAAATAGTTCGTAGAATGGATTTACTATCTATATGCGACTGCCTCAAAGGGCTCCAGCTTGAGTCCGGAGGCGCAATGGGACGATTATGTTCCGTAATCTGATGGGTGGACACCCCTTCTACGACATAAAATACCCTTTTTTCGTGAACTCTCGTAAAATGGGCGAAAATGCTTGACTTATTAAAACAATGCAAAGGCTAGTATTAGGAGGGGGTGGCAGATTTGATTCACAGAGGCCGCGAATTTTGCACAGTTGCGTCAATTGAATTAGTCAAATCCACCCCCTCTAAAAATATCTCTTACATTGTTTTAAATGTGCCTGGTCGTCATCTGGTGGATTCTAGATGATTGCTTAGGAAATCCTGCCTGGGCCGTCAGCTTACTGTGCCAGTATTGGTGGATTCCATGCGTGCAGTAGGCTGGGCGGGTAAATCGACTCAAGTACGATCAAATTCATGGCTTCCGGTGAGCCGTGTAGCTCGGTGGGCAGAGCATTGGCTATACCAAAGCATTCACTCTTTGACGTGGGGTCGTATCCCACCGAGACCGCAAATTCCTTTCACAATTGGGTCAATTTAGGGATATCAATCAAGGTGTGTGCAGAAAGTGTCTAAAGGCGTTTTATTTGTATTTGGCTAAAGTCATCAATTAAGTAGGTAGTCTACAGCCTCACATTCACCCTTAAAGCTGCGTGTCACCATCAGTATTATAGTTCTTTTTTGAAGCTCGTAGCTTCTTGAGTTCTACTTTAGTATACTGAAAATATGTGGCATATTTTTTCGAAAGGTGTTATGCCTCGCTCGCGATAAATCGGGCCAAGAGAACGTCCAAATATCGACAAAGGTTTAACCCCCTCCCCTGATTCGATTAGCGGAAGCCGACACGGCTGCGAGGGTTCCGATTCAGTCATTCATTTTTTGTCATCGTAGCAAATCCTTTTGCCAGTGGCAGAGACTGGATAAAGTGACTCAAATAACTGCCCCGATACACTGACTAACAGTATCTAACCACGCCTTATGTTGGCCAATTTGTAACCATAAATTACTGCTAAATTTAGAACATGGTCGGAGGGGGAGGAGGAGGAAGATGATGATGATGAGAAGAGCCCACATAATCCGTCAGTTGACAGGCTCGAAGGCCTCGACTTCTGGCCTGCGATTAACACTGTGACTGCGACTCCCAAAAATAGCCCGTAGTTTGCCATATTGCGTGTACCACATATGGCGCACGTCGCAGTCAAAATAATCGCCGCTGGGGTGGCCCGTTTCCTCGTGGCGATTCCGATGGGAAGAAATTCTAGAAAACGCGACGGCAAGCTTTCTCCCTCTGACAGTCTGCGCCCTCATTTGAGCGGCAGAATTCGCCGGCCTGTAGCTCTGCTCGCCGTTCGTAAAGGAAAAATTATCCTTTCTAACTGCCTCTCATACGAGACTCTATAGTATATAGTTGCCGCTGCATCGAGTGGACGCGATTTATCTGCAATTTTAATGGATTTCAGCCGGGACAGAGGTCTACCATACTGTCTTTTTTCAAGCTGCTCAGAAATGCCTTGTTAACTTGGAGCAAATCCGCTTGAACTAGGCTTTATAGTTTCCTCAGTCCGAAAGTTGATACGAATTTTTGGAATGCCATCCATCACCCGTGGCAAGGTAACTGCTTAACATCTATAAACCTGCAACAGACAATTAGTTGTATATGTATAGGTAGTAGCTAGGACCTATCAGTATGGTGTCTCGCAAGCAAGAACTACTGGCTACCTGCTGCAAGTTCATGAATTTTACACGTTAGTACCGCTGTGTTAAGTTGACCCAATTTTGAAAAATTCGCGTCTTTGGTGGGCGTCGAACCCACGCACTGCTGGGAAGGCTTTTGCGCAGCCAACGCTCTACCATTGAGCTACGAGGCTCATCGTGAGCCCTGAATTTAATCAAACTTTGGTTGAATTATCCGCCGAACCTGGACAGGTAGTGTGTCCCAATTATACAAAAGCCAAGGCTCTCAACTGCAGCCTCGTAGCTCAGGCACTTAGAACATTAACTGTGCCCAGGGCTTGCAGTGGTGAGTTCGAAACCCACTCTGTTCACCGAGACTGCTACAGGAAGGAAAAGCCTTAGAGGAGTTATTGGTGCATTCACTGATAAAGGGAACCCTGCCACACTGGTTTTTGTCGATTCAAAAGGAAAAGGCAAGGACTCTGGAGCTGAAAATTTTTCGCTTTGGCTAGACCATATTCAGTTGACCCAATTGTGAAAAATTCGCGGCCTCCGTGGGCGTCGAACCCACACACTGCTGGGAAGGCTTTTGCGCAGCCAATGTTATACCATTAACCTACGAGGCTCACCGTACGCTGTGAATTTAATAACACTTGAATCGATTTTGCCCGCCCAACTTCCGGTTTGTATGGAATCCACCATTATGGAACAGCAAACTGACAGCTCAGGCAGGATTTTGTAAGCGATCATCTAGAATCCACGAGAATGACCACTAGGCTCACTTTATTGTGAGGGAGGCATGCGTAGCAGATTTGCTCAATGGTAGACTGTTGGATGCGCAAAAGCCTGCCCTGCTGTGTGAGTTCGACTCTCACCTAGCACGCTGATTTTTCACAGCAATCGCGTCTCTACGTGAACAGTATGTAAGTTTCTCCTCATCCCATCGACTGTGCTAGACAGGCCATCGAGTTTGCCGGTGGGCATGCGTGGCTGCAAGGCGTCCAGTCACATCGAGACTACCTGGAAAGATAACGCATGGGTGAGTCTTTCGCTTTTGATCATTCATCATCAGGCTAGTACAATAACATAAGGGGGAAGGGGGGGGGTGGAGTAGGAAAGCTTTAAACAGCCAGTAAATACAAATTGTGGGGGCGGAGAGCGTCCAGACGCGAAGTGTTCTAGTCTAGTCTGCGGGGGGGGAGGAAGCGTCTAACCGTCAAGCTACTTCTCTCGGTGTCGCCTCGTTCTAGCGCGACCTAGCAGGTGGGAGCGCGCACGCTGGATTCGTCTTCGGCGTTAGCGCTTAGCTGAACGCTTTGGGCGAGCGCAAGGTTAGGTTGGCTAGTCGTATGTATGGTCACTGCTCCTGTCGTCGCTAGTAACCGCTGCCGCAGGAACTTGGAGTGCCTAGCCGGCATCCTATATAGATGAATCGGAATGAGTAGTTGAGGTCTACGCGATGACTGCTATCCACTAACTGAGCCGAACTTGCACTAAAAATCAAATTGTCCATGCCCTGCTTCAGCCATATAGGATGGTGCCCTCGCATCCACTTGGATAGGTGCCTAATTGTTCGAAATATATGTTATAACCGAGTGTGTTCCTGTGTCAACACTGGTTATGTCCCCCCGGTTACGTTTTAGGAAGAGAAGGCAGAACAAGATAGCAGATTGTACTTTAGTGTCAATTGTACTAGTACATCAGCTCTGTTTCCTGTGTGTCCAGCAGCTTGTCTTCTGTGTCCGTCAGCAGCTTGTGCTCTGTCTTCGTCCCGCCTCGGTAGCAGTTTCTCGTTTAGGGCAATAGAGTCTTGTCACTCTGTGGTCGGTCGAGTTATGTAATGTGACTTCTTTCATTACTGCCTTCAGACGGAATGACCCGACCCGTTGTAAGACCTGAACTTGGGTTTCTCACCATTCCGACATAGGTTCTTTCCACACAAAATTAACCTTTCAATTTCGAAACGTATTTGCCTGTCGTGTAATTTTCAGGTATAATCCTCACCCAGGTCCACCATAGCCTTGCCGTACTCGTGGTTGTCCCGTTCATTCATTCATTTGTTCTCTCTTTTTTACAGCAATTATTCTATTCGGCGAACCACAACGATGGGAGCGCAGTCTGCAGATTCTCCTAGACGTCCTCATCCACGATGGCGATCCCAGCAAAAACCTTGAGAACTGCGGCAGTAAGTGCCCCCCCCTTGCGCCACCTTTTGTACGCTACCACTTAGCCGCATCTTGTGGAATTCCCACTTAGCACCGTCGCTGCAATAGTGTCCCACTGACTACTGTCCCAAGTATTGTGCCTTCTTGGCGTCTTCGGTTTAGGCACAGATGACAGTTTTTAACGCGTTTTGTTTCTCAGTCTTTTTGCACGATTACGTTCACTCACCTCCCTCAGTCCTCCCAGTGTTTTTATCAACCGCCGTAATTGCAGTTGAGAACTCGGCAGGGATTACTAAGATGGCCCCTTCAACAGGAATAGGGAACAGGAACGCCCCGCTCAAGTAATAAAGGTCTTTTTGTGCATAATTCCAGGAAGCATCAATATTCTCGTGTCCTCATTCTGAAAGTAGTCCTAATCTTACTTCTAATGCTAAATCTAACCCCAATTTCCTTGAAACGTGATGCAAAGTCATCTATAGTATGGACGCTTCCTGTTTTCGTGTTCTGTTTAGAGGTCCATATAAAAAAATCCTTACCGTGAGTTCTTGTCAAATTGTTCTAAGCTAGTAGGAAAGAAACGCTAAGCTCTTTTTTATGTGGAGTCTTCGCTCCAAACTTCCTTCTCTTCTCCATAAGCGCTGCCCTTTCAAAACATTAGGGTCAATATGTGAAGACAGAGTAAAAAGGGTAGATGTTACACATATGGTAGGGATGGTCCGTATGGCTGCCTAAAAAGGACACGGAAATTGATGCGTCCTGTACCCTAAAGTGGGTGACTTTACGGTAAACTTCAGAAAGGATAACGATTCCCGCGTCTTAACCTGAAACTATAATGTAATCCTAAACATAAATTCTCGAATTAAAACTAACCAAAACGCTGACCCTAAATCCCCAAACTGACCTTAACTCCAGCCTTAATACTAAACTTAATACTGATGATCCCCGGAGACATTCACCTAGTGTTAGCCTGTAGTGCCAATGTATGAGAGCATGAAACACTACTCTGCTCAGCTGCTTTCACTTGCAACCTCATGCTAAACACTTCTGCTCAACTGCTATAAGCCAACTTCGCAATTTTATTAACGACTAGGCGCAAACAACGGTGAGGATAGTGCTGTCCGCTTGGCTAGCTAAATTGGTCGTCTGCCCCTGCGGTAGATGCGTGCTCTTTTTCCATCCAGTGTCGCGTTTGCGATTGTTTTCGTTGACATGCGCTATAAAGCTCATCAGCTGGCGGTTGTCTTGCAAATGCGACAGTTCCTATGTGAGCGGAACCGTAATTCCAACGGTGTATTCGGACGTTTCCTCCAGAGCGTGGCGGCTAATCGCTGCCTCGGTGTTTCCAACACTGGAATTCATATCTAATTTATAGGTTGAACAGTTTCAAGGTTGCCATCGCGTCTCGAAATGACACTAGAAGCTATTTAACTACTATTGTCTCAGCGCAGTGGGCTGCAAGCACCATATTGAAGAACACTGCTGAAAAGTCGTAAGATCAGAGGCAGTTTAGAACCGGCTGTCGACGATATGCGGGTCGTTACGCTCGGTGGCGAGAAGTAAATAGGAGTGGGAGTTTGCTAGTGCGACTTTGCGCGTCACGCGGCGGCGCGCCTAAACGTGCCGGCCAGCTGTTTTCCCGCGTCAATCGAAGGCGGTAAAACCGTTGCTGAGGCAACACGAGACATTCAGGTTGGTGACTTATTTTGGGCAGCGCGTGTCCATAGCCGATCCGCGTGCGGATTACAGTCCCCGAATAACACCTGCAGTCGCACAGAATTCAATTTACTGGATCCGCAGCGGACCCTCACGAGTGGGAAGTGGAGGTGCGGAGGGCTTGCTCGCGCAGCACTTTTCTCGACTTAATCAACCGAGGCAGGCGATGACTCAACTGACTACTTTCCTACAATGTCCATCTACTACCAAATGTGAATAAAGCTCAAATACGGTGGTGGATAAATGTGGAAGAGACATCCCACTGTGTAGTTTGCTGTCTGCGTACACTGCGCGCGAGCTGGCGAGTCCGCACCCGCTGGCCGAGTCGGTGCAAAGCTTCGCTCTACGCGTACTACCCACCTACTGAGGGTCCCCTCATTAACTGGCCCAGGCTTCACTTTGATGCACGGGCGCTGTAGAGGCACATCAGGTGAAGTATGCGTGAGGCGGCGATGGCGCAAATCGGGAAGATGTTTGTTCAAACTATCAATTCATTAAAGTGATTATGCACCTCTCTTGGTGCATGTTGATTAAGTGAGGTAAAATTGCGGGACGTATACTGCACCACTTCCTCACCTACCTTGCTCCTATGACAAAACAATGTCAAGACGACTTGAGGTGGGAAGATTGCCTATAGACCACATATTGGCTTATTTTGACTGTCGCACTTGCCAAAACTCCTTCCTTTCGATGATTCTGAGAAGAGGTCGTCCCAACCGCATTAATTGAGTAGAACGTGCCACAAGTCCTGACTTGATAGGCTAACAACCGATGGATTATTTCGTCCTCCTTCTTTGGCCTCGCGACTGCGTGGCATGCTACTATGACAATTCTCGCTGCTATACCATTCGAGGTAATTGTGTGTGTGTGTGTGTGTGTGTGTGCGTGTGCGTTTCTTGTGAGTGAGGGAGTGACTAACTGCGTTCTATTTCACATGCGCAAACTGTCTTTCTGACCATGTCCCTTTTTCAGGAGTTCAAAGGTATTTATAGGGAGTTCAAAGGTATTTACCTATATTTCCCTCAACAAAACCTGACCTGAACCTGACCAGTCTCCTTTTTACCGAAGTAGGCAGGTTTCGCACCGACAAAAAGAGCCAGAGGCGTAAATGCTGTGAAAGTTGCCCAGGACAGTGGCGTTTCTTAGGATCTGTGATGACGCACTGAAGTCGGCATAAACGTGTTTTAGGGGGGGCTACGGCATTTTCGCCTCCACACAGTGTAACGTGTTTTTGAAAGAGCGAAAAGCCTTGCTGAAGGCTCGCCTCGCAGCGGTGGTTTGGCGTTTAAAATGTGGTAGCGGTGCGGGTGGCGAACAATATCCTACGTCTATAATTCAGCACATTTTCCTCAGCGGTATCGAATGCGCTATGATTTTCCACCTCACCTCTATAATTTTGGGCTTATAGCACCAATAATCCCAGACTGTCAAGAGGCATTTGTCGCTATTGGGTACCTATCGCCTTACCCGATTCGGAAGGTGGTTAGGCTGAAGGGCAGGGCCTACACCACCAAGGCTGATAATCAAAAGTATAAACTGGCGAGCATACGTTTGCTTTCGATAATTTCGCTCTTCTGTACTTACAGGGGTATTCATTTACATAGACCCCTGTATGCATTTATCTAGACCCCTGTATGCATCTCAGCCACAAGCTGCTTAGTTCTCATAAGCGGTTTTGCAATCTCGCTCGTAATTTTTATTCTTGCCCAATATTGAGCAGGAAATCTCTCTGAAGAGGATAGGTAAGACACTCAATTTGTCGTATTCGACATTCAAAAGAATTGCAAAAAACCTGAGCAAGAATGAAAATTACGAGTGAGATTTAAAAACCGCTTATGAGAAGAGAAGGCCGAAACAAACATCGAAAACATCTAAGCAGCTTGTTGCTGAGATGGTCAATGATAAAAGCGAAATGACCGAGAGAGAAATCGTTCAGGAATAGGGGATCCTACAGGTGCCGACGTCACAGTCCACCGTTTCAAGAATCAAGAAAAAAATCAATTACTCGAGAAAGCGGTTGTCATTGGTGCCTTTAGAAAGAAATACACCCACACTCCTAAGCATCCGGAGAATTTATGCGAATGCAATTGCCTTGGTGCCCGACGAAAATATTACAATGCATACAGGGGTCTATATAAATGCATACAGGGGTCAATATAAATGAATACCCCTGTAACTAAATAAGATATGCGGGTTGGTAGAAAAACAAATCGTACGGTTTTCCGGGTCGGGGCGGGGGGAGAGGCGACGAAATTGGGGTCAGCCATCTGATCAGCGTCAGGGGGAAATGGCCACCGGAAAAGGTCATAAGGTGCGGGCGGTTGAATTGGCGACTTTTGGCCGTGGTAACTGCGGCCCCTTTATGAAATTCTCTTGCGCGTACAGGCCCAGTTTGCGTAGCCTAATGGTAGCCGTTTCTGCCGCAGCCAACATACGCTGTCCAAGGAATTTTAAATAGCTTGAGGGCATCATTCAGATCACCCGGAAGGCCTCGTTGGCATCCACGCTATGGTTTGAGTTAACATATGTGCTAGAATGCGACTGTTACTGTGAACTGTCGCTTTTTACCTTCATTGGGTAGGCGTTGGTTTCTACAACGGGCCACGCGGCAGAACTAACGCGGGATCCAGATCAGGACATGACACGTTTTATTCTATCTGTTCACTTTTGAGAAATGCCGCACAGGGGGAAACACCCCTAGGCTTACGTTGTGTCAGCCGCCTGCGCTCGAATCTGCATGTACTTTCGTGGCATCCCCTCGACGCCAGGTCCATGTGGGTGAGGAGCAGTATGCGGTAGGTGATGTACAGGTCTACCATCCCTGTAAACTAATTCACGGGCAAGCCGTCGTCCCTGAGAGGCACACAGGGAACATCGTCGAAATCCACTAAAATAAATCGAATTGGTGATCATTACCAGAGAAATTGAAGGAAGTGCATTCGTTAGAAGTACGCGTGCGCTAATACTGTAGGGTACGTATTCAAAGTAAGTTCTGCGGCCAGCGTTCTAGTAGCATCAGAAGAAGAAGATGCGATCACTGGAACAAGGACTTTTTTCCTGACGTTTCGGATTCCCTCGGGAATCCTTAATCATAGGTGATGATAACAAGGTCATGGTCATGCGCAGATAGGGTAGAGACATGCACAGGCTGCACGGTATTTACAGTTCAAACTGGTCATCCACGTGTGTGTGATAATTGTTCACTTCTGTAGCCACCGCTTGGGTCTCAGTTGATGCGGTACTGGCTTGACACTGCGCGTTCACCTCTTGCGAGGATTTCGGCCTAGTCAAACTTGAAAATATGGCCGGGTCCCGTCGAGTGAGCTGCAACCTGGGAGTTGGCGTCTTTCTTCCTCACCACCGCTGCATGCTCGGCCATTCGCGTCCGGAGTAATCTTCCGGTTTCTCCGACGTATTTGCTTTGTCCACAACTACACCAGATCCGGTAAACGACTCCAGCCGTTTCTTGCCGTGGCAGTGGGTCTTTCGGCCTCATGACCCGGTGCCTGATGGTTACTTCTGGCCTGTGCGCAACTCCAACTCCAAGTGGGCTGAGAAGACGGCTGACCGCTTCCGAAAACTTTTTCACGTACGGAAGGGTCCGCCAAACAGGACCAGTTGGAAGTGGTTTCGTCTCTCGTTTGCGTATGCATTAGTTGGCCAAATTGCGCGGGTAACCATTTTCTCTCAGTACCCGTCGAACATGCTGTAATTCTGCAACTTTGTCGTCCACTTCGCTGCGTTGCGTTTCGATGCGCCGGAATAGCGCTCTTACGCAACTGCGTTTTTGACCGATTGGGTGGTTGCTGTTTTAGTTCAGGACTTGCATAGTTTTGGTTGCTTTCCTAAACACTTTAGTTTTTAGGCCTCCATCGTCTTTGCGGCAAACAAGGGCATCCAGGAAGGCCAGCTGGTTGTTTTCTTCTTCCTCCATCGTAAATTGAATGTCCGGGAAAACGGCGTTTAGACGTTCTTTGAACGTAAGCACCTGATCTCGTTCAATTACGACGAAGGTGTCGTCCACAGACCGAGCGCAGAATTTCGGTCTGTGGTGTTGGAAAACTCGTGACTCCAACCGTTGCAGGACCGCCTCTGCTATGATTCCGGAAATCGGCGAACCCATGGGTGTGCTCTTCACCTGCTCGTAAATAGTTCTGTTGAAGGTAAAGTACGGCTTGAAGCAGAACTTCAGGTGCTGTAGGATTTGAGCATGCCCGAGGCGATACTCCGTTTCATCGTATTTCTATTGTAGGAGTAATTTAATAGTCTCGACAGCCAGGTCCTGTGAAAAAGAAGCAAAAAGGGACGTGACATCAAAGGAAACCATGATATTATTTGGCTGGAGGCTTACCCCTTTCAGTCTCTCCAAGAATTGAGTTGACGACCTGACTGTTGTGACTGAATCAGCGGTCAAGAATTTGAGCCGTCGGAACAGCCACTTTGCCAGTCCGTAAGTTGAAGTTCCTTTGAGAAAAACGATTGTTCGGAGGGGTGCGCCCTGTTTGTGCACCTTCGGGAGACCATAGAATCGGGCCAGGGCCGTTTCTTGCGCTCTCGCCATGCGTCGATCGATTGGCGATATTGCACCTGTGTTCTCCATTGCCAGCAGCGTTGTGTTGATCTCGCGTGTCAGCGTAGCATATTCTGAACCGCATTCACCTCGGACGATGTGGCGTATTGTCAGGGGGTTGTCAGTGGAAAATCCGCGTGCTATTCTGTTTTATAAGCGGCGCTTTGTCAACCGTACCGGTCAATAGCGGGCCTTAAACTTGACCAGGCCCGCTGACTCCTGGACCCTGGTTAAATGTACTTTGCGATGACGCCCTGTGTGTGTTTTTTTACCTTGGCACGTACCTGCCTGTCATCGCGTCTTAATCATATACCTAAAGAAACACATGCCAGCGCCTCACTAGTCCTTGTGCACGCAAATCACCCGCCTGCTTTTCTCATGCGGTGGTAACGTGAGCGCTCGTGGGGAGAGCGTCAAAATAATATCTACAATCAATCACTTTTGGTTCCGAGGTGTAAAGTGGATCCTGCGTGTGTGTGTACGTGCGTAATGGACAAGGTAGTAACACACGCAAACCCAAGGCAAGCATGCCATACCAGCTGAGCGGTTGGTGCTAACGGGTGCCATAAAAGAGCCTACCGATTTACTTCACCCCCCCCCCCAACGTAAATAGCGCCTCGTCCTACCCCTGGGGTACATAAAACAAATGAAGTGCAATCTAAGCAAGGTAAGGGAGACGTTTGTGTTTGGCCTGTTTTGCAGATCCTCGAGGGCAAGAACCCAACACACCCCTCGATCGAATGCTTTTTTTCACATCCTCTCCCCAACTGACCCGGCGCAGTGGTGCGCACGTTCCGCTCTGAGATAGCTCTAACACTTGAAACAGCTTTTCGACATCACAAAACATTCCTCGGTAGGGTCGCTTGATCTCCGCCGTTTTCAAATCGCCAATGATCCATTCCCATAGGTAGAATCTACTCTCCTTTCTACCTCTGATATGGAATTGCCGAGTTTCCAGTACAAGCAATTGAGAAGCAGAAGACTCGATTGAGCGATTGATCCAGCGATCGAGTCTTCTTCTTCTTCTTCTCATCTGCCGAGCTGTTGGAACTCTGAGACCCTGTCTCAAGCTTTTGCCTAGCAGAACTTTTTACTGCTGCGGTTTTTAAAACTCGCTAGTCACCCTTATCGTGCATTTTACAGGAATTCACACTAGGCTCGATGTAGCGGTTTTCCTAAGTGAAAAACTGAATCTTTCGCGGTTTCGATTGATCATGCCCGCAGCTTCAAACCGAATATACACCCGAATTAGTGTAAACCAATGGATCCGGTGGACTCGCACTACCAACTTGGTCACCACTTTGATGCTGCTCGTTTTCACCTGCCTGGGTTCGGGAACAAGATGACACTTGCGTCGCTTTAGGATGATTTCTCCTATACGATTGAGTTTGTTAAGTCCGGCTTTTTCGCCATGACGTGTAAGCGAATCCAGTGTTGCGCAACTTGTTGCCGCTATCAGTCAGGTTCTCACGGCGCCGTTATCGCTGTCAACACGCTTCACAACGCCATTGGTCATCGAGTAGTCCAATCGGAGCACGCGGTCCAAAGTTCCGCTTAAGCTATTGATAAAGTCGAGGACGTTGAGGTTGGCACACGAACACACAAGAACGAAGAAGAGATCTGAAGACGCTGCGGTCGATAAGCCCCAGAACATGTACATAAACTACAATGTTATGGTAAAGGATCGAAGGAATGTGTAAACGCATAGGTACACGAAAAGTAAAAATTATACAGTAAGAAAAGGGGTTACACTGATAAAGTCTCATCTGGAGTGTGGGATGTTCTCTTACGTCCAATCAGTTACCGGTTGGGGGAATGTAGCGCGCGGTGCAACTGCGAGGGCGGGAGGACGATACGAACGATGAGGGCGATGGGACGAGGGTTAGCGGCTGCGAGGGAAAAGGGACACTGGCTTCACTCACACCTGATCACATCACCTCAATCCTGAGTTCGCGATAAAAGTGCCGACCTTGATGCACTTAAACAAGCATTCCGTCTCTTGGGTTATTATGCCATGACTCGCCCAACAGCGGGCGCGCAGGCCAGCTAGATAGGGTTTCTTATCGTTTCTGTACGCAGAGTTGTAAATCCCTATCCATGTCTTGTACACCTAGAGGCTGGAAACCTTGTTCGGCAGACGGTTTCACTGAGTCCGCGCAACATCAGAGCATAGTTACGCTTGCCGTTATCATCGCTGCATGATTCGTGACCGCTTCGGTGGATCTCAGAGCCCGCCTATTTCGCAAGTAGACGTTGCTGAAGATCGCACACTATTTGTCGCCTATGGACACGCTAGGCAACTCGCAATCACGCTGGTAGTCAGAACCCGTCTTACCCTCGGTCCCATTAGCTGAGCGACACCTTACGAGCCGTGGTATTGAGAGCTACTAACCACATTGGTGACTCATTTCTTTCAGAAGGCTGATAATCTGATTATATGACGTTAGTATAAATTAGCAATCGGTTGATTTCCCACATTATTAAGGCTCGTTTGAATTGTATGAGCCAACATCACGCATTCCACAGGTCGCAGCCAGATGTTCATGTATTGACTGCTCTAGCTTTTCCAACATGACCTTTGTACCGGACCACAATATGAGTGGGAAGGGGGGAGGGTGGTTAGTCGATGCTGTACAAGTTGTCCCCTTCCATAATTTGCGTCTTCTTCTCCCCCGTTAAGGTGACTACCACTCACACCTACCGGTGTTCGCCTGCAGCAGTGACCTCGTTTGGGCCGGCGAGGCGCCCACCCCGAGGCTGGCTCACGGCAGCTTTCTTATCTGTCTGGAGTCCCTGTACGAACGCATGACAGGCCATCGTCTGCAATATACCTCCCTCGTTGGCAAACCTAGCCCCGTCACCTACACCTTCGCGCTCTCCCAGTTGAACGCGATTGCAGCAAAGGAGTTTGGTGCGACTCAGCCACTGCGGCGGGTATACTGCATTGGGTAGGTGCAGTCTAAACAGGTTTTTTTAATACTAGCGTCGCTTAAAAATCTGACCTGATCTCAGAACTAAATATGATCGTCTTCCTGTTTACTACACAGTTCTGGAGGCCTCGCATTAGAACCAGACTGTCCGGCCTTCCTGATCTCTGTGCATTTTTCTGCTAAGTTGTCGAACATATACCTCCAAAGGCAAGGAAGATTAGAGCCGCAGTTTCTAGCATATCTACCATCATTGGAGAATTCTGCTGCGAGCAGAGACTCGAACTACGTGAGCTTTAAACTTAAGTCAGTTGGTAATAGAGCTTCTGAGTCAGAAGCCCTCTCACATACGCACCTCTCATATGAGCGGGAAATTTGATCCTCGACTCCGTCTGAATTTTTGATCCGAGCCCGAGACTAGAAAGATGTGCTACGCTTCGTGATTTGAAAGATTTCCAACTGGTAACTACGCTCAGACCTCCCAGTTAGCGCAGTGTGTTTTTGTGCAATGGTCGACTGGCGGACTGAAAGTCAGACTGCAATGGCACTCCCCCTTCAGTGGACTCGGCCAGGTATGGTAGCACGTTTGGGGGCGGCTCGAACTGCCTGCGCTGTCCCCGGCCTCCTATCTTCTCTTTTTGGTCATGATACCGTACCCAGATGCGGTAGACAAAATTGAAACCGATGTTCAAGCTATCACCTCATATGCTCAACCAGCTGAGCTTAGGGCTAATGGCTCACACGCATCTTCGAGGCAAGATACCACATAACAGAAAGCTCACATTTAGGCGAGTGCTCTTGCACGTCGTGGGCGTCTTGAAACCTATCAGCAGCCTTTGTGCGCTATTTGGAGTTAGGGTTGCATATAGAGCAGAAACAATCAACATACGCTAAAGTAGAAGACCGGTAGACGAGAAACTTGTAGGATCCTTTGTCGGATCTCTTGTGGTTCCAGGTGAAGCGACTACGTCGGAGATACTTGGTGATTACACCAGGCGCTAATGACCGTATATGCAACAGCAGTGAAGAGGAATGATGCCAGCTCTCAGCCTTTTCGATGGCAGCCGACTATGCCGTCAGACGCCATGAGGCTGAATTTCTGCGACAAGGGACAACCGTGTGAGTCGTGGCCTGCTGGAATCATGCTTGTCATTCAACCAACAAAAATTAACTCCTCCTCTTCCCCCACCACTACAAACACCAAGATTACGGGAAGAGCGTTTGATTACATGCGGAGCGCTCTGGCGAACGCGACCTCCCATGATAGTGCCAGTGAAGCAAAGTGCCGGGACAATATCATGCAACTAACCAATACCGGTGTCACAATTAGGTACTTAAATGTGGATGATGAAGCCACCCTCACATCACGTACAATCATTTACACAAAAATGTAGGAGCGGTCAATTTTAATAAGTATTCGTGGGTACACCAACTACACTCTGTATAGTTGACAGGGACATTCTTACGCCATCCGAGAGAACTCGGCAAGTGTTGTTCAAAGTTGCTTCACTATGTCACGTGGTACCCCCGGCGCAATATGTCCTCAGCGAGGTAGGTGAAGGAAGCCAAAGAGTGCGGTAATTATTGCCCAAGGCTGCTTCACTAAGTCACGTGCCATTCACCGATGCTGCGTTCGTTCTGCAAGGCACTCAGTGGCCGTAATCATTTGCGACAGTCAGACTGTTGTCTTTAAACACACATATGAAAAACCAAAAGTCTTGGGAGAAATAATCCGGTTTAAGTTTGTGAAACCAACCCGTCGTCCGACATGGGGAGAACTGTGAGCATCATAGGAGAAGGTTTGCAGTTCCAGGGATTACATAGATAAAGCACTCCTCTGTGACACATTGAAATGTTAGGGTTATGTCTGAGTGAATTTGCGCGGGAAAAAAGGATAACCAATCAGTGAGGTCGCAGATGGCTGTAAATGGCTTTGCAATCGTTGCTTCAGGAGGATTGAGGCAGCCATTCAGTCATGCGTACAGACCTTCGGAGGGAGTATCCATGTCGACATGCCGGTGTATGTTGGCTGTGTTGGGTTATCCAGCCTCGAGAAATTCTCGCGCCGACTTCTTATTGACAATGACTACTGCTCCAGTATCGTCCAAGTGGAGACAGTGGTCACTTTTAAGTTCGTGCACAAAAGCAAAGGTCAGGACTCGGGCCGACATCAGTCATTTTATGTCATTCGTTACGAAGACTGTATAGGCTTCGAACGGTATTGCCAGCATACGCGTAGATGCAGTAAGCGCAAATGGTGCGTTAGATTACTTTTTTGGGTATGCATTCTTTCGTTAGGCACGCAATGATGACGCTGGCCAATGAGCGATGTGAATTTCAAAAGTATTCAGTTGCCGAGCGGCCATTTCAGTGTTTACTTGCATATAAGGGGGGGGGGTATACCTTCCTTAGTGGCCCAACTGTTTCCCGCAGGGCTGCGGTCTTGCAACTACGTTTGATGCCTGTGGCAGCTTTTCTCACAATTACGCCGGCTTTGTTTATCTTCCGGACGAAGCGAACGATGTAAGCCCGTTCCCTTTTCCAAGCCGGCCGTCCCTGCTGCAGTCACGAAAACCCCGGTGAAAGGACGTTTAGGTGAGGCTTCTTTCGTGGACCGCAGGCCAACTGTTTTTGATAGTTGTAGATTATTTTTGTTATTTTGAGTCCTCTGTAGCAGGTATACTATTTCTCAGTGTCCATCTGGTCACATTCAGAAACGGTCGACTGCTTCCTGATAAAATAGATTTTGACCGCAGGTTATATAGAAGAGTAGGTCTCTGCAAAAGGACTATTTGCGAAAGTAATTCCACATATACTGCTTTTTTCACTCGTTTTTTACATAGACAAAATTTCCTTACATTTAGAAGATAATTTTATTAGTTACATCGATTTTTCACGTTCGGAATTTCCTGCTTCTCTAAAAATAGGAGTATTTCTAAAAAAATCGTTATAATTTATAAACAGCAGTATGCCTTCTTCTTGAGATCTTTAGTCCCTTTATCAATGTAAGGCTTTATCGGATGCATTGTCGTCCAATTTTACGTAACAGGGATTTTCTTGTGAACATCATGAGCTTTAATATGTGAGGCAATCTACTCTATCCATGTTCTGACGTTTTGAAATTTCACATAAGTCCACTTTCATGCAGTGTACGAATGTACAACTTATGGCCTAGTTTAATCACGTCTGACGGGGATAACGTTTAATCGTGCTATCGATGCGTTCACGCAGCGGTTAACAGGTCATTCTACTAACCCCAGCTTCTCACACACTCAAAACCAAAATTGTGCCCTTGGGAGGATGAAGAGACGACCACCGTGGGAAGTTTATCTTTCCATTTCACTAACAGTTCATGTTCATGCGGCCTCGTGGGGTGCTGTTTGAAAGGTTCACTAACAGTTGCATTTTGTTTGACAAATGACACCATCTTTACGACTAATGGGGATTGGGTCATAGAATGCATGAATTCCAAAAAAAGCATTGGCGAGCATACGTTTGCTTTCGATAAATTCTGTTAGGTCTGCTGACTTTTCTCGTAATTAACCAAATAAAAACATGCGGGTTGTTATAAAAACCGTGTGGTTGTCGGAGTTGGGGGGGGAGGGGACGAAATTGGAGTCAGTAGTCTGATCGGCGTCAAGGGGAACTAGCAGCCGGGAGAAGTAATAAGCTGGGGGTGTTTTAATTGGTGAGTTTCGGTCATGCTGACTGCAGCGCCGTTACGAAGTTCTTTTGGGTGCGCAGGACAGGTTTGCGTAACCTGATGGCAGCTGCTTCTGCCATAGCCAGCAGACATTGTCCAAGGAATTTTGAGGGTGGCCACTTCCCCCGACGCTGATCAGACTACTGAACCCAGTTTTGTACCACCCCTGACCCTGATAACTTCATGATTTTGCTTCTGCTTAACCGCATATTTTAGTAGTTAATTACGATATAAATGTACAGGCCTGAAGATGATTTATCGGAGGCCAACATATGCTCGCCGTTTTTTCACATTTTCCAATGGGAATTTTTCTATCTTTAAGACGGTGCATAAGTTGTTTGTTGCTTCTGGACTGTGAGCAACTCAAAGCCTCCCATGTCTGTTCATCAGTCGAGCGCCTTCTTTTTGAAAACGAGGCACGGCAAAGTTAGCACTTCGGTTATTGTTTTTCCTTCGATTTTTTCCACTGTCTTCTAGTCAGGATAACCGCTAATTACGAAGAGTTTTCGTAGAAACCAAATCGTTGATTTTTATTGTTCGGTTGGGTTCGGTGGAGTGTTTTTCTGCACGGCAGCTGCGTTTGTGGGAGAGGAGGTGGTTACAAATATCCTGCCCCGTCCTGTAAACCGTTGTGCTGAATTCCCAACCGCCTTTTTCTGTGTACCAACTCGCTTAGAAACGGTAACTGACAGTCTTTTCCTGTCTCTAACATGAGGTTAATGCTTAGGAAGACCGAGTTCTCATGTTGCAGGACAAGTTTTTCATTAACATACGATATCCACAGTCGTGAATACGAATAATGAGAACACTCCATTGCCGTGTAGAAACACCACAGAAGACCGAGATTCCGTTGACGCGGAAAGCCTTCAGAATTAATGGATATCCTGGCAAATGAGCATGCCCGATGCGTGAGCCTTACCTACCTTCCTTTGTTGCGTCTCTCTCTCTCACAGTGATAATGTTGACGTGGACGTGTACGGTGCCAACCTCTACAATCTTTGCCTGAAGACGCTCACGAGTGAAGCCTTCCGGAAGGTCTCCCGACGCGTGCACTCCTTCATTCGGGAGGAGCATCCCAACCTCACCTCGATGCCCTTCAATGATCCAGTGTTGCCCGAGGAGGCCGAGCAGAGATCCCTCTACGACACGCTAATTGAGCGTTCCTCCACCATGCCCACCATCCTTCAGCAGCTTGCAGATCATACACACTTGGAGGAATCCGTCTGCTCCTTCTTCTCCACTCTCGTGCTCACTGGAGTCTATCAGGCAAGGAAATAAATCTCTCTCTCATCCATCTCTCATTATCGTCAGTTTTTGAAATGCGCAGCACTGCTATTTTCACCATCGAGGTCGTCGCTAATATGGCTACCAGGCGAAATCCTACTATGGGTCCAAGAAATTGTTTAAATTACCTAATATTTTTGCAACAAATTAGCGTGCCATAAGTAAACACAGAAATTTACTTACATTTCTTACTAACTTATAGGTTATTGGGTGTGACAAGTTTAAGTATCTTTCGCTTACTTGTGCTTTATACGTTAGTGGGTTTCTTGATATTCCCGAAATAAGAACTTGGTGGTTAGGAGATCGTCAACTCTATCTTACCATCCTGATGTTAAATTAGTAAAGGTCACGGCGCGAAGCGCTGGAATAAACGGAATACTACATAATTTATTTTTGTTAACCAAAAGTTAGGTGGTGTCTGTGGTGTGAGGTTTCGATTATCTATTTCTGTAATGTTTTTAGGCCTTTGCAGGCCACTTTGGCCCATTTAGTGCTGTGGGTATGCCTACGCTAGGCTTGCTCTAACGGTAGCCCAGGTCGAGATATCACCGCTCAATAACGCCTTTTGTGAGTCCCCAAAGGTAGACCACAACGAGAAGTGTGCAACAGCAAAAGTCTTTGAGAGTTAAAGGTACAACAAATTTAGGGCAACGAACGTGCGTTAACTAGGCCCACGAACCAATCAGCTTCTTATCTAGATTGGCTATTGACTCGACGGCTGACTGTAACTTGACATTTGAATTATCGACTGATTGATGGCCTGTGTAAATTCACCTGCGTAGGCCGATCGATAGCCTGCTGTGAGTGCGGCTATGACTTGCAAGCTAATTGTTTGCTAAGGCTGTTCCTTAGGCCGTCTTAACAAGGCTAAACTCTTTTCACTTCTCCCCTCGCATTCGATAGGAGCATCAGAAAATGCGTGTCAAATGGCCGGACCTGCTGAAACCTGTCAAAGAAATTCATCCGAACCTGCCCCATCTGCCCAACCTACGGGTTCCCAACTTCGTGGCCCGAGATGTTGAGGAGGCCATAAAGTACATCCTCTTCCTGGAGGGTGGACTCAAGGAGCCTGTCCAGGTGACGCGTTCCTGCCCCTACCTCGACGACGACAATGACTATCAAAACTAGGAAGAAAAAGGCGCGCGCCCCTCTTGCCCTCGTCTTCATGCCATCCTCCCATTCCCGCCCTCCAGACGCCAACAGTCACTGCGAAAAGTCTTCGTACGACGACGACTACGACAAGGACTACGCTTTCGTGGAAGAAATTTTGTTTTTGTGCAAACTTTTATTTCGATGCTGTCCGTCTTCTCTGCTGCTGTGATTAGTTTGCGTTTTATATGTCTGTGTGTGTGTACGAGATGAAAACTGCCGGCCAGTACGCCCTTTTTGATTGTATTGTATTACTTTCTTTTAGGTCCATTTTATTTTGTCTCGCGATCAAATTATTTTACTTCTTTCTCTCTTTTCAGTTTGGGTTGTGACTGACTGACTGACTGAAAGAAAGAAAGTAAATGAGATATAACTGCCTCTTCTTTACCTGCCCCCAAAAGTCTCTTATAATTGCGAGGCCAAAAACGGGACGTTCCGTGTGGCCCCTGGTGAACAATTACTGACAGTTCGACCGTTATGAACGAGAATATTCGCCGTCTCTGTGTCCCTCGTAACATGGCAGACACAGGGACGGTGAGTTGCGCGTAGTTTATAATGGCAGTAGACTTGCAGTGCATCTACCTCCTTTGGTCGGTGTTGAGACCGAGTTAAGAAGGCCTGAGGTGGGTGAGGAATGGCAACCAGTATCATTACGTGTGCCACCAGGAGATAAACATTTAGTAGACATTTTGCTGGTTCCGCTTGTAGCAGCGTCTGATGCTGAAGCTCATATAGGGGTGAGCAGTTCGGGAGGACTGAAGGATCCCAAGTGTGAAGTAAAAGACTCTTATTCTAGGGGTATTAGTTTACGACCATGAAGCTGATCGTACCCTGTTGGCTGATAAAGCTAAGAAACCCGCCGCACACAACCTAATCCCCGCACCATGGATCAGACCTTCGTACAGGCAAGAAGTGTTTGACGAAGATTCCATCAGAATGTAGTACCATAAACGTTAGCTTGAGAAGGAGACATTGTGGCTTGCTTCTTCATCCTGAGAGGACCGAAGTATCGCGTTAGGTGACACCGTTCCAGGCTACCGCGTCGTGATAATTCAGAAGCACCTCAGATTGTTTTTAGTGAAGGAATGCGCTGAAGGGCCATGGGACGGTGGAGGCAAATCCAATCTTATTAACTCACCGCTTTGTCATACTTTAGTCCACTGTCCGTGCCAGCTAGTCATCTGATACTGGGATTGGGTGCTTGTGGCTACCAGTGCTCGCTTCTCAGTTCCACAGTTAGCCCCCCCACAGGCAGGACTGACTGTGAGTTCTGAGTTTTATCGTCAGTTGGCAACCTTAAAAGCCGCAACTCTTAGTGTATCGTGATAATGTCAAGCACCTTGGGTTTATTATTAGTGGGGAATGCGCTAAGGTGCCGCAGGGTGACGTAATCACCGCAGCTGACCTTACCCTTTATATTTTTCCATGTTTACCATCCGCCTCCCTGGGTATTTCAGTCATCTGATGACGAGATTTGGTGTAGTGACTGGCAGAGCTGCGCGCGATCGTCTACGTATGTCATACATGACCTGATAAGGCAACAGGTCCCTCCAAAGCGGATGTATGCTAAGGCTTTTGGTACAGGTTAACTAGCCTCAGTCTGAAGAACTCGCAAGTGACCGACCAGTCCGATGCGAGACGGTGGTAATGAGTGGCAGGACGTGGGGAGTGTAGGGTGCGTTTTTTCATCGGAGCAGAGGTTGTGTCAGTGATGGGGGGTTTGTGCAAGTCCGCGCGTCCAATGCCACTGCGCTAACTCATGCTGACTTCGTTCGCCAAGCCTTGCAGGCTGCACTCCGTGGTCATTTCTCACGCTCGCCGTTGACTCGCCGCGCGTACGCTCGATGTTAATGAATGCTCCCTCTTCATTTGATTGGCTACAAACGACAGAGCACTTATCCCACAGTCAAGGCCTCACAACAAACACAACCTCGTGGACACGGACACATGCAGCTGGCAACTGGCGCATGACAGCCTTTGTACAGTTCACTGTCCCACAATAAAGCTGTTCCAGGTTATTCCTTCTTCCCTGTCTTGCGATTTGGGGAACCTGCTGTTGTTAACAGCAACAAGTGATGGTGGGTTCTGACTAATAATTGAGGAGTGTTCACAGGTACCCTTTTGTCATCAGTCGGTGACATTCATCCTCGTTCTAGATGTTGACTTATCCCAGAATGGAATTATATCTGGCTGATCATCGGCCAAAGCTCTCACCCTTGAGTCCCCACGAGCCCCCACCCCGTCATGGTGATTGAGATTGCGAGTAGAAAATCCCACCGGGGTGACCTGCAGCGATATATTGCGGTTGTAGATTTTTATTTGGCCGCGAAGCTGGAAAGTGCATATACTGTGCAGACGGTCTTATGATGCCCTCCAGATACTAACCAAGATATGAATTGAGGAAAATGTTCGCACCCCAAGTATGTGCGTAGATAGGGAAGGCGAAGGCGTTTCGATTAGCGGAGGCATAATTTTACTCATCAGAGCTTTCGGGCTCTTTCTGGAGTCCATCGTCAGAAATAAGAAGCGTCAACGAAAGAAAAGCAACAGTTATAGGGGGGGGGGGGAGCAGGGACGAGAATTGATTGAAGCCAGGGCCTCGTATGAGAATCGATTTATTGATCTAGCGCCGGTATACATCACCCTGCGCAGGCATTTCCAGACCGATGGCACTGGTGGTTGATGGCCTCCCTCTAACTGTTGCTTGTCTCTCATTGACGCCTTGTGTCCCTGATGATGGACTCCAGCAAGAGTCCGAAAGCTCTGACGGATAAAATTATGCCTCCGATGATCGAAACGCCTTC
>JAYGXS010000004.1:58853748-58894889 GCA_036362985.1 Ligula intestinalis | reverse complement strand
TAAGTTGCAACGCGGTGAACTGCAACTATGTTGGGAAAACCCGGACGATAAACCGGGTGTTAACACATAATTATTCCGTCTAACTCTTTAAATCTTCGTCCATAAGTAAAGGCCTGATGAGAATTATCGAAAAGGAAACTAATATGTTTTTTTCTTCGAGTAAGGCACTCAGTGATACAGTCACGTAAAATCTCCATTGGAGACGCAGTTTGTGTACCGGATTTGTCAATGAAGTTAGCACTAATGGCCATTTCTTTGCCTTCTTGCCCCATCACTTACTTTTGCAAAGGAAGCGCATTGGCTCAACAAGCCAGCTCCTTTGCAAAACGTACAATAAATTATGCAAGCAAACTTTAGAAAAAAGATAGGCATGATGGATAAATGGCTGCGTATGCGGGCTTTATCTAGCGCTATCTGACAAATGAACATCAAGTGAAGTTAAAAAGAAAGCATTTATTTCTGCCGAAGCAGTTACTGGTGTTAACAAAAGAGAGAGGAAGCATAGCGTGTGAATAACTCTTCCATGCACAGACGAACTTTGTGCAGATCCTACATGTGTACCATGACCAAACCGCAGCCGGGTACATAAAGGCAATTAGCTAACAATAAAATAATTCAATATATCGTTCCGTGATTTATCCTCTTGGCATAAATCGCTGTAGAAGTACCGGGTAAAATGGATTACTCATCAACCCAACCTCTCTTACGGAATTTTCCTTTGGAAGGTACAGCGGAAAGATACAATATTTAGATATTACTCAGTTGATAGTTATCCTTCTGCAGTTCTTAGTGTCTACAAGCAAAATACACATATGTATCAATAACAGCAGGCTGTCCGTGCTCTGTCAAGTAGAATTTCACTGACTCTGAACCAGCTCTTCCTCCCCCGAACACCTGGCCCACAGTCCAAACGTAAACACACCCCCCCCCCTCCCCTCACCGATAACAAATCCAGTACCTGTGCGCGACAGCTGATATAGAGATTATGTGGTGGCCCTTTCGACAGTGCTATACAGTTGATATATATTCGACGATTATGTCAAATTGAACCCTATTTGGCCATTTTAACTATCGCGCGTAAGTGATCAATTAGATAAATAAGCTGTTTGGTGACCTTACTTGAATAGTTGCCGAAAAATCAATACCAAGACAGTAGACATTTCCGAGTAAAAGGGAGCATACTTTTCAGTCGGTCTTACGAATTGTATAAGTGGACATACATCATGAAACACTAAACCATACTTGTATATAGCTCTCTATTAAGGAGGATGCTTACCCTAAGGAGTGTTAGTCAGCTCGGATTACCGGGCTTTAAAATCCCGCAAAAATAGGGCTTCAGAAAAGACTTGGGTCAACTCAAATTAAGCAAATCTGCCAAACCAACGTAATAATCCCATGGAATGTCAATTGAACTTCTGAAATGTGGTTAAGAATTTAAAATAATACTTAAATACGTCTGTAATAAGAACTATCATGCAGCAGTCGCACATATTCTTATTGTCCTCGATGTGTTGATAAACTGAAATATATTTTAAGATGGCATAAACAGAAGAGTTTTAATGGATCCTACAATTTCCATAACGCTCATCAGCTGCTTCCACTTGCCACATTACTTGCGTAACGTATTAGAAAATACAAAATTGAATGCGCACAGAAAAGGTCAGAAAGGTCATAGAACCTGATCATAAAGGCTAATCGGTAAAGT
Source organism: Ligula intestinalis (assembly GCA_036362985.1). Classification (NCBI taxonomy): domain Eukaryota; kingdom Metazoa; phylum Platyhelminthes; class Cestoda; order Diphyllobothriidea; family Diphyllobothriidae; genus Ligula; species Ligula intestinalis. Next base: position 58,893,184 of record JAYGXS010000004.1, on the reverse strand, counting down.
AAACATGTTAACACCTGGTAAAACTCTCGAATGTGCTTTTACATGCCTATGTTACTGATTAGCCTTCCTGACCAGTTTCGATGACCTTATTGATCGTTTCTGTACGGATTCAATTTTATACTTTTTTATACTTTACTCATGTTATGCAGCGAAAGGAAGCACCTAATGAGTACTGTCGAAATTTCTGGATCCATTAAATTCTGCTGTTTATGCAATCTCAAATGTGCAGTAGGTTAAAGATGCTTTAACTTTCTGAAATATATTTTTGAGAAAACACGTAAAAACATATGCCTTCGTGTGCTCATTTAGTCGAAGATTACGTTGTATTCAGATCTGATAGGGCTCCGAACGTTGAGAGCTGGGTTTACGCGTACTCGAGGGCTAAAAAAAACTCGGGTTTGACCCCACCCCAAAATCTAGGACTGGGTGGAGCTGTGTGACGATGGCTAATAAATCACACATAGTCATACGGTTGCCCTCGTCTTTGTCGGTATTCTCTCGCTGCATATGTACTACCAGTCGCCTGTATGCATCCTATATCGAGTAGAACGAGACAAGCAAGGTCTTGACAGATTAGCACGCCCCCCGCCCCTGTGATATAGGCATCTGGTCATTTTTACGCTCTCAGTAGGCGTCATGCCTAATTCCCGGCAGTGACATCGTGAGAGCAGAGGCAGAATTCCAGAGTGTCCTGTTAAGAGTCTAGCCTAACCGAATGCCAGCCTTCCTGCCGCGTCACGTATGCCATCGACAGCCACAATTATTCCTTTGTCAACAGTGGACTGCCTTCAAGGTCATATGCATTCGCGATGGCTGTGCCTAAGCGATGACCTTAAACCTGCACCAGGCAGACACGCAGGCGAGCCCACACTGGTCGCAGTTCCTTACACGGCAGGTGACCTTATTCCTACGCGCCCAATCATGCCACAAGCGAATGCGCTTGACAATCATCTTTCAGACAGTGAGCTCCAATATGGACTATCAAGGATGCCGTCAGTCCGCCCCATTGCTGGGCTTCACCCCGAGGGGGGGGGTTAATGTCAACAGCGGCCGCCACCCTAGAAAGCAACTCCGAGTTTGTACACAATAAACTCTCCTCTGGATGGCTTCCTTTTCATGCTCTTCCTATTGTGTAACTCCCTGGGGATTCCAAATCGGCGTACTAAGACGGTGACACCGCACAGAAGTCACAGTTCCAACATGCCTTACCCACAAAGGTGAAGAAATCCTGTCTTCACTTGCAGTAGCTGCCATCGCTGCCGCCAAGTAAATCTTCGCTTCGCCCCAGAATCGCTGCATTTTTCTTCGCGCGCTTCCGGTTATTAAATTTATATCCATCCCAACCTCCAGGAAGCTGTCACGCTTTTGGCCCACTTGGAAGACGAGGCGGAATTTTTACATTGGGTTTTTGCTCCCTTTCTCTCTCTCTCTCACTCTGTGTCTGTGCGCTTTTTTGCCCTCTGTCGAAGTATTATTGGACTTTGATCTGGTCAAAGGCCTCAGCATTGGCTGGAAAATGTGCTTCAGAAAATCAAACTGAATAACTCTGGCAAAAGGTAATACTTCCCAGTCTACTTTCTCCGTATTGTACAGAGTTCTTTTATGATCTACAAACACAGATGCACAGACAGCCATTTCTGATGTCATCTTTTAGCGCCAAGCTCCGGGGATGCAAGCTCGTGCAAAAATGTAGCTTTAAGAAATTGTGTGCTGAACGAATCGGGTTAAAAGTACAGTGTTATGACTATCCCCAGTATACAGCTTGCGCCGGAAGAATTTTATCCGATGGTGGCAGAGGAAATGCGTGAAGAATTGACAGCTGGAATAATTCTCACGACAGGCAAGCTTGAATTAAAAAAAACTCTTGCAGCTCCTGATGTCCTGTCGAAGAAACCATGGAGGGAGGGCCATCTATCAAACATTTGACTGACTGGCAGATCCTAATATCCTTGTCAAAGTCTGTCTTACGAATTGCATCGATAAGCATACATATTGAAACACTAACTTTTATTTTTAAATAGGTCTCTGGTAAGAAGGGTGATTATCCTAGGTTTTACCGGTCTTTAAATGCACGCAAAACTAACGCTTTAGGAAAGATCTGATATCTAATGAAATACCAGCTAACATTCTGAAAGGTGTTTTCGATTAAAAAATATTGCTTTATTACGTCTGCAATGGCAAATATTGTGCAGCAGTCGCACTAGGATGATAGCTCTCGAAAAACGTCTTTCTAGCCACCTAGTATGAATCATTTTTATTGAATTTCGATATCCTCATAAACTTAAATATATTTGAAGATTGCATAAACAGCAGAATTTAATGATTCCATAAATTTCGACAGCGCTCATCAGCTACTTCCACTTGCTGCAAAACGTGAGTAACGTATGAGGGAATACGAAATTGGATTTGTACAGAAAATGTTAGAAAGGTCATAGAACCTGATCACAAAGGCTAAGCAGTAAAGTATGCATGGTAAAAACTGTTAAAACTCTCTAGTGTGCTTCAACATGCTTACGTTACTGATTTACCTTCGGGGCCAGGTTTTATGACCTTACTGCCGTTTTCTGTATGAATTCAATTGGCCACAATTTAATTCAATTTTATACTTTCTTATACATATCTCACGTTATGCAGAAAGAGGAAGCACCTAATGAGTGCTGTTGAAATTTATGAATCCATTAAATTCTGCTGTTTATGCAATCTCAAATGTGCAATAGGGAAAAGATGCTTTAAATTTCTGAAATATATTTTGGAGAAAACACGTAAAAACATATACCTTAGTGTGCTCATTAAGTAGAAGATTACGAAGCATTCAGATCTGAAGCTTGGAAAAAGATACCTCTTGGTTAAAGAATCTTTTCCAATTGTTGAATAATTCTGCATCGAACCTCCGGTTTTCCCTGGAATTAGGATACCCGAATTCCATGCTATATACATTTCGTCTAAGGGACATCATACGTAAGCTTTGTGGAAGGCGTCACATAGCGCTCATATACTATTCCACAAAAATGTTGATAGTGTTTGATAAGCAGCAGTGATGAATCGACAGGCACTGTAGTTTCTGAATAGACATTTCACTGTTCTCAAAGAAGTTCTTATAAGAAGCTCTTTTTATAATTGTAAGAAAACACTTTTTTCACGGTTACGCTTGGACGAAGACGAGTTTCTGCCATAGATGGAGAGAATCATACTTTGGGTCCCACATCAGCACACGAAAGCCCCATTCTTCTGTACCAGTTGTAATAACGGGTATACAGTCTGGGCAATACAAAGAGAAAAAATAGATAAAAAATAAAGTTTATAAAAGTAGAAAACAGGAATAAGTATTTAAGTAATCTAAATTATGTCAACAAAAGTGCACCATAATTAAAATGTTATTGAAAAATAAGTGAATTTAAAAATAAGAAACAAAAACTAAAACCAACTTAATAACTAAAAGCGTAAAAGTAAGGTAAACTCACTTTAACTTAAAAAGTAATCGTAAACTTTAATATCAATAGTCAACATAATAGTAAACTGAAAACTAAACTGAAAACTGAACTTAAATCTAAATAGGTGAAATAAACCAAATAAAATAAACTAGCATAAATTGAAGCAGTGTGCGGCGCTTCGTGCCATTAACTATGCTAAGCCAACTCCAGAACGACAAGTTGGAGCTCAGGTAAGTTGAAGTAGATGACCTCCTAACCACCAAATTTTCTTTCAGGAATGTTAATCAACCCAATAAACTATAAGATAAAAATGAGTAAAAAAGGTCTATATTTACCGCACTCAGTAAACTATACATAATTAAGAAATTTTAGTAAACTTATGTTTTTTTTTCGATGGCGTGCTTTTTTTGCAAAAGCATTAAATTATTAAATTAATTTCGGGGACCAAAAGTAGGCTTTCACCCAAACATGTTCAAAAACGATTATTTTCGTGCGTATTTTCTACACATTAAAGATGAAGTTATCATTTCATCCAAAAAATAAGAAAAATTGCTAACCTATAACCAATAGATTATTTGTGCACGATAGTTAATAGAGAACTTATATAGAGATTTTTTTGTGGTCCTTTCGACAGTGATATACCGTTGATATAGTTTCAACGATTGTGTTCAATTGAGCCCTACTTGCCCATTTTAACTATCGCGTGTAAATGCTCGATTTACTAAATAAGATATTTGGCGAACTTATTTGAACATTTACCGAAAAAAGGAACACCAAGCTAGTAGCAATTTACAAAATATAGTTTTTAAGGCTTCCCGAAAGAAGTCCATTCATTAGCCAGCAGCCCAGGGTTACTGACATATCTTAAAATTATGCCTTAGGATAATGAATATTATAACCCTGCTTAAATAAAAAGATTTAGAGTCGAAAATACATTTCAGAATTTTTGATTAACAGTTAGTGACATAAAATATCTTCTGCAGCTTGCAGGACGTACCCAATAAAATGTGATCACATTATAAATTCAAGAATATTCCATACAATGACTGCACAAATCCATCTTTCCTTACAATCTTTTTATTGAAGTTACGTCTTCAAATTTTACGCTCAAGGAATACGTTGCTTTCTTTTTTACAAGCAATTCTTAATGTTACTAACATTACACACCGTGAAACAAGCGGGCTGCGATGAAGGGATCGTATTGAGTGAAAAACCTCCCACCCGTGAGAAGAAAAGGTACAAATGAGTTTTTGCAGGCATGTACCCAGAGAATGTAACTTTTTTATCATTTCTGTCTATGATTACTGAAAAAGGAATACTCACAAGACTGCATTATGTGAAAATACAGAAGAACCTTGAAAGCGTTAGTACTGTTTGCACCGTTAAAGTCTCTCATTCTTGCCGCCTAAGTCTGTGGTGGTGTGAAGTCCGCGAATCCAGACAAATGGCTCTTCTAGTGCCCTTATATCTGCATGCAAACCTCTTCTTCTGATCACTTTGTAATTTAGCATATTTAAATGGGGCTACGTAAACGAGAGTAGTAAAAGATGCTAACGTAACAGAGGTCTGTTAGCGCAGGTTTAAATAGGGATTCATGGCGATAATATGTACATTTTTCTTGACACAGATCCACTTGTATCACGTCCTGACCAGCGATAAGTAAAAAAGCAAACTGGTCTTTGTTTAGAACGACCATTGCCACATAATTTATGCTACGTATGGGAAACCATATAGCATTCGTTTATCAGGTTAAGGTTTATTATTAGAACAGCCCAATTAAACTCCTTAGATTATGGCTACTGCTTTGCTTGCCTTACTTCTCTGACTCTTTCTCCAGCGGGTATGCGTGCGTCAAACACAATGATAACAACTATCAAGGAAGTACAGCATTATTAAACAAAAATAGTAAAGGATAAACAATGTACAAACCTCAACAATGGATATATAACTTCAGGAGTGAAGAGTGTGGGCCAAATCCTCTGACTCTTTACAAGGGATTAACAGAAGTTCAACGGTAACACCACACAGAGCGTAACTACTCTTGGAAAAGCGTGCGTGTTAGTGGGAGAGGAGGCGTGGCTCTGCTTTTATATGATTTCGAGAGGCAATTCATGTAGCATCAGGAATGGTTTGAAATACCAGCGCGAAGGGGGGAGGCGGGTTCGTGAACATAGGCAATATGAAGGTGTCAGAGGTGGGGGGTGGCTGGACGAGTGGTCCTCGGAGTAGCCGCGGCAACGGAGTCAAGAAGGCGGAGGGGTGTACGGACAACTGGCACTCCACGACAAATTCACTTCATGGGATTTCATCTCCGGGAGTCGAAACGACTGTCTATGGCATCAGCGGGGAGTCGATAGCATCGTGGGAACCGAACCGGGGAGCAACCGATGGGGTGGCAGTCCCGACTGATGGCCCAGCTGGCGAGCTCGGTTATTCGACAAACGCTTATGAGCCCGGCAAAGATGGTCATGTAGGTACCCTTCTAATAGTTGCATGCATCTTCATCAAATGGCTTTTAACTAATCAACGTTGTATTACAGCTCCACTTCAAAGTTCGTTACAACGTCCAAGACTTCCTGCCAGAAGACGTCGAGGTAACCATGGGGGCAACTGCTTAGTTGTGCATGGAAAGAAGACAGAGGATACAGCTGATGGTAGAGTGCATGCTCGCGAATTCTGCCGTACGGTGGTTGTTCCGAACAAAGTGAACAAGGACAACATCCATGCTTCCTTGACTTCTGTAAGTCAATGACTTGTTGTGGCCGGTTTCATGTTGAGGACCTTTCTTAAACCTGTTTTCTACCTCGTAGGATGGTGTGCTGATTGTGGATGCGCCGCTGAAAGAACCCGACTACAGCGTCTACAGGTTCGTTGACGACCGGAAGCTTTGGATTGCTGCAAAACCGCATGGAAAAGCACCGGCTGGGACGGACCTTGCTATCACCGGTAAGTATTTGCCACTTCTTTGACCCGATATATCTTGACTGCTTCCCCTTCATCACCGTCCCTCACATTTTTTTCCCACGCAGGCAAGGACGGCGCCGTTGTGATGGGTGATGCGGAACACAGAAAATTGCATTTGGAGGTGCCTGTGGATTCGCACTTGGAGCCGAAGGACATCACCATCAGGATGAATGCCGACAGTGTGCGTATCAGCGGTGCTCATGCCGAGAAACATGACCAGAGTATCGGCACTGGCGAAGTCCACAGCTCTGAAAGAATGATTTTCTGCAAGTCCTATGCTCTTCCTCAAATTATTGACGCCTTTGCAGCCACTGTGGTTCTGAAGGATCATCGACTTGTGCTGGAGGCTCCGCTCATGAAATTCTGAGTCTCTATCCACGTTCTTGGCTGTTTTCCTGTTTGTAATGCATTTTGGCAATGAACTTGCAATCTTTCCTCAGGAGCTGCCTTCGGTTTTGTTCGTACGGCCCACCGACATTTAGATTGGCGGTGTTTTTTAAGAACGTTACTCTGGGAGCCGAAACGACTGTCTGTAGCATCAGCGGGGAGTCGATAACATCGTGGGAACCGAACCGGGGGGTTGGGAGTAGTATTCAGTCAAGTGCAATCGAATGAAAAGGTAAACACGGGATGATGGCTAGCATTCGAGGTTGGAAGGGGGCAGCCTTCATAAGAGGTAAACAATCATTTTGTAGGTCGGACGGGAGTTTCGCTGGTGAAGGAACTACTATGACCTCCTATGTAGCTTACCACTTAGTTTTGCAATTAAATAAACCGGTAGAATTCGGGAGAATGCGCAAGAGTAAACCATTTTGTTCTGGAATGTAGAAGCACCTCACTTTGCGGGAAAGATTTTTGTGACTCTGCGGCGAACAATTGTCATCCCCTACATGGACATTTCCAAAGGTAGCAGAACAAAATAATGGTTACTATTTTTTCGAGACTAATGCGGTGCTGAACATTTTCAGTATCAGATAGGTTAATTTAACGAAATAATCACTAAATTAAACAACGATCAGGGACGGCAGATCCGCTCTATCTTACCCAATCACATGAGCACCAAGTGAACCTCCTTCCACGGTAGCCTCAGACATTTTTGATCAGAAAGCTCTACCTTCCGGACAGATTGGACTCAGACAGCTTCTCTCTGAAACAAGCTGTGTAGTGAAGAGTTATATATTCGATACACTCTCTTCAGGCCGGTACATTTATATGGTAATTAAATAAATAAACTATACTGTTTGGTGGAAAGATGTTGTGTTTTTGTCGTCAGGACCGGTAGGGTTGAGAGGTTGGGGAGGAATGTAGGTCAACATGTCCGTATCTAGGCGGACTGGCGGCCAAGACAGGTGATAAGGTGCGCGGCTCCTTCCCGCGGCTCCTTCCCGCGGCCGGTGATTAGCCGTGTGCGGTTGTGTTAGCGACTTTCGCCCATGGTAACTGCGGCGCTGTTACAAAGTTCTTTTAAACGCACCGTACAGGCCTGAAGAAAATTTAGCGAAAGCAGACATATGCTCACCAATTTATCTTTGGACGTTTAAAATGGGAATTTCCGAAAATTTAAAAAAAAGTTATAGATTCCACAATTTCTTCTCCGTAGTTTAATTGCCTTAAAATGGCTGGAAGCCATTCAATGTGAGCTAAAACCTTACCGAAAAGGCAATGAAAACAGTGATAAAAACGAATACCAATGAAGTTATCATCTGCTTTATGAAGTTATGTGAGGTGGTTAAAGAATATCGCGAATAGCAGTCTAGCATTTTTCTATCTGATAAAAATTGTGCTGTCAGGGAGTACAGATGCTGCCATCCCATATTTTCCCCATCCCAGACATAATACTTTATTCCAAATGGTTATTCCACCAACTTAATCCACTTACAGAGAACTCGGATACGTCCATCCAAATTCTATGCAATTGCTAGAAAGGATTAAAGACATTAAAATCGCAAAGGACGAACTTATGGTGTCCTTCGACGTGGTCTCCCTATTCACGTCTATCCCTCTAGACCTAGCAAGGACCTGCACAACAGAACTTCTACAATCTTATGATACAGACGTAACTGCAGATGTCCTGCTCTAACTTCTCGACCTTTGCCTGGAAACAAACTTTTCGTCTGATGGAAAATACTACCAACATCAAAAAGGGGCCCTTATAGGGTCACCAATATCAGGCTTTCTGGTGGAGGTCGTCATGCAGAAATAAGAAAACAGAGCACTCCCACAGTCAGTCCACGATTTTGACTGCGATATGTAGATTATACATTCGTCATTGTCAAACAAAACCAGTGGAATTGCTCCATCGTACCCTCAACGCCGTCTTTCCAGGAATTTAATTTACTTTCGAAACTGAGGCAGATGATCAACTTCTATTTTTAGACGTCCTCGTGCACAGGAACACCGATGGAACACTCCACACGTCAGTTACCGCAAAAACACATATTCTGAGGTCGCTTTACATTATGGTAGTAATCACCCAATATCCCACAAACGCAGTTCTGTCAACAGCTTGCTCAGCCGAGCAAAAACACACTGTTCGGATGAAGAAACATACCGAACAGAAATAAAGTACCTTCGGAAACTATTTTCCCAAAATGGGTATCCTCCAGACTTTGTTCGTCGATGCATACGACAACAACAGTCCAAAGACAAGCGCCAATCCAGAACTGCAACGACTAAAGCGCCAAAACCAACGAATTGGCGAACGCTCCCATATGTGAGGAATATATCCGAGCTCGTCGAAAGACAGCTACAAAAACACCAAATACAGGTCGTGCACAAGCCAGCAAGTACATTGCGCACTAAACTTGTACACCCTTTGAGCAGGGTTGCCCACTTCGACCGCAAAGAAGTTGTGTAAAAAATTCCGTGTTCCAGTTGTGATGCAGTATATTGTGGCCAAACGGGAGGAGCTCTATCCACCCATATCCATGAATATCAGTTAGTGGTGGGGAGACTAGATCGCCATTCAGAGGTTGCCATGCACACACTGGACACTGAACACAAGTTTGCATGGGAGCAAAGTCAAATCGTTGGAACCTGCCCATTTAAGAAGGGTCACGAATTCCTGGGGGCAATGCACTCAGATGAGGCATGCATAAACAGGCATATCAATCTTGATGTGAATAACAAATCACTGAAGATCCAATAGAAGCAAAAGCAGCCACCAACTACCAAATGATCAAATACAGATGCCAACTATTTCTTTCTTCCCCCTTCCCCCTTGGACCGCATAATCACATAAAAGTGATAAATATTTATCCACTGCCCGCACGACCAAATGCGGATGATGACTATCTATTCAAACTCTGATTAACTATATAATCCTCTTGAGAAGAAGAAGATGACTCGATCGCTGGGACAATATGTTTATTCGCCTGACGTTTCGATATCCATTGCGGATTTATCATCAGAGACACGAGTAGCAGAAAGGTTAAGTATGCACAGACGTTTGCAGTATTTATAGGACACAGTCATTACTGCAAGCATACAGCGACAATTAACGTTAATTGCCTTCCTGTGCGTGGACTGCTTGTTGAACGGCACGCGGGCTCTGATCTGTTGAACTTTCTTCACGGGCGGTGAGCTCGGGCATGATGATTGCTCGGCCGCCTGGCTCCCCGGTGTTGGCGTACGATGAGGCGGTGGCCTGCCTGTTCCTCAAGTGATGGCTTGCTTTGGCCAAATGGAATCTCAGGATTGAATATGGATTGGGCAAATCGCTGCACTTTTTGATGGATTGGGGGCCCGTGAACCATGACTCAATAGTTCTCGGCTCACCTGATTGTCACCTCTGGCGAGAATTTCGGCCTCATCAAATTTGAGGGTGCGGCCAGGTCTCGTCGAATGAGCTGCAACTTGAGAATTGGCATCATTTCACCGCACTGCAGCCACGTGTTCGGCAATTCGCGTCCTGAGGAGTCTGCCAGTTTCTCCGACATAGTTGCTTTGACCGCAACTGCATCAGATCCTGTAGACGACCCCAGATGTTTCTTGCCGTGGCAGTGTGTCTTTTGGCTTCATTATCTGACGCCTTATGGCTGCCTCCGGCCTGTGTGCGACTCCAACTCCAAGTCGCGAGAAGGCGGCCGACTGTTTCCGAAACGTTTTTGATATACGGGATCGAATGCCAAATCTTGGGGTCGGTGCGCTTTTGTTGGCCAGCTCGTTTGCGCAAGCACCGGTTGACGAAGTTGCCCAGGTAGCCATTTTCTCTGAGCACCCGTCGGAGATATTCTACCTCGGCAACTTTGTCTTCTTCTTCGCTGCAGTGCGTCTCAACACACCGATAGAGTGTTTTTACGCAACTGCGTTTGTGGCTGATTTGGTGGTTGCTGTTGCAATTCAGTACTTGCATCGTGTTTGTCGTTTTCCTGCATACTTTAGTCTTTAGACAACCACAATATTTTCGACAAACGAGGACATCAAGAAAAGCCAGCTGGTTGTTCGCTTCTTCCTTCATCGTAAATTGGATGTCCGGGAAGACGCTGTTGAAACGTTCCTTGAACGTGAGCACCTGATCCCGTTCGATGACGATGAAGGTTTCATCTACATACCGAGCCCAGAATTTCGGTTTGTGGTGTTGGAAAACCAGCGACTCCAGCCGCTGCAGGACCGCCTCGGTTTTGAGTCCCGAAATCGGTGAACCCATCGGTGTCCCCTTCACCTGCTCGTAGATCGTTCCGTCAAACGTGAAGTACGTCCTGAGACAGAACTTCAGGAGGTGTAGGATTTCCGCGTGTCTCAGGCAATTCTCCGTCTCATCGTATTTGTTTCGTAGGAGTAGTTTGAGTGTCTCGATTGCCAGATCCTGAGGGATCTACTCATGTCTCTGATGACGAATCCGCGACGGATATCGAAACGTCAGGCGAATAAACATATTTTCCCAGCGATCGAGTCTTCTTCTTCTTCTTCTTCTTCTTCTCAATTGCTTCCTGGGACAAGGATGTTCGCTTGTATTACTGTATAATCCTGTGTTAGTCATCGGTTTAGGTTAACTGTTTTTGTATATATCTCATCCGTCTGAAGACGAACTGGGGAACCAGATTCGAACATTCACGTAATAAATATTTCTGTTCCCAAAGGAATTCATTGCTTATCAAATAATACTTTCTGTTATAGGGCATGTTTGCGTCCGAGAGTAAGCAGTCCTTTTTCTTCCTAGGTTGATATTATATTTATAGCTGAAGCCTCTTAGCAACCCCATAGAATCTTTTAAAGAATTACTGGCCAGACAAATATCCGGCGCAGTAGAAGTGACGAAAAAGACCTAATTATATATATTTGCGTTAATTAATAGGTAACGTTCTTAACTCAGGGCTTCCATGTAAAAGAAGAAGTCACTAATTTTAGAGGAAAAAGCAGGGCAAGTCCACTGCCTTTGACCTTATCATTTTCTAATAGTGCACGGGTTTTGAGGCCGATAATGACGGAGTTTGAATGGAATTACCACACGCTCCCTCAGACAACACTGTTTGTACCTGACCAACATTTGTGAATACTATTCAGCCCGTCTAAGAGAACGCTTCCAGCAGAAATAACCCACTTATTAACTCACCCACATTTCTTAACTAGGCGTTTTCTATTAAGGTCCGCACCCTTGGGGTAGGGAAGGTTATCTGTAAAACTGTACGTCTCAGTATGTTTAAATTACGAGCCACGTCGTAAGTGGAAAGGAATCTTCACTATTTGGCTATATTTAACCAGCCCATTTACTGGTTGTTTGGTCTGCCACCAACCAAATAAGTACAGTACGCGCCAGAATTCACGCAACATGCTGACATATGCGAGAAATGGATACCCTTTCGCTAATATACATTGACTCAGGCTGTGATACTGATGATCGCGTAGTCGATTCTGAAGTTATTTAAGTCATGATAGGATGCCAGCTTTTTAAAGAGTTTCGTTCTGACTACCAGCAAAAAAGTATATATTGTAAAAACTAACTACTTAAGTAGCATGCCTTTTTATAATTGATTTTGACTGCTTCTATAAATTCAAATATATCTTATGGAAAACATGCACATGAAAGTTATTTCATGTACTTGTTAGGTAGCAAATTACGCCTTGTTTAAATTTTGTACTTAAAGAAAGGGTTCTCATCGATTTTAGAAAAAAAATGCCAAAATTCGCGGAAGATAAAAGGTACTAACTTTTTTTTGTAGAAATGGCCATTAAAAAACCTCAAATTTTGAAAAGGTGAAAAAACGCCCTAACTTTGACCAATAAATGTGAGTATAGTTGTCAGGTGACATTATATCCATAGAATTTTATTTATGTTAAAATATCTTTTCTTTCGTCATATTTCTTGATATATGTTTCAGGTAGTGGATTGCCAGTGATTATTTCACGACCTTCAGTGTTTACAAGCTTTCTTTCATAAATGTAAATCCTGTTCAAGGTGTTCATCAAAGCCTTCAAAATAAGACACTTCTTAGAAGCACTTATAGATGAAGTGACTTTCTGGTTACTATCCTTATGAAGATGGCCATGTGGAGCATATTTATGAACTCTTAAAAACGCCAAAACCCATATCCAAGCAAAGGGGACGTCCGCGAAAAATGTCCAACGTTGTAACAACAAAGATCATTGAAAATTTTTTAATAATAATTAGGAGGGGTTTGGCAGATTTGAATAGTTCATTTGACCTAATTGTGAGAAATTCGGCGGTCTCAGCGGCCTGGTGGATTCTAGATTGATTGCTTAGGAAATTCTGTTCGGGCAGTCAGCTTACTGTCACAGTATAGGTGGATTCCTTACGTTGCAGTTGGCTAGGAGAGTAAAATCCATCCAAGTGTGATTGAATTTATGGCTACGCTGGGGCCTCGACAGCTCAGATGGTTTAAGCGTTTGCTGTAATTAAGCCTGTCCCTGCTGGCGTGGATTCGTATCCCACCGAGGCCGCTGAAAACTTCAAAATTGCGTCAACTTAAATAGTATAATAAGTAGACTCTTTTAAAACCCCTTTAATTTGATATTCAACGGATGAATATATGTGCTTAGTACCATTTTCTAGAGCAGCGTCAAAGTTCAAACGGAGAATTTTGATCCATTTTTATGATTTTCCTGAAAATAAATAATAACTTTTTGACTGGAAGTTAAATAAATCACTTTTCCGTTCATATTGGAACGTATAGTAGATCTCCTATCTCATGAAATGTCACCCGGAATTCTGAAATGCGTTTTCGATTCAAACCTATGAATAAAATATGTTTTAAAAATGACCATCGTACAGCCTCATCTCAATATATTTAGGTCAGGTCAGGAGGCTGGCTTTTTAATGAGCTTCTTTCTGACCGCTAAAAAAATGTGTCTATTAAAAAATGGCTACTTATGTAGTATGCCTTATTGTCATTGATTTTGACTGCCTTTATAAATTCAACTATATTTTGTAAAAAATATGCACGAAAAAATTATTAATTGTACTCTTTTGGTAGAAAATTACGCTTCGTTTAAATTTTATACTTAAAAGAAGGGTATCTTTCGGTTTTAAAAAATTGCTAATTTTGGGCTTTTTTACAATTTTCAGGTGTTAATTCATCGAACATCATATCCGTCATTTTGTTAATGCTGTCTTTGCTGTAAAAAGCATGCTCCATGTCTATTGCAACATTTGATGAGAACTATGTGAAATCTTCCTCAAGCTATAGGCAAAACGTACTTATCCTCAAACGGGGTGTACACAGTGCGCAGTTTGTAAACCTTGAATTCCAGTGTAGCAGTCGGTAAGTTTCAAAATTATTCGGCAATTTAGAAACTTTGATTAAACCACGAGATAACCTTTCTGTATGTATAAAATTTAAAGAAGGCGTAATTTGCTTCCAAGCGAGTACAAAAAATAATGCTTTCATGCACGTTTTCTTAAAATATATTTGAACCTATAAAGGCAGTCAAGATCAATGACAAAAAGGCATATTACTTAAGTAGTAACTTTTTATAGTGCATTCATTTTCTTGGAGGTCAGAGGGAAGCTCGGTAAAAAGTCGGCATCCTGAGGTGTACAAAATATGTTGAGATTGGGTTATACGATCGTATATATTACAACCATCCGCAATTAATATTTTCCAATCAAAAATTAATTTCAAAATTCCGGTTGACGTTTCATGAGATAGGGAATCTACTGTATTTTTGCCACTTTTGATTTATTTTAGGCCCCGTTCAATGGTTTCAAATGCACCAAAAAATGGCCGGATATATAGTAGGATTTTGCTAAACTGTCAACCTTCTGACTGCTTCGTTTCTAAATAACGCATTGACAGAAACTGCCTTCTACTAAAATGCACCTCCTTATATGCTTTAACTTTAACAAGATTACGTTCAGTGTCGTGGATAGGATAAGTCCATGCATTTTTATTTATGGTTCCAAATCTTCGATGTGGTAGAATAAAATATGGTTAAACTATTTGAGTGCGCTTTGTCGCGAAAAATGGTATACATTGGCAAAAATATTTCTTTAACTGAAATCGTTGTTTATTTCTGAAAACAATAGTGCAATTCCTTACAACTGCCTTCACCTGATTTTCATAAACTAAGACTAAGTTTACCGGTTTTGGAAGGGAAATATTTTATACACTTCCTGTTCGTATTAGTCCTCAATTATAGCACAACGTGTCATTTTGAACACATCCAAAAGTAACCATTATCGAAGGCGTACGTCGGGAACTCATAATTATCGCAGGGACACGCCGGGAAGTCACCATAATTCCAGGGATAGCAGGCCTGCCGGGGTTTCCAATTTCGCAGGGATCACGTCGAGGTCACCACTATCGCAGGTGTTAGGTAAGTGAAACCCTGGCAACTGAGATCGTCAGACCCGGTTCCTTAAGAGAAGATAAGTCTTGGGGGGGGGGGAGAATGGTAGGAACAACTTATTCTCTACAGAAAGGAGGGAAAATAAGCTGTTCCTACCACTCTGGCCTCCTAAGATTTCTCTTCTCTTAGGGAACCGGGTCTGAAGATCTCAGTTGCCAGGGTTTAACTTACCTAACACCTGCGATATTGGTGACCTCGACGTTAACCCTGTGATAAACGCACAAAAAGAAATGAATATGGTCTGTAATGCTAAATAACGGAGTATTTCTTCGATATTCGGCAGCATCCGATTTCGCCAAAATCCTGCTCATTTCCCTTCAATAATCTTGCAGTTTTCATTACTAAAATGTGTCCTAAGGGTCAAATACACTCATCAGATCGCAATAATGCTACCCAATATACGCTTAACAACTAACTCTAATGCAATTCATTATTTTGATTTAATCAGGTCATATACTGTTGTTGTAGAAATAATTCTCCAGCCAGCCTCATTTCGTGTCGTCTAGCTTCTGGCCGACTTAACTGCGAGGTACTCAGTAGTGTTGCGTCGCGTCATCTGGATACATTCTCTCACTAAGCATTCCAATTAAATCAATATCAGCAGGGTTGAGCTTATACGCCAGAGACGCTACAAATACGTAAAGCACCGTTTCATCCAGCCAGTCTGTAAACATTTAAGGTGATCCAGGCCCGGTAGAACTTATCGGGGGTGCCTTTTGTTGCGTATTTTCCCGCGCCAGAAAAGGGCTGATGAGGAGGGGACGACTGAGTTTCTGACGCGTCATATCTTGCGTGCTGGCAACTAGTAAGGCCCATATGAATAAACTTTGAAAGTATCAACTGCCGACAAATTATTTTCCCTATTTGGAGTCGGAGTACATCTAAGAGTTAGCTTTAAATTAACCTACGTATATTTATAGCCTGAGTCGGCAAAACTTGGTTTTGACTAAACCGGCTCTTTAAGTTCTCTCTATTGAGTCGAAAGTAGGTAAGGCAGTAGCGTCCAAAATATAAATACTGCTATAACGCCACCCTAACGATCCGCTTACACGCCGTGCGCAAGCTGATATTGCGCTCGTTCCCGAGAGGCTTTTCCCGACCAGTCCAATCGACATGCAACGAATTCAAGGCCACTCTCTGATTGGTCGAATTTCAGTCCGACCTTGGTCGATAATTTTCGCCTAGTATACGCTGTAGAATGCGTCAATACACACCGTTTCTTCTCCTCTTTTCGTTCGGCTGTGGCCTGGGAATTTGTTCAAACATTGTTGTTAGACAGGTGCCCCGCGGGAATTGCGGCAAGTTCGTAACAAGCCCAAGCGATGATTTTACTCACAACTGCTAGATCCATGACTTGCGTGACTGAGCTACTGAGTCTCCATGGGTAAATCTACATTGGCGAGTGCCATCAGGCTATGTGATACTTATATCTAATTCAAAGATGAGCAAACTTTTACCTGAGAAACAAGAGATGGTTGATGTTTTTGTGGGACGGAATCTCATCTTACCGAAATAACACAGGTAACTGCAGAGGATTAAAGCGTAACTAGAGTATGCGCGAAAATAATTAAACATCAACAGATGTAATTAGAAGTCCATTTTGGCGAGTATACGTGTACTTTCGAAAAATTCTCATCAGACCTTACATTTATATGCAAACTGGGTACGATTTTAAACGTGTTCGTCTTTTCGGACCAGTGAGTAGTGTGAATGGGGGTGGGGGTCGATAAGCGAAGGCTGGTTGTAAGGGTAGGGTTTGATGGAGCAGTATAGAGGAGGCGAGAGGGGGGACGAAGGAGGGAGACAGATAGCGTGGATGACTGCATGCCGCTAGGTGACTGTGGGCCATGCTTACCGGTGTATGTCACTGAGCATCAAAGGAAAATATTGTCAGCATGAGGAGTTGCAAACCTGCCCAACAAGGAACAGAGGTCCATTTCACTTTTCCCTATAAAAATGTGCTTTTTGTGTTCATATAATAATGCTGTAGAACTGGGTCTATTTGTATGGCTAAAACCAAAACCTCTATCCATCCTTTGAGTAAAAAACTTGATAGGGGTGTAGTTTTGTTCAAAAAATAGCCCAAGAAACGTCTGTATAATGTTGTGTTCAGTCAGGTTTCTACACGCGCGGAAAGCGCACACAATACGATTACTGACTTTTTTTGCGAATGTACTTTACCCAGGTTATTGATAATAAAAAAAAGTTGCTGTATAAAAACTTAACTTTAAGTGTTGCTTCTCTGGCTTCGCTTTGTGTTTGCAGACTCGGCGGCCGAACAAGCCCAGTATAAAAACTGTTTTAGCATGATGGTTTGGTTATTTTGTTTGGCATTCCACCCAAAATGTTATTTCCCACCTGGTGAAAAGTGCAGGATAAAAGTACAGCCATTATTTCCTCGGGCTGACACCACATCTACGCGTGATTGTGTTCGCAGGGGGAGTAAAACTGGTTCATGCACATGCCTATGCTGTTTACCTGGTAACTGCTGGATACTTGATTTGGAGAGCTAGCAACTGACGCGATAGTTTGGCCCTCACATGGACATATTGCGGAGTAACTGTGATCTAATGTGAGCTTTTATGGCACGTATGAATGTTCGGTGCACGCACTGGGGACTAAGGTCGTACATGTGCCCTTCATAGGCATCAGGTACTGTGCTCGTGACCACTGCCAGACAGCTTAGCTTGACTTGTTAAAACGACTGGGAAACTGCGCTTGGTATCGGGGTCTAAAACCATTGTTTTCGATTTGGCAAACCTATCTTGTAGGGACCGCTTTATTATCTACTCCCCCACCCAACTGTCTTACGTAATTGGTGGCTGAACATTTACTTTTTAGCGAGCAGAAGCAAACATGCATTCGAGAAGCCATCTTCAGAGAAAATGTAAAAGCAGCAAGAGTTAGCTACGCGTAAATGGGGGTGGGACGGGGTTCGCACTTGTGATTGGTTAATGCCCACGCCAAGTCCATTCTCGCGCCATCTCATCTTGTGTCGCCTACGCGCGTGCCTGGAAATGTGGCGTGCAACCTTGACGTGACAGCCTGCGTGTTTGTACGGGAACTGGGCCGCGGTTTCTGGTCTCGAGTACGGATGGCAAAGCGTGTGTTCGACCATCGGTTTCGATTAAGTCCACCAAGTGAACCAACATGTTGGTACAGAAGGTGAAGGCCTCAGGGGTTAGTTTTAAGTGATAGAGGACGTAGTTAGCGGCTCCGCACTCTTCACCTTCTCCCATGAGTCTCTAAGAGACTAGACGGGTCAGGCGTGGGCTGCTGTATCAAATGCAAGCCAATACACCGCCTAACCTAGTCTTAAGTGATAGTAGCCTTTTGCGCTGGTTCTACTGCACTATCTATCCTCCCTCACCCATAGTAGATGTCTTTTCGTATTGGTCCCTGCGTGGACACTTACCTAGGCAGCCTTTGTGTGAAGTTGGTGACCTCAGGGTGACACGACCTGGTGGCGCTGTTTCGCTTGCGTGTAACTCTTTGTGCCCTCGGGTGGTGTCGCCACTTGAAGGCCGTGCACAACCTGGCCCTTCGTTTGATGGCACCATCGCCTATTGTTGTCTCGTTGTCCTCATGACCCGCGGAAGGCAAGAGCATTGACTGATGTTCTATGCTTTCCTAACATAAATATAATAAACTCCATCAACACAAACTCCTGCTGCTCAGGCAACTGATGCCTATTGATGGAAATTCGACCTTATATTGACGGAATTTAACGAAAAGCTGGAAAGCTTGGTTACTGAAAATGTAAAAGTAGTATATTATCATAAGTAAAAGGCGAATTGGATGTCTCACCATCAGTTTAAATTCGGCATTTTTTAGCGTCCAGTCTGGCCCGTGTACATATTAGGACAATTGAAACAGGGAAACGGGTAATATTTTTAGCATTTTATTGATAGCTGGTCCTGAGTCTCTGGGGGCAATGGCAGTTTCAAAGCAAGGCGCAGAAACAACATAAGCAGTTAGGAACATGGTATTTATCAAGTCTCCCTGATTGTAAGAGGGAATATATGGGTGTGACATTCATGCAAGTGGCCATATAGCGACCTGCTATAAATGTTTGGGAGATGTTACCAACGATGTGAGATGACTGAATTTCCACTTATGGCCCTGGTCAAATTCTAGTAGCGGTTGCTCATGAGTTCAGTGTAGATATCTTATTTCAGTTAAGAGGACTTGATACTTTAAGGCACTCATCTGGTAGCACATTACGTATTCTTCCGATTTGATACTTGATCATAGTGCATCATTAAGTTTTATAAACTTTTACTATTGCCTAATTATTCGCAACCTGACCTACCGTAACACTGATGGTTAGGGTTTCCACACCAAATTCTGCGTATACTTCATCAGAGGAAAACCAAGTAGTTCTCTACGCTAAGAGAAAGACACAAAGTAGTGCTCATAAAAGTTTGCGGAAAGGTTGAGGCGAGTTGACCGCAGCAGTTTACGGCTAACTAATTAAGTGAAAATTACGAGAAATACTAATGTTCTCCCCTCCTTTCTTTCCCTTCTTCTTCCTTCTCTTTCCTTGCACCTCCAACTTGTTTCCTTTTTAACACTGTACCCATCCCACCTCAGGCGACCGATCAGTTAGGCGGTGGCCTGTTGTTGGCTGTGGGAGGGAGAGTGAGATCAACCCTCAGAGCGCGTTTTCTTTTCACTAAAAACAATTTGATGCGCTTGAGGCTATCACGATGCGCTAAAAGCCCTGGCTTGGAGGATTGTCAACTGCTGACGGGATAACTTGGACCTCACTGTCAGTCAAACGTGTATCTTGTTGTGTGGAGTGGCTTATTGCGGGCTGAGAGTCGGTAACCGCTGCGACCGACAGGTTAAACTAGATGCGCTTGAAAGTATCGCGGTGCGCTAAAAGCCGTGGCTTGGAGGATTGCCAAATGACGGGATAACTTTAACACCGCAGTCGGTTCAGTGTGTGTCTTGTTGTGTGGAGTGGCTTACTGCGGGTTGAGAGTCAGGCTCAATGGCTCCTTCTTAATGTGGTCTTTATGACACTCCCATCTGGAAGCCTACCTAGCGGAGGGTGCTGTTGGTACGCGTGTTGAGTGTTGGTCGCGCCAGCCGCCTGCGCCCCACATTTCCTGCCTTGTTGACTTCTGTCTTGACACTGGATGCCGGTGTGGGAATGGTGAGAGAGTGGGGTAGATTCTCCATAGGTTTAATTTCACTGTAATCCCGCGGGAGTCACCACGTTGCTTCAGCTCGCTGAGGCTCGTGGTGGACATCGTCAAAAGCGACGATCGAACTGCTACTTGGGTCAGTCTCTTTGCTTTGGCACCATAGTATCGCTCGCGTGGTAGGGCTGCGAATTTTCCAAGTTGCCGCAGAAGTTTGGCTGTGCAGTGAGGCACCCTCTCTGTCAATCGGTTCACTTCACCTCCTAGACATCAGCTAACTTTTAGCCTTCTGTTGTCCTGCCTCCTAGTGGGAAGGTTTTCTGAGTTAGATTTAATGTGTTGCATCACCAGCCATTGGAGGTCTTTCCAACTGACTGTGAGCACGGCCAGGTGAATTACTATCCTGGTTCAAGACCTTCACTTTCTTGGGGTTCGAGGTAGAGCTCTCTTCTTTCGGTGAACAAATCCCAAAAAAAACGACGGGATTTTTTTATGAGCCCCTCCGGCGGCGTCCATGATATGAGTAGCCCAGCGATACCTTCTTCACATGCCAGAAGGCAGCAGCTTTGTGGTTGGAAAAAGGCTGCTCACAGCGTAAATCTGAGATTCTGGTCAGGAAGGCGCGTTGGTAGGAACGGGCCCCTCAACTGTGGACAGGGGTCGTTTATGAGCCCATCCGGCAGGACATGGAGGAGGGGACGACCCAGTAATATGGGTAGCCTAGTGCTACATTCTAGGGAAACTAGGCAGAAGACAAAGTTTAGGATTAAGGTAAGATTGCGGTAGAGTGACGGCTTAGGTTTAGGTTAGAATTAGGATGCATGAATAGGCACCCCTTCTTGAAATGTAGCACAGTGTCATATGTTTTACGGGAGTAGCACATGCCCGAGTCTTGCCAACAATAGGTACTGAGGACATCAATTTGCACAACAGCCTTCGATGAGGCTGCGAGCGTGAACTTTATCACGCCATATACCGGCTTTGCTAAATTGAGAAGACTGCTGCGCTTCCTGCATTCCCGACGAAAAAAACCACTTCAGACAGGTGATTAGTGAGACAAGACCCCTCTTCGCGAACTCCATGCCGACCACGAACGCACTTACCGAAGAGTCCCGGCCAGGTGTGCCAGGTCTCAGTCCTTCATCTTGGAAGCCCCGTCCTTACGGGTTACCAACTACTCTGAGAACATGCATATTTCGCAGTTTATCTTCGCTGTAGTCTATCTACCATACGTGGGGGAGGAAGGGAGAGAGGGTGTGTGCCGAATGGCATGTAGCTAGCATATCTAAGAGAGAGTTGTTATTTTCGGCTGAACAAGCTTCAAATTGTTCGCGTCCTTTCTCCAGCGATAGTCTTGTTTTACCTACATATAAGTGTTTCCCTCTTATTAAAGCTTTCCTCCCTTTCTCTGAACCGTGTGCCCGAGCCGCATTTCTCTAAGACTGCTGCCGCCCTCACCTGTTGACCTTTTATTGCCAGTCGAATGCACACTGGTGCCAAAACTAGCCCCGCCGGCCAAGTGGTACGTGAATACTTTGCCCGTCCACCGTTCAACTCGCTTGCTTTTAATCCCTTCTTCCAAAATTCTGTTCTCCCCTGCTGCATCAAGAGAAAACTGTTTCGATTAGCCAAGATGAGGACCGTGAAGTGACTTTGTGACCCAGTTAGCCACAGCTGCTCCGAGAAAGACTAAAACCACTGTGGGATATAGTAGCGTCGGGGTCAACAATGTGGAATGAGGAGTTAATTGAACGTCGGGGCCAACAATGTGGGATACGATGTGGTCCAGCCAGATATTAGACGAGAGAACGTATCCCAACATGTTTAAGCTAGTTGAATAGAATAAGGCGTGGAAGGCCATAGTGTCAGGGAGAATTTACTAAGGTAGGAACAAGCGTAGTATGTAAGCAATAGATGTGACTTCCAGACGAGTGCAGTCCAGAGTCGCATTCCGGCAAGTCGATCACCGGGTCTGGAGGTCTGCAATCGAACAGTGAGTCGTCGGCTCTGGAAGTGAATGAGCGTAAACAAATCATCCGCATCTCGGGCACTGGTCTAACCTTGAGAATTGGTTGGCTAGTGAGAGTAGACCACCTTGAGGAAGCCAGACAGGAGTGACTTTGAACGGAGGCCTTGACAATGGTGTCTTGCGGACGCGTGGTGGTCACACCAGACATGACCTAGTCCGCGCGGCGTCCGAGGAAAGCATGACTACGAAAGGGGGTCGCTACACCACCAACCCCCTTTCCGGTGTAGTACTGCCTCTGGAAATGGAACTCCCTTTCGCGCTGGCGTTTCAGACCAATCCTGATGCCACATGAATTGCCTCCTGAAACCGTGTAAAAGCAGGACCAAGCCCCCTTTTCCAATAACATACACACGCTCCCCCAAGTATGGTTTCGCCCGGCGTGTCGTTGTCGTTGAACTTGTGTTGTTCCCTTATCTCGAGTTAGGAAATTTGGCCAACTTCCTTCGTTCCTGACTCTGCGTAAATTATTTATTTGGCAAAGGTAGTTTAAGTAGGGCACCACATATACCCCTAGTCCCAGCATTTTTCCTACAGAAACCGTGGCTATAGAAGTTTTGGGGGTTGGGAAGTAGGAAAGACAGCGGAGAAATTTTTGAGAGGTAAGTGTAAAGGGGAAAAATGTAATTGTTGAGTGTAATTTGTTTACCGCGGCTGCTGGGAGTAAGTTGCTTTGCGTGTAAATTTCAGGTTTACGCGGCACTTCACGTCGCGGATTATACTAATTCAACTCTAGAACGGTAAGTTGGACCTCAGGTAAGTTGATGTAGACGACCTCCTAACCATTATTTATATTTTTTCAGGAAGTTCAAGAAGCCTGCTTTTTGATAATCAGGTTTTTCGACAATACGTTGTTCCATAATACAGACTGGGAAAATCTACACATGGAAATCAACAAAATTTCTAAATACAATAAAATAAATATGTATATAGCACTTATTAAATTACGTTCCACTGCCTATCCTGATTTTCCACACATAAAAACACTCTAACCGCCGTTTCCGTAGGAAAAAATGCTGGGAATACGGATATATGAGGTACATTTCTCGAAATACTGTTGCCTTTTGGCATTTAACGTTTTGCTTAATAGTACCGTACTGCCTTGATATTTGTTATCATTGGTTTTGACGTGCGCGTGACAGCTGTATACAGAATCAGAGAAGTCAAGAAAGACAAAACAATTGTCATCTAATTGGGGTTGCTTCGGTTACTCAGCTTCAAGGAAGAAACATTGTCAGCAGGCTGAGGCCTGCATCCCCGATGTAAGCGGCGACAGGGTCATGGCCTCAGACCCCAGGGGGGAGGGGAATTAAACACGGTTGCCGATCAGTCCTTCCAATGCACACGCCTTCAGTCATGGCTGTGTGATAGTATTCATTCGAGGCTGCACTACGGCGACCGCACGGGTCATACTAGAGACGTGATTCTCGAAACAAAGGAAGGCTTGAATTCATATACCGACCTTCATGTCCTGTTTACGGGGTCACATAAATCGTCCTCATCGATGCTTTGCTGCCAAAACAAACAAACACGCGGTTTGGCAGTCACAAGCAGCGACATAATCGCGTACCCCACCACAACGGTCTGGGCACAGGACAGCTGGCTAGCACATAATCTACCGAACTACCTCTTCCCTCAGCAACGCTGTCGAGAGGAGCATGCGGATGCGGTGATGGCGGTGGAAAAACCGAACCAGCTCGTCTACGCGTGCCACGCACAGCCTTGTCTTCAGTTCAAACCAGTGCTTGCGTGATCATCAGGATAAAACGAGACGCAACCAGGAAGGTGTGAATGCTACCGTTTCCCACCTCATACGCCCTTCATATTTAACTCGGCATCGTAGGATTTGATGGGGGATGTCCGTGATTCAGTGCGCACTTATCGAGAAGCGCACGGTTTGAGGACGAAGCCTTGGCGGCAATCGTTTATGTGATCCTATAGCAGTTAAGGCTAAGACGGTTAACCCTTACACCTACAATCTTCGAGACCCGGTTCCTTAGGCGATATGAGAAGTCTTGGGAAGGCCAGAGTAGAAGGAAGATTTTATTGTGTACACAGGACGGAGAATAGATGGAAAGAGTGTTGACTCGCGGATGACCGCAGTCCGGCTGCTAGGGCGTCAATTCCGGAGTGATTAGAGCATCAGGAACCGCCGGCGAATGCTTTGTCCCGGGGGCCAATGGGGCTGCTGATGTCTAGCCTAGCGCGTGCGCACGACCTTGAGTTATCGCCTAGCCTAGCAGTGGGCGCGCAGGCAGGCTAAAGGCGCCATGCGTCAGCGATTGGTCTTGGGCTGCAAGTGGCTGCAACAAGGCCACTATAATCCATCCCCGACAGGGTAGCGGAATATAAAACCCACAGCCCTTTAATACAGGGGGCGTTGGACTAAATTTCACGAAAGGTAAAAATTACAGCGTCCTAGGTGCAACACGAACCCAATCCTGAACCTTACCTCTAATCGCAAAAATTTTGGCATTGCGGGTACTTCCCCTTCCCATGTCTTGCGTAAAGCCCCAGCGAAAAGTTTTAAGAAGTGATTTTAACATTACTTTCATTCATTGCAGATAAGTTTTTATCAGGCGTTAACAAACGCAGCCTATGAGGAGCACTACCAATTTATGCTTCCTTAATGGCATCTATTGGAAGTATTCGGACTGATGGCATTGGTGGTTGACTGTCCCCCTCTCCTCTCTCCCTAAAACGGTTGATCGGCCTCTGCCTCCCATTACTGTTGCTTATCGTTCTCTGAAGATGAACTGCAGGAAGAGCCCAAAATATCATTCGAGTAAAATTATGATTCCGTCGATCAAAAAATTTCTCCCTCTGAAAACATGATCGCTTTATGGATCATGGTACATTAATTCAAGCGCTGGCGTTATACGTCATGTTCGGCCCATTCTCCTTGCAACTTCCCTCGGTATTTTTATCTAACCGGCCCTAGTGCTCTCAGTACGCACGATGGTGACTCCAGTGGGAATCAGTGGTGCCATTCGCGTTCAGGTGGAATTTCACGCACCTACTCACATACAAACGGCGTTAAAGTTGGTGCTTTGTACCTGCAATTGTCGTTCCTACCTCAACGTATCCTTAAAAATTACAGTTCTGCGAATCCTGCAAACATATTTCAGGACGAAATTTAACTGGGTAATTGAGCGTATATCTGGACAGGGTATTTTGATCAACTGAGTGGATTTAATGATAAGAAGGCTTTGGTTTGGAAAACTGTCCTCTTAGTTCAAGTCATTGAGGGAAATAGGCTCGCATTTTTGCTAAATCATGAGTATGTTTACATACAAGGAATTCCGCATTCTATAAAGAAAGACAGGACGAAACTTTCTTCTAATATACATTGTGCTGTGGAAGAATTCCATAATTAGTAAAAAAGGTGGAATAATAATCCCTTCCAGTACTGGAAAAGTTTGTGCCAGTTGATCAAATGGAACTAAAGCGACATTTAATGAATCAAATTTATTTTGAGAAACAAGCAGCGATAGAAGTTTAAAAAATTATATTTAGCTATTCTGTGAAGGTTTTTTTCAAAAAATGCAGTAACAAAAGTTCTTGGTAGAACATTTTATTTTACCTCACAGCTGGTCGTGCGCGTTTCTACATGTAACCGCGGAGACAGCCAATATAAGGCCTTATTAAATGTAAGCATGTAAAAATATAGTTTTTTGTAGACAATAGGTTCCAAAAGCTCGTTTTATTTCGGTAAATGCTGTTAAGTTATATCTTATTTTAAAGAGTTTGATTTAAACGTCGACAAACGGACAATTAGTAAACGTATGAGTAAATACACCGAAAATTTCCGAAATAAAGAGCGAAATTATTCAACGATATTCAATAACTACATATGTAATCATTCCAATCCTCCCTCTACTGAGCCGACTGTGTGGTTATCCGGAACGGACCTATCCAAGGTGAGAACAATGGACGCTGAATCACTTGGTTGTTGTAAATAACCAAGTTTTGTTCGCCCTTGCTGGCCCGCTCCCTCTTTTCGGAAACAAGTTGACGACGTTTGTTCCGTTCTGCAGCTGAGAACTCCTGTTGAAAAAAACTCCCGGGTCAGAGTCTTTTATTTTAAAACGCCTAGATAGAATGAGCTTGGCGTCTTGGCTTCTTGTCATGACCACTTTCAGAGGTCTGGGACGTGCCGTTCCAGTTGGGCTCTCAGGCCGTTTGCCAAGGCGGAAGGCCTTTTCGCACTCTAATGGTACATTGGGTCCCAGCATTTTGTTCATAAGGGCATGGAAGAGCTGGACATCTGCGGAATGCCGGTCCATGGGAGTGGCTGCGGTTGATTCCGTTAATCCCTGTATGATGATGCTGGCTTCTCTCTTAGTGCCATTTTTCGTGCCTACGACACTGTCGCTTGCTTGCTCGTTAACAGCTCTCGTGCTGCTATTGTGACCATCTTGTGTGCGACCGGACTCTATGGTTGATGTGCTGCCCTCGTTTTCTACTGTGGGCTTCAGGCTCGGGTCTGCGACACTGGCACCCACTTTCTGGTTAATAGCAGTACTGGCAGTGGATTCCGGTAGACCTGGTATTACGAAACTTTTGCCCCTATCGGTGACTTTCTGCGTCCCTTCTACGCCGTTGGTCACTTCTTGGTGCAACGCTTTCGTGTTTTCCTTCGTGTCTTTGCTGACGGCAGCCTGTACTTTCCGTGGCGAACCAATCGTGTTTTTGTTGTTTACGGCGAGATTGTTTAAACTCGCCTCAGCGGTGGCTGATTGGTCTACTGTGGGGGCCTTAACCGTAAGTATGGGCTCCCTGGTATCTGTCTCCGCGGCAGCCTGCACTTTACGGGGCGAACCAATCGTGTTTTTGTTATCTACGGCGTGATTGTTTAAACTCGTCTCAGCGGTGGCTGATTGATCAACTGTGGGAGCGTGCACTGTAAGTATGGGCTCCCTCGTTTGTTTTTCGGCGGCTTCCTTCGCTTTCATAGCTTTGTGTGCATCGGACCGCAGTTGTCTCGGTGCAAATACTGTCTCTTTTTCTTCTCCCAGCTCTTCTCCGATCCCCTTTCGTGCAATTTGACTAGTTTTGACCAGTAAAGAGGGTGAGACCGGTTGGTCAGGTAGACGCTTCCCTCTTCTCCTGGCCATTTTGATGATCCCAGAACCTGAACTTTCTTGGGACGGTAGATTAGGGCTTGTTTGTGTTTGCTTCTCTTCAGTTTTAATCGCGCTTGGACCGATTGGCTGGTGCCTGGTAGCGACTTCCGTTAAGACGGATTCTAGCTGCTGATTTCCACTGGTTTCATCTAGCGGCTTTAATGTGCCATGCTTGAGAAACCATGTGATAACATCCCCTAGTAAATCTATACGTGACTCCAATTTTGATATTTTCGGGCAATGTTTGCAATGTTCGCATGCCGTCGGGCAATGCGTGTCATCCGTGTCACTGTTCTTACCCTTATGTGAATTGTGCGAGGTGGTCATAGTGGCCGTAGGGTTTATACCCTTGTCTCTTTTGTCGCACTGTTTGTCACACGGGACAGTTTGGTCGTGGAGTTCGTTGGCATAATTTATCGTGTTAACCCTGTCAATACACTTAACTTTCTGTGACTTGCATAGCCGGGTTGCAGTGGCCGAGCGGTCTAGAAGTTCGCCTCCTAAATCGCAGGTCGAGGGATCAACGTCGACTCCGGAAAAATCTTTTTCTTCACCTAGGACAGTTGGGTCGTTGGCGGATTTTATCGTGTCAACCCTGTCAATGCACATAACGTTCTGTGAGACGCGTAGCTGGATTGCAGTGGCTGGGACAGTTTGGTCGTGGAGTTTGTTGGCAAAATTTATCGTGTCAACCCTGTCAATGCACTTAACTTTCTGTGAGTCGCAAAGCTGGGTCGTAGTGGCCGAGCAGCTAAGACGTTCGCCTCCTAAATCGAAGGTCGGGGCATCGATGCCGGCTTCCGAAAGGGCTTTTTCTCCATCCACAGTTTGGTCGTGGACTTCTAAGTTCTGCATGCTAAAACTTTAGCTCAAACGTTATACTTATAAACTATTGCGGCGTCGGTCAGACTAGACGTATCAGCAACTGAGAAAGTGTAGTCTAATAGTTACTACCAGGGAGTATATTGGCGTAAGGAAAATACAAACGATAGGGTGTCCTTAATTATATGAATATAGTTTTCTAGCGATTATACACCGAGATAGTGTAGTCTAATAGTTGCCAACTGGTACTAATTTGGGCTGAAAAAAGCAAGATATAATATGATAAGGTGGCCTTTACTTAGATAATTATAGTCTTCTAGTAATTATACACAGCAGTATATAAATATAACGACTCAGCCTGACCGTGGATACTCCTCAGAACCCTGACGAGACTGATTGGGACAATTAGAATATGTAGGCCGAGCCAATATTGCCAGTGAGATGCCCGATTTGGAGAAGAGTTCCTCGTCGAGCAGTGGGGGTATCGAAGGAAATTGGACGCAAGATTGTTTAGAATAATAGGTTTTTTGATTCAATTTTTGTCCAAAGACGGTATCTTTCTGTATAAAACTTGAAATATAATCACCTTGGTTTTGCTCGAAAATTCAAACCGTGCGGGTTCTTATAAGATTGACCCATTTGTGAAAAATTCGCGGCCACAGTGGGAGTCAAACCCACCCAGCAGGCCAGACTTTTGCGCAGCCAACACTCTACCATTGAGCTACTAGGCCCACCGTGCGCTGTCGGTCGGCTTGCTTGCCCAGTTTTACTGCACGCATTGTATCCACCAATAAGGACGTAGTAAGCTGACTGCCAGGCAGGATTTCCTGAGTAATCATCTAGGATCCACCGGATGGACTAGTAGGCTAACCTCGGTTGTTAGGGATTTGGCAGATTTCACTAATTCGATTGACGCAATTGTGAAAGATTCGCGGCCTTTGTATTAAGTTCATCTCTGCAGCAACAAAGGAAGGAGTGTCCACGCTTTCTGGTAGATCCCGAAATACAGTGGTTGACTAGTTCAAGTACTGTAGGGAAACCTACTCCAAAGTAGTATCTGTCGCAAGGAGCGAAACGCTGAGTGCACTGCCGGAAGACCTAATGCAAATTGCCGAGACAAGATTTACGGGGGGGAGTAAGTAAAGTGGGCTATTGATGGGTTTCCGCTGCTACACTGGATTTGAGCTACCACCACCTGATGACGTCCAATGAGATAGAAAACGCCTTCGTGAGTGTGCTCTCCGTTTGTCGGTGAATACCATTAAATACCAAAGCTGGCTATCTTTTTAACGCATCTGCCGAAGAAAAAGATGGTGATCCAGCACATAATTATTGGAACCACGACTCACACTCCAGAACGGTAAGTTGGACCACAGATAAGTTGAAGTAGACGGCCTCCTAATCGCCATTATAATTTTTCGGGAAATTCAAGAAACCTGCAATTCGATAATCTGGTTTTTCCGCAATAAATGATAATACAGGTTAGGAAAATCTGCAGATATAAATCAATAACACATCTAAATACAGTAAAATAAAATGCATTTACCATTTATTAAAGTATATACCACTGCGCATACTAATTTCCCACCCATAACCACCGTTTTCGTAGGGAAACATGCAGGTTGTAGGTATTAATAAGTGGGGCTACATAAGCTACTGTTGGCCTAAACACTAACGCAATAAAGTGGCGACGCGTTTGGGCCATTGTTACCGAGGTAAAAACTGTAACGCGGTGGCAGCTCTCCCCTTTGCGAAAGCTTGAGCCAGTCCACCCTGCTCCCACTGTCCGCGGAGATTGCGGCGCTAGCAGGATGACCAGACCTGGTCATCCAACAGATTGCTATGACTTTGGATGCGTGGTGTAATCCTACTTTTGGGTCCTAGAAATTGTTTAGACAATTTTATGTTTTTGTACCAAAATAGCGCGCCATAAATAAACACGGAAGCCTATTTATATTTCTTACTGATAGTTTATTGTGCAAGACAAATTTGCACATTGGTTTACTAACTTATTTATAATTTATATGGTCTCTTGCTATTCCAGAAAAAAATTGGTCAGGAGGTCGTCTACTCCAACTTACCCGGGGTCAAATTTACCATTCTGGAGTTATATTAGTATAGTCCAAGGTACGAAGCGCTGCATACACCACCAATTATCATGCGCAAGAATTTAACGTTAGTTTAATTGATTTGGTTCATATTTAAGTACAGTTTTGAGTTTATCATTATGCTCACTGATTTTATTTTAGTTTTGGGTCATTTTTTAGTTCAGTGCGTTTAGTTTACTTTAGTCTACATTTTAATTTTATTTAATTTTTTGTTATTTTTTAATTTAGTTATTTCCCACTATTTGCATAGTCACAGATTTTCATTATGACACGCTTTTTGTTGAAAAAACATCAGATTACTTAAATAATTATTTCGGTTTTTTCTCCTCTTATAAACTTTACTTTTTTGTTTATTTGATTTCCTTTGTATTGTCCTGTTTAAGTACGCATTATTACACCCGGTCCTGTATTACAGAAGGATGAGACGTTCGCATGCAGATCTGGGACCCAAAGTATGCTTCTACAGGATGCGTTCGCGTTCGTTGACATGGAGCATAAATCCAGCTGTTCGAAAAGTTATGCAGTGATCTCACTCATTCCGATATTATCCCTTCCGGTACTACCAAAAAATTGGTGGCTTAGGCATATTATTTTTGAGTATCCTGTGCGTAGGGTGGATAGTGCTAATGACGATGGCGCACGTATCGGTCGACGAAAAAAAAACCAAAAAACTTGCTCCCCTGACGTCTGTTTCCTGGCACGAGGCTTACTGGGTGGGAGAGGGACTGAACAAATTTGAAAAACACCCATACACGCAGGCTAGGAATCAGGCTAAAGTAGCAACAGTGTGCAACTCATGTTACATTGAATGGGTACAATTAACCACCATAAGGTCCCTAAACCAGTATACCACAGGGGAGTAAAATAAACATTTAGGTAATAAAGTGCCGTCGCAGCTTGGCCACCGGCAGTGAGTGAACCAACTGTATCGCACTGGAAGCTCTCCCTATTGCGAAAGCTTAGGCTAGTCCACCCTCATCCCAGCGCTCGCGGAGATTGCAGAACAAGCAGGATGATCAGACCTGGTCATCTAATAGATGGCTATCACTTTGGATAAGTTCCCGTTCGTTGAAAATGGAGGACAGATCCAATTGCCCGAAAGGTTAGACAGTTATCTCCCTCATTCCGATACTATTCCTTCCGGTACTACCAAAACATTGGTGGCTTAGGCATATTATTTTTGAGTATCCTGTGCGTAGGGTGGATAGTGCTAATGACGATGGCGGATGTGTCGGTCGACGAACCCCCCCTCCCCAAGAAAACTCCCCCCCCCCGACGTCTGGGTGGCGGGGGGAGGGAGAAGGGACTGAACAAATCGGGAGGACGCGCATACACGTGAGAAGCCCACCCTCCCCCCACTCCCCCAAAATAGGGGGCGCAGTGATGGCCGGGGACTGAAATGAACAGAGTAAAAAAGGTTTTATTTTGCGCAACTACAGACAACAATAGATCGGTCATCGCCCACAGAGATTATCCGCGTTCCATCGAAGTTGTAGCGAGCACACCAGACCTGCGTTGACAGTGAGGAGAAAAAAAGGTTCAGGTCAGACGACGATACAGAAAAAAGACAGTAGCAGTCCAATCTCATGAAATTTAAACGATATGTTTTCAAATGCGTTTTCAATTCGAGAGAGAAAATTAAGTAGGGTTGCAAGAATGGTGTGAGACATGCACAGATTGCATCCGCATCCGACACGGACAACGAAATCGCGGCGGCCATTCATGACTCAAAAGCGAACTGCCAAGCCATCAGCGCACCAATTACGACAGGAGCTGATAATTATATTACGCACGCGGAAGGCTGCTACGTACTAGAGATACCGTGCAATCTGCGCAGGTTGCAAGATTAATTATTGCGCAGCATAATCCCATCCTATATTTCAGCCAGGCCAGAATATACTGATACTGAAACTGATAAGGATGACAGCAACATAAACAACAGCAACAAAGCAGAACACAACTCGCCTGGTCTTCGTGCTCGCGGAAGGTGTGTTCCTCAGCCCGGGTGGAGAGGTCCCAGACGCGTACTGTGCGGTCCGTGGAGGAGGTTACCAGGTGCCGATTATCCGGACTGAACATGGCCGAAACAACCCAGCCGTTGTGTCCGTTCAGACTGGACACCACTAGACGGCCGTCGTGCCTGCATACAGAAGCGAAAGCAAACGAATTGCGGTCAGAAGCAGTGTGGAGAGGGAAAAGGCAAACCAACGTGGAAAAAAAGGGTTGAGTAAATGTATCGTTAAAAGTGTTGCGCAAACAGCTTCGACATCGACACTGGGAAAGCCTTCTACTTAAATCCACATAGCAGAAATCTAAAGTTAAATATTCGGACGGACGGACGAACGGACAAACTGCCAGCGCCCCCTCCCCCACCCTTCAACTCGGGCTTGAAGGGGATTACAGCGAAAGAAACTTCACAACACCGAAATTATACACTGTACGCCTAGCTTGTTGCAGTAAGAGCACTACGCGGAATTGACACTTTCTGCACTTCTCCCTCGAGGCAATATATAAAGCGCATTCCTCGCTAGAATAAATATGCTACACTTAAATCTGCCACGAGACACAAACAGTTGTGGTGTGGCAGATTGCCAGGTGAAAAGAGTATATCGCGTGGCTGCCTTCTTCTCATCGTATTCTTCAAGGTATCCGCGCTCATACGAGGACTGGTGAAAGTTTAATTTAGGGTCCCAAACAGCTTATTCCAATAACCAAATATTCGCGCGCGATAATTAAAATGGCTCCATAGTGTCCAATTGCACTACATCGACTCTATATCATACATATGTAGAGTTTATGTAGAGCTGATAAAGGGCTTGTGTAGACGACTGTAGCTTAGAAACTATCGCTGTATAATCTCTGTAGAGGTAACGTGGAGTCGATAAGTTTGTCCAATTT
Source organism: Ligula intestinalis (assembly GCA_036362985.1). NCBI lineage: Eukaryota > Metazoa > Platyhelminthes > Cestoda > Diphyllobothriidea > Diphyllobothriidae > Ligula > Ligula intestinalis. Next base: position 58,859,851 of record JAYGXS010000004.1, on the reverse strand, counting down.
GACACTATTGGGCCATTTGAATTATGTCACGCAGACATTCCATCATTCAAATAACTACGTCTATTATTTCCTACTTTTATACGCTCTACTTTTTATTTCATTCTCCTTATGTACCCACCCATTTAACCGTTTCTATCACGTGTTCCGTATTATGGAAGGATGGGGTTTTCGCGTGCCGAACTTTAACCCAAGAAGTGAGGTCATGTGTGGCACGTATAGATGAGGTGTTTAGCTTTACAAGTCAGTGCGTCCACCTCCCGCCGTTTGGCTGATCCGGACATCAGAAGAAGCAATGCGCTAGATGCTGCCCAAGCCTGGCTGCTTACTGCAGACTTGACTTACGCAGAAGTGCTCGGTGCTGCACTCAGTGGGCGTCGTCACATACGACAGTCAGGCGGACCGGAGATGGGTTGCGGGAAGCAGTGACTGACTGGAGGTCTCTTGTATGCTGTCAGAATGCTGTTGCGTCCGTCGACACAGAGCAGACTTCGCTTGGATAGGTCACTCCTTAATTGAGCAATCAGTACAGGGGGCTGAGGTATTCATTAGGCTGGCAGCCTGCGAGGTAACAGTTTTTAACGTGCCGTGGTAGTACGACAGTGAGCAGGTTAGATTAGTAGCAGAGGGAGGCGTTGGATTCGGTCGTTTCCCTCTTCCTTCCCCATCAGCCATAATATAAAGTAGATGTGCTATCTCATGAGGTGTTAATCGAAGTTCTTAACTGTGGTTTTGTTACGAGAAGGTAAATCAGATTAGATGGTAATATTAATCATTGTAAATTCCTACATAGTTCAATCAAGTCCGAATGCTGACTTTTGACTTAACTTCCTCCCGGCCGCCTGCATTTAAATAAAATAATTTTTTCGCATTTATTTTTGATGCCCTTATAGATTAAAAAACATTTTGTAATAAAGGAAATGCGGAAAATATTCCTTCTTGTACGCATTTCGTAGCGGTCGACGTCTTGTAGAATGTTTACACTTAACGTTTTGAAGTGTCTAATGGTGAGAACGTGGGATGCCATTCACAAGGCATCGTATCTGTCCATTTATTAATGTTGCTTTTGAAGGGCAGAGGCCTAATAAGCGGCTACCCTGAAAGATTTTTTATCGCTACTTAAATTGTTTTCAGTAGGCGTGCCAACGCGCAAAAAAAGTGGGGATGCCCGTAACACGGGGCAGTTATCAGTCGGCCATGACCTCGTCTGCCGTGCGCATTTGATGTGCGTTCGCTAGCCCGCAACCGCTACAAGATATTTCGTCGTGAAAGCGTTGTGCAGGATTTCGGATTAGGGTCGAGCTTTCAGGGTGTTTGCTGCCCCTAGGTTAGTGCCCGTCGGTGTATTAGGAAGATGGGAAACATACAGCCCAGTTGATGGTTTCCTCTTCGGCGTTAGCACTTCTGCCACCTTTTGAGCAAGTTCCTTGTTGGTCGCCTGCAAAAGGGGACTACTTAAATAATATGATTTTCGACGTCACTATCAATCTAAATATATTTTATACAAGGCATGCACAAAAATAGTCCTTTTTTGTACTCATCCAATTTTCAAATAATTTTGACCGCGATCGGCTGTTATGTGCACCTGCGGTTTTTTTCATACTACAAGCTATTAACTTACCAAGTTAATAAAAAACCGCGTTTTATGCGTTATTTATTGTACCATTTTGCAACAGACGTTAAGCATTTCCTATACGTCACAATCAGTAGTAATAAATGTATAAATACCACGCTTTATGAATGGACCATTTAGCATCCTGAAAATGGCGCAGAAACATTTTTTAAATTGAAAAATACCCTTACTTCAAACATAAAATGTTAAAAAGACGGGTACAAGGATGAATATCTTTGTACATGAAAAAAACTCTATTTTATAAATGCTTCGAAAACCAATCGAAAAAATTTTTTTACTGCTTAGGCAATCATTGTTCAACTATAGTATTTTCAGGAGGCCGGGAATTAGCTCGTGCGAAAGCCGGCATCCTCACGTGACTAAAATATCGGCATAACTGTCTTGTAGGCCACCTACATATATATTCGCCCCGCCCAACTGTCTTAGGTAATTCGTGGTTAAGCATTTAATTCTTGGTAAGCGAGTTTAAATAAATATTGAATTGTATTGGAAGTGAGCAAAAAATATTAAATTGAAGACACTTATAATTGTTTCAATGTGCTAAATAGAACGAACTCCACCAGCATAAACTCCCACTTCTCAGGCAACTGATCCCAATTGAGGGAAATTAACCTTGATTTTTGATGGAATTTAACGAAAAAAGGGAAAATCGAGTTACTGAAAAATGTAAAAGTTCGTTATTGTTATAAGTCAGAAGGAAAAAGGACCTCTAAAATAGTCCTGTGGAAATATCTTGGGATTATGCTTCGTGACAATGAATCTTCTAGGCCCAACTAAAGAAATCTTTTCTAATAGATAACATATTTCAGGATTTCACGCAGCACTTTGTGAGATAATACTTCTACTGTACCAAAGTCACTGATTGAGTCAAGCTGGCCGAAGAGTAGTGGCGGCCCAGGCACCGTCAGTCCCCCTCTCTCTCTCTCTCGGACACCCAAAGGCTGTTGTGCCCTCAACTGACAGAGACCAGACTTCACTCGGCTACGTGTCGGGAAACGGGACATTGGGCTCTCTGGTAGGTCTTGCGCAACAACAACAACAACGTCTAATTTTTCTGCGTTCAGCTGAAAAATGATAGATTATGGCCAAAAGAAAACTGGAATGGGGGTTGGCACTCACGCGTCAAAAATGCGAATCTGTTTGTCATCAGAGGTGGAGGCAAGGAGACGGCCGTCGGGAGAGAAGGCGACCGCGCGGACCGGCATGGCGTGCCCGTCCAGGGGAAAGATGCTGCCCGTTTGGAGGTCGCAGATGCTCACAATGCCGTTAATGGCGCCAGCAGCTAGGCGCGTTCCATCGGGGCTCTGTAGGGCAGGGCGAAAAAAAACAAAACTCCATCAGGTGACGACGAAATAACTGTCGCAGAATGACAAGGGATCTCCCTAGGGGGGGGGGGATTCTGGAGCCTGTCTGTCTGTCTAGTAGGTCCACAGACAGCTAAACTAAACAGACGGAATTAAGCTGACAGCACAGCCATTCTTGAAGAACAATATTTTACGGCATGATGAGGTTGGCCGTTTTGCCTTTTCGAGGTCCGCCGCATACGCCTGCGGCACCGGGGCCGGCACACCTTCATGGCTGTCCACTAGGTGCGATGGAAAACACATGCCTGTTAGCTCTAGAAGGAGTGCGAGTCTACAGAAGGATGCACTCTCCTCCGCCTCTAAGCCACTGACATGGATCCCTATGTCACCTTTTGATGGTTTCGGAAGACGAATGGATCTGAACTGATCATTATAGTCTTCTTTTACTTTTCGGCGGATCTCTTTCAATAAACCCAAAGGATTGTGCCCCTGTGGAAAGCTGGGTGACATTTCGATCGGCACAAATAACAACTTCCGCCATAGTCACATGGAGTTGGCGCAGCACTGGACGTGAAGTGGGTTACAATAAGGTCGACATACGCAGCATCTACCACACTAACTCGCAATTCCTCCATCTTGCTTTGATGTGAAGACAATATGAAAGACACCTGGGTGGACAGGGAGGCAGTACATAAAAAAAATAACACCTCTACGCGTGTTATGCATTGTGTGGTTGTCCGTCCATCGATTTCGACTAAGTTTACCAAGTGCATCAACAGCTTGATGCAGAAGCTGACCGGACTGGAGGGGGGCGGTGTAGATTATAGCAATATCGGACATATTTAGCGCTAAGCACGCTTTTCATCTTTGCCTGGAGTCAATAAAGCCAAACAGGACCCGGCCTTGCTACTTTCTCCAAAACAAGCCAGAGACACCGTCTAACTTGCACGGTAGGGCCTTCACTACGTACACAGCAGACTCAGGATTCAGCTGGGCGTGAATGCCATAAAAACGACACTAAGAAGAAGTCATTGCAGCCTGAGTTTCGCTCCCGAGAACTCGGTTATCCTGTTATCTTGGCAGCCAAACTTTCTGTTCCCCCTAACGTGCACTAGTTGGCTGTCTTAACCTGTCAACCAACGTGTGTGAGCAAAAAGGGACTTTTCCCTGAAGGGGCTAGGTATAAGTATCAGCTTATTGAGGGAAAGATAGGCGAATGCCTTTGAACTCCCTGTTGGTAACAGGATGATAGGAAATAAGTTCGACAGTTACATGTTCCGGGTCAACAACCCTAAAAATATTACAGAAAAATATATGGCTACTTGCAAATAGCAAGTAGTATAATTTGGTGTAATGTATGTGGTAAGCAGTGTGATCCACTGTAATCTGATGAAGGAGTTTTTACCTTCTTTGCGTTTGCGCTTGATACATGTCCAGTCTACTCTTGAATGCATTGACACAAGTGTGCAGCATTTTAGTTGCCGACAATTTAGCGTTTCCGTTTAAGTGGATAGATCACATATGGTATCTTCATGCCACATGTTCCGCCAATAGGGCAACAAAGTTAGGTGCAGTAAGTGGTGCACAATGAGTGGCTCCGTCTGCCTCTGGGAAGCATCTACAGCAAACGTTGAGGACCCATACGGACTTACGACAAAAGAACCTAGTGGTGGCCCCCTGCTTGACTCAGAGCAATACATTTATCACCCATTGGTGTGTGTGTCGTAGCCCTCGTTGGATCAGGGGTCCCCGCCGGAATCCCAATCGTTAGTTGAAAAACGGGGAAAATTCAAGACCCCAACAGGCTTGAGCCAACGGTCAGTGGGCTATGTTGGGTGCTTGACCAGGAACTGCAGACGAAAAGACACTAACGGTCATGCGGGGAGACGCCGCAATCGCGACAGCCATCGGATGTGGAGGGGTCGAGCCGGTGTCAGTACTGGCGTAGTTGAGCCAACAAGCTTTTAATTGGGTGCAGTGAATGGTGCGCTATGAGTGGCTTCACCTGCCTGTGACACACATATACAGCCATAGTTGAGAGTTCACACGGACTTAAGGCAATAACAGAACCTAGGCTGGATATGAGCCAGTAGAGGCCCCCTTTTTTACTATCCTGTATGTGGTAGGCATGAGCGGTATGAGCGCAGCTGCACCCATGCTCCGCACTAGGCAACTGACCGGCTCGGACGGTGCCTGGGGCAGGGGAGCATGGGCACGGACAGTGGAGTCGACGGGGCTAGCAAGCGCCGGGGCTACAAATTATGCACAAAGACAAGGGGTTTTGTTATTTTGTTGTAGGAGCGTTTTCAAGGGCCGAGAGTCTTCACTTACACAAAGCAAACCATCTTCTACTTGAGCTCTGAAGAAAAGGAGGCTTTTTATTACATCACGAGGGCTAGGATTTGTAAACGCACATTTCCAAACTACGTACCCTCATCCATTCAGATAACTCAATGAAAGAGAAAGTTCGCGTTCCAGGTACTTCTATTGGTGTTCGATCATATGTCTTCTTTACAGATAACTCAATGGTAGATATGCGCTCACTGATAGGTCACAGAACTCACACTTCCTGTTGTGCCTCGAAGCTCGCTTGCTCTCGAGCCCAGCCAACAGTCGCTGAACTGCTGGCGTAAATTATAGGCAGAACTACATTACAGAAAAATACGAGGGAGACTGGAATGGCCATTTCTGACTTATCAGCCGTCATCAGCCAGCCGTACCCAACCCTAGGGGAGGGCGACCCCCAGGGTACTGATTTACCTGTTGACACAAGTTAATAGCGACTATAAAAGGTCTTGTTGTTTTATCCTTAAAACGTTTTCAGCGGCAGCGTCTTCACATACACAAAGTAAACTTAGTTTAGGAGAGGTAGTACAAACTAAAGAAGATTTCAGGTCAAAGTTGCAAGCATTTTGACTGACACAAGCATTTGTAAATATAGTTTGCATGCAAAATGGACAATTATTGGAATAGGCTAAACGAATTTTAAAACAGTGCAACATTTTAGTAGCTGACAATATTTCCGGCAGCACGATTCATGAGGTGGGTAGGTATTTTTGCTTCCCGCTGTCACGCACCATTTGACTGTGTGAAACTGTCAACCAACGGGTGATAGGAGCGGGCGTGGTGGCTAACGCGGCGGGAAAAGCTATACCTGAGTGCGCTGCCA
>JAYGXS010000004.1:58826522-58853738 GCA_036362985.1 Ligula intestinalis | reverse complement strand
CTCTCTCGCATAAACAACGTTAGACCCGATAAAACATCGCAAAGGCAAAAAATGATAAAAGGATGCTAGTCATCCTTACTTAGTAAAATGATTATATCACTTGAAAAGGTACAAAAACGTATGAGAGAGAATAGCTCAAAATGTATCGAATTAGTTGTTTATAAACAAAGCGAGTACTTTTTTTGTGCTTACTCCAGGAACCCCCTCCCCTGTCAGGCCTAACAAACATTTGTTAACTTGGCGGCAAATATTTCAACAAAGTTTCAGAGAACGAGATATGATGAGGTAAAAAACTAGGTGAAGTCAGTAAACTATGCTATCCAGGGTTCATAGGGCGTTCAGATGGCCTCCTCTACTTCACATTTTTCAACCAAGTAATTTCAATAATCCAAGGCAGAATCCACCGCAGCAGGTGCGTGCTAAATGGCAGACCCGTCGCACCTCCCTACGTTACTATCCGCCTACACTTGCGCGAGAAGTGACTAAACTTAAAGCAACGTTTCCCATGTGCAGATTTAAAGAGGGATAAAAAAAGCAAGATTTATTGGATCCATGACATTTCCAGAGAGCTCTTCAGCTGCTGCCTCTCATTGCGTTGCACAAGTAACGAATGAGTAAATATGAAATTCAATTGGTACAGAAAGGTCAAAGGGCACGGTCACTAAGGGTAGTTAGTGGGTAGTAAGTGTGTTAAAACAATGTGGAAAGAAAACAGGCGAAATTGCCTTGAGGCCAAAACGTGCGCACGGGACTGCATAAATCAGATAGCCGCATAGTAATAGGGCAAAGCTAGGTCGACCACATGCTCCAACTGTTTACATACGTCACATTTGACCGCCGTATATAGGCTGCCTGAACAAGTACTCGGAGAGAAGCTTTAGGGTCCACACTCTCGGAGAAAGTTGAGCCAGTGCCCCCCCCCCCTCAAGAACACCTCCCACTACATTCATTCATTCATAGATGGCTACTCCAATGTCATCATTGTCGTCGAACGACGGGACCGCTTCGAGTGGAATAACGTGCAGAGGGACTTCGCCAACAGGTCGGCGCACCATCAATCAGTCGACTGGTTGTGCTTGTGGGATGACTGATAGCGGTGAATAAGTCCGAAGCCTTCCTTTCTGACCCAATTGCTCTGTCACTCATGCGTCTCCACACACCGTTCGTAGACTAACTTCGGAACGACGGCGCGGAGTTAACAGGGTTGAGACCAATTTCAGCACTTTCTGCAACTATAACGTAATCAGCCGACCCCGATCATACTAATAACCTAACGAGGTAATATTCACACATTTACCGTCAGTGACAATTAATCAGACAAGCTGCGGGACGCACACCCGGAAGGGAGAGACGATCACGGAGATAGATAAGCATGCACACCTACAGGATGACAGTTCGACCGTCGATTTCCACTACGACCTTCAGCAGACTGAAGCAACGCGGTAACCCCACTGGATTATATTGAAACTAGACCCGCGGAGAATCCAACCCACTTTCTCACCACTCCTATACCGGACCCGATATAGAAACAAAAGTCAAGAAGACCGGAGATGAAGGAGGGCACAGGCGGCTGGCGCGACCAACACGCGTACGAATAGCACGCCTCGCTAGTTAGGTTCCCGACAGGGAGCGCCATAAAGGCCACATTAAGAAGGAGCCCTTGAGCCTGACTCTCAGCCTGCAGTAAGCCACTCCACACAGCAATACACACACTGGACTGATTGTGGTGTACAAGTTATCCAGCCAGTTGGCAACCCTCCAAGCCACGGCTTTTAGCGCACCGCGATAGTTTCAAGCGCATCAAATTGTTTTTAGTGAGGAAGGAAGTTCGCTGAGGGTCGACCTCTCTCCCACACCACCAGCAAGAGGCCACCATCTAGCTGACCAATCGCTTGGGGTGGAATAGCTGCGGCACGATTCGAGTGTCCGGCTGCTTGCCTAAATGGCTGGTTCAAGCCTCATATATCCTGCCACAGGCATATAAAGCACGGACCAGGCATCTAGACAAGCAGTCGGACACTCAAATCGCGCTTCCGATATGTGTAATAAAGCCTATTTTTGGCTTTACACCTTATGGGAGGCATTGGAGAGTAAGGTTAAGCCAGTAATATCCTTGGAGACGTCTAGAATTTGCGTTGGCGCAACGAAGCCTGTGGCAGTGGAACCTCTGCATAAATTGGACTTTGGCAACATGGCCTGATTCGTATTGGTACCTGTATGGGGCTGCAATAAAAATCATTATCCGTAGGAGAGTGTGCCATGGCGTGCGCCGTTCGGAAATAGTAATTTGTCGTCTCCTTAAGATAGGAGGATTTGTAGCCCACGCAAACGGTCGCGTGAAAACAAGCAAGGATTGACAAAATTGAGGGAGATCCGGGTTAATAAATTGAGAGCTAAGCAAAGGCCAACCCGGAACAGATTTATGCAAATGCTGACGTTTCGGAGAGATTGGTCGGCTCACCACTTTCAAAGTCTTAAAGGCATTTGCGCCAACTTCGTGGGATTTTGGTCGTAATGCTAAACGGAGGCTGCCAGCACTTATGTGAAACTAACATTGATCGCCTACTATATTGATCACAGTAGGCGGGTTTTGTACACATGCAGTTTACAGGTCAACAAAAAGACCGCGTTGAACCAGTTGATCCCCAACACATGGATCACGTTTCCCGACAGTTCGACCATCGATCTTGACGAGGTCCATCGTATGTCCCACAGTAGGATGGGTAGAGGTACGAGGACTTGCATGTGAATTAGTTCACAGTGATCGTAGACTTGCGCGGCGTCTACCGCACACTGATCCTTCAGCCACCTGCGCCGGGTGTCATGGCAAAGTCAAGGAGATTAGAGGCGGAGTCGGACATAGGCCGCGGTGTGAGCCTGCGCCTAGGCGTACTACCATCCCTGTCGGGTGCGATATTGGTTTTAGGTTCGCCCCCCCCCCAATAACACCTGTCGTGTCCGAACATAACACCACTTTGTGAGTTCAACGCATCAATCGCGTGGCCTATTGTAGGGGTCTATAAAATAACAAAAGTGACTGATTTCAACTTAACTGCACGGCTACAGTAATAGCAGCCAATAACAGACTGTGGCAGGCCCCTCTATTTTCGTCACCCGGTCAGTAGACTCGGCAACCAGCAAGGGCGTATGGCGGACGTATCTCCGACACTTCGGTGAGGTTCTCGTGGGCTTTCTGATCTTCTCCTCGTGTGACTCTTAGGACATCGATAAAAAAACGCTATAGGCTACTTTTGACTTGCTTCAAACAAGCTTAGCAGCAAGCCATCCTATCTCGCATATAATCCTCCACCCCACGAGCGACAGTTTTTCTCCTTAAAACCACTCAAATGGCATTCAAACTTCTAGAATTTCCGAACAATTAGTTTTTTCAATGTCTGCTCTTTCTGCTCAGTTTCCTTTACTGGCATCGTTACTTTTTTGAAACGTTCTGCTGAACCTATGCATTCCTTAGCTGCTTTTTACCTATAGGGAGTTCAAAGGCATTTGCCTGTATTTCCCTCAACAAACCTGACCTGTACTACAATGAACCCTATAGAAAACGACAAAGGTAAGTGATGCTAAGAACTCCACAGTTTTTATATATATTCGCATAATTAAACAATGAGCAAGTCGCTAGGAAACAGGCAAGACTAAGGTTTGAAGATAACTAACATCAAAATGAACCAATAACGGTGAAAACTGACAGAAATTAGGTGAAGAAAGTTATTACTTCAGCGACCGCGTCTACTTGTTCGCAGAAATAAACTTACACGCATCGGCATCCCTTTTAAATAAATGCACCTAGCTGAGAAGTGAGTTCGATAGAAGAAGTCTTCTGGGAAACGATAGTTTATTGTGTGAATTTTCGACATTGGCTTACCATGTCTGTCATCAGACAGAGGAAGATTGCATGAAACAGTTAATTCAGAATTATGGCTAACACAAGATTATATAGAGGGTCATAGTTTAAGTATATAATCGTCACCCACATGCAATTATGCGGTCAGTGGGGAAAATAGTTGTCACCCGCACGTAATTATGCGGTCGGTCTGGAAATAGCTCGGAGCCGCCGCATTTCATCGTGCGGTCGGTTGTGGATGGGCTACCGTCTTTTCGATGTTTCCCTAAGGTTAGCGTAAATAGCGTCCAATTCGATGTAAATACAAATATCCGTTGATATTTTCCTCGGGAAAAAAAATAAATTTACTAAGTTTCAAATAGCACTAGTGAATGCACGTACCTGAATATATGGATAACTTTACTAGGGTTCACCTTGGTACGAATAATAATTTTAGGGGTGTTTACGCATAGCTGTAAGCCATAATTATATGCGAGTAACGATTATCTACTAATACTCTGACCCAATATATAATCTTGTGTTAGTCATCATTTTGAATTAACTGTTTCGTACAAATTCTCATCTGTCTGACGACGACCGGGTGAGCCACTTTCGAAAAATCACACAATAAACTACTATTTGCTTGTGCACCGATCTATTCCTCAGGATGCGCCCATCCTGACTGCCTGTGGCTGATGAGGGCCAATAGCCCGAAATAGCTATATCACAGTACACCAGGTATCTGCCGGAACACTGTTATAAAAACAATAAATTATTGTTTCCCCAAGGACTTATTCTACCAAATTATACTTCTTGAGATGCCGATTTTCCACTTCATACATAAGAAGTAAGCATACATGAAAAAAACAATAAACCTTAGTCTACCTACGATGCATGTCAGGTGGGTCAAACACGCGAATCATAACTCGAGCTGCCTCGACGGCACTAGAACAACAGAATCGGACAGGCCACCGATGCATGCAGAGCGGGCAAGGAGAGCAACCTTGAGAGGCCAACACGCGAGCAGGAAAGGACAACCACGGGCCGAGGTCTGCCATCCGTGAGGTCATGTCTGGCCAGGAGCAAAGCGCACGAGCCAAACGTCACCTAAAGACACGATGGCTGAGGCACAACGGCTGCCTGTAGAGACCACTCGTGAAGGGCCAATAGGGAACAATGACTACTGGCCCTTAAATAGCGAGGCTGCGAGCAGAAAGGCATTCTGCTGCTGGAAGACACGGAACTCTGTTACCGAGACACGCTGACGACGACCCGAGATTCTGCTGTTAGTGACAAGACGTGCTGTTGGCCAAGATGAGATACCGACAACAGAAGAAAATGCTGCTGACGGGCACACAGAGGACAACGCTGATGTACAAGCATAACTATCGACAGTAAAGTACTATCTTGACGTTTTAACTTACCATACTAATAGCCTAGGTACTTGCTCAAAGGCCCAGATACGTGTTTCGCCGGTACCCTGCCGTGGCTTGATACAGCTGAGAGGGGTACGGCTCATCAGTGGGTCGCCCAGCTTTCCCTATCTGCTTTCTGGTTGATATACCGGTTTTGAGTATTCAGCTTTTTAATCTCCGGAAAAAGTAATTTCTGATCGCGGTATATATCAGTATATTGAAGTTCTATAGGCGTAGACCGAAATTGTAAGTGTATATTCGTGTTGAAAACCGTCAACCCCTGTGAAATATACACATGCTGCCATCAGATAGTCCTATCTGCTATCCTGTTCGGCCTTTTTTCCTAACACGTAACTGGGGGACATAACCGGTGTTGACACAGGAACACACAAGGTTATAACAAAACAACAAATTGCAGTTCCGGACTTACGTAGGCCAAACAGTAGGTGAACTTCCCGTCCAGATCAATTGCGCTGTCCTTCTTCCCCGATTCCACCCCGATCATGTTGACGCATCCGCTGATACTGCCAGTCGCTACATAGCGTGAGTCCGGCGAGAAAGCCACAGTCCAGGTGTCTAGTGGTGTCCCCTCATAAGTCTTCAGCTGCTTTCCCGAATCCAAGTCCCAAAATATGACCTTGAAGCGCCAAGATAGAAAGGTGAATGTCCGAGTTAGAAAGAAAGATTGGCCACATAAAAGGCGGGAGGGGGAGGAATCAAAGACGATCAAGAGGAATGTCCACAACAGACCTGACTGTCCAATCCACTGGAGACAGCCATAGTGGCAGCCTTGTTGATATCCACAGAGACCACGCCGAGACGATGACCCTCGCAGGAGGTCTTCAACTGCAGATCATCCCCGGTCCTGAAGCGGGACAAAGAGGAAAGGGGATTGCAGTGTTTGTCTTGGAGTGCGCAACATATGATTCTGGGTATTTTTGTAGAGCATATGCCAAAATATTCGCTGATTCTTTTCGGGACGAAAAACTGTTTTTGTAAAAAAATCGATTTATGTATTGTCAAATAATACTACTTAATGTACGTACTTGAATATAAGGATTCGCCTTGGTACGAGCAATAATTGTAGGGGAGCATACGCTTATTTGTAAGATATATGTTTTTTGAAATAATATACTGAAGTATTTTAGACAATCAAACTACATAAGTTCACCGACTGGTTGCAGGCGACCGAGGTCCCACACCCCTGGAGGAGGACTCAACAGCGGACACAAACACAGACACACACGACAGTTCCCCCATCGATTTCGACGATGGGCACCACGCGCTCCACCAAGCCGCAGCAAACGCTGAAGCAAGCCGCAGCAGACACTGAGGCAAGTTGGGCAAGCAACACGAAGGCTACAGAAGGCAGAAGCAACGCGGCGAACTACCGCGAACAAAAACAGGAGTTTAAGTAGACTTTCGGAGAAGCTGCCCACTCGCTCGCCACTCCCACCTCCATTTCCGGTGTAAAAACACACACACACACACGCACTGACATCTCGGTAACTGCGCAGAAGCTCGTCAATCGAAACAAATGTTCTGCTTGTGGCTCGCTCGTAACCTGAAATGATCGTAGATGGGGTTGTTCGTCACCGGATGCTCCACTGTATATTTAGTGTTTGAACATTAAAATAGGCTGATATAAGTGTTTTTACGGGCATCTCAAGTATTTGCCGATTTCAGTGGTCACTAGTCCTCCCTCCCTCCCCGGTAGACTGAACTCCCCGGCAAAGGCATCCGCCAGCCTTGTGCATGCGCGTGTGGCTTGCATTTGAGGAAAGGGTTCGCACCACGCCAATAACTGCTACAGATGTAACCTTCATTGGGTGCACGATTCCAACTTGTTACTGAGACAGAAGAAAACCCAGAATGTTAGGTTGGCTCGGACCCAGCGCGTAGCTGCTAGTTAACCTGACCCTCTTCCTCCCGAGTAGGACTCAGACTGTAATCGTGCCTTCCTACCGTAGCCTTCGTCACAGGTCTTTCCAATGCTGGAGATGAGAAATCCCTCCTAGTGTGGTCGCACGAAGGCGGCTTTAGCATCGTCTGTACCCCATCCACTTCCAGTCACTTGGAATTCGCATTCCCATCGGAACAGGGTCATTGTGCAGAGAGAGTAACACTAATGAACCAGCAGAGCTGATGTGATTTGAACGTTTGATTTGTACGGTTCTAAAATGTATTACTTAAAAACATGTTAAATCTGAAAGGTAAACTTTTGATATATAAAATTTGGAGAAGACATAGTTTACTACCAAAGAAGTACAAGAAACTATACTTTTGTTTACTTTTTATATGGTATATATTTGAATTCATAATGGCATAGAAAAGAAGTGGGAAAATGCATACTACTCAAATACTCCTTTCTATCCAGTGCGGTCTTCGCAAATGAACAAAAAGATGTACATTTAAAAACTGATGTTTGAAGCATCGTGAGATTGTGCTGCATGAGGCTCGAAATTCTAACCCCACTTAAGTAGTCCTTCTCAGTCAAAAAAGCATTTCAGAATTTCGGTTTGCATTTCATGAGATCTGTCCTTGACTGTAGAGTATGGCGAGTGCTGCAAGCTAAACTCCGCAAGTTGCGAAAGACTGGTAATCACTCACAAACCAACAATAAGCAGCGCTGCAATGCTGATTATGCTGCAGTCTAATCTCAAGTCTTTTCAGTCATGTCAGGATGCGATTCCTTCTGACCATGCATGAAATATTAATTCTTAAATAAATGACTACTTAAATAGCATGCCTCTTTATCATTCATTTTGACTGTCTTTATAAATTCAATAATATTTTACAGAAAACATGCAGAAAAATATGCTTTTTTGTACTCGTTTGGTAGCAAATTAAGCCTTTTTTACAATTGTATCCTTAAAGGAAGGGTACTTTCGGTCGTAATCACCCAGTCATCACCGATCCCAAGTATGGGTCGGCTCAGATTCACATCCGCGACCCTGGTCGTTGAATGGAACACTCTACCATTGCATCACGGGCTCGTTGAGATCGGGAATAGGACGGAAGTAAGGCTCTCGCCAACCTGGGTAGGAAGCATGTTTGTATGGTGGCGGACGGTCACAATGCCTGTTCCCCCTTCTTTATCCAAGGCTCGCTGCTCCAAAGTCAGGCGTTTTCACAAACAACTGTTCTAATGCTTTTTTTCACTGGTGCCCTCCCCACCAGGCTTAAACTCGCAGCTATTTTTGGCTAACTGATAACAGCTGCGCCAGTGTCCCCTGCCCTCCGGCTTTTCAGCGGCCCCCTACAGTTGACCTCAGCTTATTCAGTCACGTACACAAGTACGCACACACCCGCGTATATACGCGCATCCAAATAAGTACGCCTTCCTAAGGGCCACTTACCAGGCCACCCCTTTGGCCAACGCAGCAGGAGGCCTTTGCAGGCGGCATCCTCTCGGGCAATTGCAACACACCAATAACAAAGCAATAGAATCTCCTCCGCAATCCTACTTAAGCAGCTGCCACCACTGTCTCATGCACTCTCAGATCTGGCTGGATGCAGTCAACACTAGCCCCGGTTTCGCCAGTGGCCACTGCCATCTGGGACGGGAACCACAGCAGACGCGTCTTCGACCGCATTCCCACCCACCCTCAGGGCGGCCAATGTCTGCTACACCAAACCTCCCTATGGTGGATCCATCTCTTCTCCTCTCCATCTGATTTTTTATGACAATGCAGCCCCACCTGACTATGCTGCTCCGACTCCACCTCGCCGCCGGGATTAATGCCCACCCGGCGGGGTTCCGGATCCAACAAGGGCTACTTGCCTGCCTGCCTGGGACAGCAAAGGCGAGTTCTGTACACAATAAACCACTCCTTCTGGTGACTCTTGCCTTTTAACTTCCCACATGGGATTTGGTCTGATGATTGCAGTGATCCGAGTACACCCACAATTTGGACCGCTACAGTATACATATATAATTTACAGTTTCATTAAAAATGACCAGACAATCCTGTCAAGCAAGCATCGTATGAGGGTCATTCGACCAGGAGATTATGGAAAATGTTCGCTCAGCTGGGCCTTAGAGCATAGCGACCACTGATGACGAGGAGGAGGAAGGAGCGCCGAAAGAGTGGAGACTGCCTACGCGAGAGGCAACAGAACGAGCATGCCCCTCCCCCCCCACGCAGTCTGATGATCACTGAACGCCGCCCTTCGCGCGATCATGCTAAAGTACCCTCTTGCGACTCCCTGCGGTTTTCGCTCAGCGCTGAGCTCCGACCAGATTGTGTGTGTGTGTGTGTGTCCAGGCGCGTCTCGTTCGTTAGCAGCGGCCTCCGCCGCCAGCGCGGAAGAAACATGCCTGCTCTCACTCGCTCGCTCGCTCGCTGCCTCTCTCACATCTCTGGCAATTCTTCCGCCGCCATTCGAAAACAGCAGCGCCCGTTCGCCTGCAAGCGAGAGAGCACGCGAGCGATCAGGCGGCGCGCCAGGTGGCCGCATGAAGGGGGGGGGGGACAGTCCGGCTCAAAACCGCATGCGGCAAACCCAGCCGATAACCACAGAAGAACGCGCGTGAAGGCGAAGAGGATAGGGGCAGCGGGATAGAGACTGCGTGCGTGCGTGCGATGACAGTCTTCTGGGAAGGCAAGAAGAAGACAAACGCAGTCTGAGCAGCGATCTTAATCGGCTGTCGACCCATCTAGAGCCGAAGACAGCCTCAATCCACAGAGTTGCTTTCGGTAGGAGACATCGAGTACGCAACCGTGATCTCAGTGGGGGGCGGTAGGAGATTTTAAACGCAAAACCGCACTGCGAAATCGGCAAATACTTTGAAGTAGTACAACAAAGCGGACTGACTTCGATGATCAGTTCTGCTCCACCGTCGCCCCCCCTCCCCCCGAGGTTTTCAGTCGGATATTTTTGCATCAAAAACGGCAAGACTGAAATAGGATGCACCCTGCCCCTCCTCTCCACTCACTGAAATCCACGGTTGCATGGTGACTCCTTCGGTGGAGTGGACGTCTGCATTCGATTGCCAATCTCGGCAGGATTTCATTTCCTGAGACATTCAAAGGCCTGCTCACGTTATTTATTAGCTTGGTAGCATCATCATGCGCCATAAAGCCACAGAAGAGAAACCGTAGTAAGTGTAGGCGGAAACACAGTGGAAATCTGATTCCATTGATATGGTCCAAAGATTAATCACAACGTGTGGTTATATGGGCAAGGTTCAATGCCTGGGGCTTAGTAGGAAAAGCGCACAGTTTATGGATGTGCGCGGTGACAATGGGGGTACGGGGGGAGGAGGGGTTGGTTCTGTTGGTCTCACAGGCATTCATCTTCAATGTTTGGAGTGGTGTGGTGGGTTGCAGCGTTCAGCGGATTCAGTGCAGTTTGGGGGATAAAGTTCAGGGGATGGGAGGAAGTTATATACCAGTCTACTCAAAAGCTGCTCCCCCCAAGTTTTTACGTGGACAATAAACTGTCCAAGATAAACTCTAGATTGACTGATGTGACACCATGGTGAGCTGGTAGACTGAAATACCAGATTCGTGCAATATAAATTTCAACTTTTTTCTTTGTACTCGCGTACCTGTTGAAATTGGTTCAAATAACGAATATTAGCAAAGGCGAATATTGAAGCTACAGCACATGACACGCGCGCATTCGAGTAATCGACAGTTCGATCGTCAGTTTCCGTGAGGTCACGCACAGTGAATTAGATTACAGTGAAAGGAGCCTCCATTGCATTTGTAGCGCCGGTACCAAGCCCGCAATCCGCCACGTGATTGCACTCCTCTATTTGACTCTGGGACAGCCAATCACAGGCGCCATAGACTGCTATTAGTCAAGCAGTTGATAAGCGTCCAGTGACTCACTCTGGCATGACTTTTATGCATTCAAGCCCACAGCACGCTAGCAGACAGACGCGCACGCGCAGGGCCTACTGCGCGCCAAGGCTTGAGACCACCACCAACACCACTGTATTCAATAAACAACTCTTACTGGTCTTACTCCTTCTCTTCCTATACGAAACTGGACATGATAATTGTAGTGCTCTGAGCACTTCCACGACTTATACCTCTACACATCTACAGCACTCCCTCCTAAACTTCCACACCTGAGTCCAGTGTCTCAACCAAGTCAAGACGATCGGAGGATGAATTGGGCGCGGATGCGCGACCGGGGACGCCCCTAGGCGTGCCGCCACATCTAGCTGGGACCCCCCCCCCCGGGGGAGTGAGTGTTCTAGAGGCCACACTAAGACGGGGCCACTGCAATATGATTCTCACTCTGCCAGTCGACCACCAGAGACACACACTGTGCGGTCCTAGTTATTCCGTTAGTTGGCAAGATTACAAGCTCTTAACAAGATGAAGACCACAAGATTAGCAGAATTTAATGACGTCATAGAATTTCGTGACCTCTTATTCAGCTGCAGACGGTCGTTGCCTATTAATAAGAGATTGAACTGTCCAATTAAGTGTCGGCCTTCTAGAGGGTTGAAACTTGGTAGGTAAAGGGAGTAGAAACATTGAGTCCCCTGCCCCAACCCTCTCCCCTCTTTTTAAAAACGTCCTACAGCCTTTCATAAACATGAACTAACATAAACTGCCATGCTTTCACAACTACCTGCCCCCCCCCCTCTTCACCACTCTCTCACCGTGTGCCCACATCTATGGCTAATTGGTTCTACTCCCTTTACCTACCAAGTTTCACCCCTCTAGGTCGATAATTAATTGGACGGTTAATTTACCTTATTAATAGGCAATGACCGTCTGCAGCTGAATAAGAGGTCACGAAATTTTATGACGTCTTTAAATTCAGCTAATCTCGTGATCTTCGCCTTGTTCAAATTCCTTCCGTGAAAACAAGGTTTCAACATCGCGATACTTTTAAGCGCGATTAAGAGTTGAGGTAAAGACCCCGGTTGGCCCCCTTCTATTCTTACACGCGTTGGTTTAACCACGGTGACAATTCGACCGGCGCAGGCGACGATTTTTACCACTGCGCCCCATGGAGCCGTAGGCACAGCATCCATGAGGACGTCCTTACTCTGCCCGGCTGACAATAAGTTGACCCCGGTATGCTTTAAATGGTCCGACTCCTCAAGTTTACGTTCGTAGATCTCGAAGCGGTGTTTGCTGCTGGTGTCTAGGGGGACAGTTCAAGGATACTTTGGTTATTTGCAGTGTCTGTGGATACACCAACAGACTAACGATCTGCTTGACCTAAGATGTGACCTTCTGTAGGCTTTTATAGATCGAAGTTAACACGGGGGTGAGGGGCTCGGAGTTCACGTGAGTGAGAGCGCCGTCGGCATACTTCCAAGTCACGACTCTTAGAGCATCTCTCACTCACACATGCACCAGTCAACTGCCCGAGTCTGGCAACCAGCTGTGATGAACGTAGACGCAGTGGCTGACGGGTCATGAGGGCGGTCGTCCAGGCATATCACCAGACCTCCCCGTGCACGGCAGTAGCTGTCGGGCCCGCGGGGATCCTGCAGTGCCCGACAAACGCGTGCTGTGAGCCAGTCTGAACACCGTTCAGCGCAGCCCCGTTTTGGGGTCTCCTATCCACACAGTCCACTATTTACAACCGTAGATGGGGACTGACGTCATGGATGATGCCCTGGAAACGAGGGCTTTTGAAAAGTGAGGTACAGATACGCGCAAACAGCATTTATTTGGACGATGAGATCGTCCTCACTCTGTCCAACCGGCAATCATCTGACGCAAGCATATTTTTTCATGGCCAAACGCTTCAAGTTTACGTTCATCAATCGCGCAGTGGTGTCTTCTGTCGATGATAGGGGCAGTTCAAGGATAATTTGTGTTTTTTATAGTGTCGACAGGTAATAAACCAACCCATCAAACGACCTCGTTGGTCTAACAGGTCATCTCCTTTTGGAGGCTCTTATAGCTTGAAGTTCTAACACAGTAACATCGCCAGCATAGTCAGGATCCGTCAGGCAGCATTCTAGTGCAGACTTAGAGCTGTTTGCAGAATGACCCAGTGAACTCGAAATGACGGGGGGGGGTGATTAGATGCACCTTTGAAGCAGCGCAGCTACTGGAAAAAAAACACGGAGAATGGCTGTAGAGAGCAAAGCTCAACGCTTAAACAACCTGGTCGAAGAATCAGAAGGTGACAATTCGCGTGCGCGCGCGTTGCAGTGGAAGCCGCAAATTGAGGAAGCTCTGATTTGAGGACGGCACTGACGTTCAGAACACACAAAAAAATACGAATGCTGCCAGGACTGTGCCTGGCTAGGAAACGCAGCATCAGCCTCAATCTTATTTCTCCAAATCTGTGAGAAGGAAAGCCCTGCCGGCACGGGCAGGTAACGTAAGGATTTGCGAATGCTTAAAAGACTTTTAAATTAGCAGGTCAATAACGTACGGTATAAGCATGGTGAAGTATTGGGAACTTCTTTGAAAGATGCAAAGCAGCTCGTTCGACAAAACTGTTTTGTAGGGCTCCGCAAAATATCTATTCCGTCTCCTACCCAAAAGTCTAACACATTTTGTGACCAAAAATGTAATTAGTGATTATTGACTTAAAATTAATATCAGAGTGTCCTGGAAATTATCAAAAATATTGACTTAAAAATTGTATTTTTATTTAGTTGGGAGGTTGAGCAGACTTTCTCAATTTAGTTGACCCAATTGTGAAGGACTCGTGGCATTCGGCGGGACTTGAGCCCTTATAGTAGGGAAGGCCTTTACGCGAAGGCAATGCTCTACTAGTTAAGCTACAAACGCCCCACCTTACACCATGAATTTAATCACACTTGGATCGATTTTACCCGCCCAACTTTACCGCTCGTATGGAATCCACCAATACAGAGCAACAAGCTGACTGCCCAAGCAGGATTTCCTGAGCAATCATCTACAATCCACCAGAATGACTACTAGACTGAATTAATTATTTAGGGGGTTTGGCAGATTTGCTTAATTTTCTTTTACTTGACCAAATTGTGAAAAAAAACTCGCGGCATTCGGCGGGATTTGAAACCGCATAGTATGTGGGTTCAAATCCCGCCGAATGCCGCCAGTTTTTTTTTCACAATTGGGTCAACTAAACGTAAATTTGTTTCAGTGTAATAAATAGCATCCAATCCATCAACATAAACTCCTGTTCCTCAAGCAACTGATGCCTACTGATGGCAATTCCACCTTACATTGACGGAATTTAACGAAAAAGGAAATTCGGATTACCGCAAAATAAAAAAGTAGGTTATTGCTATAGGACAAAGGTAAAAAGGACCTCTAAAGACAGACCTGCCGCTAGTTCAATGCAAACTTACAGTCGGAAGCCGAGAGGGTTAAAAAGTGATAAAGCAGGAGGTTACGCACCAGTTCCAGAGCTTGATGGAGTTGTCTAGGGCGCCAGTGATGACAAACTCCTTGCCATCGGTCTCGCGACGTTGCCACGCGACACACCAAATCCCGTCCTCGTGGGCTGGTAGGGCGGAAAAAATAAGGCGCTTGTAGAGCCAGTCATGTGATTCAGCATATAACATTAACAAATACCCCTGATACATATCTTGAAGTATTCACATGAACAAAAAAGACGCTGGTGCCTCAGAGGGTCACATCGGGGCGTTGAGAAAAGCATCGGTGAATGGGTAAAGTGTGAGCATCCATTCAGCAACATCATGAGCACCGCTAATAAATTAGTCTAAGGAAAAGGACACAGTCATGCCAAAACAGAATTAGAAGTCAGAGGAAAAATCAACTATTTTTCGAGATATATACGGCTTTTCTATCACCAGTTTGTGTACTTACTGAAGAGTGCAATGAAAAGAAGACGTCGTAAGACATGCCATACTTATCGGGCGCCGCGTAACCGGCAGTTTGGCTGTCTCAAGTGACAATATCCACCGCAGCTCCCCCCCCCCCCCACGAGGTGACTGCAAGGGGGACTTGGATGAGAGTTCGTTCATAGTGGGGTAGACCTGTGCTGCGTCTACCTTCCACTCTCGTTCGCTTTCTCCCCCTTTCTTGCCTAGTCCACTTCGCTCACCTGGCAAGACGATCGGAGGGGGGGCAGGAGGGGAAAGGGCACAGTGGCCGACGATGGTAGACAGTTCTGCTACTCATATCTCTGATGACGAATCCGCGACGGATATCGAAACGTCAGGCGAATAAACATATTGTCCCAGCGATCGAGTCTTCTTCTTCTTCTTCTCGGTAGACAGTCCGTCTACGCGTGCCACCCACGACCTAGAAACAATGCGTGTAAGAAGAGGCGGGACTGTCTTTAGAGGTCCCTTTTGCCTTTGACTTATAACAATACCCTACTTTTGCATTTTGCAGTAATCCGACTTTCCCTTCTTTTCTTTAAATTCCGCCTGGACAAGTTTGAACTTTCCGCAATTGGCATTAGTATCCCGAGCAACAGGAGTTTATGTTGATGGATTTTACTCTACTAAGTACACTGAAACAAACATAATTTTCTTTAATTTAATACTTTTTGATCACTTCTACCACAAGTAAATATTTATTTACACTCACTAACCAAGAACTAAATGTTTGACCACAAAATACTTTAGACAGTTAGGCGGAGGGAATATGTAGCTAGGGGACCCTACAAGACAGTTCTGCCTAAGAAACTACCAAATTCGTGTAGCACTGACGAACACAATCGTATGTGGCGGTTGAATTATCGATCGAAAAGATGTTCCTTCCAAATAAAAGCCGGATTCTACGTTTGACGGCTGTCCAATTCTACGCTCCTCCTAATACGTTTTAATTTCCTTGAGGAACGGAAACGCCTTCAACTCAGAATGCGGAAAAAATATACAAACCAGAACCAAGTGACTATCTAGTGTTGGAGAACTAGGTGACACCAGAGGGCCTGAGGAGCCAAAACATTTACTTAAAGCTATAATTGACAGGAATAATGCTTGATTAAAAGTCATTACTTCGGTGAAACGCAATGGCTTAGATTGGGGAAATCCTATAAGAAGCTGATATTTCAAGTTACGCCTGCAAGGTCCACATCCACCTATTTATTGAAACCGACCGCTGGACCGTCGAGTTCGACTAGGTCCATCGTGTACTCCCATGCTGCCTTGCACGCTATTTAGCTTGTAGTGCTAATAGACCTTCGCTGCATTATAGGAGATGGGAGAAAACCTCTGGTTTTGACGTTAGAAGGAGGATTGATTTTTGCCGCGGTGTTCGAGGCGTGAACGTGACTGCGTTGTGCTTTTAGCTGCTCCAGTTAAGAACCAGGATGAGCCATCAGAACAGAAAGCGAAAGCCTTGGAAGTTATACCGAATGACGATCTCAAGTGACATTGTTGAGGTTTCTTCCCCTTATTCCCGTCCCCACTGAAAAGTATCCATTCCTTGATACTCCCTTGTCCACTACGTAACGCGTTAATACATTGTGTCCTGCCAGTATACGTTACTCAATATCAGTATTTTTCACTTGTCTGATTGTTGAATGGTTTAGGATATTGTGAGGAGAGCGAGGCATCGAACTTCTGCACCCCCGGTCTGTTCAACACCGAATACGGTGTCTAAATTCGAACCCAGCGGCTCTTTCGATTCTATAAGTGACTCACACACTACAGCATCTACCGCATGCTCCCTTCCTCCCTCACCTGGTCCCAGTGTCATGACAGAGTCCAGGAGCCCTGTACTAAGTGGAGAGGGGGCGTTCATACCATCGTGCCTTGTCATGGGGAAGTCACTGTGACGGACGAGCAGCGCTCATGTAATAAGTTCTGGCAGATCTTCTCTCTCAGACGACAGCCCTCAGTGTCCTCGCTTTGACGAAAAAAATAAAACTACCCGAAAGACGGTCCAATCACAGTCACTAAAGTCCAGTTAGGTTGCATGAGGGCAAAAAACACTCGATATCGAAGATCGCAGCGAAATGGACAAAATGATGGAAGAGGACGGTGCGCGCGATGTTCAAGCAAACACTTAGTCGGCCAAGACCGCAGAGTACTGATTTGCGTGCAGTCCTGTTAGAGATATCAGAGGGGAGGGGAGGGGGGATGAACGGACGCACAGCCCCACACATTAATCTAACGTTGCCTCCTGCATCGCGTCTGGGATCACGGAAAGGCGAAACCGACAACCGAAGGAGAGGAGAAGAGGAGTAATAAACTTGTCTTCCACCGGACTGTGGTAAGACCAAATTCAGGGGGGGGAGCTGATGCAGGAGGAGAGTGAGCGATATACCGCTAATGGCGAAACCCTGCGGTCGAGGGCAGTTTAGTGGTGGGGGGGGGGGAGGGGCAGACTTGGAAAGCAGGTCAATGTGTGTGTGTGCCAAGTAAACCGGCGGACATGATACCGAGATGCGGCGAGAGAGTTTGAGGTCACAGAGGACAAGAAAGGAACGCAGCAAGGGGGGAGACTGGCAACACACTGCGTATAGCTGTATGTTTGCTGCTGCTGCCAGCAGTCACATGGAGGTAGGCAACATCTCCCCCGCCACCCACGTCCAGGGCAATGTAGATCTTTACTAAGTAGGCGGCATCTTCTGACTGCATACACATACGACGAAATTTGCGGTTCGATCCAAGGCGTAGGCGCAGCACCAGTAACAACGGCCTCCCTAAATGTAAACTTATGCAGTCCAGCCGCACGGTAAGATCGAAAAGTATGTTTATTTTGCATTATGTGGATAGTAAATACACCTGAAGCGACCTATTAGCTAGGTGGTGGTCTGTTGCTAGCGATGGGGGACAGAGGAAGGGCGACCCTCAGCGAATTTCTTTCCTCACTATAAACAATCTGATGTGGTTGAAATTATCGCGGTGCGCTAAAAGCCGTGGCTTGGAGGGTTGCCAACTTACGGGATAACTTGGACACCGCAGTCAGTCCAGTGTGTGTCTTGTTGTATGGAGTGGCTTACTGAGACCGAAAGTCTATATGCACGTGCAATGTCAGACCTTGGCCAACCACGGTCCCTGCGGCCTGGTAGGCGCTGGCAATTTCTCTCGGTTATGATTACGTCTGTGCATGCGTTCGCGCTCCCACTGGGTTTCAGGCCCTACCTCAGGTGCCCGTAAAGCTAGGCGGTCGCCGTACGGTGAGGGGAGAGAGTGAGGTCGACCTTGGCGCGTTTCTCTCCTCACTTTAATAAATCCGAATGGGTCTGAATCTATCACGGTGCGCTAAAAGCCGTGGCTTGGAGGGTCTTCCAACTGACGAGAAAACTCGGGCCCCCTACGTTGCTGCTCCTCCTGTACGCGAGTGTTTGTGTGTGCGTGTTGGAGGAGAGGGAGGACCGAAAGTCAGGCTGCAATGCACTCTTAATGTGTTCCTTATGGCGCTCCCACGCTACTGAAGATTCTCTGCTGCAAGGTAAGCTGAGATTTTGCTCTCACTGTTCTCTTCTCTATACTTGATTTCCTCCCCTCGCTCTCGGCCTGTCTGCGTTTCCCCCTCGCCACCTTTCCCTATCTCTCCCTTTCACTTTCTTCTTTTTCATATCCCTTTTTTTCTATTTTTCCCCGCCGTTTATGGAGTTTATGGACTACAAAGACCACATAAAGAGGGACTTGAGAGGGATGGAATTACGTGGTCAGTCGGTAATCTTCCAAGTCACTGTTTTTGGCGTGCAATGACTCATTACAATGGGGACTGCGCTGATGTATCGCGGGAGTGGATAGCTCAGTGTCAACCCCTCTCTCGCTCTTCTCTTTCCCATACCGAAATGACTTGTCTGGGTGGTTGGGCTGGGCGACGCGGCATGAAGGTCCGCACACACAGAAAGCCTGCTAGCACACAGACGCGCAACAGTAATTGCGCTCTGACATGGGCTCTGCGCTGCCCAATATAGCCTGAAAGCCTCTGAAGCACAGACCGTTGTGAGGTTTTGTCCGCAGTAAAAAAATATATACATGGGTCAAAATTGAAAAGTTTTTTTCCATAGGAAGAGATGCATAAGAGAGCTTGTAGTACCAACAACTGCCGACCAGCGTGCCAGTCCTCTACGGACTAACCTACAGCACGGAAAATGCCAGTGTTTTGATGTGCTTTACGGTTCAATTTAAGACTTTGCACAGCATCTACCTCACTCTCACACCCAACCCTTCCGATGGCAAGGGAACTGCGTGTGAATTTTGGTGCAGCATCTGAGAATACTAAATACGCGCTAGTTCCTAACCTTTCCTATACCTACGCTAAGAAACGGGAATACCTGATGATTGTCGATCGTCGGTTTCGATTAAATCCACCATATGCTTCAAACAGGTTGGAGCAGGGAGGGTGACTGGAAGCAGGATTTAGTTTTAAGTGATATTAGACGTTGCAGCCATCATCGCACTCAGAACCTTCACCCGAGGTCGCAAAGACCAAACGGGATCGGGCCCTGGTCGCTTTTCCCACTGCAGACCACAACACCGCGTGATTTAGTCTTAAGCGACAATTGACTTTGCGTGGGTGTGTTCGACCAACGATTGCGGTTAAGTTCACCAACAGGTGGTGAATGGCCTCAGGGGGTAGATTATAGTGATAACAGACGCAGTTGGCGCCAACCGCACTCTTTACATTTCCTGGAGGTCAAGAAGACCAAACGGGATCCGGCGTTGGCCACTTTCTCCACTGCAAGCCAGAAACACCGCCTACCTTAGTCTCAAGCGATAGAAGACTTTGCGCGGGTACTACCACACTGTCTATCCTCACTCCCTCTCATTATATGTCAAGACAAGCTCAAAAGGACTGAGACAGATACGGCTACTACTATTTCTACTACTACCGACTAGCGATGTAGCTGAATCTTAGTAGTAATGGTACTATTTCTGGCGCTAAAATTAGCCAGAGGTGATGCTGATTTAAAAGCAACACTGGTCGCTGTCAAGACAGACACATGAAGATGTTACATTGCCACGGAAATTTTATTCTCTACCCTACATGAATGGAGTATCTGAAACCACCTATCGGCAACTAAGTCGCTTTGGCATCACCGTTGCCCACAAGCCCGCAACCTCACTGCGCACAAGCTTATGTCGAGTAAAGGACGCTCTACCCGTGGGACAATTAAGAAACGTCGTTTATCGTAAACCGTGTGCTGGTTGCCCTTACGTTTATATTGGCCAAACAGGCCGACGCCTTGAGACTCGCATCAACGAACACAAGTCAGCCGTTCGCCTACTGAACCATTTATCACTCGTATTTGGACACTCCATTGAGTGTGATCACAGCTTCAATTGGGATGCCACCGACGTAATCGCAATGGCTAATACGCGACAAGCGAGAGAATTCCTTGACGCTTGGCACTCGAATCCGGCTAGTATAAACAGGCACGTAGAGCTTGACTCACACTATACCGGGTTTCGTGCATGCTCTACTAATCTGGACACAGCCTGAAACAACAACTGGCTCTCTGTGCCCGGTCAAGTGGAATTTCTCTAACTCTTAACCAGCCTGAAACAACAACTGGCTCTCTGTGCCCGGTCAAGTGGAATTTCTCTGACTCTTAACCAGCTCCCCCCCCCCTCCCCCGAACACGCGGCCCATAGTCCAAACGCTAACACCCCCCTCCCCTCACTAGCGCAACCTATCGCCGCGGGTGTCACGTCACCATAACCCTTCCACCCAATCCCCCCTTCCCTCCCCCGTCCGTTGTAACCTCTGCCTCCAAAACCTCTAGTGCGACATTCCAGCCCTCACTTTTAATTTAGTCTGACGACGAACACGTGATACTTGTTCGAAAATTCACGAGTACAACTCGATTTTCCGAGGATCTTTCTTTTCATCATATCATCTCCGAATGCAACTTACTTCACTTATCCATATGAAGATGTAACTGAATGATGATACAGTGGAGTCCGGTTAATGTGGACACCTCCGTTCCAGGCCAACTGTCCATATTAACCGGTTGTACACATTAAGCGAACTGACCCCAAACCAGTCGTTTCTACTATGGAGAAATTCCGTTCCTGGCCAACTGTCCATATTAAGCGGTTGTCCACATTAACCGGACTCCACTGTAGTACCGACACTATTGTTGACGTTAATATCAGTCAGAGGTGATGCTGATTCAAGTCAGCGCTGGGCTCATTCCTCCCGATCTCAACTGGGAGTGTGAGCCGGAATTTATTCTATTCCGGGTAGAGTACACGGTTGAAGCCCGAAGCGCATCAGGGCTTGCACTGATTTCCGACCTCTTACCTCTATTCACCAAAAACTGCGTCAGTTTCTTCTAAGTTTGGAGTGCGAGGAGTAGGATACTGCTGCTAGAAGTAGTATGCCAATGCTAGGAGTGGTAATTCTATTAATCATATTTACCAAGATCAATAAATAGTACGGAGGCTACTATGGAGACGCAACCTATATCGGGAAAATAATCAACTTAAGGGTTAAAGAAATGTTAGTTAATAAGAGCTCAAGTTATACCATGTCCTTAGGTCGCAACGTAGTACCATTTGAGTTTGAGTTCACGCAATTGATAAAAACTCGAGGTGTTTGGCGGGATTTGAACCCCCGAGAAGGCCTTTGCCGGAGGCTAATGCTCTACCGCTAAGCTACAAACGCCCCGCCTCGCGCCATGACTTTAATCACACTTGGGTCGATATTACCCACCCAAATTTACCACCCATGTAGAATCCACCAATACGGAACAGCAAGATGACTGCCCAAGCAGGATTTCCTATGCAATCATCTAGAATCCATCAGAATGACTACTAGGCTGACTTAATCATTAGGAGGTTTGGCAGATTTGCTGAATTTGAGTTGACCCTTGGCCTCCGGCAAAGGCCTTCTCTGATGCGCGGGTTCAAATCCCACCAAACGCCTCTTTTTTTCACAATTGGGCCAAACCTCCTGGCAGTGCCATTTGCCGTTTTTCAGGCTAATGTTGACTTACTACAGTATCTAGCTCTTGTTTGGAATTAACAGAACACCACCTGTCTAACAGGGAGCTACCTTCTCCAGAATCAACTAAACATGGAAGCTTAGCAATTCCTATAACTGCATCAATAGCTGAGTAATAAGACATGCATCCTATTTTTGCAATTAGCATAACAGATGGGAAAATGAGCTTATCAGCCTTCTCATCTTAACATTCTACCTAACTACCCCAGAATTGCTCGTAGTAAAGACAGGGCTTCACCAGCTGCCATCTTACTAGCTTCTCAAAAAAAACTATTCCATTGCCAAAAGGGCGTTTTTGAATAAACCTGGGCGAGGAAGTACGTTTCGCGAGGCGCTCCCAGAAAACACGCGTCCGCGTCAGAGCCCGATGCCTAGTGCTGTTCCAGTTCGTTAAGCTTTTTAATATCCATAACTGCTCACCCTCCTTAATGTTAAGATAAGACTTTGGGTATTTGCCGCTCCCATAAAATCGCTATAAGGGAATTCACACCCTCGCTATCCCCGAAAGCGTTGACAGGCGATACTCTCCGCTTCAAGTTAGGCTTGTATGACAAGCTTGCGAAAGTTAACGTCCAAATAAATGAAAAAAACTAAACGAAATATTTTTAGCCACGTTCTTTCCGCCTCATTTCTCATTTCTCCTCTTCCTTCTTCTGTCAATAGCTGAAAAAACCTCATTGACAGTCGAACTACATTGGGTCGCCTCGATGAAACCTCAGGCTCGTTAAATCCTAATCCGTTCAATCTCCCCTCGCGTGACCTTGCATCAGTGCAAAGTTTCCTCTGTCTCGCGACCACAGCCGTATTTGGCAAAGACCTTCGAGAGGTCCGTAGCGCAAACGCTAGTGTCCTATCGCTTCGTCTGTTCTGCTCAGGCAGCAGTAAATATCACAACATCCTATTAAGTCTTTTTTCGTGGAATATAGGATGATTAGCGTACGCTCAGAATCACTCTCCTCACTCGAAAGGGACAATAATCTTGGCGCTAGGACCTGTCATCTAGCTGCTTTTCCTGGGCACTTCTGAAGTTCACTAAAAAGGTCTGCCATAAATCTTCTAAAGCGTAAAATCTCTGGTGCCAATATGAAGATCGTCTCGACAGCAGAATTTAATGGAACCATAAACTACGCGAGGAGTCTTCTCTCATACGTTATTCATGTTATGCAGCGAGACGCCACCGCCGCCGCGGCTGCAACTGAAGAGTATTCACGAAATTGCGTGGTTCCATTAAATTCTGCTGTCTAGGCAATTTTCAAATTTGCCATAAGCACAATCAACGCATTCTCCACCGCATATAAAGGCGGTCGCAGAACTTTAGATGCCGTTCACTAAGCTACAGTAGGCTGACACACCGGTTGTTGTTGGAATGCATACACATTTCCTGACTACTCCACTGTCTTACATACTGGTCAACGCCATCGTCATCTGAGCGTGGCTCTTGCAGTTGAAGTTGCCCTGATCTGAAAGTCATATCTGCCTAAACTCGGTTTTTTTCACTCTAGCCACCAGAAATCTATTTCCAATAACAATAAAGTTGGTCCACCACCTTAGATATCCATATTCTTGTAGTTACTTTTAGTTTTATTAGTCGAACCTTTAGTTTAGTTAAATACCGTCAAAGTCAGATAACTATACTTAAATAAGTACTATATACTAAACTAACTAGACTTAGCTTAACTTAACAAAATTAACTAAAAACTGAAGAACACTAAAATTAAAGTTAAACTAATAAACTAAATTAATACCACTGGTCTCGTAAAACAGAATTCTATGGCTAGAGGTATCTAAAGTGGTAGACTAAGTTTCTTGCTACCCGACAGTTCGACCCTCGCTCACCACGCGCTTCCGCAGGCTGTAGCAACTCGGGGACTCCCGCGGGATTATAGTGAAAGGATACTTGCGGAGAATCTACCCCCCACCCTCACCACAGGCGGTGTCAAAACAAAAATCGAGAAGTCCGGAGATGGGGGTGGCGCAGGCGGCTGGCGCGACCAACATTCAACACGCCTACCAATGGCACACTTAACTAGGTAGGCTCCCGTCTGAGCGCGCCATAAAGGCCACATAAAGGGGGAGTCATTGAGTCTGAATCTCAGCCCGCATTCAGCCACTCCACACAGCAAGATACACACTGGGCTGACTGCGGTGTCCAAGTTATACCGTCAGTTGGCAGCCCTCCAGGCCACGGCTTTTAGCGCACCGCAATGGCCTAAAACGCATCAGACTGATTATAGTGAAGAAAGAAATTCTCTGAGGGCCGAAGTAACTCTCTCTTCTACCGCCTATGTGATCGGTCGCCTGAGGTGGGATAGGCGCAGCGCTAAAAAGGAAAACCAGTCACAATCCAGATCCTCACGGATAAACCCAATTTCTTCGTATCTTTACGCCTTACACCAATTATATGAGATCAGTCAATGCCTGTTCATACGGTATGCTGATGATAGGTATGTTAGTCATTCTATAAAATATGGAAAATAGTCTTCTGCCCCGTTGTACGAAGTCGGTTCAGTGTGTATTTCGACTGCGATCAGCTATCGATCCGAAGTCCTTCAACGGTCCTTCAGATGCAATCTCATCTCATCCCTTCGCTATCTCGTTTTTACTCTGGTTTTTAAGCAGTCGCTCTCTATTTATGTCAATTCTGTCAGCACGCTCTCTTCTGTTGCCGTAAAAAGATAAAAAGTTACGGCGGTCGGACACTCCACTAATCAAATTCCTGATTATGTTCCACCAGAGGCTAAATGTAATAAACTGAGTCCGTTCAACGTCACACCTCCCGCTGTATGTCAGCGACCAACTAGATAGCTTTTGGCATTATTTCTGGTACTGAATAAGATCGAAACACTGGCTTATCTCCCTAAAAACGTACCTCTTCATACTATTCTTTCGCTTTTTCACTCGGTATTTGTTCACCGGGCTCCTAGTCAGAACGTTTTTTTCTGGGGAATTTTGAAAAGCATATCTCGAAACAAAAGTTGTTCTTCCTGTCTTTCCATTAACTCATACAAAATAAAAATTCCTCTCAACCTGCGTGTAATAACATAGAGTAAATACCCTCGTAATTAGGCCAAATTATAACTTTAATTCTATGGGTTGGGTACAAAGAGGACTGCATTTACCGGATAATGCTTTCAGTCCTCAGTAGAGATGAAGTTATAAATTTAACGTGTTTTTATAACAAGAAGAATCCCACTTTCTTGCAAGTAAAATCGTCAGTCTTTGAACGTTTCAAGTGACGACTTCAGTTACCCATCTTTCCTAATGTCCCCTTCACTCGGGCCTAACCGACATAGCTTCCACCACATCCTCTACCATACTGTGGTGTCTCGACGATAGGCTATGCTATCCATGACATGATTTCGCTCTCTTTCTCATTAAAGAGTCATCAGAATCCAGACAGCAACCCAGAAGAGGAACGCATTATCCCATCAGTTGTCAACCTTCCAAGTCGTATTATGGTAGTTACTAGTTTCCGGAAGGGAGACTGGGCGCCGGATATCACAGCAGCATCAAATTCTCTCTCTCCCACCCTTTCTGACGTGAGTAATAAGTCCGAGTCAAACTGAATGCAACATTCCAACATTTGCGAAAGGTTGATACTCACTCGCTAATCGGCATTGAGTAAGGTTGTGGGAACCACAGCAGACGCGTCTCCGTCGAGTTCCCACCCGTCCTCACGGCGGCCAAGGTTTGCTACACCAATCTCCCTACGGTGGATCTATCTCCCCTCCTCCCCATCTGCATTTCTGATGACGGATCAGCCCCTCCTGACCATGCTGCTCCTCCTCCTCCTCGACGCTGGGATTGAGGCCCACCCGGCGGGGCGCCGGATGCAACAAGGGCTACTTGCCTGCCAGTAAGGTTTTCATACTAATTATCATGTAGTCGATTCTGAAGTCATTTCAGCCACGATAGGATGCGGGCTTTTTAAAGAGCTTCCTTCTGACCGCTAACAAAAAACATCCACTGTAAAAATGGTTAATTAAGTAGTGTGTATTTTTGTCATTGACTTTGACTGCTTTTGTAAATGCAAACATACTTTATGGAAAACAGGCACGAAAAAATTATTTCTTGTGGTCGTTTGGTAGGAACTTATGTCTTCTTTCAATGTTAAACTTAAAGAAAGGGTATCCTTCGGTTTTAGAAAAATTTATATTTACGATACTTTTTGCGATTGCGAGGTGTTCATTCATAATGCATCATAGCCGTCAATTTATAAATGTTTCCTATAATCTATACAGCATGATCCACAACTATTACAACATTTTATGGAAATTATGCGACTTCTTCCTCAAACCGCAGGCAAAAACGTACTTCTCTTTAAATAGGATTACACAAAGCGCAGTTTGTAAAACTTGAATTCAGGTGTAGCAGTCTGTAGGTTTCAAAATTATTCGGCAATTTGGAAATATTTTTTAAACCGAAAGATACCCTTTCTTTAGGTATAAAGCTTAAAGGTGTAATTTGCTACCAAACGAGTACAAGAAATAATTTTTTCGTAAATGTTTTCGATAAAATATGCTTGCATTTATAAAGGCAGTCAATAGCAATGACTCCAATGCATACTACTAAAGTAGCCACTTTTTACAGAACATACGTTTTGTTAGCCATCAGAAGGAAGTTCGTTAAAAAACCGGCATCCCATTGTGACTGAAATGACTTGAGAATAGGCTACATGATAACCAGTATAGCAAACTTACTCAATGCCGATTACCGACTGAGTATCAATCTTTCGCAAATGTCGGCATTTTGCACGAATTCCAAGCCGCACTCTATGTCTCTGTCTATAATGTGATTCTGATACAGTTTAACATACGATGAAGTACATTAGCATACGCGAGTAGTCCCGTAACTCAGAATACCTTTTCTGAACGAACCAACTATTTCAGATTTGAAACATTTTTTTCCCGGAAGAAATTTGAACAAATCGAAGATCACGACTTGAGCAGAATTAAATCACGTCATGAAATTTCGTGACCTCTCAATCAGCTGCTAACGGTCGTTGCCTATTAATAAGAGAAGTAACTCTCCAAATTAAGTGTCAGTCTCGAAGGTTGGAACATGATAGGTGAAGGCAGTAGAAACGATATATGTGGGCGCATGGTGAGGGGTAGAAGAGGGGGAGAGGTAATTGCCACAGCATGGCAGTTCA
>JAYGXS010000004.1:58763143-58826422 GCA_036362985.1 Ligula intestinalis | reverse complement strand
GGGGGGGGGGGGTTGGGGTAGGGGACAGGGTAGCAGTCAGTCCTAAGGGTGACGAGGAGGCGTACGCGCGAATGAGTTTATCGATCGTCACCCCTACCCCAACTCCCCCTTTTTTTATCCACGTCCTGCGGACTTTCATGAACTGCCATGCTGTGACAATTACCTCTCCCCCTCTTCTACCCCTCACCATGCGCCCACATATATCGTTTCTACTGCCTTCACCTATCATGTTCCAACTTTCAAGACTGACACTTATTAATAGGCAACGACCGTTAGCAGCTGATTGAGAGGTCACAAAATTTCATGACGTGATTTAATTCTGCTCAAGTCATGATCTTCACTTTGTTCATGTTTCGGATTTGCTTAAATAAGCTCCCCATACCGCGGTAGAGGAATCAACAGTGGCCTGAGCGCTCAGTACATGCTTACTGCTTTATAGAAAACGGATGAGTTCACAGAGCACACAGACCACACTTAACAAGACATTTTGATTTAGCATGGCTTTGAAAAACGTGTATGTTCGCAACTATTTTTCAGGACAGACGTGTGCGTTTAAAGAGGGCGCTAAAGGCAAACAATTCCGTTTTTGTGTAAAATCAGCAGGTCACTGTAGCCTACAACACTACGTCCCGCAGATGCCAGTAGTAGTAGTAGCCACCTGTTGACAAGTTAGCTCCATTAAAAGCCTACCTAAAGATCTTAGCAAACAACTTGCGAATTTCGGTTTCAGCAAAGACAATGTCGGTGAGCTTGGTGATTACAGAGACAGTTGGCATAGCCAGGTGCACTAAGACAAGCTTGCAAGGAAAAGCCTGCCGCTAGCCAGTAGAGGCGAACAGCGGCAGAATCATCATCATCATGAGGTCTGAGTCAGCACCCTCGAGTCCGCTGCGGCCAACTTCTCTCTCACTCTGAGAGACTCAGCAGCGACTCATTATTCACGAGGTCTGAGTAATCGGTCCTCATGATTGGCTAACAGCAAAAAAACCTGCTTGTCTGGTAGGCCACACCGATCCGCAGAAGACTAGTTGCGTCGAAGGCGAAAACACACCCACTTCTGCCGCACTGTTTGGCATAATTTCGGTTATTCTGCTGGTGGAACAAAGACCCTACGTGCATTAATTCGCTTTTCCAACGTCCACCCCCCACTATCCAGCGTTTCTCCTCCAAACACTCGGAGGATGTTCTGGATGACCGACAGACTGAATTATTAGCTAGACAAGTGGTACTAGAGCACTCTTCAGAACTGCTGCAGACTTCATAAAAGCACTCTTCGAAAGGGTGGCAAGGGGTGGATACCTGAAGAGCTTCGTTAGCCACTAACTCCGCAGGCGCCTACGGGAAATGAACGGAGGAGAGCCACCAACACTAGGGCACCCTCCAGCGTACATAAAGAATGTGTCAGAAGCAAATAAAACTTATTGCTGCAGAGTTCGCTGTGGGTATCGCCCATCATTCAAAAGTTATCATGCGTTCTGGAATCATGCAAATAAGGCACCGATTGGATGCGGGTGAGCAGTTTGGTGTCGTTCATCAAGGAACATGTCACGACTGCCCTAGCCATTATACGGGGCAGACCAGACGACGACTTAGCTAGCGAATAATGGGACGCGACGGGCAGTGCGGAAAGACGACCCACTGTCTCAGATCGCAACCAACACCCCCTGAAGAAGAGCACAAAGTTAACTCCACGACTATGCAGATAATGGCGTCAGCGGGTAATAAGACGGGACTATAAATGCTGGAGACCTGGGTATCTAACGCCAACGCCATCAACAAACCCCCCTGCTATCACGCCTGTCGCTCGCACGCCAAAGGGGCGCGGCCCCGTTCCCTGCCAAGGACGCACGCTATGATGACGACGTGAAACAGCATGGGCGTGGACTCAATCTACCAAGAATGCCACACCTTCCACCACTCTTTCCTCATTTTCTTCCCGTATTTGAAAAATAAAGCACGCCAATTCTCGCTGCGCACCCATTGTCTCTGAAGATGTTCTCTTGTAGACGGCTGAAAATTCAGGCAAATAAAAATGCTATCCCATTGATCGCGCTTTCGTGTTCCTTGCGCAACAAGAACCTGTGGCTCGCATATTCGCTGCCATACATATTTCTACTTCTAGAAGGGGAGAATTAAATGTCAGTGGAGGTATTTTTGGTGTTTGCTCGCGAATGAGGGAACAGGCAGTACAGAAAAATGACGCACTGTCTCAGATCGCTACCCACGCCCCTGGAGGAAGGGCACCAATTTAACTTCATGTGTACGCAGATTAAAACGCGAGCCAATAATAAAACAGGGCGAGAACTACTAGATGCCTGGGTATCTGACTGCAACTCCATCAATCGACATGCTGATATACCCCACTGATACCACGCCCTTCGTCCGCACGCCCAAGGGACGCGGCCTCGGTTCCTGCAAAGAACGCACGCCATGACGACGAAGTGAGACGGCATGGGCGTGGACTCAACCTACCACGAATTTCATCGCTTCCACCCCTCTCCTCCTTTTCTTCCCGTAGCTGAACAATGCAAAACACGTCAATTCTTGCTGCACAGTCACTGCCTCTGAAGATAGCCTCTTTTACGAAGCCGAAAGCTCAAACCGGGGTCCGCATATTTGTTTCCTCAAACACTTCTAGAAATGGAGCAATAGGCCTCAGCGGAGGTAGTATCTGCCCTTGCAAACCGGTTCAATTGTCACCAGTGAGGATGTCCACGGATTCGCTGCAGCATGAAGAAGTGAGGCAGATTTGCACAGTAGTTACCACATTCTACCCTCCCTAACCGGCTCTGTCACCAAGACAGGCATCCAGCGTCTCCAACAGAGAGCCGTTGCCGAAGAAAAACGAGGGTATCATCCCCCGGTCTCTTTGGGCGGCTATCCACCTCCGATTGCGGCCACAGAGCAACACCTCTCGAGGGTCACTCGCTATACTCTGGCTCAAGTACGCAGTGGCTACTTAATGCCCCTTCGCCAGTATCAACACCGGCTCGACCCGACCACACCCGACTGCGGCGTTTCTCCGCATGACTGTCAGCATCTGTTCACCTGCAGTCCTCGGCCAGGCACCCACCTCATCCCCGCGGACCTTTGGCTCAAGCCGGTCGAGGTCTCGTCTTTTCTCCGTCTTCCAACTACTACCAATTCTGATTCCGACGGGGATTCCTGATCCAACAATGGGCTACGACACATAAGCACACCATCCCTAACCCATCCTGCTCCGATAGCAGGGCAGTTTCAAGACGAGCTGAAGTCAAAGTTAATGCAGTGATAGACAACCCGCTGGCACGTGCCACACAGAACACCTTACCTATCACCAGGATCAAGTCCGAGTGGCTTGAATCTCAACTGTGTGACCGCCGTAATGGCCCAATTGTGAGGGAGCCATTGCAATAGACAGATTTACCCCGTCAGTTTTCGTCAAGTAGCCTGTCCCATGACCAAAACACTCGAATCGAGCCGGAGGGAAAGGACTTCAGAACCAACTCAGGGGAGCAGATGTGGCAAAAACCATTGGTGCATCTTCTGCACTAGAGAAAATTCCGTTTAAGTCAGCATAGGATGCATCTCAGCCTGCCAGACTGACAGATAACAGAGCGGTGGACAACAGTTTTAGTCCGGGGGCTCACGTCTCAACGCTTCGATGCTGCAACACTTTGGCAGTCCAAAAATAAGAGAGCATATCGGAAAACAAAAGGCAGGAAGTGCTGGCTATCTTTGAGGGCCGTAACCCATTAAAAAGTCATGATGACGGCTATGGCGGACTATCAGTAGCACAATCAAGAACACGAAAAGTGCGTTAAGTTAATCGCAAGTTTATGGTGTTGGGCACTACTGTCAAACGTGAAAATAGCAACATGGAGCACCGATAAAACGTTGGTGAAACCCAAAAATACCATTGATCAATAAGTTCTGCGAGAACAGTGTTGCAAGACTAAGTCATGTAAAAATATATCAGGAGAGTGACCAAGAGATTAGTTCCACCAACATCACTCACTGCCTAGGCTTCTTGCTGTCAACATTCTTAATCGGCTGCAATATGAGCACACTGCAAGGGCGAGATCCAACCTAGTCAGATTCCTGAAAGGCATTCGACAAAGCTGGGTTGATTCGACTAATCTGTCCAACTGAACACACTTGATGATCGGCTAACTGATCAATATCACATTTACGACGTCGCTACGGTGCCCGCCATAGGCGTGAGGAGCAAAAAATTAATCCTCGGAACAATGATAGCACACGCAACATAAAAGGGCCGAAAGTATTTTTGGGTTGAAGCAATAAACAGGAAAAGGTACACTCTATGACTTATGCCTACCATCTTAAAGAATATACTTTAAAATGAAGGTAAACGAATATGCGAGCCCCAGGTTCTTTTTGCAAAGACGATGAATGCGCAATTATAACTTGGAGATAGTTGTTTCTTTTTCTGCTCTTTCTGCTTCGTATGGGGGCCATCTTCAGAGGCAATGAGTGTACAGCAAGAATTGACGTGTTTTGCAGTTCAGTTACGAGCAAAAAAAGGAGGGTAGGGGCGGCATTCGCGGCAGGTTGCGTCCATGCCCACGCCGCCCCACGTCGTCGTTACGGCGTGCGTCCTTGGCCGCGCAAACGAAGGTCATGATAGCTGGGAGGTAAATCAATATGTCTGCTGTACACTCATTGTCGCCGAAGATGGCCTTTTTTATGAAGCCGACAGCTCAGACAGGTAAAAATACTGTCACAGTGGTCACGTCTTTACCTTCTTTGTGACAAATGAAAATGTTTGGGACCCCATTTGTGGCGAAATTTACCTCGTGTTTACTAGTGCTGGTGTTAGTGGGAGGTCCATCATTTTCGTGAGCCTTCATGTGCATTTGACACCGGCCCACTCAATGTCCCTAAGCGGATGTTAACCAATGAAGATAATAGCTGATAACTAGACTAATAATCGTCTTTGCCCCACACGTTCTTTCAAGTGTGGCTTGAAGACCAAACTTGGAAAGACAGCCAGCACTTTTTGTGCTCAGGGACGTTATTTACCGCTCGCCCTGTGAGATCCTGGCTTCTGTCATAAATCAGATCCCGCTACTTCACTTAAAACGATGCAAGACGAAATCTGCTTCGTAATATCCTCGCCAGGCTTCTCAGGTGGTTCTCGGACATAAAATATAAACTACTAGCTGGGCACTACTAGCTGAAATAAACCTGCGGCGGTGGCATCTCCGTTTGCCGCGTTCATAAATACCAGTTTTTCTCGAAGGCTTACTATAAAATAAGCAGGCGCTTGGGGCTGACGAAAAGCCATGTTTCGGTCATGCAAAAATTATGCATTTAGTCTTCATTGGACGATGTCGATTAGAAAAATCGGCCACCGTAAAAAAGGACGTAAGCCAAGTGGGAACCATACGATAGCTGATGTTACCAACAAGGTGTCCTAGCTACGGATTTTTCTCCTAACCACAGACTTGGTGAGATCAAACATCTCGCTCGTACGGCTTTATAAAGAAGTCTTTTGCACGATATACCAAAAACATAAAATGCAACTTGACGTCTAAGGTGGTCCGCTAGTCTCCAAAATTGTTAAGGGCACTTTTAAAGACTTTTTTGCGCTGTAAATCAGACGTTTTCTCTGTCGAAACACTAGTGAGCCGTATACCCTATGAAGATGCCAAACAGTAAAGGAAATGGGGATAAGGTGGTATCTATGCTCGCACACAGTGCATGTCACCGCTTATTTCCTGAAGACATGTACTGTACTTTGGAATGCTATTATATAGGCGAACCTGGAAAAGCGGAAACAAGAAACATATACTATGCTAAGACCAGTCTAAGTTAAATTAATGTCACAGAAATCATTTCAGAGTAATTCTTAAGCGAAATCGGCATACAATGAACACGCAGTACTCAAGTGAAATGAGACCTTGCACTAGAAGTATAAAACCTGAGCTGTAAACCTTGCCCACGCTGAGACCATGAGACAGCAATAACTGTACTACATGCTACATAGAAGGTCTGCACTCTATATAATATTATTTAAATCAAAGACGGACCCTAAAGACTTGGCACGACTGCTTACTTTGACCTCAGTATTGTGCGTGCAAACTATAGGGACGGCGGCATTGACATAGATCATCAACCTGCATTCAGCAAACGGGCTTCAACGTGCTATATTGGGAAAATAGATAGCTCCCAAGACTTTGGTAACTTGAGCGCACATTATGTATACTTGCAAAGGAACTTCGACGTCCTGTCAGTACAGAGGACAATGACTCATAGGCTAGATAAAATGAAAACACCTCCCAGGCCACCAGCAAGGAGCAGACGGAAGCACCAAGTCAACGAGACCTATTGTAAGGTATGCCTTCTAACCAGAAGCGAGCGCATTATAATGGCATTTTTAGGAATGATAGATGCTCTTGACTCATGACATGAAGCATCTACATGGATTGTCAAAATATTACCGTTTAATTGGCAGACAATCTGGTGCGGAAGTAAAGGTAGGCACTAAACACCT
The DNA here is from genome assembly GCA_036362985.1 of Ligula intestinalis. Classification (NCBI taxonomy): domain Eukaryota; kingdom Metazoa; phylum Platyhelminthes; class Cestoda; order Diphyllobothriidea; family Diphyllobothriidae; genus Ligula; species Ligula intestinalis. The sequence continues at coordinate 58,819,926 of JAYGXS010000004.1, read as the reverse complement.
CATGGATGCCCACAAAAAAGAGTCTCGAACGTACCAGATCACAATAAATACGAAAATAATCATTCGAAAAACTACTGTAACACCAGTGAGCATACAGATAATCAAGCTTTTTTACATACCTTTTTCCCTTTTCTGTTTTAACGAATACTGAAATGAAACAAAGTCATATTACCAGTCGAATATAAATACATTTTTTGCTAAAATATTTGACACAGGTCAAAAGCCATTGAGGGGTATACAGTGGTTTTATTTTTCGAGATAATGAGAAATGACAAAAAAGAAAAACAACAATGGAAATTATCAAACAATGCAAGTAATAGAAGAAGAAATGTTTCATTTAAAAAAAACAAAGTAATGAGACAGATAGACATGGACACCGTTCTATCCCAGACTACGCTCATAACAGGACTGTTTGTACATTAATTTATGAGGTATCGCTTAACGTAAAGTGTCTAGAAGACGTGTTGGCTCCAGTACACCGGAACGAATATATTTTTGAATGGCAAATCGGCAGAGGAACTGAAGCGTTGGACTTAGCTGGTGTCGACTAAGCGGAAAGAGAAGGCGCACTTTGTTAGTATCGCTAGGCAAATCCGAAGCAGCATCACCAGCATCTTCATTCTTTTCCGAATCCTCGTGAGGAACTGGCTTTGGTTCCTCAGGTGAATACTTAACAGAGGCCGTAGGTCGGGAAAGGCAGTAGGCCCCTTTTTTGGAGAAATTCATTGCATTTTCTATCAAAGCGTTGACAGATGAAAATGCCTCACCCTGAATGAAATAAAAATATCGTTGCATAAAAGAGAGTGAGAAAACTTGGAATAGTAAGACACCGTTCAAGAAACTGAAAGAGCAAGAGAGCACGACCATACAATTTTAAGGCAAAATATGGAATTTCGAAGGATGAATTAAAAAGAAGAGCATAGCAAAATACCTCGAGGAAGGCATAAACATTCCCTTGTTCTGCTATGCGATTGTTAAGAATGCTTCCATTCGAACATCGGAAAGTTAACGTAAAACGGGAAACATCTCTTTCACTGTCGCGTACAATAAAAGAACCGGGAGAAGTGTCTTGGAGAAGTTGGGTAGCTTCGATACGCGAAAGAGGACCCCAAAACCATGGCTGCTCAGACAATTCCTCAAATTGCTTAAGATGAATTCCCGAAAGTTTGGCGTACTGGGCTAAATGCTTCACTGTTTCTGATGGAATCAGTGAGTATATAAGCGAGGCTAAAATTACCATTGCATCCAGATGAACTAGATTGCGGCTCAGGCAAGACTTTAGAAAAATCTGTAGACCTTGAAGATGTGATAGAGGATGCTGCTGCATCATAAGAAATCAATCAGAGCGAACCTTTCTTCTTCCAACTCAAGCGGAGATACTGTCTAAAGGAAGCAAGTTTGCTTCGTGACTTTGGAAGACTGGACACATCAGTTTTGCATGAACAATCCGTAATAACCGTTGATGCCATACTTATGAGTTACATACAAAGGGAAACACACGAAACTATGGCCGGGTTATTTTTACATCTGCTGTAAAATAAAGAAGTAATATAATGAACAACAAACCACTTTGATTTACGTTTATGCGATGAAAATGAAAACCACTTCAATTTTGTGGAGCAGAAATAAGGATCTATAATGGTCCCGTTATCAAACGGGAGAACAGACCAACATTAAAGACCGTATATATAAGAAAACTATAGTTAATGTATCAACGCGGGATTGGGAGATTGTCAATTTATTGTATTTTCCGCTCGAATTCCACTTAATTAAAAACATAATTTATCAAAGGGGCAGTACTTTAATCTGTCAAAAATAATCATGCGTAAAGTAGATACAAGAGCACTTTTTTTCTAGCATAAGAAGCTCTTTCTCTCAGACAGATAAAAGGTAGAATGCTGCCATAACGGAAACTATGAGGATCTTTAATTCAAGTCAAAGCGAGCAGTGATTAACAGAATGGAAGAATGACTAAAAACGGAGGTGTATGAACTTATTTCCATTCTTTGAAGAACTCTTGTACAGGAATGCACAAAAATGTATCTGTTCGGCATTAATACTATTTATTTAGCCTTAGTCAGCTGCATCCAGTAGACGCAATTTACTAAAGCTAAACAGCCGATCCTAGTGACCGACTAAGACGCTGAAGATGAAAGGTATACAAGGTGAGAATTGCGGATCAAGAAACTCCGCCCATGGCAATTTTCAATGTATTAACACAAAAAGGCACATGGGGAATTCTTTAAGTGACTCATTTTCAGTAAACAGCAAGATTTGCAGTTGTAAATACAAGGTAATTATACACTTATAATAATAATTTGTATATTTGAGGCCCAAGGGCCCTGTAGTTACAAACTTAGTGCTATCGTGAAAATAAAAATAATGATGATAAGCAGTGAACTCTTATAAAATAATTGTCATCGGCAGTAAAAGAACTCCTAAATCGGTGGATGAGTTCAGCGGGCCAGCGAGTTCAAAAAAACTGTAGGAGAAAAAACTGCCTTACTAGGTAACAGGGTTTTATGTGGTTGGTTTGGGACCTGATGTTGAGGTTTCGGGACGTTCATGGTTATGGGAAAAAAAAATATATCGTTGAGTTAAGAAGAGGTCATCCGGAAGGCAGGAAAAGGCAGTAGAAGTCAAGGCAACATCATCGAGTTGCGACCCACCAGATTCCAGAGCCAATCTCGAAGACCACAGCAAAGGTTGCAAAAACGGAGAAGAGTTCGCAGCCCTTGGAAGTGATGCTTGACTCTGCAGAGGGAAATGGTCACATATTAAGAAACCATTTTAGTATCCTGGGAAGAGCTTCAAATGCCAGGAGGACCCTTTTCAAATCTACAACTTGCGTGTTTGGAAAGGAAACAGACAGTAACGAATTTATTTCCTCTCAATTTAAATGCTTATATAATTTGCCTTTAAAAATCGACAGTGTAGAAGACAGTCTAATATCGAGAGTAAGGTTGTTCCAAATAAAAGCATATTTGGAGGTAAAAAAGCGAGAACGGTTAAATGTGGAGCTACGGGGTGGTAGAATTATCATGGAAGAGTTACGAGTGGCGACAGGTCGGTCTACTGGAAGAAGAGCGTTAATTTATGGGAGATTAGGACTATTGTCAACGTGAAACAGAAAGCATAGACCAGCTTCGAGTTTTCTTATCCAAAGAAATTTAATGTTTGCTAATTGACATCAATCTGCATAACACATACCAGACCCAGAAACAGAAAATATTTTACGAGTGAAAACTCGCGGAACCTTTTCAATTTTACAACGGTCATGCTGGGTGATGAGGCAAAAAAGCGGACAGCAGTATTCTAGTATAGGAAGAACAAACATGCGGTATAGTTTTAACTTCATTTCTGGAAGGAAAAGTTATGCGATATAAACCCACATATCTGTACGGCCTTGGCAGAAATTCGATCTGCATGAGGTGATAATGCATGCTTATTCGTGTAAGTAAGACCCAAATCCTTTATCGTAGATCTTTCTAATAGTGGACAATTTTGGAAGATAATGGGTCCAGGAAGCCTTGCGGGACCAAAACTCAAGAAACTACATTTTGATGGCGAAAACTCCATCCGCCATGTAGCGCTCCAACTTGAGAGAGTACGCAAGTCTGCGTTGACTTTATCAACACAAGTACTGGCCGTGTCCTTAGAAATGAGTAAATACACTTAAGATGATCAGCATTAATGAAATTTTCCGAATTATTAAGCACTGTTGAAATTTCATTTATGTCAAGAATGAAAAGGAAGGGACCTAAAACCATGCCTTGTAATACACCAATCGCGATCAGCAGAAGCATCGAGTAGCTATTGCCTACTAAGACCTTCTGGCTGCGGTTAGACAGGTAGGCGGCAATGAAATCGAGGAGAGGAGGCCTGATGCCTAGGGCTTCCAGTTTCACTAAAATGCGCCTATGAGGAACCTTGTCAAAAGCTTTACTAAGTTCAAAGTAAATCACGATAACTGATTGCTGTTCATTACGAAGTGAAGTAACCAGGTTAAGGAATGCCAAGTGGCAGGTTTCGCATGATCTTCCAGGTAGAAATCCATGCTGTGAGGCACTTAATAGTTTATTTTCTACGCAAAAATCGAGGATTTGATTAAAAATGATCTTTTCCAGAAGTATGGCTAGGGCCGGGGTTTTATGAACACCTCGGTAGTTATTTACGTCCGAACGAGATCCTGAATTGAGGACTGGAAGAATAATAGATGTCTTACATGAGTCAGGAAAGTAACCGTTTAGAAGCTAAGCTGAGAATAGATAACTTAGCAATCGGGGGAAGCCGAATACTCTCTTGATAAGTGAATTCGCAAGGCCGTTAGTTACCGAGAAATGCGAGTTTCTTAGACGGATAATGTGCTTACGAATTACTTCGACGGATAAATCTATGGTACTGATAGTATTGACTGAGCATGGCTTAAACGACGGGAGCGGTTCAGGTTCCGTCGTAAGGTGCTTTGCAAAGAACGCGTTGACTAGTTCAGCCTTCTCAGACTCATCTTGCACAAAGTTTTTATTTTCATTCAGTAAAGGGCGGATTTCGTGACCTCGTTTAGCGGAGGACAGGTGACGGAACAGTTGGGTAACAGGTTTTGCAGAGTTTAACTCGCTGAGTGCGCAAGATGCCCTCTGTTTGTCATGTGCAAGACGAATCTTAAACGCTTTTTTGATGGGAATATCTCTGCAGTTTCCTCTCAGGAATGCAAACCTTAAGATACTCTCGTTAATTTGGTCGCAAGTGAGTCACAGAATAGGCAAATAGGTCGTTCAATTTAATTCTTAAAAACGTTCCGAAATCAATTAGGCCAATGGACGTTGCAATGCGTTTCCTCTACTCCTGCGGATTTAACTATAAATAGCAGAGTCTATTAGACTGTCATCTCGCAGTAAAAACCCACTTATTTTATTCAAGCTATTTTCACCCATTGAAATAGACGCCATTTTTAAACAGCAAGAGCTTGTTTCCAAATGTCTGAGAAATGCAATGTATTTCCTCTGTCATGATCTCACTCCAATGGAGCGAAGAATAGCGTCAAGTTCTTCTAATAAAATAGTAAATTCACCGCAACCGGCTCAAGCTCCTGGTCGTAGCCCTAGGAAGCCTAGCGAGCCATGTACTTTTATCCCTGCCAAACCTAGATTACTGCTCCCTAGTACAGCAACTGTCTCATCCCCCTCAAGTCACCAGACATCCCCGTCTACTTCCAACTAAGATGCTTCCCCAGTTGCGATAGCTAGTAATTCTGGTAGCCCTCCTACAAATTCCGAAAAGCCTTCTACGTCAGATAGACCAACAGCTTCCATACTCGATCAGAGTCCTCCCAAACCTTCTATTAAATCACCCAATTCAGGTCGTTGAAAGGGTGGGATCCGGAACTCAACCGCGAGCATGCAGCCTTCCCAAACACTAACTAAGCCTATACAACAGGAAGCTAACAAACATATAGGTTACTCTACTTATCACAAGTATCATACTGGGCCAGGCTTTCCACCGCTTAATCCTCCAAGTTACCTTACCTCGCCCTCCAGCCTCTCTTTCCCGTCTTGGTTTTCCCAATTTCCCGGTAACTATCAGCAATCTCATCACGGCACTAATCCCTATGGCCCATCGGTTTCACAGAGCTATCTCCCTGCAGCTTTCAGCTATCCCCCTCAGTTTCATTATGTTAATTGTCCTGCTCCAGTCGATGGCTATTCTCCAAACTTCCAACCACATTACCCACCTTCAAATTTTTATCACTAAATAAAGATAACCCTAGTTCGATTGCTCAAGCTTCACTAGATATCATCCTGCATAATGCAAGATCTGTTTTAAATAAGATGGCTCAATTTATAGCTATTGCATTCAAGCTGAAGCCAGATGTTATATGCTTTACAGAGTCGTGGACACATCCACTAATTTCTGATGCTTTACTCATAATAGACGAGTATGATTTCTACCGTCAAGACCGCCCTAGTAAACGTGGTAGCGGTTGTCTTCTCTATATTAAAGCTACTTTTAAGCATTTCCCGTTCGACCTAGATGCTGAGTCATTCTCGGCAATTACTGCTTTGCATCCATTATCCTGTCTCCCCGTCAAAAGGCGATTATTGGATGCATTTCCAGTCCACCTAACTCATCATCGGAAGATGATGAAATGCTTTGCGAAATATTTAAGCTGATTTCGGAGTCCGCCTTTGATGCTTAAGTTATCGCTGGGGATTTCAACTTTCCCGAAATTGATTAGTCATTGAACTGTTGTCCATCCAGTTTTCAGCCTTTCCTAGATACCATCAATTTTTCAAACTGGTCTCAGTTGGTCTGTACCCCAACAATGGATCAGCATGTTTTAGATTTAATTTTCACGAATGACATTTCCCCCCTTTTTGTTGACTACAATCAGAACCTCTTCCCAAGTGACCATACTTTGATCCATTGTTGCTTTCCGCTTGCTTCTACGAAAAAGGCTAGCACCACTCGTACCTACCGTGCTTTTGACCTAGCTGATACTAATTTAATATACAACTTTATGGACTCACTAGACTGGCAGGAGTTTTCTTTCACGAACAGTGTAAAAATTCTCGGTGACTTAATGACGGCAGTTTCAAATAGCATTTTGTAATTTGTGCCGATCAAAATTGTTAAGCCTTATACTTCGGACCCCACCGTTCCTCATTTTCTTATGTCTAGACTGAAGAAATTGCAAAGGCAGTTGAAAGACCAGTCTACTAGTTCAATATCTGTGCATCCTAGCGTTAAATATTCGTCTCGCACGTGACAAACAGAGGGAATCTTGCGCACTCAGCGAGTTAAACTCTGCAAAATCGATTGCCCAACTGTTCCGTCGTCGGTCCTCCGATAAACGAGGTCACGAAATCCGCCCTTTACTGAATGAAAATAAAAACTTTGTGAAAGATGAGTCTGAGAAGGCTGAACTAGTCAATGCGTTCTTTGCAAAGCACCTTACGACGGAACCTGAACCGCTCCCGTCGTTTCAGCCATGCTCAGTCAATACTATCAATACCATAGATTTATCCGTCGAAGTAATTCGTAAGCACATTATCCGTCTAAAAACTCGCATTCCTCGGTAAATGACGGCCTTGCGAATTCACTTATCAAGAGAGTATTCAGCTTCCCCCGATTGCTAAGTTATCTTTTCTCAGCTTAGCTTCTAAACGGTTTCTTTCCAGCTAAGGCTGCATAAAAATCACAGAAGGAAACCACAAATGTAGAAGGGGGGCAGCAGGAAGCCAGACCTGATCGGTGCCATCCCAGACTCCAAACGAAGCCTATCTCTGGTGATGGTAGTGGAAATGCAAAGTCAAAAACTTTTCCAAACAACATCTCGGGGTCTTCCGATAGCATTAAGACTGGAAATATATCACGGGTTTCCCTTGACCGACAAAACTGCATAGTTGTTCAAGACGAGTCAAACGGAACATCAGGTAAGGTATAACAGAAGTTGTCCATAAATCGGAAAAACAACATCATCATACAAGGTGCTCCTGAGTCCACGTTTGACAGTACAACGGAATGAGTTGCACACGACTATGATCGAATACACGAATACGTCAGCGCTGTCCTAAAGAATGGGGAAACCTATACCGGAAATAAAGCCTTCCGTCTGGGTAAAGCAGACCTAGGCCGCGACCTACAAACAAACCCAAGGCCTCTCAAAGTTATATTCGATAACGAAGGCTTGGCATCAAAACTGCAAAAAGGAAAAACAGCCTTACGAAATTCGCACAAGCAAGTGTTTTTTCAGCCAGAATACGAGCCGAGTAAGCGGATGAGAATGACGCAACTGAGGATAGAATTGAGAGAGAGGACCGAAAGCGGGGCAAAGAGCCTGAAAATAAAAGATGGGCAAATAATACAAGTCAAGGAGCCCTTCCTCTAGCCAAAACCTGTCACAATGAGGGTTGGGCCTCACGGAGTAAGCTATCACTAAAGATTCTAACCGCAAATGTACAAAGCTTTTTTAACAAGCTGGAAGAACTAAAAAACTTGGTCGAGGGGGTGAAACCAGACATCATGGCTTTAACTGAAACCTGGCTTTCAAAAGATATCGCTGATTCTGAATTATCACTTAGAGAATATCAGCTTTTCAGGAAAAACAGAAAAACTAGGGGAGGAGGGCTTATAGTCTATGTCACTTGCAAGCTGACAGCCACGGCTGAAGTACCGGTCCCAGCACGAGATGTCGAAATGCTAAATATTAATATATCTGCTAAGTACGCCAGGCCACTGACGCTTTCGGTGACATACCGCCCGCCAAACCATTCTCATGACCAAGACACTATCCTCATAGCAGAATTGTATAGGGTTAGTGAGAAAAAAGACATCCTAATCGTTGGGGACTTTAACGCTCCTGGTGTTGACTGGCAGACATGGACTGCACAGGGTCTTCAAGACAACTTCAATCACAAATTACTACAATGGGCCACAGCCAAACTGCTCTGCCAAACCGTCGCGTTTGGAACGCGGGCTAGGGAAGGACAACAGTCGAACTGTCTCAACCTTATCTTTACCCGAGAGGAAGAAACTGTGATTGACCTGCAGGATCGACCCCCATTAGGGTCAAGCGACCATATTATGCTGTATTTCGAGTATTCGCTGTTCTCCAAACCCTACTCCTCCGACACATGGGAAAGTAACATTTGGAAGGGCGACTTCCCACTTATGAGAAGAGAAATGTCATAGGTATCATGGGAAACAGATCTCCAAGGTGGGGCAAATGAACAGTGGATGACCTTTAGCTCGACGTTGAAAAGGACTCTCTGTTTCAACTGTCCCTTCAGAAGAAAGACAAGTACGAATCGCCCGAAGTGGATGAACTCAAACTTGCAGGCCGCTTTCAAAAAAAGAAACCGCTTCTGGAGACGCTACAGATTAACCGGCTCCGGTAAACACTTACGGGAGTATAAGCAACAACGTAACATTTGTAAAAGAGAAGCTACTAAACTGCGCAAGAAATACGAGTTGAACATATTACACAAGTCGCTGGAACACCCCAAGATCTTGTACGGTTACATACGAAGCACGAAGAGATCTCAGGATCTGATCCCTGCCCTTAGATTAGCCGATGGACAACTGGTGACCGAAGACCAGATGAAAGCCTCCCTCCTCTCCGATTTCTTTGAATCCGTCTACACCCGAGAACCTACAACTTTTGCTGACGGTCCGTCCGCTCATCGACCGATAACTGCACCCTTACCCTCCTCCTTATTGCCCAAAATAGAGGATCTAGTGTTTTCACACAACACTGTCAGGGCCGAATTACTCCAACTTAAGCCTGCCAAATCACCTGGGCCGGACAAAATTCCTGCACTAGCACTAAGAGAATTAGCTAACGAACTATGCAAACCCCTGACTGCCATCTTCCAGAAATCTTTTGACGAAGGCGAACTCCCAGAAGAATGGAAGTGGGCAAACGTCACCCCGATCTATAAGAGAGGTTCGCGACTTGATTGCGCAAATTACCGTCCTGTCAGTCTAACTTGCATCGCGTGCAAAGTAATGGAGCGCATTATTAAGAAGCATTTAATGTATTTCCTCGAAAGCAACAAAATACTATGTGATGGATAGCACGGCTTTCGCCCAGGACGCTCTTGCCTCACGAGTGCTCTTTACTCACAGGAGAAGTGGACAAAGGCCGCTGATAAAGGGTATCCAATTGATGTTATATTCTTCGACTTCAAAAAAGCCTTCGATAGTGTACCACACAGGCTTCTTCTGCAGAAGATTTGGGACGTGGGAATCTAAGGAAAAATGCATAAATGGATCAGTAGTTTCTTGTCCCTCAGAGAACAGAGGGTGGTTGTCGGAAACTCAACCTCAGAATGGACAATGGTCGAGAGTGGTGTACCACAAGGCTCAGTTTTGGGTCCGCTGCTATTCCTGATTTACGTAAACGACTGTCTCAATGAGCTTCATTGCGCAGCTGTCATGTTTGCGGATGACATAAAAATATGGGCTGAAATTAGGTGCGCCGACGATGCCAAGAGACTACAGTCGAACATCCATAAACTGGTTATCTGGTCGTCCACGTGGCTTCTTAACTTTAATGCATCCAAGTGTCTTGTTCTACACATAAGCCCGGGGAGAAAAGTGCCACCGAAACACAGTTATTTTATCAATGGTACCGCATTAAACGAGGTTGAGACACACAAAGATCTGGGTATATGGACAACCGCGAACTTGATGCAAACAGAGCACTGTAAAACGTCCGTCCAGAAGGCAACTAGTACCCTGCACTGGATCAGACGAGCGTTCAAAATCTTTCCACCTGAACTCTTCGGAAAAATATTTGGCACCTTCGTGAGACCACATCTTGAATACGGAATGCCAGTTTGGACACCGTGGTTGAAGAAAGCTGTGGAGCTTCTTGAACAGGTGCAACGCAGGGCGACAAAGATGGTCGATGGTCTCAGGGACTTACCATATCAGGAGAGATTGATAAAACTTGACCTTTTTCCTTTGTCTTACAGGAACGTTCAGTGCGGCCTGCTCTGGACATTCCGGATAATCCGGGGCCACATTTCCTCCCTAAAATTGGAGGATTTCTTCCAATTAGCCACCACTACTCACCTGCGTGGCCATCCTTACAAGGTCACAAACAACCGCACCCGATTAGAGCTCCGAAAATATTTCTTCAGTCAACGCGTGGTCCGGCCTTGGAACATGCTACCAAGCGGGATGATTTCGGCTGACACAATTGCGGAATTTAAAAGAAGACTTGATGTGATTTTATTTGACAAAAGGCGACCTTTACAACACGATTTCCTACTGCCAGCACTGTGAACAATTTTTCTGGATTTAGAGCGTTCTCATTATTTTCCGTGAAAATTTACTCGAAATTCTGTTATGATATCATATGTGCTCCCCCCGACTGCACATTAACTGTAAGAATAACCTTGTTTGCCTTACATAAAAAGGGTCCTCAAGGACATTTCTTGCCTGTTACTCTTAAAATATGCACATATATTATCTTTCAAATCGACAACAAAAGGTCTTAGTGGGACCCTCATGCTCTATTCTTAGCGCAATTTTCAGTGGTGTCCTTCAAGGTACGGTGCTAGGTCCACTGCTCTTCTTGCTTTACATAAATGGTTTCTCATTGAGTGTTAAACACTCCCAATCTTATATTTATGCGGATGATCTTAAGTGTGTTTACTCCTTCTCTAACTATACGGCCGCGAGATGCCTACAACAAATTCATTATGATCTGTACGCCCTTTCGGCGTGGAGCTCAACATGGCAGATGGAGTTCTCACCTTCTAAGTGCCGATACATGTGCTTTGGGCCTGAAAGGCTGCCGCAGCCTATCATTTTTCTAGGTTGCCCATGACTGAATGTTCTAACATTAAGTACAAAGGTTTCAGTTACACCAATAAAGTAGATCTTTCACCTCACGCAGATAGAATTGCAGCCAAAGCCGCACAGCTTTGCGGCCTTATTTCTTATAATTTCTATCTTCCTAAAATGAAATTAAGACTTTATCGTGTATTCGTACTTCCCATCTTAGAATGCTGTTGCCCCTTTTTCGGTCTTATGAATGAAGTAAGCCGTTAAAAATTCAAAAAATTCAAAAAAACTTCACACGAAAACTGCTGTATCCGACAGCTTCAAGTACTTCTTACTCAAATAGATATCAAATAACTAAACTAAGGAACCTTTGGGTCAGGAGATTGGAAGCATGCTTCTGTCTCCTTTTTTGGCTAAATAATAGCACAAATCTCCCCAGGACTTCTGTCATTACCCCCGTCAGCCGTCCCTACAACCTAAGAAACTCGGCACTTGTTATACCCACTCCTGCATCTTCCTCATCTAAACGCTCTTTGTTTTTTGCTTCCAGATATAGCTTTCTTTAGAATAACTTGCTAATTGAAATAACGTCGTTAGCTAGACTGTCTGCTTTCAAACGAAGAGTGCACATTTATCTTAACACTGATTCTATTAACCTTTTATTCTCCTCATCTTTTTCGAGCAGCTTTCTCCATCACTTCGAGAAAGGACCATCGGGAATTTAGGGGATCCTCTTGAAATTATTCTCTCTGCCGCGTGTCCCCCGAGAACCTAGATGTTTCCATTCACCACCGCTTAATCAAACGAAGCCACGTGGAAGTACACAGTCTAAAATGCTGTGGTTTCGTTGACTAATAACCTTCATCAGACCTTCCACTCCTATTTCTGCTCTACTACTATGTTCCTACTTATATCTTCCTCAGCAGTTTTTTTCTCTTACACACTTTTTGAACATGGAGGCCCGTTGAACTCTGTCTTCCTTTCACTGTTTGTTTACTGCCATAGTCTTAGTTTATAAGTTCACAGTTACCTGCAAAACATTGCTAAATGTTGCCCCAAAAGGAAAATTTCTGCCGAAATTATCACGACTTTCTACGTCGATTTGCACATATTGTCAAATTCTTGTTTGTTTTTTTATTTTTTAAAATCAACTTTGTGCAGATAGTGCCGTACCGGTGCTGAAAAATATAAATTCCAAATTCCGAAGGACGAAACAACACCCTTACACAAGAAGATACGCAGCGACATAGGTAATCAGGCTTAAACGATAGATTAAGTTACGCTCACGATCACACAGAAATGGTTTCGATGTAGCAGTGTTTTAAAAATCGTATGTATACGCAGATGACTAGAAATGTGTATACTCCTTCTCTAATTCCACGGCTGAGCGATGCTTATAACGCATTCATTCGGATTTCTACGCTCTATCTGCGTGGAGCTCCACGTGGCAGATGGAGTTCTCACTTTCTAAGCGCCAGTTCATGTGTTTTGGGCCTGAAAGGCTGCCACAGCCTATCATTTTTCTAGGTTGCCCATGACTGAATGTTCTAACATTAAGTACAAAGGTTTCAGTTACACCAATAAAGTAGATCTTTTACCTCACGCTGATAAAATTACAGCCAAAGCCGCACAGATTTGCGGCCTTATTTCTTATAATTTCTATCTTCCTAAAATGAAATTTAGACTTTATCGTATGTATGTGCTTCCTATTCTCGAATACTGTTGTCCATTCTTCAGTCTAATGAACGAAGCTAGCCATTCAAAAATTGAAAGTGTCCAAAGAAGATTCACTAAAAGGGTCTTCTCTCCAGCATTTTCAGATACTTCCTACTCAGACAGATGTGAGATAACGAAACTGAAATTTCTTTTGGTCAGGAGACAGGAAGCCAGGTTTTGTCTCCTGTTTCCCCTTAATAATCATTCAAATCTCCCCAAGATTTCCCCCCTTACTCCCGTTACTCGCCCTTACAACCTAAGAAATTCAACGTTGATTATACCTCCTCCTGCTTCTTCCACTTCTAAACGATCTCTATATTTTGCTTTTAGGTATAGCTATCTGTCGAATAATTTGCCAGTTGATATTCGGGCGTTTACTTGTCTATGTGCATTCAAGCGAAGACTGCACATTTATCTGAACACTGAATCTATTAACGTTTTGTTTTCCTCATCTTTTCCGGGCAGCTTTCTCCACGATCCCAAGAAAGGACCATCGGAATTCAGGATCCCTTCTTGAAACTACCTTTCTCTGACTCGTGTCCCCTGGAATCAGGACGCAGTCTTGACGGCTCTCGTGTCGCTGATCATCAACCATCAACAGGGCCTTACATTTTGTCGCATCTCAGACATCCCCAACGATGGTCTTGTAGATTTGCTGGACTTTTGGATCTCATACGGCGGTCCCCATCACGATCATAAACTGGTGGGTTCCCTATGTTCTATAATGCCACACCGGTTTGGGAACCCGAGTGTAGTGCCGGGAACCCGTCTATACCAGTAATGTTTCGTTAACACCTTCTGTTCTGCCCTACGCTCAGCTTCGACTGAGTTTGCTTCCAAGCCCTCCCTACTAACAGAGGCAGTGGGTATCAGAATACATAGTCAGAATATAGATAACGATGAGGCTCATCTGTGTGTGCCCTTGAATTTCACTTTCCGCATGACACTGCTTTATTCATTTTTTTCGAATCTAACAAATTCCCTTCTAAGCAATTATACTCGTCTTATAGCTAAAAGACTACGGATACTGTCTGTTAAATCAATTATTTCTAGTTCTTCATGTTATCGAATTTTTGGTTTATTGATGAGGTCCATTGGGCCTGAAATATACAACTTATTATTATTAACACTTGGCTTGACCTTGAGCCCGACTGGACACAACCTTAATTTCTGCTCTCAAACGTAGACTATTTGGATTCTGATACCATTTCGCCAGTACTGTTTTGGATATTATCGCTTCAATTGTATGTGCAAAAGTACTTTCTGCAACTCGTGAAATTTGTTATTGTGTCGTACTTCATCAGAAAACGGAATCAAATTGGAATTTGTTCTTCACGTCATTGAACTGGATTTGCAGCCTACAACCAAAGCAAGTGAAAACAGCCTGAAAAAACCACCAGTGACAAGATCAGCAGTTATTCAGGACCTCGAAGATCTACAAACGGCTGAGTCGTTCCTGAATATCCTGCATATTGTTTATACACATTTGAAAGTGCTTCTAAGTAATTAAGCGTATTGTTTACTCAGTCTGCTAGAAATATTTGCAATACTTTACACACCATCCGAAGATTTTCGTTATTTTGAATACCAGTCAACACACTACGTCATAGTCGCATTTTTAATTTAGTCGTTTCGTTTGCAAATGGAAGTAGCAAATATTACCTTCGATAATTCTACTAAACTGTCAACGGGGCCAGGAATCCAACCGCGGACGCCTCGGGTGGAAGTAGAACGGCTAGACGATGGGGCTATAGAAGAGTACAGTAGTGAGGATCAAATTAGACTATCAACTACAAAAGAGCGGTCTCTGAGTTTACTGAAAAGTCCTCCCGGCAAACGGACGAAAAGTCTCAGAAGTTTAAGAGGTGCAACTTATAAAGATGAGGCTTGCACATCCTGTCTTACGCTTCTGCACAAATTTGCAGAACACGATAAGGAGCTCCATGATCTGAAAATGGAGATGGAGGATTTGAAGAAATCTCTTCGCTTCCTCCTTAAAAAGGACAACATTATCGTACCTGAAGTTGAGAATAGCCAGCAGAGAAGAGTATTTGCAGAATCTCGGGGCGGAGCATCCACTGAGAAAGATGAACAGACACCGGCAAACCAAGCGGCGAAATTGGTAGCTTCCACCTCAAATCCTCTCGATACTGCGCGAAACAAAACACCCACCAAACAACACGCTTCAATCGGAGAAGGAGATTGTACAACTCCACTTTCTTGTGAAGTCGGTTCGGGCACAGAAAGCCAGCATAAAAAAGATAGTGGGTATGCTAAGGCTGCATACAGATCACTGAAAAAACCACAAATGCGGAAGGGGGGCAGCATGAAGACAGCTCTGAACAAAGCCATCCCGGCTTCCAAAAGAAGCCTATCTCTGGTGATGATAAGGAAAACCCAAAGTCACAAGCCATTCCTATCGATACCTCGGGGTCTTCCGATGGCAGTAGGGCTGGAAATATATCAAGGGTCTCCCTTGACCGCCGAAACTGCATAGTCGTTCAAGGCCTGCCTGAATCAGACGGAACTACTCTGAAGGAAAGGACGGATGCGGACGTCGAAAAGTTTCGGGACCTGCTAAAAGACATTCTCAGACAGCGAGAGACAGTAGGAGTTTCTGGAGCTTTCAGGATAGGCAAACAGGTTACTGAACAGTCGGAAACTGTCCGACCTCAACCTCTCAGGATAGTCTTGAATAACAAAGAACAGGTGAACTTGGTTCTGTCCCGGAAGACAGCTCTCCGCCACTCACATAAGACGGTGTTTTTTCAGCCGGACTGCTCTCCAGCAGAACGTCTGAAACGCCGAGAATTGGTGGCGGAACTACGGGGGAGAGAGAGAGCTGGAGAGAGCAATCTGGCCATTTTCAGGGACCAAATAATACAGAAAACTACCATAGTGCTGTGGAAGCAGTCAATCCTAATGACGGCTGCGGTCCAGTAGTACTGGCAAACTCGCACCCAAACGCATTGGACACTGCAGAGTCTCGCCGGCTGAAATTTCTATATACTAACGCCCAGAGTTTATTCTCGAAGTTTGATGAACTTCAAATACAGGTAGCCGATGGGTCCCCTGATGTTATAGCAATTACAGAAACCTGGCTGTCACAAAGCATCAGTGATTCAGAAGTGGCGCTATGCGGATACCAACTATTTAGACGAGACTGAGTGGAACGCCAGGGTGGAGGAGTTGCTATGTATGTAAAGAACGAATTAAGTGTGTGCGAGAAGCCTGAAAGGATTACTCATGGTATAGAGGCTATTTGGCTGACAATTAAGGCACGGGGGTCGCAGACCCTGAAAGCCGTGACTGTCTACCGACCACCGCGGACAAACTGTGATGCAGATGCGCGTTTACTGGTGTGCATAAAGGAGATAGGAAGTCGACCTGATGTTGTACTCATGGGTGACTTCAATGCGCCCAGCATATGTTGGAACAATTTGCGGGCCAATTGTTCTAAAAACACCTTTGGTCACCATCTGCTAAAAACAACACTTGAGGCCCTTTTCACACAACACGTCCTAGTTTCAACTAGAGCACGTGGAGGGCAACAAGCAAGTTGTTTAGATCTAGTCTTCACGAAGCATCCCGACACTATAGACGAGGTATGCTGCCTACCTCCACTCGGTCGAAGTGATCATGCCGTACTTTTATGGGATTATTGTCTTTACTCGTTACCCCCTACAGCAGACGAACCAAGGTCGAATATATGGCGAGGTGACTTCTCACAAATGAGAGTAGAGGCATCACAAATAGACTGGGGTCTTTTTTTCTCTGGGGATGTCACTGAGGACTGGAATACATTTAAGGAGTGGTTGTTGCAGCTAATGCGCAGTCATTGCCCACTTTCAGTGCCCAAGGTATCTAGCCGACCTCCATGGCTGAACAGAGCTATCAAAAAAGAGATCAATAAAAAAAGAAAGCTTTGGAAGAAGTTTTGCAACACAAGCTGCAACGAAGATTTTGAACAGTACAAAATCCAGCGGAACAAGGTAAAAAAATGGTTTTCAAAGCACGACGGGACTTTGAGAGCGATCTACTGCGTCGAGCTGTCAATAATCCAAAGTTGCTATACAGTTATTTACGGAAAAGCACACGTAACAGGAACCCGATTCCTGTTATGCAAACTGATGATGGTCACGAAATCTCTGACTGTAAAAACAAAGCAGAACATTTTGCTGAGTTCTTTCAGTCTGTCTTCACCATAGAACCTCCCTTCGTCGCAACTGTTGACGAGGTCATGGAAGCACCAAATATTGGGGATATTTTGTTTGAAGAAGAGGCGATTTTTCAAGAACTAAAAAGCTTGAAGGAATGTTAATCTCCGGGTCCTGATGAAATTCCTGCCAAATTGCTCAAGGAACTTGCTAGAGAGCTAGCTAAACCCCTTTCACTAGTGTGCCAGAAATCGTTTGATACTGGAATACTTCCTCCGGACTGGAAATTAGCGCATATTACACCGCTTTACAAAAGCGGTGGTCGTGCATCTGCGAATAACTACAGACCCGTGAGTCTGACCTCCAAATGCTGCAAAGTAATGGAGAAGATCATCAAGAAGCAATTGATGATATATTGTGAAACTCACAATATATTGTCGAATGCGCAATTTGGATTCCGTAGGGGAAGGTCATGTGTAACAAACTTGCTTTATACGATGCAAAGCTGGACAAAAGCAATTGAGGCAAAAGAAACTGTACATGCAGCCTACATTGATTTCCGGAAGGCCTTTGACAGTGTTCCACACCAACGTCTCCTGCATAAGTTGAGACTGATGGGTATCGGAGGCAGACTTCTTACGTTGATTGAGAATTTCCTATCTGGTCGTTCCCAAACGGTGTGTGTAGGACGACAACAATCAAGGCCGACAGTCATCGAGAGTGGAGTCCCTCAAGGTTCAGTACTCGGACCTACCCTCTTTCTCTTGTTCGTTAATGATTGTGTACAGGAATTGGACTGCGAGTGCGCCATGTTTGCAGATGATGTAAAAATATGGAGGGCCATCAGGTGTGCTGCCAATGAAGATAACTTCCAGGAAAATCTGTGTCGATTAAACGAGTGGTCGCATTGATGGCTGCTGTCCTTCAATTCTAACAAATGCACTCTGCTGTGCCTGGGAAATCGAAATGCGGTGCCTTATGCGCGACCCTACCATCTGAACGGAATCCCTCTGCAAGAAACAGAAATACAGAAGGATCTTGGCATCTTGATGACAGACAATCTCAAACCTTCTACACAATGTTGTAAGGCGGCTAAAACTGCAACTTCAATGTTGTACGCCATCAAACGGGCATTCACGGTTTTTGATGAAGACTGTTTCTCGAAAATCTTCGGTACCTTCATAAGGCTACATCTTGAATACGCGATTCAAGCCTGGAGACCGTGGATGCGGCAGGATTATAACGTACTTGAGAGGGTGCAGTGGCGAGCAACAAAATTAGTAAGAGGCCAAGGTTCACTACCATATGAGATCCGCCTAAATAACCTTAATCTCTATCCTTTGGGTTATAGGCAGTTACGCGGAGATTTGATACAAACCTTCCGTATCGTGCGTGGCTTTGACTGCGCTCTCATGTGTGACGACTTCTTCCAACTCGCCACTACAACTAATCTCCGGGGGCATCCCTTCAAACTCTATGTGCCCCAAGGACGATTGGATGTACGGAAGAATTTTTTCTCTAATCGTGTCGTGGACCCGTGGAATAACCTTCCCGAGGCCATTGTTATGTCCCAATCTGTGGAGATATTCAAACACCGACTTGATATACACATGCTACAACACAACGTGAACTATGTGACAAATTAACCTTGAAACACCACTGCGCCATGTGACTGTCTATATTTTCCTGACTGAAAACTTGTTAACATTGTTTATAATTCTTGAGATTTTGATGTGACAAATAGGGAGTTCAAAGGCGCAAGCCTATTTTTCCCTCAAATATACTGACTGACTGACTGACTGACAAGAAAAGACAGTAAATGAGACACCACTTCATATGCAAGTGTAGAATTGGGATTCTATAATAAACCAGATGCGTAAGGCCGGCCTGGTTCTTACTTGTTAAGCGATAACAGTATCGGTAAGTCGAGTATGGTTCGATAATTGGAGATTAGGAAAAACATAAATAGTACTCTTTCACACAAAGTTTCCAAGTCCGAGACAGCGAGATAATATCAATCTTCGCGGGACCAGTATAGGGCATTTAAACGAATAAAAGGGGTTTAACAGAAACGAAAAGGGGCGCAACTACGAAAATGGGGAACAATCAAGTAAAAAATAAACAGTATGGTGTTAACTAATATAAAATGTCAAGTAATTAAGATTAACAATAATGCCAAGGGGTATAACGACAAGCTAATGTGTATAGTGTTAAAGAAGGAGAAAGATTGTTATGTTACTGTTGAATGGAGGGGAGCGGGACAAAACGAATACCTACGGAAGTAGGTTCACTCCCCGCAGGGTTTTCTGGTATCCCTCGTGAGAGAGAAGTCATTCACCGCGTGGTTCGTGGTTTTCCAGCAGGCACAAACTGCGCACGTCCCTCATCAGTGTTCCGAGTTGTGTTCTCAACGCAACATCTCTCACTTTACCGTCGTTGGATCGGAGTATCTCTTCAACGACGGCCTTCTTCCAAAGTCCGCGTGGTGCCACTTTGTCGACGATTAGGACTAAATCGCCGATTGAAAGTTGCGGGGCCTCATTCGTCCACCTTTGTTTGACCTGCAAGGAGGGTAGATAAGCGGTGATCCATTTTTTCCAGAACAAATCAGAAAGGTGTTGAGCCTAGCGCCATCTTAAGTTAAGTCTACAAGGACCACTTTCTTCAATCGATGATGAAAGGTTACTTGTGTTCAGCCAAAGGTGTTGCGGGGTCAGCACAGCATACTCGTTTGGATCCGCACTGTTCTTTACCAAAGGCCTGTCTTTCATAATTTTTTCAGTCTCCGTTATGGTCTTTGTGAAGAACTCCTCAGTGACCACCTGTGAACCAAGAATGGAATGCAGTATTCTCCTAATGGATCGTATCAGCCGTTTCCACACTGCACCCCGGTGACTAGCTGTTGGTGGATTGAAAATACAGTCGCACCCCTTCGCTACAATGGAGCTACCTATGCTTTCTTGGTTCCATTCCTGCAGCAACAGCTTTAGTTCTCTCTCCGCCCTTTTAAAGTTGAGTCCGTTATCACTGTAGAGCTTTCGTGGGCACCCTCTTCGAGCGACGAACCTGCCGAATGCACATAGGAACGAGTCTGTCCCCAGGTTCGAGACAACTTCAATGTGAACCGCACGGATGCTGAGGCATGTGAAAAGGCAGCAATACCTCTTTTCCGACCGTCTGGCAACCTTTACTTGAAATGGTCCGAAGTAGTCGACCCCGGTAAACGTAAACGGTGGGTTATACGGTTCTAGGCGGTTGGCCGGCAAGGGTGCCATGACCTGTCGACACGGTGGAGCATGCCAGCGCCGACACACAAAACAGACACCAACGACTCGTTTGATAAGGGCCTGACCGCGGAGTATCCAGTATTTTTCTCGCAAAATAGCACTCGTGTGCGATAAACTGATGTGGCCATTCGTTTGGTGAACGTTTTGCACGATAAGTCTCTTCACGAAGTGATGTTGAGTAAGGATAACCGGGTGCTTCGTCTCGTAAGGCAGTGGAGCATATTGAAGCCGTCCTCCTTCTCTAATCAGGCCGTTCGAGAAGAAAGGGAAAGAATCTTTAGGGGACTATTGGTCGCTTTTAGTTGTTTGTGATTGGTATCTCGCTAACGATTGTGCA
The DNA here is from genome assembly GCA_036362985.1 of Ligula intestinalis. Lineage (NCBI taxonomy): Eukaryota > Metazoa > Platyhelminthes > Cestoda > Diphyllobothriidea > Diphyllobothriidae > Ligula > Ligula intestinalis. Next base: position 58,799,134 of record JAYGXS010000004.1, on the reverse strand, counting down.
CCCAATTAATGTCAGTTCCAAAGCATTGCCTTTGCACCAACTTCAATATGTCGTATTCTGCACCTTCCAGGTCTTCGACGGTGAGAGTTTTAGAAATAGGCTTTGGTTGTGGTAAGGCCTTACCCTTTATGAAAGCTTTAAATATTCGCAACCACACAACGTGTCTTAGCAGTTTAGTCCAACTAGTATAGCCCGAAAAGTGTGTTAGCAAATGGTCCTCCATGTGGACCCTATTCACTACTGCCTTTGGTACTTCTGAAACTACAGGGGGTTGTTGTTCGGGTTCTCGAGGCCATTCGTCCAACTCCTTGCCAAGAAAGGTGGGACCCGTAAGCCACACACTCTGCTTTAGCCTGTCGCCGGCTTTTCCTCTTGAGGCTATATCTGCCGGGTTGCTCTCAGAATTTACGTATTGCCAGTCTGATGCGTCTGAGAAACTCAATATAGTAGAGATTCTGTTTGCTACAAATGTATCGAAGCGTGACGTCGTATTTCGTATTAAGTGTAAAACAACCATCGAATCCGTCCACAAGAACTTGCACTTAATTGGAAGTTTTAGTTCTGTTTCGGCTTGTTTGACCAGTTTGACGACGAGAACCGCAGCGGTAAGCTCCAACCTCGGTATGGTTTTGACCTTAAGAGGTGCGACGCGGGACTTGCCCCAAACAAACATCGTAAGTGAAGCACCACCCTTCGTCATTGCACGAAGATAGACCACTGCTCCATACCCATCTTTTGACGCGTCGGAGAAAACATTTAGTTGATACTGCTCAACGGCGCCTATACCCAGCGGTACCAAGCAGCGTTGTATGCGAATGTCACTAAGAGTCTGGAATTGTTTCGTCCAACTAAGCCACTGTTTCTTAAGGTCGTTGCCGATCTCGTCATCCCATCCAAGGTTGGCTCGGCATAATTGCTGCAGTAGCATCTTGGCCGGCAACAGAACGGGGGCAACAAATCCGAGTAGGTCATAGAGAGCTGAGATATAAGAGAGCATAGCCCTTCTGGTGGCTGTAATTTCGGGCAACTTAACCGTGAAGCTAAAAGTGTCTGAAACCTTACTCCATTCAACACCTAGTGTTCTGTAAGTATCGGCTGGTTTAAGATCGAGACACATTCCGTTGTCTGCTCGTTCCTCCTCAGGGATGTCTAGGAAAGCCTCTGTTGAATTGCTTCGCCATTTATTTAGGTGGAAGCCATGGGTAAGCAAGGCGCTTCGTAGGCTAGAAACTACATCCATGAGAGCTTGAGCAGAATCGCCGCTGATCAGGAAATCGTCAACGTAGAAGCAACGGTGCAAGTTATCGATATCGGAAGCCTTTGACAAGTTTTTCGCCTGCTTTATTGATTGGTTTAATGCATAAATAGCGGCACATGGGGAGGAGATGGCTCCGAACGGATGTACCGTCATTTGATAAACCTCAGGGTTACGTGTCGTCGCCGCCCGTCCACCAGAGAAAACTCAAACATGAGCGTTGGCACTTTGGTACTCGGATTTGGTGGAACATGGCTTCTATGTCAGCCACCGCTACAAACGGAAACTCGCGGAATCGGGTCAAGACCCCACGTAACCCGTTAGCAAGTTCAGGTCCCTGCAGTAGTTGGCGATTTAGGGACGTACCCCTGTACTGACTGGCACAGTCAAACACTACTCTCAGTTTATCTGGTTTCATTGGATTAACTACCGAGTGATGTGGTAGGTACCAAAGTCTTCCAGGTACGGAGATGGATGACGGTACAACAAGTTCTGCGTGGCCGTTCTTAATGTACTCTGAAATTGCTTGCACGTACCTATCTTTATATTCAGGATTTTTTGTGAAGCGGTTCATCAATGCATACAAACGTCTACGGGCGACAGGCTCGTTGTTGGGCAGGCAGGGCGAAACTTCGCTCCAAGGTAGGGGAACTTCTAAGTGCCCCTGAGTTAAGTGCGTCTGAGCGTCAAACAGGGTCAACACCCGTTTATCTTCTATCGAGGGTGCCTTTTTCAGGCTTTTGGGTTCGCTGAATTCGAAGTCCCACATCTGCTCTAGGTTTTCCATGATGGCGTCCTTTTCGCTCATGAAGTCGACGTTTACGATATCGGACCAACCTTGGCAGGATATTGGTCCCATAAGTACCCACCCGAGGGGAGTTCGAACAGCACAGGGGTCTTCCTGTCCACCGTATCGATGTTCAAGTACCCAGTGAGCAGCAGGTACGTTCATCCCGATGGGAAGTGATACTTTCGCTCCGTCGACAAAGGGGAGTTTGACGTCACCCAGATGTTCCCAACGTATGGCTTCATCTTTACCTAAAAGGAAGCGCTTCAGGTTGGGAAGATGACTGACGGACCAGGCCTTTTTTACTTCCAGTCGCTCCTGTCCTTCTAATGCACCTAACTGGAATCCTACCAATTCCGACTTCACTTCGGCTGTCTGGACGACGGTGGATACCGACAACGCTGCTTGATAGCCACAAAGACCTAATTGATTGAATAGTTTTTCATCTATGAGCGTAGTGTCAGAGCCGTTATCCAGGAATGCATACGTGGTCACTGACCCGCGAGGTCCAAACACTTTGACGGGTAAAATTCCTACGGCCACGACTTGCTCCGATCTGTATGTTGAATGGCAGTGGGCTGTATCGCTGCTAGGCTCCGCGTCCGCCTTCATCGAAAACTTATCAATCCTAGCTTCTTGTCGATGCAGAAGTGGGTGATGGCGCATGGAACATCGCGCGACACCACATGCCTTACGTGACCTACAGTTAATGGCCTCGTGGTTCGGTTTTAAGCAGGATTGGCACAATCTATGACTCTCAACGAACGCTAGTCTTTGCGGCAAGCTGAGAGATATAAACATGCCACATTGATCGGTGCAGTGCGCTTCGTCACATTGCAGGCATGATCGGCGCTGTATTGGAGTTCTGTCTTCATTAGCTTGTGTGTGGTGCGCATAGGCCCTATGCACTGGTGCTCGGTCACCTTGGGGACGATTGTAAGGGGACACGGAACTAGAAGAGTATGAATGGTGCACTATCGATACGTCGGCCCTCTCGTCTATGAAATCAGTTAGATCAGAGAAAGTTGGTTCTCTACCGCGACGCAGAGTTGATGAAGCGAGCTCCGACCACTTGAATTGTAACTGTGGAGGGAGTCGTCTGATTATGGCGGCCAGCGTCCTAGATGAGTTAAAGTCGGCTACGTAATCCAACTGCTGCAACGTATTTTTACAGTTTCGCATATCGCTGGCAACTTTCATCAAGACAGTTGGATCCAAAGATCTTAAAACTGGACCGTCGATCAAATTGTCTATGTGAGCCCTAGCGATAAAGTGTGGTTGCCCGAACCGGCGTTTGAGTATATTAAGAGCCTCCGAATACCCCTCACTAGGGTCTAGGATTGCACAGCTTTCAATGGAGTCCCTAGCCTCATCCCTGCAGTAGTGGATCAGATAGGAAAGTCGACCTTCGTCGTCCCTCAACTTGCTAGCTATACCACTTTCAAGGCTTCTTAGAAAGAGCCAGTATTTCAAAGGATTGCCAGCGAAATGCATAACTTCGCGCTGTAGTAGAGAAAAATGTTGATGCAGGGGGCGCGGATACTCACCAACAATTGCTGGTTTTGGCGGAGGCGGAGACATTTTCGGAGTAACTGTCGACTGCCTTAGTTATTCTTCGAGTGTGGCAATTCTTTTCCTGTATTCGTCGAGGGCAGCGTCGTTTTCTTCTGAAAGCAAGAAGAATCTCTCCAACTGAGGCATAGACGACGATCGGTGATACTCGCCCATTTGTTGGGTATATTTGTGTAACTGTAGAATTGGGATTCTATAATAAACCAGATGCGTAAGGCCGGCCTGGTTCTTACTTGTTAACTTGAGTATACGCGTGGTGCTTTAAGCGATAACGGTATCGGTAAGTCGAGTACGGTTCTATAATTGAAGATTAGGAAAAACATAAATAGTACTCTTACACACAAAGTTTCCAAGTCCGAGACAGCGAGATAATATCAATCTTCGCGGGACCAGTATAGGGCATTTAAACAAATAAAATAATAATTATTTGTATATTTAAGGCCCAAGGGGCCCTGTCATTACAAACTTAGTGCTATCTTGAAAATAAAAATAATGATGATAAGCAGTGAACTCTTATAAAATAATTGTCATAGGCAGTAAAAAAACTCCTAGATCGGTGGATGAGTTCAGCGGGCCACCGAGTTCAAAAAAACTTAAGGAGAAAAAACTGCCTTAATAGGTAACAGGGTTTGATGTGGTTAGTTTGGGGCTTGATGTTGAGGGTTCGGGACGTATATGGTCATGGGAAAAAAATAATATATCGTTGAGTTAAAAACGGGTCATCCGGAAGGCAGGAGAAGGCAGTAGAAGTCAAGGCAACATCATCGAGTGGCGACCCATCAGATTCCAGAGCCAAGCTCGAAGACCACAGCGAAGGTAGCAAAAACGGAGAAGAATTCGCAGCCCTTGGAAGTGATGCTTGACTCTGCAGAGGGAAATGCTAACATATTTAGAAACCATTTTAGTATCCTGGGAAGAGCTTCAAATGCCAGGAGGACCCTTTCCAAAATCTACAACTTGCGTGTTTGGAAAGGAAACAGACAGTAACAACTTTATTTCCTCTAAATTTAAATGCTTATATGATTAGCCTTTAAAATCGACAGTGTAGAAGACAGTCTAATATCGAGAGTAAGGTTGTTCCAAATGAAAGCATATTTGGAGGTAAAAAAGCGGGAACGGTTAGATGTGGAGCTACGAGGTGGTAAAATTATCATGGAAGAGTTACGAGTGGCATAAGGTCGGTCTACTGGAAGGAGAGTGTTTATTTGTGGAAGATTAGGACTATTGTGAACGCGAAACAAAAAGCATTGACCAGCTTCGAGTCTTCTTATCCAAAGAAATTTAATGTTTGCTAATTGAAATCTATCTGTATAACACATACCAGACCCAGAAACAGAACATATTTTACGAGTGAAAACTCGCTGAACCTTTTCAATCTTACTACAGTCATGCTGGGTCATGAGGCCAAAAAGCGGGCAGCAGTATTCTAGTATAGGGAGAACAAACATGCAGTATAGTTTTACCTTTATTTCTGGAAGGAAAAAGTTATGCGATATAAACCCACATATCTGTGCGGCCTTGGCAGAAATTCAATCTGCATGAGGTGATAATGCATGCTTATTCGTGTAAGTAAGACCCAAATCCTTTATCGTAGATCTTTCTAATAGTGGACAATTTTGGAAGATAATGGGTCCAGGAAGCCTTGCGGGACCAAAACTCAAGAAATTACATTTTGATGGAGAAAACTCCATCTGCCATGTAGCGCTCCAACTTGAGAGAGTACGTAAGTCTGCGTTGACTTTATCAACACAAGTACTGGCCGTGTCCTTAGAAAATGAGTAAATACACTTAAGGTGATCAGCATTAATGAAATTTTCCGAAAAATTTAGCACTGTTCAAATTTCATTTATGTAAAGAATGAAAAGGAGGGGACCTAAAACCGTGCCTTGTAATGCACCAATCGCGATCGGCAGAAGCATCGAGTAGCTATTGCCTACTAAGACCTTCTGGCTGCGGTTAGACAGAAAGGAGGCAATGAAATCGAGGAGGGGGGGCCTGATGCCTAGGGCTTCCAGTTTCACTAAAAGGCGTCTATGAGGCACCTTGTCAAAAGCTTTACTAAGGTCAAAGTAAATCACGATGACTGATTGCTGTTCCTTACGAAGTGAAGTAACCAGGTTAAGGAATGCCAAGTGGCAGGTTTCGAATGATCTTCCAGGTAGAAATCCATAATGTGAGGCACTTAATAGTTTATTTTCTACACAAAAATCGCGAATTTTATTTAAAATGATCTTTTCCAGAGGTTTGGCTAGGGCCGGGGTTTTATGAACACCTCAAAAGTTATTTACGTCCGAACGAGGTCCTGACTTGAAGACTGGAAGAATTATAGATGTCTTCCATGAGTCAGGAAAGAAACCGTTTAGAAGCTAAGCTGAGAATAGATAACTTAGCAATCGGGGGAAGCTGAATTCTCTCTTGATAAGTGAATTTGGAAGGCCGTCAGTTCCCGAGGAGTGCGAGTTTTTTAGACGGATAATGTGCTTACGAATAACTTCTATGGAGAAATCTATGGTACTGATAGTATCGACTGAGCATGGCTGAAACGACGGGAGCGGTTCAGGTTCCGTCGTAAGGTGCTTTGCAAAGAACGCGTTGACTAGTTCAGCCTTCTCAGACTCATCTTGCACAAAGTTTTTATTTTCATTCAGTAAAAGGCGGATTTCGTGACCTCGTTTAGCGGAGGACCGGCGACGGAACAGTTGGGTAACAGGTTTTGCAGAGTTTAACTCGCTGAGTGCGCAAGATTCCCTAGGTTTGTCACGTGCAAGAGGAATCTTAGACGCTAATTCGAAAATCTCTGCGATTCTTAGGTGCACACATAATGAACTAGTAGACTGGTCTTTCAACTGTCTTTGCAATTTCTTCAGTCTAGACATAAGAAAATGAGGAACGGTGGGGTCAGAAGTATAAGGCTTAACAATTTTGATCGGCACAAATTCCAAAATGCTATTTGAAATTGCCGTCATTAAGTCACAGATAATTGTTACACTGTTCGTGGAGGAAAGCTCCTGCCAGTCTAGTGAGTCCATAAAGTTTTTAATTAAATTTATATCAGCTAGGTCGAACGCACGGTAGGTACGAGTGTTGCTAGTCTTTTTCGTAGAAGCAAGCGGAAGGCAACAATGGATCAAAGAATGGTCACTTGGGAAGAGGTTCTGATTGTAGTCAACAAAAAGGGGGGAAATGTCATACGTGAAAATTAAATCTAAAATATGCTGATCCCTTGTTGGGGAACAGACCAACTGAGACCAGTTTGAAAAATTGATGGTATCTAGGAAGGGCTGAAATCTGGATGGGCAACAGTCCAATGAACAATCAATTTCGGGAAAGTTGAAATCCTCAGCGATATCTTTAGCATCAAAGGCGGACTTCAAAATCAGCCTTAATATTTCACAAAGTATTTCATTATCTTCCGATGATGAGTTAGGTGGACTAGAAATGCATCCAATAATCGCCTTTTGACGGGGAGACAGGATAATGGTGTAACAGAAACAAAAAGGGGGCACAACTACCAAAATGGGGAACAATCAAGTATAAGATAAACAATATGGTGTTAACTAATATAAAATGTCAAGTAAATAAGATTAACGATAATGCCAAGAGGTATAACGACAAGCTAATGTGTATAGTGTTAAAGAAGGAGAAAGTTTGTTATGTTACTGTTGAATGGAGGGGAGCGGGACAAAACGAATACCTACGGAAGGAGGTACTAAAAATTTAAGTCTTAACAGGCTTCTTTGCAGCCTGAGGAAAAACCCGAGCCATAACTTCATGATACTTCATATTGTGAGGTGGCTGAGGTCAAATAATCAGACCGTTCTCAGGACTCTTCTATCAGCCGTATGCACAATGGAAGACAAACCGGTTGGTGGGCTGCCATGGTGACATCGTTCAATATAAAGGAGCATTCTCTTGTCCTTACAGTACGGCGCAATTTCGACGGACTTGATTGTCCCCAATATCTGCTCCATTTTGTCAAATCGTTCGATCTGAGGGGTAGGTGTCCTCCTCCCACTCGCAGCTGTAACCAAACAATTACAAATGGCAAACAACATACCCATTGCTTCAGTTACCAGCTACCATCTGTTCCTGATACGTGAATTAGTGATGAGAGTGATGAGCATAGATCACAAATTGTATTTACCTGTGACTTACAATTTAAATAATATTTGGAATATTAACATATAAGACATGTAACTTAGCCTCTCGGGCACCTACCGTGCTGCTTTCCGTGCTTGTGCACTTTCTCTGCATCCCTTAAACAACCATTTCAAAAAAGAAAGGAATGTCTCTTTAGGCCCTATTTTCCTTTTTGTTGAATATATTCGGCTCAGTCAAACAATTATGAGACGAAAATCTGTATTTTAAGGCCGCTTAATAATAATAAAATGTTTATTATGCCAGTTTACAGGCAATTGTAAAGAGTTGGTAATGCATCTCTCAGGTGACTTGCAAAACCTCGAAGACCTGAAAAAAATCTAAAACAAACTCCTTATGATGCAGACAGTATTGGTTTTGTTTCAGTTTTTGTGTTTTGTCAATACTGGGCGAGATAGGGAGTTTGTTTCAAGTGAAAAACCTGCCTTCAAAGGTATGATACAAACGGAATAAATGTACAGATATAAGCTGAGTTGACACAGCAGCAGGAGAAATGTTGTATATCGTTGAAGGACATTAGTTCGAGACGGAGTCGGCACAAGAAAACAGTGTTCTCAGTATTCCTTCAATGATTGTCAGCATAAGTTGCGCGCTATCGGCTGAAGGGTAAGCAGACTGCGGGCTGCTGCTTCAGCAGCATTATCTTCAGCATGAAGCCTGGCGGGGTTCAAAGTCCACGAACGCCATCAGAGTGAAAGAAAGATTCCACCGAGTCAGCACCAAAAATTCGTGAAAGTTATCCTGAATGTAGAAAACTAGTTATAGTTATCTGAAACACTTGCATTTCTCCCGTTGGACTATCCACAATTCACAGCGGTGGAGGAGACATGCTGGCTACGAGTTGTTCTAACAAACAAATACTCCTTACTTGTTGGCTGTGTTTATCGCCTACCTAATGCCAATGCGGACTACGATCTTTGTCTCCCGAAGGCATTTCATGCCGCAGCGGACTTTCATCGTAAGTATTGCTTGATTGCAGGCGATTTTAACCCTCCTGACGTGCAATGGTTTCCACCATCCAGTCCTTCAAAGTTCGAGAACTTACTTAAGGCAGTAGGTATCGGCATGTGGGATCAGGTAAATAATTTCCCCACGCGAGGAGCAAACATATTCGACCTAATTTTTTGTAGGGGATGCGAACCACTTTCTGTGTCATCCTTAGACGCACTTGGGAGTTCAGACCACCTTACAGTTGTAAGTGAACTAGAACTGGAGGCGGATTAAACATTTTCCCAAAAGTATAGTTTATATCATGACTTCCGATCAGCAAACACGGCGGACCTACTGGCCCATCTAAACGCTCTCGACTGGTCTGAATTTTTCCAATGTTTGGATGGACATTTTTGTACCGATGCACTGTACGAAGTGCTGGATCCGGTCATCCTCCACTTTGTCCCCCGTAAGAAAGTAAAACATGTCAAGGATGAAGTGTATCTTCCTCTGTCTTTCCGTCGTAGGCCATGCTTGCGAATAGGCATTATGTGTGATTGATTACACAATAAAGGAAAGGTTTCGCTCTCAAGAGCAAGGTTAAATACCTTACAAAGAATAGACGGAAAGATATCATTAGATTCATGCTAAAGATAATGCTGCTGAAGCAGCAGCCCGCAGTCTGCTAACCCTTCAGCCAATAGCGCGCAACTGTTGCCGACAACCATTGAAGGAAGACTGAGAACACTGTGTTCTTGCGCCAAAACTCTTTGTCTCGAACTAATGTCCTTAAACGATATGCAACTTTTCTCGTGCTGTTGAGTCTACTCGGCTTACAACTGTGCATTTATTCCCTTTGTATGATACCTTAGAAGGCAGGTTTTTTCACATGAAACAAACTATCTATCTCGCCCAGTATTGACAAAACACAAAACCTGAAACAAAACCAATAGTGGCTGAAACATAGGGAGTTTGTTTTAGGTTTTTTCCGGTCTTCGAGGTGTTGCAAAGTGCCTAAGAGGTGCATTACCAGCTCTTTACAATTGCCCGTAAATTGGCATCATAAACATAGCATAGGGTAGCTTTGCTGGGTTTTAATACTTTTTGGCAGCTTATTCCAGATTGATATGGCGTTTACTGAAAAGAATGGCCGGTACTTAACTGTACGTGCCATAGGAAGAAATATAAATACGTCTCGATGACTGACGCGTCGAGAGTGCTCAAGCTGCCTTATTGTACTGAGAGGATTAAAGGTTTGACCATTCAAAAGTTTAAACAGTAAAAATAGACCCTTCTGCAATCTACAAAGCCACAGGGGATCCAGCTTTATATGTTCGCACCTTTGTTGGTAGGCTAGGTTACGGTGTTCTGTAGTGGAAACTCTTCTAGTGAAGAAGTGCTGCACCGATTCTATATTTTACGTTGACTAGTGCGCAGAAGACTGAAGAGGGGTGAGCAGTATTCAAGACTAAGTCTCACGTACATATTATAAAGGCTTGTTCTATTCTCTATAGTCTTAAAATTTCTAAGGAAAAATCCGGTGGTTTGGCATGCTTTTGAGACTATCAGGGCACAGTGCTCTGGCAAATTGAGTGTATTAGAGTATGATATGCCCAAATCCTTTATAACTCCTGGAACATTTAGTTCATCGCCGTCAATGCTTAATTCCGGTTGATGATCGTCGCCAACAACCATAACGGAACATTTGTGCCATGAAAGGGTGAGGCGCCATGTGCTACACCACTGGGCGAAGGCCTGAAGATCCTTTTTTATCAGCTCGAGCACGATGTTGCGATCTGTCGGTTTATATCGATAAGCGACATTTAAGTCATCAGCGTACATGAAGGGTCTGCCATATTGAAAACAATCTGAAACGTCGTTGACAAACAGGCAAAATAGGAGCGGACCCAGTATACTACCCTGTATAACTCCACTCCTCACATGCGTGGGGTGGGATATAACATTGGAAATTTTAACTCGTTGTGTGCGAGCATCCAAATAGGAAGATATGAAGTTCAGAGGCTTGTTATCTATGCCGAAGGAAGCCAGTTTCAGAAGGAGGAGGTTATGATCGACCCGATCAAAGGCCTTGGTAAAATCAAAATAGACGCTATAAATGGCAAAACCACTGTCTCTAGATTGCAGCACACAATCAAAGAAAGAGAGCTGGCAGGTGTCACAAGATCGTTTCACGAGAAAGCCATGTTGAGCTGCATTGAGCAGGTTGTTCTCTGTCAAGTGACGCATCACCTTTTCTTTGATAAAGGTCTCCAAGATCTTCGAGGCTGCGGGAATTGTATTTATTGGCCTAAAGTTGTCGAATGACGTCGATCGGCCATGCTTGCGAATAGGCATTATGTGCGATTCCTTCCACAACGAAGGAAATGTTTCGTACTCAAGAGCAAGATTAAATACCTAACAAAAAAACGACGGAAAGATATCATTCGCTTCAGCTTTTAGAAGGCTAACTGGGACGCCATCTGGTCTTGGACTATAAGATTGACGATTACAAAGAATGGCTACAGTCACGTCACAAAGAGTAAAACTGATGGTTTCGAGTACGGTACCCGTCCAAGCCTGGATAGCCGGTGGTGCAGCGAACGAGCTTTCAATAAACGTTTTGAATAGAAACGCATTGAAGCTATCGGCGGTCAACTTAGCGTCAGCTCTGGAGTTTCCTACAGCGTCCTGAAGTATGAGATGTTGCGTTTTTCTCTGCGCTTAAACTGTACGCGAAAAAAGTTTCGCAACATTAAGGGAGGGATTTTCAGCGAAGTGGGCCTCATCGGCTATCTGCTTTTCTCCGGAGAGTTTCTTAGCCTGCTCAAAGATCAGTGTGATCAAGGGCGGAACGGAAGTGTCGTTCTACCGATGCAAACGACGAGAGAGTTAACGTAGCCTACGACGGAAAGACAGAGGAAGATACACTTCATCCTTGACATGTTTTACTTTCTAACGGGGGACAAAGTGGAGGATGACCGGATCCAGCACTTTGTACAGTGCATCGGTACAAAAATGTCCATCCAAACATTGGAAAAATTCAGACCAGTCGAGAGCGTTTAGATGGGCCAGTAGGTCCGCCGTGTTTGCTGATCGGAAGTCATGATATAAACTATACTTTTGGGAAAATGTTTAATCCGCCTCCAGTTCTTGTTCACTTACAACTGTAAGGTGGTCTGAACTCCCAAGTGCGTCTTAGGATGACACAGAAAGTGGTTCGCATCACCTACAAAAAATTAGGTCGAATATGTTTGCTCCTCGCGTGGGGAAATTATTTACCTGATCCCACATGCCGATATCTACTGCCTTAAGTAAGTTCTCGAACTTTGAAGGACTGGATGGTGGAAACCATTGCACGTCAGGAGGGTTAAAATCGCCTGCAATCAAGCAATACTTACGATGAAAGTCCGCTGCGGCATGAAATGCCTTCGGGAGACAAAGATCGTAGTCCGCATTGGCATTTTAATATAATATGTTTATTATGCCAATTTACAGGCAATTGTAAATAGTTGGTAATGCACCTCTTAGGCGCCTTCCAATACCTCGAAGACGGGAAAAAACGTCAATCAAACTCTCTTTGTTGCAGCCGGCATTGGTTTTGGTTCAGGTTTTGTGTTTTTTAAATGCTGGGCGAGATAGGGAGTTTGTTTCAAGTGAAAAAACCTGCCTTCAAGGGTATGATACAAACGGAATATATGCACAGTTTTAAGCTGAGATGACACATCAGAAGGAGAAATGTTGCATATCGTTGAAGGACATTAGTTCGAGACGGAGAGAGTCGGCACAAGAAAACAGTGTTCGCAGTCTTCCTCCAATGGTTGTCGGCAAAAGTTGCGCGCTATCGGCTGAAGGGTTAACAGACTGCGGGCTGCTGCTTCAGCAGCATTATCTTCAGCATGAAGCCTGGCGGGGTTCAAAGTCCACGAAGGTGGGCGATAAACACGGCCAACAAGTCAGAAGTATTTGTTTTTGAAAACAACTCGTAGCTAGCAGCTCTCCTCCACCGCTGTGAATTGTGGATAGTACAACGGGAGAAATACAAGTGGGTGCTTTATATAGATGCATCTTCCTCCGTCACGGTCGTTGTTTCGATCGTTCCGAACGCATGCATAGCCTAGAACAGAGAGTTCTTATTCCCCTACCCACATGTCCCACCAAATTGAATTCCTGGTCAAAGAGTGTACATGAAGATATAATGGTGTTGAACTCGATCAGTCATATACGAGTAATAGGTTGGAATGCTGGTCGTCGATATCCTCGAAGACGATCTAAAGCGAATAATTTGAGCTGTTTTCAGTTAGTCAGTTAGGTAGATAGACGACATCAGTACCTGGCAACTGCTCACGGTACGGTTTTTCATAACCATGGTGGTAAACTTGAGACTTAATTGGATAAGAATTAGAACGCAACCCTACTTCACTCCATTAGTCAACATGAACGCTACAGAGATTGCCCAGTTGTTATCGTCCCACCACGAACTTTGCGCAAAAGGTAAAGGGAGTGCTTAGAACGTGTGCTCCATGAGAAAAGCAACAGCCAAAGACTACCTGGCAGCCAATCCGCATATTAACGTTGAAATTTTCGCGCTATGAGAATTTCGACTATTAACTCATTGCTGTTAATAAAAGAGGTAAAGGAAACAACTTGAAAAGGATTTCAGAAGACGAAAATATTTGTTTGAAGACGATGAAATAAAAATGACTTGGTTATACGTACATAAGCAAACGAATAAATTTACCAGGGATTGACGAATAGAAATAGTTTGATTTTAGTAGAGTGAAATTCAGGCGGCAAAAGCAAAAAATAACACCGAATTTAGGCGAGCAGTAATCGTGTTTCATTTACTACCACAAGTTCGCACAAATTCGACCACAAATGTATACTGCGATGATAAGTATTAACTTCTATGATGGCTTCATCATTAAGATACTGTTAAAAACCGATTGCTCCTATACGCGACGGTGGTATTGATATTCTTTCGATTGTGCTGTGTGAAAACGTCTTGTCAGACAGTTATAAGAACTAGGATTCCGACTTAAGAAAGATGAAATACAGCTTACTGCATAACTCTTCTGTCCGGGTCAGTCAATTCCTGTGACCAGCCGATTTGAAGGCTAATCCTGATAGTCTCCCCTAGACCCGTTGGTCCGAGTGCTGCGTGAATGCAGATCTAGGCGGTATTCAGTGCGTTGACTGGGGAAGGTTAAAAGCCTTCATAGAAATCGTTGGTCGAACGCACACAAAAGCCCCCTCCCCTAGACAGCAAGTCACAACCTACGTCTACACATCCGACTTAAGGGCGCCTGCTCAGACTGCACTTTATGCACGCAGCCGCCCCCAGCAGTAGAACGCATTTCCTCTGATCAGAACACCAGTTTTGCGCCCTAGACATTTAAATCACATATGCCTCAGATTAAAAAACTTAGACGCATACGCCGGCAAGACATCGATCCAGGCACGTATGTGACCGCCCAACGTGAGGCAAAAATGGGTCTTGGACCGTTGGACCTTGCGTAACGCAAGGAAATTGCCATCAGGGTAAAACGTGTTACAGCCCACTTTGGCCTTTGGTAAAGTGCTTGTAGGCAGAAGGAGGGAGGGGGGAGGGGTGCGAGTACCTGAATCCGATAATAATTGAAGTGGGAAAGCCTTGTGTCGGGTTCGCTCACCTGCCGCGTCACTTCGCCCAAGTTCCGGCTACAAAGCCGAGGAGGACTCAGCTCGATCACTTAAGCCATGTGGCTAACAATCTAATGATCCTATTATGACCGTTTTCATGCCTTGTTATTATAGAGCTACCTAGTATTTCATCGGGAAGATGGTTGGTCCTGTCGTTTTACTCTCATAGGAAATGATAGTTACGCATAACCATTTGCCCAAAAATCCTTACTTACGGTGTCGCTTGCCTTCATATCTGTCGCATGCCCATCTTCATAATATTAACTTCCTTGACTTGGCTAGTAGAAATTGTTGCATGCTATCGATCAGTTACTCTTCTTGTCCTAGTTCCACTCCAGTGATAGGGCGGATAAGGGCTTCTAAGAGATAAGATTCACTGCGGTGTCTGACCAAAATATGCATGTCCTATTTTTCCTGCGCACGTGGAAGAACGATATGCACGCGTGTTTTCGTGACTTTTTAACTACCTTTTGTTAATAAACTTACCCAATCAACACAACACGCTTGCATCTAGCCCATTATTAGTTGTGGCCATCAAATAAATAGTCATATCTGATCGAATATTTAGCTTGAATTTCACTTTAGAGGGATTAATATTTTCCGTTCATCCGTATTTCATGGCGAAAATAAGGCCGCCTTAATTCAATCACTCGTATCATCGGTCTTTCTGTTCCAATATGACGCTTCATTACGGCTTTATATGGTCGGTCTTTACCCTCCTGTTGCTTTTTTCCCGGGCTAACTGGCAGCCTTCTATGCGTTTTCTGCTTTGTACCGTTTAGATCACATTGAACAAGCCCCGACAGCACAAGTCTGTGCTTCTGCATGCTTTTTCTAGGAAAAAAGATGCAGTTTGCATTGACGATACTGTCGATAATCGTTGGCTTATATTGGCTTCTAAATGTTCATGAAGACGAGTCTTTCTGCCAAAGTGGTCACGAATCAAAGGTATGTATTTAATGGGTTTTTTCCTGAACTCAGCTAAATAGAATTCTGCCCTGCAGCACACAATCACGTATCGTCACCTTCGCGCGTTATCCAGCCTTCTTGTGAGTGTGGATTTTACAACTGTCCTGAAGAACATTAATATTATTCGACCTGTTGGATCCGAAAACCATCATACTGTTCGAAAGGTAGTTTATATTTCAGTAGAAAGTTTTATTAGCCTAGTACATAACCTCCTTCCTCAGAGATCTTAACTGGCACGTCTCGGAGGATGCATTTATGCAATCGACCGTACTTGGAATGCAGAATTTCACCAACATTATTGCAGTTAATCGACCTGATCTTCCCAGACGGCTAGCCTTGGCTTGTCATTATGATTCGAAGATGACAGATGGATTCTATGGAACAATTGATTCTGCTGTTCCTTGCTCTATGATGTTGATCATAGCCAAGGCATTGAATCCTCTGTTAAAGACTTCGAAGGTAACCTTTCCTGCTTTCCTCTTGAGTCGGCAAATGCTCTTTAGTTTAATTTTAATTTTTAACGCACAATTTTGGCCTGCCATCTAATGCTACCAAATTTTATATTCACCCTTTCACTTTGTCAGTCGGTTTTGTTGGAAAACAACAACACATTATCTAAGAACATTGGCTAGACCAACGTTTGGTCCTACTTGGTGCAAGTAAGATCTAGCAGAATTCCTGATTCTACTCACTGTCAGTGTGTCAGGTATGCAGCCTGTATATTCACTTGTGATGGTTGTGGACACTTTGAACCGCCGGTTGGACCATTCTGTGGCCAACTTGTTGGTAGTTTTTCAGTTTGCAATCTTGGAGTTTCCCGCAAAAGGCCTGTTCACTAATGAAATTCATGCCATGTGCTGTTTTAAGGAACTGTTTGTTTGCACTGAATTCTTTTTTGCTTTTTCTTTTCATATTATCAAGAAAGAAGAGGAGAACCATTGTATACGTCCTTCGAAGTTTTGTAATCCAGACTTAAGTTGGACTGATCCGCAACTACTCACGGGTTATCGAAAAACCTAGGCGTATGATGTTAAATTACTTTTCTTCCTGTGAATAAAATCTGAGAGAGAAAAGGCCGAATAATTATGTTTCCTGAGGACTGAACAAAAGTCAACGAATATTTTGGTACAAAGTTTTCTCTGCCCTTTTGCGCAGATTTTAAGCAACTCCACTACCCAGTCGCATTGAACCGCCAAAACCCAGGTGGTTTGTTATCTGTGACCGACAACATGCACTTCAATTTTTAAAGTCCAGCTAAACTCATCTTGTTACGCGAAACATTATGCGGTAAAAATCAACCATCTATTATTCGAAATGGCCCTATACTTTTCCATTCATCCCACAGAAAGTGTCTTGGACGTTGAACTAACCGTTTTATGAAACCATTTCAGCCTGCTTCTTTATCAGACACTGTCCCAACTTGTTATCAGACCTCAACATATCTTCAGTTTTTTTTGAGGGAAATGAAGGCGTGCACCTTTAAATTTTGTATTTTTTTAACTGCACCTTGTGATATCAGACATTCTAGAAATGTATCAATCAATGCAAGTGAGTGTGATAAATATAGCTGGGCAAGTGGAAATAAATGGCCACACAAAATCTTAGAGCGCAGGAGAAAAGTTGTACAATTGTCATTCCGGGAATCAATTAGGTTTTATTACGGAAAATATAGGCAACCGCCTTTGCGCTCTCCTTATCTTACGTGGTGGCTGGGAAAGGCATCGATACAGCAGAAAAACTCACGAAGGAGGCCCTTGCATAATTGTAGACGACAAACGAGCAGCCGTCGGTTAGTCGAAAAGATTACATATACACGACTACTCACTTATTATGAGTAGCGTAATAACATGCATATTTATTACTTCGGGAATAGTACCTCAGCTTATTGGCGATGCCAATTGACATGAACCAGTGTGATGAAAAAAAGCCTATTCCGAGACACATCATACGCCTTTTAATTTTGCGTTCAAAAGTCAAAAGTCCTTGAGAAGAAGTCGAAAATTAAATCGCTGGGACAACACTTTTATTCGCCTGGCATCTCGATCGGCCCGTATGCCGGTCATCAAGTATTCCACGCACAAAAGAAAAATTATTGTCAGTTATCGTTATTTCTCATGCATGTGCTGTAATGACTGTGTCCTATAAATACTTCAACTTCGAATGCGTTTATCACCCGTTTCTGCTACACCCGATGCAGGTCGAAACGTCAGGCGAATGAAATTGTCGTACCGGCGATCGGATCTTCTTTTCTTCTCTTCATTTTCTTCTTCTTATTTGTCTCAATTACTTCCTGGGACTCGCATCTTCACTTGGGTTGGCAATAAAAGGTCCTTTTACACTAGCCTAGCAGAAAGTAAAGGTGATTTATCTTGGGACACATACTGTCTTTCAGTGCTCTCATAATTTACCGTCCACAATTGCCCGCACAATTCAGAGTTCTCCTTATACTTCGTTTAATAGCTGAAAACGGATAAGCAAGCAAGCAAGTGCGTATGTGTGCAGTAGTTGCCCATTTTCCTTAACTAGGAAATGTTTTCTCTCTTTTTTTCGACTGAAGGTGGCCCTGCAGCTTCTCTTCTTCGATGGTGAGGAGGCCTTCATCTCGTGGTCCCCTGAGGATTCCATCTATGGCTCTCGTCACATAGTTGCACACACGCTTCAGTCTACTAGTGGCCGCGCGGCCTGCACGGACTTGTCACGTATTGTGAGTAGCTATTTTTGGTGTGGCTGCTTTGTTCGTGCTGTGCCGTACAAGGGCAATGAATAATCATCCATCGGCCTCTAGGGCATGGCAAGTTACCGAAAGGGACCTCCGACATAGGCTTAGGTAGCAGATTGAAAATTATATATTTTGTTATTTATCGTCAGAACTTGAGGACTTCTAAAAGCGAGGCATCATTAAATTCATTCGAAGACGAAGTAGTATCATAGAACACGCTAGACTATGTAGCATCTGCAAACAATGGTTTTGTCATTAACCAGCATTACCTGATCAGTGAGCGACACGCTATCGTAACTGTAAGATGTATTTATCCTCAGAGATGTGCGTGAGCATGTATTTTTATTTCGCTTTGTACATGATAAAAACAGGATTCACTGTCTTCCCAATCCAATACTTCCAACGTATTTTTTTTTCAGGATCTTCTTGTACTCCTTGATCTTCTCGGAGCAGCTAACACCTACTTCCCTCGTTACCCGCATTGTGATGAGTCCGTTTACCGGATGATGCTTGATGTCGGTATGTTCCCCTTCGAAGCCTCATAGTCAGGAAAATATGGTATTCATTAAATCCGCCAAAAGCACAAATTGGACCTAAGTTACTGGAGCCACAGATTTTATAGTTCCTAATTAAAGGAAGTCCCGATTGGCTATTTTTTCACTGATCCCACTCTTCACAGTACTTATTCCATGCTTCATTTGATATCCTCTGCGGAGTATGATTAGGTAGTTCTATAAGTCCAATTTTCGGTAAAAAAATTTGAAACTGTTGTGGTCGGCCTCTTCAGGTGATTAGAGTGGCGGTTTGCGAAGTCTTTTGCATATGCAATTTCTCTAAATCCTCCTATGCAGCTAAAAGTTGCGGTGAAATTAAGCTTGCTCTATTTCTTAGCAACGTTTACGATTTCAAATTGATGTTGTTGTTGCTGATGAGGGGATTAATTTATAAGGGCAGATCGTATTTAGAAAATTAGCATAGCCGAAAGACATCTAGTGCCTGGCTGGATTGAACCCTGCCTATAGGGTTTTGCTTGTGCCGGTTAACATACCTGTTGGACAGCGGTCGATGCTCCGATAATGTCTGCTTGTATTACCTGCAGTGCGTACACAAAATTCCATCATTTTGTGGCAGATTGCTTCATTAACTTTTGTGTCTGATAGAAAAAAAATTGTCAACCGGCAGAACGACTCCTAGATATATTTTTGGACGTATACGTGAGTATTTGCATAGTTCTACATAGGAGGTATGTGCAGTATGTGACAGGGATTTTTTTAAAATATGTCAGAAGAGTCTATATCTTTGTTTCCGTGGTAGTCCCTTCGCGGGGAGTTAACGCTGTGCGACTTTAACTCAGCGTAAACAAGCGAAGATGCAGGATGTATTTGGACAGTGACAGAGATTTTTGCAGTCCCACAAGAATATTTAGCATTTTTATAATCTGTATCCTTAATAAAAGTCCTGCCTGCCTCTGTGTAGACCTCCATTATCATTGGTGGATGTCATCTGTTTTTAAGTCGATCACGGAGTGTGGGCACACACACGCGCGCGCAAGCAGGGCATGCGCTCCTGTCTGCATATTAGTCACGCGCGCCGCCCGCCTTTCGCGCTCCAGTCTGTACGTCGATCACAGGGGACAGTGCTGGTGTCAATGTGTCTGTTTTTGCCCCCTTTATCATTGATGGCAGGCAGCTGTTTCAGACTCGCGATTGACACCCGCCGTGACAGGCGCCTGTGAATACGCCACGAGGGGTGGGCGGGTGTGGGGAAGGGGTTTCATACTCACTGACCTAAACCCCTTGACCTACTATCATTTGGACCCTCCACACCCCCCCCTTTGCTTACGCGTATGTTGTCGCGGGCTAGCTCTAAGATTAGATTGAATGGCCTACCACATAAATACCCACACTTTCATTCCAACATTTACAAACTATCATTATGGACAACAGTGATGCCGTCAGAAATGTTCTGAACACAAACAACCCGACAAACGATGATGAGCCGGTGACTGAAGGTAGCGTGGTTAACTTACTTCTTTTCTACCGAATGTTATTTTGTTCAGAATAATAACCTATTTGTAGGCTCTACCTCATTAGGTAGAAAAGGAATAAGAGCAGCCGCGAGAACACAAGTTCAGACAATGGAACAGAAGAGATTTGCCAATGTTTATAGACGTTTGCAAGAAACACAAGCAGAAAGACTGCTTCGTCTGGAGACTAATGCTATGCGTCAGCGATATCGACGCTCCAAAGAAACCGAAGAGCAAATGCTCCAACGAAGGCACGAAGACGCGATTCGCCATCAAACTAACCGCTCCCAAAAAACTGAAGTCCAAACTCTGCAAAGAAGAGAGCTAGGTAGGATAAGAGATTCGCAACTTCGGCAAAACGAATTACCTAGATGTAGAAGTGCACGTCTGGCTATGCAAGCATCACAAAGAGCGGATCAACGGCCCACCGAAGCTGAAAACTCAAGTTTGCAACCACTTCACATACGGTTTGGCGACCCTGGCCCGTGAATTGCTTCCATAAATGCTCAAGTATGGAACAAAGCCTCGCTCAATTACAACCCAAGTCTTGGTTATGCGGGAGATTAAAATGTTTCCATTGGGAAGATGGTGGAAGTTTGCGGGCATTGTCAGACGAAAAAATGGACTGGCGAAACAAACGGCATGTGCTGTTCCTGCGGCAAAGTTCTCCTGCATAACTTCCCCCATCCATCAGAAATACTCCAAACATTGCTTGCTGGTGATACTGACGACTCGAAAAAATTTCTCTCAAACATTAGAAAGCACAACGGGGCGTTTCAAATGACCTCTTTTGGTACCAACATTGTTCATAAGGTTAGATTTATGCCAACCTTTAAGGTGGAAGGCCAAGTTTGCGACCGGATTGGATCGTTACTACCTCCTCCTGATGGCGAGCCGAAATTTCTACAGATATACTTCGTAGAAGACATCAACCTGCAGGCTCAAAGCTGATCCTGAGTGTACCCAGACTTGAAGCATCACGTACTATTGTCCCTTCAAGACATGCTACACCAACGCAACAGCTACGTTAACAGTTTCAAGTCCACCTTGGAGATGCACGCTTCCATTGACTTAACTATTGTCATAGATGCCGATAAAAGTCCTCGTGGAGAAGACCAACGAAAATGTAATGCTCCCACATGTAATGAGGTGGCCGTCATCATGTCAGAAACACAGCGTGGCAACAGGGATATTGTCTTGAGAAGGAGAGACGATATACTGCAAAGGATATATGAGACACACCGTTCAAACGACGCTTTGCAATACCCTCTTATGCATGTTAATGGTGAAAACAGTTACCACTTCAAATAGGCATCCATAAAACAGTCAATTGTAAAGCCTTCTGCTCATATCACTTTATGATTCGAGAACGATCTTACAACCTAGTTTGTCGATTCAAAACGTTGTTCCTTCAACTTGCTGTTGATATGTTTGCCAAAATGGAAACAGAACGACTTTTCTATTTTCGCACACAACAGAAAGAACTTCGCGTGGACAACTACATCCACCTTAGAGGCAATATCCTTACTGATGTTGGTGATAGTGCTGGTCGCAGTCAACTTTTCATCGTGCCGTCAAGCTGGCGACAACCTGAGAGTGGCGGACTCGAAGCAGTTATCAATGAAAGGTGAACCGGCGGGGTGGTAATTTATAAGCGTTGGATTGTGCCGTTTTGTCCCCTACTGCCAAAAGTATTCAACGCCCACATAAATGTTGAATTTTGCAACTCAGCGAAGTACATCAAGTACGTCTGCAAGTGCATCAACAAAAGTTCTGCCCCCCCCCCCCTTAACGTAGTTCCATTACTGGCAACGCCACATGTTCTGCATCACAGCTATGTACAAAGAGGGAGTTCAAAGGTATTTACCTATATTTCCCTAATAAAAGTGAACTGAACATAATTAATTTAAGAGGTTCTCATATACGGCTTACCTACATAAGGGACAACAACTTGTAATGAAGCCCAAGGCGAAACCGGGCTTCTGCGCTAGTTTTTAAAATAAAATGAAAACCAGACAAGGCTAATTTTCCCTAAGTTTTCCGTAAAATATAGTTGAATTAGTATAGGCATCAGTGATGGATTAAGCCGAAAAAAACCAAAGTTCTGGGCATTGCGTCGACAAAAGAGCTAAGGCAAGGAGGGGTGGGGTAGAAGGTTTCGACAAGCGATGTTTTGTTACACCTATTTCGACCGTCGGTTTCGCCGAGTTCACGGTATAGTCCACAGCAAGGGACGGTAACTTGCGCTGGAACTTGGTGGGAGCGGACTTGTGTTGTATCTACCTCACTCTGTTTCACTTCCCCCACCTGACCTATTGTCAACCACCCAAAACAATCGGATAAACTCTTGAAAAAATAACAATTGTTTTTGTTTGTGTAGAGGAGTACAATCATCGGACGCCGTCAAAGCCCATCAGCAACCTCTACAAGACGTCATCAAAACATAGATCCGCAGCCAGTAGATTTTCAGAAGGAACTAATAGGACTTGTAAAAGTACTTTTTGCATGCACAACCTGTGAAGCTGAATGGACAGGAGCCATTTGTCTCGACACAGAGAGAAATAAATGCAAAGCTTCCGATGAGGCATGCGTATGGGGGGGGGGGAGACAGATATGCAAATATCTAACTGACGACGTAAACTAAAGCACTGCTAACAATTTTCATTTCAACATACACTGTAGACAATCAGAAGGGAATAGTTCAACAGGACAGGCAGCAAGGCGTCACATAGTAACAGCAGAAAGCACGGTGCACAAAAGTCCACCCACGGAAAAAACTGGACGTGCGCAAATATCTAGTTTAATACCAATCGTGTACATGTTTTGAACACTTTATGCCCAATTTACCGGAAATTTCCCTTTAAAAAAAGAAATATAAGTAGCATCTTCTAGCTAATTAGTCATTTGTTTCGAAGCTGAAAAGAACTTCAACCCAAACTCAACATGTTTCGCTCTATGAGCTGACTGGAGATTATTACCCAATTACACATGAATGATACGAATTTGAATCAGTATTTCCAGGCCTTTCGCACCTCTCATATGCATAACAAACATGGTCGTAAACTGACGAGATAACTTGGCCCTCATGGCCGTTATTGTGTGCGTGTAGAGTGGCTGAGTTGAGGGCGGAGGATTGAGATCATTGGCTCAAAAGTCGAAAGCCTATAACTTATTCCAAAGTCCTACAACGGCACTGTGACATGGCGACCGTGAACCGCCATTAAATCAGTTCGCTTGCCACCGCTGCCCTGTGGTTGGACTATTGAGCCAAAGCGCTAAAGGAAAAGACCACGAACAACCAATCCGAGTGGCTGTTAGGGGCCCGCGCGTATTCCTAACGACCGAGAAACCTCATCAAAATCTACGTCCAGTACCCCTTCCCAATATGGGCTTTCTAGCATTCACTGATGTAAGATTCTAGCCACACGTAGGCAGGCTGTTTAGCTTTGTCAACCATTGCATCCGATCCCACCCTCGGTCGTCTTGAAATCGTCTTGCCTTCGGAACCAGGGGTATGAGGGTGGAGAGAGTGCTGTAGATGCGGCGCAAGTCACGGGTGCTGTCGCTGCTCCCACCTCGTGGGGCACGCGGTGGACGTCGTCGCTTGTGACTGTCAAAATGACGACAGGTCAGAACTGCACAGCGCAACATATCGCCTTATCAGTCCCGCTCCTGACCTGACTGATCCTAGCCAGGAAGCAGGCGTGATTAACCCCTTCTCCTTTCTGTTCACCGTCATTTTGTTTCGTTAATCTGACCTACATTTAAATCCTTCGGGCCTATTCTTGATCGCCCTTGTCCGGGAGTCGGCAAACTTTTTAACTCAGGAAGCCAAGAAAGCAAATATTTGGAAATATATTTCAGAAAGAGCCATGTAGTATATTTTAAGATGAGTTTATGTTAAATGCGAGTATAATAAGCCTCTGAATTTATTCTTTGAAATACTGTTCTTATAATACTCATTGTTGATGTGACTTCTGGCGTTGAATGGATTCGCTTAGGGTTTTATAGTCTGGTCGGTAGTTGGTGAGGTTAAGCTTCATGCAAGCGTTAAGGCTTTCATCCTTTAGACGTGAGCTTATTGTGAACTTGATGTATCTAAGATGTGAGAATGACTGCTCACATGCATACGTAGATGCAAACAGGGTCAATGCAGCAATACCCACACGCTGCAGTGTGTGGTTTGTGACCGGAAGCGTGTTCCAAGTTTTGATTATCAGCTGGTCTTCGGGTTGAAGTATTTTAATTTCTGTCCACACGTGCTTGATTACCAACTCCGCTTTATCTCGTGCGATCCTTTCCAAATCTTCATTGAGTAACTTGAACTTATTCACCCACATGTCTGAGACCTTAAGGTCAGCCAATTCTTCCTCGAAATCTCTAACGGAGAGGCCAGGGATATAACGTAGGTCGGCTGTGTTCAGTGAACACTCGTTGGATGGGTGATGAACTTAAAAAGACGAGTGTGCTCTCGAATTTCTCCAAAGCGTACTGTAAACGACTTTAGGAGACGGGATGTGAAGCCAACTAGCTGGTGGAGATCAAAGTTTTGAGTGGACTCACTTACTGTGCATGCATTTTTATATTGTCTTAAATTTTCAAAATGTAGTAATCGATCATTTTTAAGATCCATGATAAAGAGTTCAAGCTTGTTTTCAAACACGGATTGTTGACGGGATAACACTGCATTTCCATTGCCTTGCAAATTAATGTTGGTTCAGATGTTCGGTCATATCCACGAGATAGTAAAACATGAGCAGCCACTCAGTTTCGGCTAGCTCACGATGCTCAACGCCCTTCCTTTCAAGGAGCGTCCGGATTTCGTTCAGGCAAGCTGCAAAACGGCTAAGCATCTTCCCTTTTGAGAACCAACGTACGTTGCTGTGCAAAATCAGACCATGATACTTATTTCCAACTTCATCTAGCAGTGTTTTAAACTGTCGATCATTTTAGGCTCGGGCAACGATAAAATTGATCACACGAATGATCAGCGACATCACTTCGCCAAGCTGCTCGTACGATAGCTGAGCACAAAGCGCTTCCTGGTGTAGAATGCAATGGAGACGTAGGGTGGTTCTATTTTCATTTATGTCTTTCATTTGGTTGCCATCATTATGGTACGCTCATGAACAGTTTGTGCCGACAAAGGCATGTCTGGTATCCGTTTAATTATCTTGTCTTTGTTCGGAAGATCATAAAAAAGTTTATCGGCTACATTATGCATGAACGTTTTAGCAAACTCGCCATCTGTGAATGGATTTCTGTTCATAACTATTGCTAAAGATCCAGCAAACCTCGCGGAGTTATAGTCACCTTGCTGGGTCCATACGCAGAGTTGATTCTGGCTGGTTTGCATCCTGCTCATTAGCTCTTGGCATGCTTTCTTTCGGCTATCTCCCGCAGGGTTTTTCGATGCAAACGTATCATGGCGTGTGTTGAAGTGGCGCTTTACATTTGACTGTTTCATCAATGTAATCTTCTCATTGCAAATTAGACACAACGCACAATCTGCTCTCTGCACAAAGGCGAATTCTTCGGCCCATTCGTCCTTCAAAGTACGATACTCCTCATCTAATTTTCGTCTCGCCACACTCTTTGTTTGCAGAGGTTAACTTTGGGCAAATGAGAGAGAGTGTAGCGTTCAAAGATGTGCGATCTGTCTGATGAAAGAAAGCAGTCAGATGTTAGGATCGATGTATTAGTCCACAAGGCAAGTGTTCGCGAATGGACTGTTTGCTCCGTCTGGGGGACATAAACACGAGGCACTATATGTAACAAAGCCGGCTGGCCTATGCGCGTAAGATAGCCTTGTCTGCCAGCGTGACCTCGACCAAGCTGAGGTAAAGTCTGCAGACTGTCGTGCTTTAGTAGATCGTCTGTTATTTAGCAAGCTTGTCGTTGCTGTTGGGACGCAGGAAAAAAATGGAAGCAATTGTTGTTGGCACGCCGGAAAGGGACCAGTCGGGTCAAACCTAGGGGTGCCGAAACTCTAGAGGTTGGTCGAGATTAGATTGATTCTAATACGCGTCTCGGTGGCGGAACGTCATTGAAGGTGGACAGCTACAATGTGTGCATTCTCCCCCCCCCCTTCGTCCCCCAAGACACGCTGTCCCAGAGTCATGTGTTGCCACAAGCAACTGTTCCAATGCTCTCTGACACCGCCGTCCCCCGAGGCTTCACCTCGCAGCTGTGTCTGGGACACCGGTAACAGCTGCACGAGCGTCCCCTTTCCTTCGGTTTTCTCGCGGCCCCGAGACCGTCGCCCTGGCGACTGCAGTTTATTCAATCACTCACACACACCCGAGCATACACGCGCGTCCAAATACCTAAGGGCCATTTAGATACTCCACCCCTCGGCCGATGCAGCAAAAATCTCTGCAGGCAACATCCCCTCGGGTAATTGCAAGACACCAATAACAGAACAATTGAATGTGCTCCGCAATCCTACTGAATCAACTGTCACCACTATCTCAAGCTCTCTCTGAGGTCTGGCTGGGCGCAATCAACACCAGTTCTGGCTTCGCCAGTGGCCACTGCCACCTGGGACAGCAATTGGGAGTTCTGTACATAATAAATCACTCCTTCTGATGATTTTGTCTTTTAATTTCCCTCCTGGGATTTGGCTTGATGATTGTAGTAATCCAAGTACAACCCACTAATTAGAGCCCTAATGAGTAACCAAAATAATAAAATCTGAAGTTTCTGAAAGAGCCATATATGGCTTGCGAGCCATGGGTTACCGAACCCGGCCCTAGTCCTTTCCACGCCTCGGGCAGGGGTTGGCAACGGGCGGGCCACTTTGTAGTCGACAGCTTTCAGAAGCCGTGGAGATATGCAGCGCCTTCCAACTCTAGGACCACGCCACGCCACGCAAAATGTCACGTACTTGCAGTTCTCGGCCTGCCTTTGAAACATCCAATCACTGGTGCCACAAAACTGCTAGTGGCCAAGCAACTGATCAAGCAGTCAGTGACTCACTCTCGCATGACTCTGACGCATTCTAGCCCACATCACGCTAGCAGACAGACGCGTGCGCAGGGCCTGAGCTTGTCGCGTCATCGCACCACCACTGACTTTTCTTCCTATACGAAACTGGGCTGGATAATTATAGTGCTCAGAGCATACTCACGGCTTAGTCCCCTATTACAGTCTGTGTGCTGTCACACAACCTGATCACGAATACCAGCAGGCGCGGCACTTATTGGCTGACCCTTTAAGTACGTTATGCGCGAGCGAGTTCAGTAATAGCCAGCAGACAGGTACAAAGTCATCTTGTTAAGGCGATGACAAGCGAGCCCTGTTGTAAAGAAGACAGAGAGGCGATCACTGGGACAGCATTTGTATTGGTCTTGGCTTTCGGATGTGTACAGGAGACCATCATCAGATAAAATGAGAGTGCAGCAAGAATTGGCATGTTTTGTAGTCCAGCTACGAGAAAATAGGGGGTGGGTGGGAGAGGAGATAGGATTCGTGATTGGTTGGGTCCTCGCCCGCGTCGTCTCGGCCTGCGTCCTCGGCATAATCTCCAAAATACTTCAGACACGCCAGTATACCGGGTTGTGAATGCACGCTTTTTCTGACCACAATATAAAAATGACTACGTAAGTTGTTCGGATTTTCGCCCCCCTTTTGCAAATCGCAATATATCTTATTGAGCTCGGGAGCAAAGTCGTTCTTTATCGTATTCATTTGATAGCAAATCAACTTTTCTTCAATTGTTTCTATTCAAAAGGGAAGCATGTTTGCGTTTTAACAAAGGTTTCCAATTTCCTAATAATCCTGAGTCCCATCTGCGGTTGCATTTGCTTTTAGGTTTTTTAGTTTACAAGCTGTATGCTTTCCATGTCAGGAATAGCATTCATTCCTCTATGTTATTAAAACAGTACCATATAGTGCACATACCGTTGTACAATAAATGCGCACTGTGTTGTAGAATTCATGTGGGGCATTAGTAAACGATCAGCTACGATGTGAAGTTGATAGACGTTGTAAGATCCTAAAATATCCCATAGTTCAAAACTTTTTTAATCGACAGTTAGCCTTTCTTCTTATACAAAATTTAAAGAAAACCTGGTTGGCTATCAGATGAATACAAGAAAGAAAGCCAAAAAGACGTGTATTAAAAAGCCGGCAACCTGGCATATCCAAAATATCAGATAAGATTGTATTGCATGATTGTAGGTGTCTAAGCCGTGGATGTGCTCAGAGCCCTACAATTATCGCCCCCGATTCCGTTCAGGAAGAAGAGGGGTTAGACCAATAAGCTTTATTGATTTTGTACAGGAACTAAATGGTAGTCTGAGGCCCCGACGCGCGGCAAGCCCCGGGCCCTGATCGCGCGTCTGTCTGCTAGCGTGCTATGAGGTTGAATGCTATAAACGTCATGCAAGAGTGAGTCACTGGCTGCTTGACCAACTGGTTGGCCAATAGCAGTCTACGGCGCCTGTGATTGGTTGTCCCAGAAGTCGACAGAGGAGCGCATTCATGTGACCGTTTGCGGTCGGTTGGCGCCGGAGATATGATAACCGATAAATGTACTCTTTCCTAATCGAAGGCGCATTTCACAAATTTGGCTTCGGTAACTGACTGTAGGTAGCAGTCATAAAAAAGAAATTAAAAGATAGGTTTATTTAAGCATTACTTTCTTCGGTTTTCCTTCTTTGATATGAAGGTCTGCCTGCTGCCGTTTAATTTTTCCTATATTTTCCGATTTGTTTTTTCTAACTCTTACAGAAATGGTATTAAAAAGCCACAAAATATTTTGCGTGTGTTGCGAGCGAAGAGGTTTTGAAAAAAATGGGGGCTGATTGGTCCTTCGGATTAGCACTACTTTACCACCCGTTTTAAACGTCTAGTCCACCAGCTGTCAAGTATTGGTTCAAACAGTCAGGTTTTATGTCCATGTCCTTTCATGTTTTTTTCCCCTCTCTCTGCTCTAGAATCTGCTGCAGCTCGTGCCAATCTCCTAACTGAACCGCGTTTCGCGCATTCCGGCGCCTCCTTCTTTTACAACCGTATGATAAAGGGCGTTGAGGACGACCATCTACCGTTCATCGCTAGAGGTAACTCAAATACCCCCTCCTTCTACGTTAACATTGTATCAGTTTGTCTAGAACTCTATGGCCGTGTAGTTGGCTTTTTTCTACGTTTGGTTCTACGGAAATTTAAAGCATTTTTTCCCGGTAATAATTTGAAGCAAGACAGAATAGCAGAATTTATTCGCGCGAATAAATTTCGAGAGCGCTTTTCAGCTACTTCCGCTCCGTGCATGAACAACGAAATATTAAGAGAATACATCAATTTGAATTTACACAAAATCGATAAAAGCAAGGTCGTATCAACGTGGCAAGTGGCCAAAAGTTATGTCACGAGCAAACCGGACCTTACGTTACATGGAAGCATCCTACATGCGGCGGGAGAAACCCGACCTATGTAAGCAACTAGACCATGTAGTCAATCTACAATTGCCGTGGTAAATACATACCACACCTTTATTTTGTTAAATTTCCCCCCCCATTTCTTTTGATCCCAAGTTTAACAGTTGACATAACTTTTGGCCACTTGCCACGTTGATACGACCTTGCTTTTATCGATTTTGTGTAAATTCAAATTGATGTGTTCTCTTAATATTTCGTTGTTCATGCACGAAGCGGAAGCAGCTGAAAAGCGCTCTCGAAATTGATTCGCGCGAATAAATTCTGCTATACTGTCTACGGAAATTATCATGTTACGATTCAAAAGTTAGATTTACAAGCATTTATTTTCAACCATTCATCGTCAGGCCGATACATAGGGACTGAAATCGTCAATTATGTAGAGTGTTTATTTGGGGATGAGAGAAGGACTGACTGGTTGTATTCATCGTCTCCGCGCCGCCTGTATGATGGAGTCGGTGTGTTGAGGAGGTTGGGGTTGGGAGCCCGGGGGAGGGGAGGTCTTCAGGGTAGGCTGTGAGCGCTGTCTATACATCAAACGCACGTAGTACATGCGAATCCTATCAGGGACGGGGGAGGGGAGGTGGCGTGTGATTAACTCCTGTATTCGGCCAAGGAAGACAGACTGTCTGTATCAACCTCTACTGACAATAGAGTGCTAGGTTCGCAAACCGAATCGCTACTGCCTCGGCTGTTGCTAGCACCCATTTTCTTTGACCTTAATTGTAGTGTGCTGGTGCCCGATAAATGACCTGAAAGGCTTCTCTCGCGTCAACTTGCTGTTCGCATCGATTAAATTTGTGAGCTGAGAGGTAAACAAGATTACAAGACTTCGTCTAAGGGCTTTATTCTGACAGCTTCCCAGCTTATGGTTATTGGCCACAAAATAATTAATCCTACTCAGCATAAGCTAAGTGTTCTACTTGGTGGGTTCTGCCGAGGCTTATAGGAAAAAGGCAACCATCAGAACTTTGATAAAGTAACGTGAAGTAGTGGTACATCGCTTATGCTCTTCTTCAGAGGCTGACAAAGCAAAACAATTGGGGTACTCGCGCCACACGCAACCTGATTACCCCACACGTTGCTCCCGTTTTTCACATTACAGAAGGGGACGCCGCGGATCGCATCTGAATGGTTGTGTCATTGCAGCCTAGCTGTCCGTCCTGAGAGAAGGCCCGAGTTGTTCCGTGGCTTTTAGCACACCGTAATGGTTTAAAAGCTCGTCTGATGGTTCATAGTGATGACTTTGCACTGACTGCCCCGTATTGGTCCACTGTTTTGAAAAGTAGTAATAGTAGCAGGAGTCGCGGTAATAGTAGCACGACAACTAATATTATAGAACTGTTTCTATCGCAAGTTACCAGACACAGCTAGAAACAATGTTAGGTGACATGTTCAATAGAAAGGCAATTACGCTGACAAAATTTCCCTTGATCGCCCCCTGTCGTCCAAATCATGAGGAAAGACGGTACCCTACATCGCAAGTGAGACACTGTAGCAAGCCTGAAGTTAGCCTATAGACAGCAAACGGCACTACTTTGGGACGTGAAGTCAAGGTAGAAACTTCAGTTATCATCTAAATATAGTTTCCTTAGTCCATAAGCTTACTTTTTCAAATACCCCATACTGTTTACTGGGTGCCAACTTCCTACAAGCACACACAGTCTGTATTACAGCATACCATTTTCTGCTCCTGGGACAAATGCACATTAGAATTAGCACTTTTAGTGTAGGATCAGCATAAGTACAATATTGTTTCATAAACGACCCTTCAATTACACTCGCCCTGAAATGCCTCTAAAGAATAAGTGTAATCTTAGGTCTGGGTACTGAGAAAGAGCCTACCATTTGCGTATTGGTTCCAAAACAGCTTTACGAGAATTGGCTGAAATTTTCCGCTTATCCATTTACTGATAAAATTTAAGAGTGGCTGCTGGTGTTAGTTAGACCATCGCAATAGATGATGTCAACTATATGTCCATAGTCGCAGCGGTAGTAGCACGGCACGACTGTTTTTATCGCAAGCTCTACCAGACACAGATAAAGGCGATGCTAGGTAACATGTTCGATCGAAAAACTAATGCGCTGGCTAGATTTCCCATGGTTGGTTGGTTAGTAGCCCATTTTGGATCAGGGGTTCCCGCCGGAGTCCAAACTGGGTGCAGTAAGGAGACGGAGAAAGGTCGCGACCTCGGTCGGCTTGAGCCAAAGGTCCTCGGGGGTGAGTTGGGTGCCTGGCCGGGAACTGCAGGGGAAGAGATGGCGGAAGTCATGCGGTGAGACGCCGCAGTCGGGTATAGACGGGTCCAGCCGGTGTTGGTACTGGCGAAGGAGCATGCAGCAGCCACTGCGTAGCTGCGCCAGGGTACAGCAAGTCACCCCTGGGAGATGACGTTCAGAGGTGGCAATCGGAGGTGGATAGCCACCCAGAACGACCGGGGGGTGGTAGCCGGATTTTGCGTCCACAACGGCTGTCTGGTGAAGGCGCTGGTAGCCTGTCCTGATGGCGGAGCCATCAGCCGGTAGATCCGAGAGAGACGAGGCGACAGCTGCCTTGTGGAGACATCGGATAGGTGTCCGAACGTTACGTATAGGCTCGGGAGCGTTGCAACGATGGTGGTTCGGATGGCCAGGTTGTGAACAGGTCCACCGGAAGTGCTGGCCGATGAGTTTGTTGTGCGCGGCGACCGGCAGGACAAAGACCTCCGCATGAAGGTGATCGATGGGTGAAATTTTATCGCAGCCCGTGATTGTGCGGAGGGCACCGTTCTGTGCTGACTGAAGGCGGCGGAGGCTGGAGGAGCTGATTGTGGGTAACCAGATTTCTGCCGCATAAGTGAGACGCAGCTTGGCCATTGCATTGAATGTGGTCGTCAGCAACTCTTTCGAGCAGCTCCAGGATGTGCCCGCGAGAGCCTTGAGGACCTTGGTGCACCGGCACACTTTGCTTGCGACCTCCCTCGCATGGTCCGCGAACGTGAAGAGTGGATCTAAACCGACGCCGAGGAGCTTGCGCTTACGGACCAGCGGTAAAGCCTCACCGTTTACGATGATAGCCGGGTGACGATTGAACTCCTTCGGATCCAGCGTGAAAACAGTGACGGCCGACTTGGCTGCCGAGATCGTCAACCTGCGCTGAGTGAGGTAGTCCACAACATTAGGCATGAATTCTGAGAGGACCTGTGCAGCTTGATCAATGTTATAGTGCTAGCAGAAGAAGGTGTCATCATCCGCGTATGATACCACTTTGGCGGGTGCCGGAGGGAGTGAAAGTTCCCGCATTTAAATGTTGAACAGTGTCGGGCTGAGCACAGAGCCTTGAGGAACACTGCAGGTCTGCTTACGGGGCTTGGAGAGAGTACCGCGGAAAAGGACATGATCGTGGCGGCCACGGATGTAAGCCGCCAACCATCGGACCTGGCCAGTCGGGACGTTCAAGGAGCCCAAGTCCTACAGGAGCTGATCGTGGCGGACACAGTCATAGGCTCGCGACAGGTCAATTGAGACAGCCACGGTCCGCGAGGCGGGCTTCTGTTGATTGAAGCTCTCGTGGAGGGTGTAGCTGAGCTCAAAAGTGCCGTTGCTGTGCCACGACCCGACCTGAAACCATGTTGGTGCAGACGCCAGAATTGGTAAGAGAAGTCGTTCCGAAATTTTCGCCAGTGGACTCAAAAGGGATTTCCCATGGTCGTCCCTCCCGGTCGTCCAAATTACGAGGAAAGACGGTTCCCTGCAACCAGGAGTTCAATCGTCACCCGGCTATCATCGTCAACGGTGAGGCTTTACCGCTTGTCCGTAAGCCCAAGCTCCTCAGCGTCCGTTTAGATCCGCTCTTCACATTCGCAGACCATGCGAGGGATGTCGCAAGCAAAGTGAGCCGGTGCGCCAATGTCCTCAAGGCTCTCACGGGCACTTCCTGGGGCTGTTCGAAAGAGTTGCTGACGACCACATTCAATGCAATGGCCAAGCCGCATCTTACCTATGCGGCAGCAATCTGGTCTCCCACAATCAGCTCCTCCAGCTTCCGCCGCTTTCAGTCAGCACAGAACGGTGCCCTCCGCACGATCACGGGCTGCGATAAAATGTCGCCCGTCGATCACCTTCATGCGAAGGCTTCTGTCCTGCCGGTCGCCGCACACAACAAACTCCTCGGCCAGCACTTCTGGTGGACCTGTTCACAACCTGGCCATCCGAACCACCATCGTAGCAACGCTCCCGAGCCTAGCCGTAACGTTCGAACATCTATCCGAGGTCTCCACAAGGCAGCTGTCGCCTCGTGTCTCTCGGATCTACCCGTTGATGGCTCCGCCATCAGGCAGGCTACCAGCGCCTTCACCAGAGAGCCGTTGTGGACGCTTTATCCAGCTACCATCCCCCGGTCCTCCGATTTCCACCTCGGAACGTCATCTCGCACGGGTGACTCGCTGTACCCTGGCGCAGCTTCGCAGTGGCTGCTGCATGCTCCTTCGCCAGTACCAACACCGGCTGGACCCGTCTATACGCGACTGGTGTCCCGACTGCGACGTCTCGACGCATGACTGCCGTCACCTCTTCGTCTGCAGTTCCCGGCCAGGCACCCTACTCACCCCCGAGGACCTTTGGCTCAAGCCGGCCGAGGTCGCGGCCTTTCTCCGTCTCCCAACTGCACCCAGTTTGGACTCCGGCGGGAACCCCTGATCCAACATGGGCTACTAACCAACTAACCATGCGTTGTACATCGCCTGCAGTTAGTCTATAGACAGCAAATGGCACTAGGTTGCGACAAAGTCATAGCAGAAACTTGAGTTATCATTTAGTATCGTTGCTTTAACCCATATGCTTATCGTTACTTACCCGATACTGTATAATGGGTGCCAACTTCCTACAACCCTACATAGGCTGTATTATAGCATAATATTTGCTACACTTAGGACAAAGTCTCATTAGAATTAGCACTCCTAGTGTAAGTACTTTAGTTCTGACAGCGGTATCCCGGCCTGCGCGGTCCAACATGAGTAGAAACTGTTACACTCTCGTGGATAGAGCCGAGTGAGTGGAAGCTCTCTTGTGTTCCGGGCTTACTGGGAATAGCATACGCTGAGGTTCACACTTCTTATTGAAATTGAGGGGGTATGAGCCTAGTGCTAACTTTAGTCAGCGTCACTTCTGACTAATAATAGAGCCAGAGGTAGTACCAGTACTACTATCACTCAGATAGACTCCTAGTTACTACTAGTTGTTGTTATTGTACTAGCTTACTCCCTTAACCTAGCTTGCCAGCAATACGTGGTTTAAATTTTTTTAAGAAAGATGAAGGGGTAAAGATGAAGGAATAAAGAATAAAGGTGAAGGTATTAAAATTTTAAGAAATATGAAGGAATTCGGCGACTTTGTCTGGGCGAGGCCATAGGTTCTCAGGCGTGAGGTCCGTAGGGTTGACTGGGCAGTCGAAGAGGTGGCATGTTGTGTGGAAAGGCAGGAGGCAGTCAGGACAGTTGTCTGTGACGTTGTCAAAGCATGAGGTGAGACGGCTTTTGAATGAATTCAGCAGCGTGGAGAAGCCGGAACGCAGCTGGGATAGTCTGGTTCTAGCGTTTCTGGACAGGTTGGCCCTACGTTCTCTGGCCATGACGTCGGAGACCGGCGGAGGAGCGTTCAGGACTCTGTTGGGTTTATAGCTGCTGATGGCTTGCTCGACAGTTTCGGTGTGGATACGCTTAACGAGGTCCGTTATCGGTAGATTAGTGGGGTACGCCGAAGCGTGTGGGCCGTACGCGTCTATGGTAGACTGCTTCATGCGTCTAGCAGGTGGGGGGCGCGTTAACAGGCGATTGCCCGGATGTTCTGGGTTATGAGACTGCGCAATGTAGATTTTTGCCTGCATGATGGAGTGAACCTTCAGAGGCAGGGCTTGAGTTTCCTGATACAGATGATCTACATTGGTCATGTTCACACAGCCCGTGGCGATGCGGAGAGCAGCGTTCTCAACGCGTTGGACTTTCGCCCAGCTGGTATCGCTTAACAGTGGGGCAAAGATGGCTGATGCATGCTCAGTCGTTGCTTTGCCTGTTGCCCGGTATGTCGTGACTAACGTCTCACTGTCCTGGCCCCATGAAGAACCTGCCAAGGCTTTTAGGATGTTGAGCTTGGCTTTGGCTTTGCTGGCTTGGATGTCAGCATGGCGGTGTAGAGCCAGCGTCGGGTCGAGAGTGAGGCCCAGGAGTTTAGGATACTGACATAAGGAAATGTCATCGCCCTCCACCTTAATTGGAGGATGGGACTTGTATTCTTTGGGGTCCGGAGTAAACAGAGTTACTGAGGACTTGGTCGCGGATAGCTTCGGTTGCTTATCGTCTAGGTGCCGGACTAAACTGGGGATGTAGTTATTTAAGGCATCGGCAGCCCTGCGAAAGTTTGGGTGAGAGGACAGCAGGGTGATGTCATCAGCGTAAGACACCATTTCGACTTCATGGGGGGGGGGGG
>JAYGXS010000004.1:58727202-58762743 GCA_036362985.1 Ligula intestinalis | reverse complement strand
GCAGAAACTTGAGTTATCATTTAGTATCGTTGCTTTAACCCATATGCTTATCGTTACTTACCCGATACTGTATAATGGGTGCCAACTTCCTACAACCCTACATAGGCTGTATTATAGCATAATATTTGCTACACTTAGGACAAAGTCTCATTAGAATTAGCACTCCTAGTGTAAGTACTTTAGTTCTGACAGCGGTATCCCGGCCTGCGCGGTCCAACATGAGTAGAAACTGTTACACTCTCGTGGATAGAGCCGAGTGAGTGGAAGCTCTCTTGTGTTCCGGGCTTACTGGGAATAGCATACGCTGAGGTTCACACTTCTTATTGAAATTGAGGGGGTATGAGCCTAGTGCTAACTTTAGTCAGCGTCACTTCTGACTAATAATAGAGCCAGAGGTAGTACCAGTACTACTATCACTCAGATAGACTCCTAGTTACTACTAGTTGTTGTTATTGTACTAGCTTACTCCCTTAACCTAGCTTGCCAGCAATACGTGGTTTAAATTTTTTTAAGAAAGATGAAGGGGTAAAGATGAAGGAATAAAGAATCAAGGTGAAGGTATTAAAATTTTAAGAAATATGAAGGAATTCGGCGACTTTGTCTGGGCGAGGCCATAGGTTCTCAGGCGTGAGGTCCGTAGGGTTGACTGGGCAGTCGAAGAGGTGGCATGTTGTGTGGAAAGGCAGGAGGCAGTCAGGACAGTTGTCTGTGACGTTGTCAAAGCATGAGGTGAGACGGCTTTTGAATGAATTCAGCAGCGTGGAGAAGCCGGAACGCAGCTGGGATAGTCTGGTTCTAGCGTTTCTGGACAGGTTGGCCCTACGTTCTCTGGCCATGACGTCGGAGACCGGCGGAGGAGCGTTCAGGACTCTGTTGGGTTTATAGCTGCTGATGGCTTGCTCGACAGTTTCGGTGTGGATACGCTTAACGAGGTCCGTTATCGGTAGATTAGTGGGGTACGCCGAAGCGTGTGGGCCGTACGCGTCTATGGTAGACTGCTTCATGCGTCTAGCAGGTGGGGGGCGCGTTAACAGGCGATTGCCCGGATGTTCTGGGTTATGAGACTGCGCAATGTAGATTTTTGCCTGCATGATGGAGTGAACCTTCAGAGGCAGGGCTTGAGTTTCCTGATACAGATGATCTACATTGGTCATGTTCACACAGCCCGTGGCGATGCGGAGAGCAGCGTTCTCAACGCGTTGGACTTTCGCCCAGCTGGTATCGCTTAACAGTGGGGCAAAGATGGCTGATGCATGCTCAGTCGTTGCTTTGCCTGTTGCCCGGTATGTCGTGACTAACGTCTCACTGTCCTGGCCCCATGAAGAACCTGCCAAGGCTTTTAGGATGTTGAGCTTGGCTTTGGCTTTGCTGGCTTGGATGTCAGCATGGCGGTGTAGAGCCAGCGTCGGGTCGAGAGTGAGGCCCAGGAGTTTAGGATACTGACATAAGGAAATGTCATCGCCCTCCACCTTAATTGGAGGATGGGACTTGTATTCTTTGGGGTCCGGAGTAAACAGAGTTACTGAGGACTTGGTCGCGGATAGCTTCGGTTGCTTATCGTCTAGGTGCCGGACTAAACTGGGGATGTAGTTATTTAAGGCATCGGCAGCCCTGCGAAAGTTTGGGTGAGAGGACAGCAGGGTGATGTCATCAGCGTAAGACACCATTTCGACTTCATGGGGGGGGGGATTCGGGAGGTCAGCCATGTAGATGTTGAATAGCGATGGCGAAATGACAGAACCTTGAGGAACTCCTGTCCTAGAATTGCGGGATTTCGATAGCGTGCTTGAGAATTCGACTCGCGTTTGTCTGCCACGGAGATAGCAGTTCAGCCATCTGCAGAGCTCGTTCGGTAGAGACGAATCCATGAGGTGGTCAGAGCTCAGTTTGCATAGACAGTCCCATGAGGAAGATAGTAATAGGTCGCAACTGACGATGGAAATGTCCGGGCTAGCGCAAGTACCTGAATGAGGGAGTCTCGTGAACGTTCCATCCGTGTTGAGGACCCCAAAGTTGGTGTTGTTGATCTCCTCGGCTAGTGAGGCACCTCTAGTACAGGAAAGGTTAGAGAACCATAAGTCATCGTGGGCATTGAAGTCGCCGAAGATGAGTTTCGAATCACCCGTTAGCATGTGGACTATTGATGGTCTGAAGTTGGCATCAAAACTGCTTTGTGAAGGAATGTATACGTTATGGACAGTCAGACTGGACGGTCCAATAGTAACTTGTACCTTGAGTTCTTCCAGCGGCGAGTCCGCGGATGTTGCTGCAGAGGTCAGTTCCTAATATTTAATACTTTGGTGAACCAAAGTGACCAGTCCACCACCGGCATTACGAGCTCTGTCTCTTCGAATGACGGCGAAGCCCGGAAAACGTGGGACCTTCGACTTTGCTGACAGCTTTGACTCCCGGAGAGCCGCTATTTTGACGTCATGATCATGGAGGAGTTAAGTGATCTCAGCTGTTTTACCAGAAAGGCCATTACAGTTCAGCTGCAGTATTTTGAGATCAGAAAGTGGTGAGGCGTCTGGGACGGTCAATGACATAAACGGCGGCGGTACTGAGGGTTGTTGTGAGACAGACTGAGTCGTGGCGGACCGCGGCATAGGTGGTAGTGGCAGTGAGGATCCAGGAGTGTGAGCCGGCCCATTTCGTGGATGACGACAGGTTATGCACCTCTATGATGAGCCGCTGTATTGATGGATGGAAGTGAGATCCAAGCAATTAGTGCCTCTTGCGCGGAAGCGTTACCAGTTATTGCAAGGCCCACACAAGACACAGGCTTGGTTTGGGTTGATTTGCTTGGCGCAGGTGGAACAGAACCATCTGATGGATCCTTGAGCAGGTCCCGGATTGGGCTCGACGCCGGCAATAAGAAGAAGGATTCGGATCAACCTCGCCGGATGAGGAAGATCCATTCTCGAAAAAAAAACGATAGAGAGATAGAAACATGTATACTGGCAAATTTTGGTATGGGGGGGGGTAAGGGAAGTGCAGCTCTTTGCTGTAGTCCATCCGGAGATAGGTCCATATGGAGATAGGTCCGTCCGGAGGTGAGTACATCTGAAGATGGGTCCATCTGGAGATGGGTACAGTCGATCCACCAACGTGAAGGCGTGCTGCTTGGGAACCAGTTACTACTAGTAGAAATAGAAGTAGTAGCAGTACTAGCCTTTGTTTCCGTGAGTCTCTCTTGACACCTACTGAAAATGAGTGAGGGTAGGTAGTGCAGTAGTACCAGCGCAAAAACCTACTGCCCCTTAAGACTAAGTAGGCGGTGTTCCTGTCTGCAGTGGAGACAGCGGCCTACGCCCGAGTCCGTTCGGTCATCTTGACGTTGTCTTGCTATCGGTTCAATCGGGAGAGGGATAAGAGTGAGGTAGACAGTTGCGCGTCTATTTCACTTAAATCTCGCCTCTGTCTCCAGTCACCGCGTCTGCTCCTGAGCACTTGGTGGGATTAATGGAAATCAATGATCCACTGTATGTCCAAAGTATCGCAAGTTTAGCAACTGTCACAGGACCATTACTTTCCTTCTTTACCACCACCACCACCACCACCACCACCACCACCACCACCACCAGCAGCAGTACATGACTAACGCGTCGGCATGTTCCATCAAATTCAGTGCGGAATTGCTGTTATCCAAGATTAGAAAATCGCTAGTACCGGCAGCTGCAGACGAAAGATGATGATGATATGCTAGCCTCAGTGACATATCCAGTCTCTCACCACCGACGGCGGTGCCTTTTCCCACTTGTAGGTGTTCCCGTTCTGCACCTCATCCCTGTGCCCTTCCCCCCTCAATGGCACACTCTGGAGGATAATCTGAAGAACGTGGATATGCGGACAGTGCGGGACTTGCAGTTGCTGGTTGCCGGCTTTGTTTCTCGTTATCTTGTGCTCAACCCGGTGGCGTGACACGCACGCACGCAGGCCAACTCAGCGCCATCTAATCTTTCTACCCCCGCCCCCTGTCTTTTATAATTTGGTTTGCGTACTTTGTTTTTACTCCGTTCCTAGTCGCTTTTTGATCTAATAATAACAACAGACAGCTCAACAGCTGAATGAAAAATTGCCTTGATCTCGTTCTTCCCTCCTCCTCCTACTCCTCCTCCTCCTCCTACTCCTCCTCCTACTCCTCCTCCTCCTCCTCCGGATGGTGTGCCGTTCGCGAACGAGAATCATCGGCAGACAGCCCGTATATTTAGATAACGTTTGAACCCGCGACTGTGTCCTATTTGTGATCACCCGCTCACGCGCCGTTCTGTATGTTGGCCTTTTTCGCGAAAGTTTGGACCGGACGGTTTCGCGTACTGTACATTACTGCATGTATTCTGTGGGCTGTGAGGCATTCGAAGTCTTTGAGTGCTGTAGTCTGCTGACCAGCACAACCTTAGGTTCTAGAAGACTCGCCAGTGTTCGTTTTTTTCCCACGTCAGCCGTCATGTTTTTGGCCGCCTTAACGGACGGACCTAACAACGTCTATGATTTTACGCCGTTGGCCATTTGCAAGGTTATGTCAATTCGAGGGATTACTAGTAGATGTCGATAGTCAGACTACGGTGCCAGAATGTAGATGAGGGTAACGAATTAGGACCAGAAGTTATTGAGACGTAAAACACGATTATCGTGGATTTCGTTTAGGAGCTGTATTCTGACAGCTTCTGAACCAACAGTTATACGCCTCACACTTAAAGCTGAGCACTACGCGGTTGGTTCTACTGAAGCTCATAGAAAACAGGCCAACCATCACAAATTTGGATAAGTGATGTGGGTTAAGGATAGTCCGTCAGGCTGGCCTCGGCTCAAGTATGTTCTTTTTCATAGGCTTCGGAGACATGGGCGTTTCCGATGCTGTTTTATTTTCTTCGGCAATACAGTTGGTCTAGGTCCGATCGCAAACTTGATATGTTGGCCAGCGTTTGCGCACTCTCGTTCATTATAGGCGGTCCTTTCAAGCACACCCTGAGCATCGGGTAGCACTACTATCGTAGATGCTACACGACCACAGTGCTACCAGGAAGCGTCACACCTACACCTGGATGATCCTCGCAGTCGCCCTCCCGCTTGTCCTCACGCCGACCACAGCTCGCGGTCAGAAGTGTGGATGAGGTTTCAGCTGGGAAGCGGTTCTCACTTTACCACTTTGCAGAACCTCTGAAGGCAGTTGCTGGTGCCTTTGCATTTGCCTTTATCCTGTATTTATTATGCTGTACAATGTTACGCTATTTAGGTAACACCCATTTATTCTAGTCTTTAACTACAAAACGAGGTATTGTGCGGCTATGTGATTGCACGTGGATGTTGGATTAGGCCTTGGTCCGCACACTGTTGTGGAGGTGGCATGCTGTCTCCTAGTCAGAAGTCAAGACAGCCTTAATCTCCAAACACGTCACGTTACGCGGCAAACTCATCCTGATTATGCATTGAGACTGTATCGGTCTATATCCGACCAGATTACGCGAACGGCAACAAGCTAATTGCTTAGACATAGTACTTACCAAAGCACCTGATAGCGTGGACATTGTAAATTGTTTACCAACTCTCGGAAAAAGTGATCACGTAGTGCTACAGTGGGAATATTCACTCTCCTCTGTGCCCGATCGTAGTGCGATAACCAGACGCAACATCTGGAGGGGACTTTACACAAATGCAAACCACAGTGAGCGAGATAAACTGGAACGAACTATTCACCGAGTGCGTTCTCGATGATTGGTCGGCATTCAAAGCCGTATTACACGGACTAATTACCAATTTCTGTCCTATCACGGTAAAGAAAGTAACAAATAGGCCTCGATGGCTACTGCCGACGCTAAAGAGGGAAGTAAACCGCAAAGGAAGGGTGTTCAAAATCTATCACAGAGAGAGGACCCCCGAATCTTACAATAGGTATAAGGCGCAGAGCAACAAGGTTAAGAGCCTGATACGAATTAGCTGCCAAAACTTCGAGAGTAATCTAATAAACCGTGCAATAGGAAACCCAAAGCTTTTCTACAGCTACGTTGGGCAATGTACTCGAAATAGAGACCCTATTACTCTGCTAAAAACAGACGACGGTGTAGAAATTTCCGAGATTAACTAAATGGCGGAACATATATCCTGCTTCTTCCAGTCGGTCTTTACGAGAGAGGCTGAGTTCACCACTAGTAACTGCAGTGTGGGTGTGATCCAGACCATATACTCGGTTGCACTCACGGAAGTTACCGTTCTGCGAGAACTTCTACAGCTTAAAGAAACGAAGTCGTCAAGCCCGGATGAAATACCTGCAAAGCTATTAAAAGAGCTAGCCATAGAGTTGGCTGTACCCCTGTACCTAATCTTCCGAGCTTCTCTTAGTACTGGACAAGTGCCACCCGATTGGAAGGCAGCGTGGATCTCACCCATCCACAAACGTGGGAGTCGGGCAACCGCAAATAACTATAGACCGGTCAGCCTCACCTCAATATCCTGCATGACTATGGAACGCATAGTCAAACGCGAGCTGATGCACTTTTTGGAGCAACATCAACTTCTCTCTTATAAGCAGCACGGATTCCGCAGGGGAAGGTCCTGCTTGACCAATCTGCTCTATTGTCTAGAACAATGGACCCGAGCGATCGATGAAGGAAATACGGTGCCTACAGTCTTCGTAGACTTCAAGAAGGCATTTGACACGGTGCCTCATCAACGTCTCTTATACAAGCTCAGCCGCATAGGGGTAAGGGGAAACCTTTTGCAGTGGATCGCAAACTTCTTGACTGGTCGTACCGAGACCGTATGTATTGGCGAACAGCGGTCGGCGGAGGTAGCAGTTGAGAGCGGGGTTCCACAGGGATCTGTTCTTGGCCCTATTCTCTTCCTTATATATATTGATGACTGCATAAGCGGACTAGACTGCGAAATCGCAATGTTTGCTGATGACATAAAACTTTGGAAGGTCATACGCAGCCAAGACGATGAATTAAACCTCCAGGCAAATTAGCATAGACTGGAGCAATGGTCGACCCCTTGGCTCATGCCATTCAAAGTGGCCAAATGCAACCTAATGCGCTTTGGTAGAACCAGCACTACGCCTCGGAGGGTGTATTACCTGAATCACACGCCGCTGCCAGAGGTAGAGGCTCAGAAAGACCTGGGGGTGTGGTTCACGCCTTCACTGAAGCCATCACTCCACGTCCTGAAAGTGGCTAAATCTGCAATGTCGAGCTTGTATCTAATCAAGCGCGCCTTTGCTAAGTTTGACAAAGTTGTATTTGGCACGTTCGTGCGACCTCAACTGGAATTTGCCATCCAAGCCTAGAGACCTTGGACAGTCAAAGACAAAAAAACCTCGAAAGGGTACAAAGACGCGCAACAAAATTAGTACGAGGCCAACGGAACCTCCCTTATGAGACCCAATTGGTAAATCTTGACTTGTTTCCTCTGGATTACAGGCAGCTACGTGGGGACCTAATCCAGGCATTTCGTGTGTTGTGTGGTCAGGATTGCTGCCTCCAAACAAATGACTTCTTTGAGCGGGCCACCACCTCTAGGCTGCGAGGACACCCCCTCAAATTACGTGTGACTGGGGCAAGACTTGACCCAAGAAAATTCTTTTTCTCTAAGAGGGTAATCCAGGCATGGAATGCCCTTCCTGCGGATATTGTCATGTCCCCTTCCGTGGAGGTTTTTAAGGCAAACCTAGACCGATTTAATGAGTATCGTCACGATTAAGTACTCCTAATCCAATCACTGAAGTGTTACGAATCCAAAAATTGAAGCGCTCTATATCCAAACCCCTAAAATGCTAGAAATATATACTAATAGTAATTTGTAAGTAGTATTATTATTATTAGTACTTAACCAAATGAGTTTCAACCATTATCTAGCTATAACGTCTCTGCTCACTATGCGATCTGCGCCGATCGTGTCTGAGGTCGCATCTACCACACCTATGGTCCTAGGCTACGCGGCCCTGTCACACCCTTTCTCGTATCGACCGACTGCTGACGACGTGGCAGGCTCCTCGGCTATTGGCACAGCAAAGGCGTATCATGGTCACATCTCCGGTCTTCGGGACGTTCTCGTGACTCCGAGGTCTCCTCCTCGTATGGTCCTTCGGATGTAGATATTACTCGTCATGGACGCCATCAACATTCTTAGAAGCATCATGCCCCTATCATTCACATACTTTCCTAACGAGCGACAGTTTTTCTCCTAAAAACCACAAATGACATTCAATTTTGAATTAGGAGCCAGCCTTAGGAGTTTTTTTCACTGTCTGCTCTTCTTCCTCAGTTACACTGCTGGCTCGTGTAAACTGAGTGTGAGTTTATTACTTGAAACAAGCGAGTATTCGTCCGAAATTTTGTCAAAGACTTCTTTGGAATGTTCGGCTATGCCGATGCATTTCTTAAATCCTATGTACC
This sequence comes from Ligula intestinalis, assembly GCA_036362985.1. NCBI lineage: Eukaryota > Metazoa > Platyhelminthes > Cestoda > Diphyllobothriidea > Diphyllobothriidae > Ligula > Ligula intestinalis. The sequence goes on along the minus strand of JAYGXS010000004.1, from coordinate 58,754,353 downwards.
AAGAGGGAGTTCAAAGGGTTTTGCCTATATTTCCTTTAATAAATTTTTCTTGACTAGGTAGTGGGTGTACTCGGATCACTAAAATCATCAGGCCAAATCGCAGGCTAGAAGTTAAAAGGCAAAAGTCACCGAAAGGAGTGAGTTATTGTGTATAGACCTCCCTATTGCTGTCTCAGGTGGCAGGCACGCAGGCAAGTAGCCCTTGTTGGATCCGGAACCCCGCCAAGTGGGCCTAAATCCCGGCGGAGAGGAGAAGGACGAGTCGGAGCAGCATAGTCAGGAGGGGCGGCTCTGTCATAAAAAACAGATTGAGAGGAGAATAGATAGATCCACCATAGGGAGGTTTGGTGTAGCAGACCTTGGCCACCCTGAGGGCGATTGGGAACACGGTCGAAAACGCGTCTGCTGTGGTTCCCGTCTCAGGTGGCAGTGGCCACTGGCGAAGCCAGGACTAATGTTGATTGCGTTCAGCCAGACCTGAGAGAGAGTCGTTGTGTGGGGTGGTGACAGTTGCTTTACGTGACTGTGAAGTGAGTTCAAGTGTTTTGTTGAAATTGCCCGAGCGGGTGGTGCATGTAGAGGTATCTTCTGCATCGGCCGAGGGGTGTCTTAGTCAAGTGGCCCTTAGGCAGGCGTGCTTATTAAGATGCGCGAGTGCGACTGAAGAAGCTGAGATCAACTGCGGCGGCCGCAGGAACGCCGAAGGACGCTGACACAGCTGTCATCGGTTAACCAGAAGAAGCTGTGAGGTCAAGCCTCGGGGGGCGGGGCCACCAGTGAAAGAAAGCATTGGAGCACTTGTTTGTGACGACACGACTTTGAGGCAGCGAGCCTTGGAGAACGAAGGGGGGGGTGGTGGAAAGGCATTGTGGCCGTCCGCCACAAGATTCACTCGCGAACTTCGCCAGTAGCCACAGTGGAAAATATATTATAGGCAGAAGAACATGCCCGACCAAGAAAAGGGAGATTGACAGGACCATGTGAGACTGGTTAACTGTCACCTACAAGCCATTACCTAAGTCAGGTGTGCGCGCTCAAAGCACTACAATTATCACGCTCAGTTTCATAAAAGAGAATAGGAGCTGTTTATTCCGTACAGAAACACAGTGTTGGTCCGGAGCCCCGGACGCTACAACCTTTAATTCGGTATACAGCCATGGAGACTTTGGACTGTATCGTCTTAGAAAATTTGCAGAGGCTGGCAACAAAATAGCCAATAGTCTGCAAACAATGCCGCCTGCTTCCCTCTCTACAAAAATTAACTCTGTGCGAAAAGGGCTACCAAAGTAGTACACATTTCCTAATCGATATTCGGGCTTATCGATCCAAATATATTTTATATAAAGCAGGCACGGAGCGTCTTTCTGGCATTCTTTTTGCAATGAAAGATGTCTTTTTCAAATGTCACACTCGGATGCCATTCGGTTTTCGAAAACTTTTTTGTGTTGCCATTACACTTGTATTCAGTCTTCTTAACTCTGTTTAAGGTAAATCACACATTTCTCCATGCATGCCACATTGTAATGGGTGTGGACCATCGCTTACACTGCATAATAACGGTAATAAATGGACAGATGCGATTCTTCATGAATGGACATTTTACGGTCTTAAATAATCTCAAATTAGAAACTTTCCTTTAAGTCATAAGATGCTTCCTCTTCTTCTTGAAGCAACCTGAAGATGACTCAATACACTACCGAATGAGTACAAAAATTAATATTTTCGCGCATCGAAAGTTAATGAACAGAAGCCGTACCACTTAAGTAACCAGTTTTGCAGAAGGTATTCTTCCCAGTTGGTCGGAAATAAGCTCGTTCAAAGGCCAACATCCTAACGGAAGTATGTTGATACTAGGCTGTGCGATAATTCATAATACAAAGTTACTTGAGTATTTTTTTTTCGCATCGAAAACCAATTTGAGAATTTCGGTAGACATTTCATGAAATAGGAATTGATTGTGGCCCATGTTGTGAAAGTAACTTCAGACGTTACAACACACTTATATGGAGAGTCGATTGCCTATAAGTCAAATCGTTAATGTTGTTCGCCATCCAATAAAACTTCCCACTGTCGTCGCTCTCTGGACAGAAAGTTAAAGCCATAGATCGGACGGGGATGGGGATCTCATCCGTTCTATATACTCGCCAACCTCTATATTCGCAAGCAACTAAATCGGCAGTGTTTATAGTTATACAAGTCAAAATAAACAAGCATTTTAAATGTTCACTTTATACATTTTATGCAGAAAAAAATGAAGTAAAACAGTCTAATCAGGTGGTATCCATCTGAGTGTTGTGGGGGGCTACGACAGTCTGAGTACTCGCCACTTCGTTGCTTTGTGCAAGCAGCTCGGTTGTAGAATTGTCCTCTTGAAAGGAAGGAAGACAACAAAGCTTTGAGGCCAATACGAAACTCGCAAGCCAAAGTAGGAGCAAGTCAGTTAAATGCAAGTTCAAAGAATGTGATCAAGGAGAAAAATGGCGTAGCAGCCAACAGTAAAATAGCCCAGGCTAAGAAAAACACCAGAATGGAATTACTTGAAGTCCAGGCCTTGGATGAGAACTCTGCCAGTCAACGTGTCGAGCTGGCACCGGCATTTAGGTCCACCTCACTGATCAGCGATTGGCAAATAGTCCCTAATACAGCTGTCCATTATGTGGTTTCTTTTGTTTCTGAACATGTGCTTTTGCACGAGTTAGAAAGCTCGTAAAAATCAAGAAATTGTTTCGGTACTTCACCAGTTTTCTTCGTCCTTCCTAACCTGGAACTCGCACGTTCGCCTCTATTAGAGAAGAATGCATGCGTTTAGCTAAGTGAACTTTTCTAACGAAAAATACTGTTTTGTAAGGCATTCAGTCCAGAACGGACCGGCAACTTGAGCTTCGGAGGGAACCTATTGACTTCATAAGCAGGAGGTAACGCATTGCTGAATGTGTTAAAGGAACCGCTGCAAAAGAGAGCGGGACGAAGATATTTTGTCTGGGAAACTAAGTTTGGCCACGTAAGGAGGCTATTTCAAAAACACTACAGTAAAGAGTATTAATGACTTTCAAGTAGAGAAAACACATTCTAGTAACTTCAAGCACTATATGGATTACTCAAGGAATATTTCATTTAGAATATAAAGAAAGGTATCTGCAAAGGATCAAAAATACCTCTGCTAATTTTTAAGTGCTTTTTAAATCCTTCCGAACTCATTTGAACAAGTGCACATTTAAGAACGGCTCCTCTAACGTTTGTTACAACACCTTACCAAATCATTTATACCTGATATAGATTTGATCATTCTTGATACAATCGGCTTCGATGACATCACGGATTGTACCTCCCTACGCGTAACAAACCAAGGCAATTAATATGGACAACCCTATTTATACTCTTTTCCGACAAAAATGACCGAATACAGACGGTCCGAGAGCCACTTTTAGAACCTGAAGAACTGCGTCCAATCAGGTTTTGAATTGGCCTAGTTTTCGATGTCTTCAAATGAGCATCGGCGTAGGATGGAGAGCAGCAACACTGAGCTCATGGGGCGGACGATGCGTTGATTTGCACTCTACACTGAGTGATTCTGCTAACGATATGAGTGGCGGCCATACTACTGAAAAGACGGCCAAAGTCAAGCACTGGCTTTTCTCAAGTCTTGGCAAGGCCTGTACACCCGACGTGATAATTCCATCGCAAAAAATCTATGAGCATCGTACATCTGACCTGTGGATCCTATTTTACGATTGCACATGCTGAGTCGTTCACGTAGTAGATGAGCAATTTTTAGAGGTATTTGACAATCACTGTCCGAGAACCATCATTCAAGTGAAGCGTATCGACTTTGTGTCAGATGCAACAGTCTACACTCGTTATCATATGATCGCAATATCGCTAGTCATCCGAGAAAGACGACGTGCAATCATCTATATGCAATCGATATTACGCACCAAAACAATACGAGTTTGGCGATGCTAGAGGAAGGCTAACACGCCGCTAATTGCGGTAAGATTTGTCGGCGGCACGAACTAAATCGCCGCCGCAGGATAAATCAACAATTGCGGATAAAAATATACGTCTACGCAACTTAAAAAAACGAACAACTAAAAGCTGGGACACTCACGGTCGACAAGTTTCTGTAGACCTCGCAGGGCAACCAGGAAGAGGTGGAATTGCTTTTTTCGCAACAGTATCATCTCGTCATATTTTTCATTGATACGCTGGAGACCGGTCAGTTGTTCTTTCAGTTTGGTTATCTTGCTATCGAAAAAGTGTATGCAAGAGTCAAACATTGAGGAAAAGGCGGCCTTCGGTCAAGTAAAAAAAGACAAACAGTCAAGGAAAGCGTGGGAAGAATATCTTGGCAAACTAAGGGATGCACAAGCAGCAAGCATCAGAAGATAAAGGATGAGGTTCAGAATGAAAATAACATTTGCTTCCTTTTTTGCATAGGTTGCCTAAGACGAACAGTCCACTAGAATAAAAGTAGGGACATGCAATAGCTGCATGACTTGCTGCCACACATCGCTCAGATAGAAATGATCAGTAAATGTACCGGCAATATAAGTCCGTTAGTGAATAATTTAGACATCAATCTATGTGATAGTTAACCCAGTCTAACCATTTTTCAGTTCCTAGATGATAGAGAAAGACTGAAGTACCCTGTTCAAAGACCAGGTCTCAGAAAATGTCAGTGAAGTAGAAGCATATACGTAAGAAAACGGTCCCCTTACCATAACGTTTCCTTTCTATTGGGGTGCTCGTTGATTATTTTAGCGAGATTGTGGTACTCTGAAAAAAAGTTAGATAAACCATCACCTCAGTTACCTTGACGGTTTTTCCTTATAACCCTTGCTTCCTTTAGTTTGTCCCTGGATTCTACTATCTTCAATTTTGTATCTTCTGTGTCATGTTCTGGAAAAGGAGAATTTAGAAAAACGAGGCCGATTACTAATTTGTTCAAGTAATTCGTCATATTTTTGAGACTGTTCAAAATTCATTGACTGAATCAAAAGGGCTTGTTCCATGGCGTTTTCACACTGAGACACACTAGCCATTAGGGAATTATAAGTGAATTGGCTAAAATTTTAGTAAACACCAATTAGACATACCTATCCTCCTCGGATTCATCACATGAAACCCAGCGCAAAAAGTTTTTCAACAGAAGAGTGAAGCGTCGATCGTCATTTCCACTTTCACCCTCAATCAGAAGTCTCCTCTTTATGATATCATCTGTAACGGTCAAGATGGAAAAATTATACAAACCGTCAGATATACTGCCCATGAGGGATACCAAGCGGAGGACTAAAAAACCCGGCTATGTAGGAAGAAAGCGAGACCCTTCAACTATGGATGCTACAGCGCAGGAATCAAGAATTTTGCTAATGATAAGGGAATCCGGATAGCAAAAACGCAATCACCTTCGATTTTGCCTATTCTGCTAGAATTTCAGTCTACTAAAACCTGGCTGGAAATATTTGGTTAACGATTTTAGCCGAAAGACCTCCTGACTAGGTGTTTTACTGACTTATTTTAGTGAAGTTAATTAAATTTTGCGAACAATGTCGTTCCAAGTTTAATTTTCGGGTGATACTCGATGGTACTTCGTTCGATTATGCTTGCCTGTGAGGTCAAAGATGGCCGATTTACTCAATATTGCGCAAAATATCAGCATTTATCCAAGAATATTTCTCTCTTAATATATTGATATGGCTACTTTTCATTTCTGCGTGCACTGAAGTGCTTAAAGTTTATATTGATTCTGGTGGCATCCTCAACAGATATCAAAATAGACATGGCAATTAAATTTAGTCGTGTTTCAGGAAATCCTTTAACCCGTTCAAGGTTGTTTTTGCCGTCGCATTTTAAGCAATTTATATGTTTGCATTTTGCGGATTATGGATTATACTAGGTTATCACAGCTATTATCGTTCCCCCGGAGTAATCGTTCAACTCCAAGCTCTCAGTCAACTTGCGGCCGCCATGTTCCTTTATTCTCTTCATTAAGAATCGCTGCGTATGAACGCTTTCAAAAAAATTTACCTGCAAATTTAAATTCAATTTCCTTTGTCTAAACAGATCCGCGGGAGTGTCCAACCCCCTTGAGAATATTTGGGATATCGTCTATTCACGAAGAGCCTGTGATTTATAAAAGACTTATATGTGTTTCTACCCTGTATTTGAGGAGGCAGAACTTCGTATACACTCACAATTACCAACCCCCACTTTCGCAACGGTGAAGTTCGACATCATTTTATGTACCATATGTGCACCTCTGATCCTTCTGTGTTTGCTAGGCCTAGACGACTTTCATCGATCCGCTTTGAGTCCAAGAAGGCTGAGTTTAAGCACATGCTGCAACTGGGAATTATCTAACCATCCGTCGGTCCCCAGGCATCATATCTGTACATGGTGCCCAAAACTACATCCGGTGACCGGAGACCCTGTGGCGACTACCGTACTCTAAGCAATGTCGCGATTCCTAATCGGTTACCCCTGCCTCATCTGCAAAATTTTGCATGGCCCCTTTTCTGCAAAACGATTTCTCGAAGAGTGAGCTCGTAAGTGCCTTTCATCAGATTCCTGTCACCCCAAAGGACATTCCTAGAACTGCTGTTACCACACCTTTTGGTCTTTTGAATTCATCCGCATGTCGTTTTGTCTTAAAAATACTGCCCAGAGGTTTTAGAGGTTTATGGAACGTGTCTTACGTGGCTTACCGTTTGGCTATGCCTACACTGATGATCTCCTGGTGGCTAGTCGGAGGGTCGAATAATTTCTAGAACATCTCGTCCAAGTATTTGACTGTTCGAAAGGTTTGGTGTGCTTTTCCTTGCATTTTTTGGCCACCATCTGAAATTCAAAGGTTTGCATTCCCTCCCCTTCAAGGTTGAAGCCATTTTTGATTTCGCTTCACCAACCGCCAAATGTCAATTGCAAAATTTCCCCGACATAGTCAATTTTTATCGCCGGTTTCTTCCGAACTCTGCTGACTCAGTGCTACTTCTCACCCACATGCTTTCTGATCATAAGAACCCCCTTGCGTTGAATGGTGAAGCACTGACTGCTTTCGAGGGAAGTTAAGCCTCCTTTGCAGACGCTTCCTTTCTCACGCGTCCCGCTTCCGAGGCTCAGCTGTCTAATATGGAAGACATTCTGACCATAGCCGTGGGAGCAGTCATGCAGCCACACCTTGTTATATCAAATCAATCGTTGGCTTACTTTTCTAAGAAAGAATAACCATTGAAACTAGATAGAATACCCTTTGCCGTAAACTTATCGGCAAAGTACTAACTGTGAAGCATTTCCGACATTTCCTAAGGGGTTGGGACTTCCCCATATTCATGAACCACAACCTGTTTCCTTTGATTTTCGATCACACTCTGACAAGAACAGGCTGAGAGAGCTTTCGTACCTTGAATTAAGTTCGCAGTTCACTTTCGATATCCACCACGTTGACGGCACGAAGAGTGAGGTAACCAATATGCTGTCTAGGCCTTTGCTCTCTGCACCCTAACTTTCACAGGGGATCGGACATAGCGCTATGGCTAGTGCTAGTTTTTTAGTTAAACTTGCATTCGGAAAATAGCGTACCATCCAGTTGCCAAAAGTACGGTTGAACGTTGCCACCGCGAGTTCAAGGCTATTGTGTGTGCTGCAGAAAACCCAGGAAACTGTTAAGGCAACCTGTTCCTGGTGGATCTTGGCATTCGATCGGTACTAAATTCGGATCTAGATTGCAGCGCAACCAAACTGGTCTGACACTTCACTCGGATTATTAGGCATGATGGTCACTCCAACCTCTCGTGGTGCTGATGGGAGTCCGAACACATTTGTGCATCGCTTGCGACAATTCCTACATTCACTTTCCCCAGTTTCCCTCGAACTCCACCGACCGAGTGTTATGTCACAATGGCTTCGCCAACAGCGCACACGTTTTTATTTTGTTGTTTGTTTGGTTGGAATTTATATTTGTTAGCGCCAGGAAGGCACTATTTATGCAAAATAAGTTTCGTAAAAAAAGACAACGTGCGCAAAAGTTGTCCTTTTAGGGCAATATTTGCAGTAAATTGTGAACTGACAAATATGGGCAGTTAAAAAACACTTACAGCGAAAATGGAGGCAGAATTCAATGTGCCTCCATTTTCAAAAAGCCTGTTAGAGAAAAAGCTGCATAGAAAGAAAGGACAGAGGAGTAGAATATAAATACTGATGATGGTTATTAGTCAACGAAACAGCAACAGTTTGAACTGTGTACACCCATATGGCTTCGACAGGATCTCCTAAATTCCCGTGGTTCTTTCTCGGAGTCACAGAGAAAGCTGTTCGGAAATGATGAGAAAATGATAGTCTGTTAGCTTCTGCGGCTTTAAAGTAAAAGCCGCCAGAGTAAAGAAACCGAAAGTCAACGTCAAGGGGTTGTTTAATTTTTGGAATATTTTTTAAAAGAAAATTTAAATTTCTTCCTTGCCAGTCTAAGATCACATTGCTGAGAAGTGAATGAGGATACCTTTCCATCAAAGATTGCACCAAGGACCGTAAATGGACACCAATATTGGGAATACAACCTGCTAAATTCTCCAAAGTGTCAAGATCAATTACGATAGCTAACGTTATGGGCTGACTTGCATCTGAGTTGTGACGGAAGCTTCATGTCGAATAAGAGATATCAGTATTTTCCATAGAAAAATAGAATAAGCGAAGAGGCTACGCAACCATGAAAATTATCTAAAATGGTATATCGACAATTAAAAACTATTTTTTGCTGGAAATTGAGTATAATACCTAATTTTCAGCTTTAATTGGATATTCACGCAATAGATTACTTACCTTTTACGTGAATTTTCCAGAAATTGGATGAGGCTATATCGAATGGAAGAGCATTAACTGTATATTTTCACCTAAAGTTAAAAACAACCACAACTACGTGCGGTTGTGTCAACACTCTTGTCGTCCTTTGGGTCAGGATAACGCATAGGGAACAAGCGATATTGCCATCGCATAAAGGTCCAGGTTACGCGCATCCTTCAAGGTTCACGTGAGGACGCAAGGAGTTAAGCGCACCTCATCTTGAGGTCACGCCTGACAAGGGGCCACAAAAAGACGCATGCACAAAGGGTAAAGCGTGCGTAACCGTGGCACAACGTGGCACAACGTGTCACCCTGAGGTTACCGCAAGATGGCTGCCGAAAAGGTTCCTCTCGCCTGGACCAATAGGAGATGACAAAGCGGAAAAAGCCGAAGGTCCTTAACTATGGTACCACTGACAGGAGGCGGCAGTCTGCTGCTGTCGAGACGAGACCTAGTTGCCAACACGAGACTCTGTTGCCCGAGACGAGGTTCTGCTACCGACACGGGAGCGCGCTGCCCACGACAGAAGACTGAGCTGCAGAAAAGACCAAGCTGCCGGACAAACTGAGCTGATGTGCAAGCAGAAACAGTCACAGTAAACTATTCTCTGCTATCATGTCTGCCTTTACTTTCTTTTAAGATTGATGTTTATCATAGTTCTATCAATTTAAGTGTGTAGAAAGGTTAACAAGTTTCATTTTGTCGTTTTTTCACTATATTTTCTCAAACCGACGTCCACAGTGGTCATGAGACTGCTGACAACGCGAAGCAATGGAATCGCACACACCGTGAAACAATTCCCTTGGTACTCGTGTGCATTCATGTTTAATGGCTTGTGCCAATTTAGCCAATGGTGCAATAGTCAAGATGCAGAAAAAAACAATAAAATGCTACTTGTAAATATTTCTTTCACTTTTAAATAATAAAATTTTAATAAACACAAAGCCCACAATTACTTAAAATGTGTATAGATCATTTGGGTCACCTTGTTAAATAAGATAAACATGCATATAGCAGCTATTAAAGTATTTTTCACTGCCTATCTTAATTCCTCACCCACAAACTCGTCTATGCACCGTTTCCTTAGGGCATATGCTGGGACTCGGGGAATATAATTTGAGACAAACGCATGGAAGCACTGAAATTCGTTAAATGTAAATCAGAATTTGAAGAATGATCTCAACAAACTCTTGAAGTAATTATAAGTGAATATTAAGATATGAAATGTCTTTCAATATACACCAGATGATATGAGTTTGATTTCAAGTACAACAATGATATAAATTTTATTTAAAACCCCACCTCTTCCAACAGCCCGGACCTGAATTCTATAGAGAATACTTTTTTAGTTACCAAAAGCAATTTGCACAAGGCAAAGAAGTGGCTTTCCACGGAAGAAAAACTTGCTTTTGTGCAGAATATTTACATTGTACAAACGACTATAGATATGAGGTCCACGTCTATATCTAACAGGTTAAATACTGTTTCAAATGTTAGCAGACAGTCCAAAAAGCACGGCATTTGTCAACCAACCGACATCGTTTTTTACTTATGGTACTTAGTTTATTGCAGTAAAACTTGGCGAACGCAGTATGCGCTCATTCCGTGCAACATGAATTTTCTTGCCTCAACTACGACACCTCATGTGTTTTACCATCCACTGTATTAACTCACCAGAGTTGAGAATACTTGAGCGACCGAAAACACTGTTGCGCAGCTTAATCGTGGCAGCTTAAATAGTCAGGCAGTCGGCAGATGTTGCAATTAATTGGCTACTTCGCGCTATGGTCAGGGTCGAAAAGTGTCGCCGGCTTGATGAGTCGGTGGCATATGATTCATACTTGAGTTATGAATATAGCGCCTACGGGCGTCAGCAGGGATGATCTTACTTGGCTTGTTTGGTGTTTAGACAAGAACTTCAACCAGCGCATAACTCTAAGCGCAGTACGAAGGAAATTTCAGCAACAGTAGTTTATGTAGTGCAACTCCTTAATCCCTAATCCAAGCATTTTGTCCAACGAAAATGGGGGTTAGAGAGTTTTCTGGGTTAGGCATTAGGATAGACAGTTTAATATACTTTAATAACTGCTGCATGTAGTTTTATTTTTTGTATTTTTAAATGTTGTTTAATCATATCTATAGATTTTCCTAATCTGTATTATTGTCTTATGTATTGCAGATTAACGCGATTATCGACTTGCAGGTTGCTTGGAGTTCCTGAAAAGATAGAAGTGTGGTAAGAGGTCATCTACGTCAACTTACCTGAGATCCAACTTGCAGTTCTAGAGATGGTTAAGTATAGTCCATGCCGCGAAGCTTCACACACAGCTTCAATTTACAGGCCAAAATACTTACGTTTAGTGGCAGCGGGAAAAGAGTTTAACTACATTTTTCTAACGGCATTACTGCTGCCGCTGGTTTCTGTCTCTTGCGCTTTAGCGTGATGAGTGTTTATTATAAAGTCTACATGAAGGTCGGCGCTTTCTTTTAACGTGTCGTCAGTTAAAAATTTTATCCACTTTGAGACAGTTGCCGTAATTATGTGACATGAATTAGATAAACGAAAGTTACAATGACAAAATATTGACAGCTTATCCTAATGAATTTTTAAAATATCTTTTTAAAAAATTTCAGCGAATTTGGAGGGTTGGAAATTGCCTTTGCTAGCATGCATGCTCTTACTACAAAGAACAATTTTACATATATTTTCATTCAAATAGCTCCGATACACTCATGCCTGGCCGAACAAATGATCTCGCGGCACATTAACCTGCATAAAAATTTGTTGGCTCCTTTGAGCCAAAAAATGGAAAGACCGTAAGTGGCTTTCAATAAATGGTGGATGCCCTATTAGCAAAATAAATTATTCCCTCACCGACAGAAAAACCGGCAAAGATAAAAGATACTAGAATGGTTAGTTGTGGCTTATCAGCCGTCGTCAGCCAGTCATATCTAGAGCAGCACCAGAGCCTCTACTACTAGCTGCTAGAGCTGCCACCAGGGCCCCAGAAACGAGGCCCAAGGCAAAGGCGAAGCGGGACAAGTGAGTTTCGTTAGCCAAATCTTATACCATTAGTGTCAAAATCGTTGGATGTTTTGAGTTGTTAGCCGGCAATTCTGTCTGGTGGGTATGCATTGTCGGCATAAGCCTATATCATTGGCTGGGTAGCTGGCTGAGAGAACAAACAAGGTGATGGATCGACACTGTAATGTTGAAATTACGGTGCTCAAGAGCTCCGTATTTCTTGGAGCTCAGAAATTCTTCATCACGCCCTTCCATAAGGCAAGCTTTTGCAGACAGCTGTTACGGCCATTACAGTTATTTATGTTGTAGAAACCCGTATGCAAAGAATTTTTTACTCGTTTCGGCAAGGTGTCTGTGCAGGTGCGTAAGGTATTGACCTCTGGCTCTTCGTTGGCTATATCTGTCATATTTCTATGAATTTGAAGTCGTGTTTTGCCTGTTTCCCAAGAATATAATCTCCTTTATGCATAGCATGTTTTCCTTATTGTAAGGTCCTGGAGAGTAAAGGTATGTTTGGTCTTTTTGCAAGTGAGTTCCGTGACTGAGCAGTGCGCGTCATCTACCATAGCTAACATTCCCGTTGGAAACCAACCAGTCAGCATGCTTGTGGCATGAATGTTAGGAGCTTTTGACTTCTGACCAATAGAAAGCACATTTGAGCCCCGCTGGTGTACCGCCCTGAGTTGGAAACGGTTGGCCAATAAGCCCGCATTTACCTTTCCCATCTTCCTTGCTTTTCTTGGTTATAATATTCTGTTTCTAAAATTTTTAGTATTTAACTCCGATGTTTATAAATAGAGGCCATCATAGAAGATGTCATATAGTTGAAATAAATAATATTTACCCATATTTATATCGAGCAATCTCTTTAATGTCAGCCATTAATAACTTATCAAGGGATCCGTGTAGCCTTTAGATGACGAGGCTGATCTTATGGGTAACACCTGAGAGCTGAATCTAGTTCGAGACTTCGAAAAATCAGAATCGATCGGAGGGAAATTGTTGTCGAATTATATTTTTCCTTAGCAGAGACACTTCCAGTCCACAAAATAATTTTACCTCGACGTGTTTGATAGTTAATGACAGGGCCCCTTGGGCCTTAAATATACAAATTATTATATTATTATTATTATTATTATTAAGAATTGTTGTTTGGACAGGGCTGAACCAAAATGACATGAGCTTGTAGGTTAGTTGGTAATAGTTGGTAATAGCATCAAGGTCGAGCGCTGGTTTCGAAATTTCAGCTAAGTCATCAGTCTTATATAAATCGATTTATCTAAGAGAAGATACGACTATAAGTCTTTCGTTTTCTTATATAAATTATCCGTAAGTACCAGTACTTACGCTTGAAAAATCTGCTTCCATTCCTTTTGTTGGTTTGGTCTCTGCTTGCTTACCTAGCATTCTGTTAACCATCTGTCTTGCTTTCAGCAACTTATATAAACTTAAACAGTTAGTTTATTCTGAATTACCGACTGTTTACGTGATTAATCTCTTTGTTACTTCTAAAAGTATGAAGGCGATACTTTCATTCAGTAGGAAGACTCATAATTCCAGACCCAAGCGGTGTCTGCGAAAGGCAAACATCATTACTGATATCAGTCTTCAGCCTGACAGCAGTATTCAGCCCGATTTGATTGCCGAGCAAATAGATTTGTCTGCAATGAAAAATTGCAGCGAGTTTATGTGGAAATTTGAATCAGTTCTCTCAATTCTCGGGACCCTATTTGATGGGAATATCTCTGCAGTTTCCTCTCAGGAATGCAAACGTTTAGATACTCTCGTTAATTTGGTCGCAAGTGAGTCACAGGATAGACAAAAAAGGACGTACAATTTTATTCTGAAAAACGTTCCGAAATCAATTAGGCCAAAGGATGTTGCAATGCATTTCCTCTACTCCTGCGGATTTAACTATAAAATAGCAGAGGCTATTAGACTGTCATCTTGCAGTAAAAACCCACCCATTTTAGTCAAGCTATTTTCACCCATTGAAATAGAAGCTATTTTTAAACAGCAAGAGCTTGTTTCAAAATATCTGAGAAATACAAAGTATTTCCTCTGTCATGATCTCACTCCAATGGAGCGAAGAATAGCGTCAAGTTCTTCTAATAAAATAGTAAATTCACCGCAACCGGCTCAAGTTCCTGGTCGTAGCTCTAGGAAGCCTAGGGAGCCATGTACTTTTATTCCTGGCAAACCTAGATTACTGCTCCCCAGTACAGCAACTGTCTCATCTCCCTCAAGTCACAAGACATCCCCGTCTACTTCCAACTTCGATGCTTCCCCAATTGCCATAGCTAGTAATTCTGGTAGCCCTCCTAGAAATTCCAAAATGCCCTCTACGACAAGTAGACCAACAGCTTCGATACTCGATCAGAGTCCTTCCAAACCTTCGATTAAATCACCCAATTCAGGCCGTCGAAAGGGTGGGATCCGGAACTCAACCGCGAGCATGCAGCCTTTCCAAACACTAATTAAGCCTATACAACAGGAAGCTAACAAACATATAGGTTACCCTACTTATCACAATTATCATACTGGGTCAGGTTTTCCACCGCCTAATGCTCATGTAACGGCAGGGCCCCTTGGGCCTTAATATACAAATTATTATTATATTATTATAGTTACCTTACCTCGCCCACCAGCCTCTATTTCCCGTGTTGGTTTTCCCAAATTCCCGGTAACTATCAGCAAGCTCACCACGGCACTAATCCCTATGGCCCATCGATCTCACAGAGCTATCTGCCTGCAGCTTTCAGCTATCCCCCTCAGCTTTCTTATGTTAATTGTCCTGCTCCAATCGATGGCTATTCACCAAACTTCCAACCAAATTACCCACCTCCAAATTTTATTACTAAATAAAGATAGCCATAGTTCGATTACTCACGCTACACTAGATATCATCTTTCTTAATGCAAGATCTGTTTTAAATAAGATGGCTCAGCTTAGAGCTATTGGGTTCGAGCTGAAGCCAAATGTTATATGCTTTACAGAGTCGTGGACCCATCCAGTAATTTCTGATGCTTAACTCATAATAGACGAGTATGATTTCTACCGTCAAGACCGCCCTAGTAAACGTGGTGGCGGTTGTCTTCTCTATATTAAAGCTATTTTTAAGCATTTCCCGTTCGACCTAGATGCTGAGTCATTCTCAGGCAATTACTGCTTTGCATCCATTATCCTGTCTCCCCGTCAAAAGGCGATTATTGGATGCATTTATAGTCCACCTAACTCATCATCGGAAGATGATGAAAAGCTTTGCGAAATATTTAGGCTGATTTCGGAGTCCGCCTTTGATGCTAAAGTTATCGCTGGGGATTTCAACTTTCCCGAAATTGATTGGTCATTGAACAGTTGTCCATCCAGATTTCAGCCCTTCCTAGCTACCATAAATTTTTCAAACTGGTCTCAGTTGGTCTGTTCCCCAACAAGAGATCAGCATGTTTTAGATTAAATTTTCACGAATGACATCTCCCCCCTTTTCGTTGACTACAATCAGAACCTCTTCCCAAGTGACCAAACTTTGATCCGTTGTTGCCTTCCGCTTGCTTCTACGAAAAAGACTAGCACCACTCGTACCTACCGTGCGTTCGACCTAGCTGATACTAATTTAATAACAACTTTATGGACTCACTAGACTGGCAGGAGCTTTCCTCCACGAACAGTGTAACAATTCTCGGTGACTTAATGAAGGCAATTTCAAATAGCATTTTGGAATTTGTGCCGATCAAAATTGTTAAGCCTTATACTTCGGACCCCACCGTTCCTCATTTTCTTATGTCTAGACTGAAGAAATTGCAAAGACAGTTGAAAGACCAGTCTACTAGTTCATTATCGGTGCACCTTAGAATCGCAGAGATTTTCGAATTGGCGTTTAAAATTTGTCTTGCACGTGACAAACAGAGGGAATCTTGCGCACTCAGCGAGTTAAACTCTGCAATATCTATTGCTCAACTGTTCCGTCGTCGGTCCTCCGCTAAACGAGGTCACGAAATCCCCCCTTTACTGAATGAAAATAAAAACCTTGTGCAAGATGAGTCTGAGAAGGCTAAAATGTTCAATGCATTCTTTGCAAAGCACCTTACGACGGAATCTGATCCGGTCCCGTCGTTTCAGCCATGCTCAGTCAATACTATCAGTGCCACTGATTTCTCCGTAGAGGTCATTCGTAAGCACAGTATTCGTCTAAAAACTCGCACTCCTCGGGAACTGATGACCTTAAAAATCCACTTATCAAGAGAGTATTCAGCTTCCCCCGACTGCTAAGTTATCTATTCTCAGCTTATCTTCTAAACGGTTTCTTTCCTGACTCATGAAAGACATCTATTATTCTTTCAGTCCTCAAGTCATGGTCTCGTTCGGACGTAAATAACTACCGAGGTGTTCATAAAACCCCGGTCCAAGCCAAACTTTTGGAAAATATCATTTTAAATCAAATTCTCGATTTTAGTGTAGAAAATAGACTACTAAACGCCTCATCGTATGGATTTTTACCTGGAAGATCATGCAAAACCTGCCACTTAGCCTTCCTTAACCTGGTTACTTCAGTTCGTAATGAACAGCAATCAGTCATCGTGATTTACTTTGAACTTAGTCAAGCTTTTGACAAGGTGCCGCATAGGCGCCTCTTAGTGAAAGTGGAAGCCCAAGGCATCAGGTCTCCTTTTTTCGATATCATTGCCTCCTACCTGTCTAACCGCAGCCAGTAGGTCTTAGTAGGCAATAGCTACTCGATGCCTCAGCCAATCACGATTGGCGTTTTACAAGGCACGGTGTTAGGTCCCCTCCTTATCATTCTTTACATAAATGAAATTTCAACAGTGCTAAATAATTCGGAAAATTTAATTTATGTTGATGAACTTAAGTGTATTTACTCATTTTCTAAGGACACGGCCAGTACTTGTGATGATAAAGTCAACGCAGACTTGCGTACTCTCTCAAGTTGGAGTGCTACATGGCAAATAAAGTTTTCTCCATCCAAATGTAGTTTCATGTGTTTTGGTCCCGCAAGGCTTCCTGGACTGATTATCTTCCAAAAAAGTCCATTGTTAGAACGATCTACGATAAAGGATTTGGGTCTCACTTACACGAATAAGCTTGCATTATCACCTCATGCAGATCGAATTTCTGCCAAGGCCGCACAGATATGTGGGTTTATATCGCATAATTTTTTCCTTCCAGAAATGAAGTTAAAACTATACCGCATGTTTTTTCTCCCTATACTAGAATACTGCTGTCCTCTTTTCGGTCTCATGACCCAGCATGACCGTTGTGAGATTTAAAAGGTTCAGCGAGTTTTCACTCGTAAAATATTTTCTGTTTCTGGGTCTGGTATGTGTTATACAGATAGATGTCAATTAGCGAACATTAAATTTCTTTGAGTAAGAAGACTTGAAGCTGGTATATGCTTTCTGTTTTGCGTTAACAATAGTCCTTATCTTCCACAAATGAACGCTCTCCTTCCGGTAGACCGACCTTATGCCACTCGTAACTCTTCCATGATAATTTTACCACCTCGTAGCTCCACATCTAACCGTTCTCGCTGTTTTACCTCCAAATATGCTTTTATTTGGAACAACCTTCCTCTCGATATTAGACTGTCTTCTACACTATCGATTTTTAAAGGCAAATTACATCAGCATTTAAATTTAGCGGAAATAAAGTCGTTACTGTCTGTTTCCTTTCCCAAGCACGCAAGTTGTAGATTTGGAAAAGGGTCCTCCTGGCATCTGAAGCTCTTCCCAGGATACTAAAATGATTTCTAAATATGTTAGCATTTTCCTCTGCAGAGTCAAGCATCACTTCCAAGGGCTGCGAACTCTTCTCCGTTTTTGCAACCTTCGCTGTGGTCTTCGAGATTGGCTCTGGAATCTGGTGGGTCGCAACTCGATGATGTTGCCTTGACTTCTACTGCCTTCTCCTGCCTTCCGGATGACCCCTTCTTAACTTAACGATATATTATTTTTTCCCATGACCATAAACGTCCCGAACCCTCAACATCAGGTCCCAAACCAACCACATCAAACCCTGTTACCTATTAAGTCAGTTTTTTCTCCTAAAGTTTTTTTGATTTCGGTGGCCCGCTGAACTCATCCACCGATTTAGGAGTTTTTTTACTGCCGATGACAATTATTTTATAAGAGTTCACTGCTTATCATCATTATTTTTATTTTCACGATAGCACTAACTTTGTAACGACAGGGCCCCTTGGGCCTTAAATATAGAAATTATTATTTTTAGAACATGTTCTCAGTATAGCAACGAAGCATATTTCGTTGATGTCCAAGCAGTCCTTACGACCATTCCTGAAATGCTCTTGATTTGAGGAAATATTGCTTAAAGGTTTGCTATGGACGGACCTAAAAGGCAATTTAACTCATTTTTGACTATTTTTAACTTAAAGTGCGCTTTCAGGTGATATTTGATATTATTTGTACGAATAATTATATAATATACATATAATATCCGGATATTCAATGGCGAGATACGCGGGTGACGATGGGGGTGAGGACGGGGATATGCGGGTTGAAAACTCCTTTCTCACCCCCATCGAATCCCCATCGTCATCCAGGGATCACCCGCCATCTCCCTGGAATTTTGACAAAGGAATCGCGGGGTTTGGCTGCTAGGGTAAATAATCCACTTCGAAAGCCTGCGAAATGCAATGCAGAGGTTTACCCTGTTCCCTTTAACCCTCAAATGGTATTATAAGTACCACCTAAAAGTTACCTTTAGACTTGCGTTGCCCTGCACACGGCTGAACTGGCTTCTATGTCGTTGGACGGCTGTACTTCAGTCAGCTTGCGGGACACTCACATCACTTTGCGTCTTCGTCCTCAGTCTAACATCTGCGCAGGCAGTCGGTCAGCAGTGCCCATAAGGGGGATTAGTAACACGAGAAAAATACTAGACTGACAAGTACTGACTTGTTGGACATCATCAGCCAATGATACGAAGCCTCTGCAAACTACGTCATCCAAATCTGGGTTAAAGTATGAGGGGCCGATGACTGCTAACAAGTCGTAACAAAATAAACTGTATATTAAAGGCCCAAGAGGCATTTTCATTTTAATCTTTGTGCGGTTGTTAGAATAAATACAAAGTTGGTAACCACAGATGCACTCAAGCGATTTTATAACAATAGAAAGGAGTGGTATGTTATACATATTTAGCTAGATTCGAGTTGCAACGGACTCTTTATAAATGATAGCAAACAGCATCACGATAATATGATGTACAGAGACAAGGGCCATGGAAAAACTCCTAAAATTAAATTCGATCACATATTTGAGCGATCCAGCGAGTTGGAAAAAAAGAAAATAAACTGCTTAAATAGGAAGTGAGATTGATATGGCGCGATATGGTGCAGTTAGATTTGGATCGTGTTGTTTAGTGTTCTGAGTGCTCCATGTTCTGGGAAAAATCATCATAGGGATGAGACAGAAGGGTCTCATCGGAGGCAACTGGGGTCGAAACTAGGAGGGGCCGTTTAGGTCCCGAGAGCTTTACCGAGAAGCAGCCAAGCAGACTACAGAGTCCACCGCCAATTGGACGACAACGTAAGAACTGGCGATGATTATCAACAATGACCTCGATCATCACCGTCAGGGGTTGCAAAATGGAGAAGAGTTGGCATCGATTGAAACTAATGCTTAATTCCGCAGAGGAAAATGCAAACATATGTAGGGACAATCTTAATATCTTGAGAAGAGCCAGCAGCATCCTCTTCAAAGTCTATAAATTGCGTTTTTGCGAAGGAAAGAAACAGTGAGAACTTTATTTCACCCAATTAAAAGTTTTACTGAATTAACCTCTAAAAATCAATGCTGTGGACGATAGTCTTATTTTAAATGGAAGAATATCCCGAACAAAAGCATATTTGGAGCTGAAATAAGCGAGAACGGTAAGATGTGGAGCTAGGGGGTGGGAAAATTACCATAAAGAAGTTGCGGGTGGTGTAAGGATGGTTTGCCCGCGTATGAGCTTTAATTTGTGGGAGGTGAGGGCCATTCTTAACGCAAAAAAGGAAGCATATACCAGCTTTGAGTCTTCTTACTCACAGACATTTAATTTCCCATAACCAACATCTATCCGTACAAGAAATACTGGATCCAGAAATAGCAAATAACTTTCCAAATGAAAACTCTGCAAGTTTTTTTCAAAGGTAATACGGTCAGATGCGCTTATAAGACGGAACACGGAATAAAAGTATTCCCGAATATGGAGAAATAACATGCGGCAGATTTTTAAATTTGATTCTGGGAGGAAAATGTCAGGTGATATAAAACTGCTTTGTGTGCCACTGCAGAAATTTGATCCACATGGGGCGATAATGCTAGCTGATTTGTGTAAGTCAGATATAAATCCTTTATCGTAGGTCCATCTAACTGTAGACTATTTTGGAATATTATGGATGCAGGAAGCTTGGCGGGAAAAAAAGCGCATTAAAACTGCACGAACCAATGAATATATTGCATATTTAAGGCCCAAAGGGCCCTTACATTACAAACTTAGTGCTATCGTGAAAATAAAAAAACAAAACTAGTAGTCTCAGCTGCCCGTAAGCAACTGTATCACAATAGGACATAGTAGTATGTTACGCGTGGTAAAATGGTAAGTTAGATCCAATTAACAACGAACTCTCTGATAAAATATTTTTCTGGGCAGTGCGAAAACTCCTACATCGGTTAATGAGTTTAGCGAGCCACCAATTTCCAAAAAAATGTAGAAAACAAACTGCCTTAATAGGTAGCATGGTATGACATGATGCAGTTAGATGGGATCCTGCTGTTGAGGGTTCGGAACGCTTATTGTCATGGGAAAAATAAAAAACGGTGAGTTAAGAAGGGGTCATCCGGGACAACATGAGTATACAGTAGAAGTCAAGGCAACATCACCGAGATGCGACCCACCAAATTCCAGTGTCCACCGACAAGTTGGCGACCATGCGATAACCATCAATAGCGACGTCGAAGACCACCGCTAAGACTGCACAACGGAGAAGAGTTTGCAGCATTTGGAAGTGATGCTTGACTCTGCAGAGGAAAATACAAACATATAAAGTAACCACTTTACTATCCTTGGAAGAGCTTCAAATGTCAGGATAATCCTTTTTGAAATCTACAATTTGCGTGTTTGGAAAGGATACAGACAGTAACGACTTTATTTCATCCAAATTTTAATGCTTACGAAATTTGCCGTTTAAAATCGATAATTTAGAAGACAACTTATTTCGAGTGGAAGATTGTTCCAAATAAAAGCATATTTGGAGGTAAAAAAGCGAGTGTGGTTAGATGTGGAGCTAAGGGGTGGTGAAATTATCATGGAGGAGTTACGTGTGGCGTAAGATCGGTTTACCCGAATAAAAGCGTTAATTTATCGGAGATAAGATCTATTATTAACGCGAAACAGAAAGCATATAGGAGCTTCAAATCTTCTTATCCAAAGACATTTAATGTTTGCTAAATGACATCTATCTGTATAAAAAATACTAGACCCAGAAAGGTAAAATATTTAACGCTTGAAAACTCGCTGAACTTTTTCAACCTTACTACAGTCAGCCGCGTTCATAAGACCAAAAAGTGGACAGCAGTATTCTAGGATAGGGAGAACAAACATGCGGGATAGTTTTAACTTTATTTCTGAAAGGAAAATATTGTACGATGTAAACTCACATATCTCTTCGGCCTTGGCAGAAGTGCGGCCTGTATGAAGCGATAATGCATACTTATTCGTGTAGTTTAGACTCACACCTTTTATCATGGACTATTTTGGAAGATAATGGGTCCAGGAAGCTTTGTAGGGCCAAAACACATGAAACCACATTTGGATGGAGAAAACTCCATCTGCCATGTGGTGCTCCAACGTGAGAGGGTACGCACGGCTGCGTTGATTTTATCAACGCAACTACTGGCCATGTCCTTAGAAAATGAGTAAATGTACTTAAGGTCATCAGCATAAATGAAATTTTCCGAGTAATTTAGCACGGTTAACATTTCATTTATGCAAAGAATGAAAAGGAGGGGGCCTAAAACCGTGCCCTGAAAAACGCAACTCGTGATCGTCTGAGGCATCGAGTAGCTATTGCCTATGAAGGCCTCCTGGCTGCGGTTAGACAGGTCGAAAGCAATGCAATCAAGAAGAAGAGGCCGGAGGCCTAGGGCTCCTAGTTTCATTATAAGACGCCTGTGCGGCACCTTGTCAAAAGCTTTGCTAAATTCAAAGTAAATCATGATGACTGATTGCTGCTCATTATGAAGTGAAGTAACGAGTTTAAGAAAAGCCAAGTGGCACCTTTCGCATGATCTTCAAGGCAGAAATCCATGCTGTGCGGCGGTTCATAGTTTGTTTTCTATAAAAAGTTCGAGAGCTTGGTATAAAATCATTTTCCCAGAAGTTTTGCTAGAGCCGGTGTTTTAAGAACGCCTGGATAATTATTTACATCCGACTGAGTTCCTGACTTAAAGACTGGAAGAATAATAGATGTCGATAATGAGTCAGGAAAGAAACCATTTAGAAGATAAGCCGAGAATATATGACGAAGCAATCGATAGAAGCTCAACGCTGTCTTGATAAGTGAGTTTGGAATACCGTCAGTTCCCGAGGAGTGCGAGTTTTTTAGACGAATACTGTGCTTACGAATGACCTCTACGGAGAAATCAGTGGCACTGATATTATTGACTAAGCATGGCTGAAACGAAAGGACTGGTTCAGATTCCGTCGTAAGGTGCTTTACAAAGAATGTATTGAACAATTCAGCCAAGTCAGATTCATCTAGTGCAAGGTTTTATTTTCATTCAGCAATGAGGGAATTTCATGACCTTGTTTAGCGGAGGACCGGCGACGGAACAGTTGGGTAACAGGTTTTGCAGAGTTTAACTTGCTGAGTGCTAAAGATTCCTTCCGTTCGTCACGTGCAAGACGAATCTTAGACGATAATTCGAAAATCACTGTGATTCTTAGGTGCAAGATAATGAACTTGTAGATTGATCTTTCAACCGTCTTTGTAATTTCGTTAGTCTGGGCAAAAGAAAGTGAGTCACGATGGGGTCCGAAGCGTAAGGCTTAACACTTTTTATTGGCACAAATTCCAAGATGCTATTTTAAATTGCCAACATGGAGACACAGAGGATTTTTACTGTTTGTGGAGGAGAGATCCTGCCAGTCTAGTGAGTCCATAGAGTTTTTAATTAAGCTAATACAGTAGTCGCCGGTTACTAAGCCCACGGTTAATATGTCAAGCTGCGTATTAAGCCCAAATCAGCTTGGGACGGAATTTTAAATAGCAAAAGCCGCCAGCTAAAAGCCCAGTCGCCGGCTACAAAGCCCAGTTTGCCAACAGGGATAGATCGAGATTCTCATCTCTCTGCGTGCGCAACGCGGTCTACGGGCATCAGATTTCACAAAATTCGACGATTTCTGGTGCCTGGAAAAGGACATCAAAGAGCACTTGCGAGTAATGGTTCCTCCAAAACAACTGACACTAGACCACTTTTTTTAAACGTGTCGCAAATTATTTTTTGCTTTTATTATTACGTAAAATGCAGACAAACAGCATTCTTTTCTTGTACATAACCAATCTCTTCACATAATACAGTACCTATATAATGTATAGTGCCTATCCAGCGTTTGCTAATCAAGAACTAGGAATCTCCGTTTATTGCGCCCGCCGCTTATTAAGCCCAATTTGGTCTGGGCCTGAGGTGGGCTTAATAGCCGGTGACTACTGCATCAACTAAGTCAGAAGCATGGTAGGTACGAACGGTGCTAGCATTTTTCGTAGAGGCAAGCGGAACACTACAGTGGATTAAAGTATGGTCACTTTGGAAAAGGTTCTGATGGTAGTCAACGAAAAGGGACGAAATATCGTTCGTTAAAATAAAGTGTAAATTAGGCTGATCCTTCGTTGGGGAACAGACTAACTGAGACCAGTTTGAAAAGTTGATGGTATCTAGAATGGGTGGAAATCTGGGTGGACAACAGTTCAAAGACCAATCGCTTTCGGGAAAGTTGAAATCCCCAGCGACAACTTAAGCGTCAAAGGCGGAATCCAAAATCAGCTTCGATATTTCGCAAAGCTTTTGATCATCTTCGGATGATGAAATAGGGTGATAACAAATGCATCCGCTTATCACATTTTTTTGGGTGACAGGATAATGGATGCATAGCAGTAATTGCCGGAGAATGACTCAGCATCTAGATCAAACGGGAAATGCCTAAGCGCTAATGCTGACACCTTAGTTTCCGAGGGAAACGAGGCAGAGAAGAATAGTTTCAAGAGGATCTCCTTAATTCCCTTGGTCCTTTCTCGGAGTCGCGGAGAAGGCTGTTCGGAAAAGATCAGGAGATGACAACCTTTTAGTTTCTGCGGCCTTAAAGTTAAAGCCACAAGAGTAAAGAAACCGAAAGGCGACGTCAAAGGGTCATTTACTTTTTGGAGCATTTTTTAAAAGAAACTAAAATTTCTTTTTTGCCAGTCTTAGGTCTCAGGAGACACCATATTGACGAAAGGCTCTTGTTTCTCACATTGCTGAAAAGCGGGTGAAGATACCTTTTCACCAATGATGGCACCCATATTGGATATAAAACCTGCTAAATCGTTCAAAGCGTCAAGATCAAATTTCTCCATGCTTAAGACGGGTTGATCATTAGGATAACCTTACCATACGGTGTGATTTGCACCTGAGTTGTGACTCAGGTTTCATATTGGATAAGAAATATCAGTGTTTTTAATAGAAAAATAGAATAAGCGAAGAGGCTACACAGGATTTAAATTATCTTAAATTGTATATCGAGTAATACAAACTATTTATAGCTAGAAATTGAGTATATTACCAAAGTTCGGCTCTAATTAAATATTCACGCAATAAATTACTTGCCTTTTACATGAGTTTTCCAGAACTAGGATGAGGCCATGTCAGCTGAAGCAGTACAAAAATTGCATATTCTCAACTAAAGTTTAAAAAACAACCACCGGTATGTGCAGTTGCTTAAGAGTTAGAGATACAAATAATAACCGAGAATTAAGCTAATGATTTCAACAGGAAACGACCAAATCTGATAAAAAATATAACTATTTCACTTATGAAAAGAAAGAAGACCTTCGAAAAAGTATCACGTGTTCGTTGTCAGACTAAATGAAATGTGAGGGCCGGGAATGTCGCACTGGAGGTTTTGGGGGCAGAGGTTATAATGGACGGGGGGGGGGGCTTGGGTGGGAGAGTTTTGGTGACGTGACTCGCGCGGTGATAGGTTGTGCTGGTGATGGAAGGGAGGTATTTCACTTATCTTCAAAGATAAGCTGCGTGTGCACAAACCACTGGAACCAGCATAAGTGGGACCGCTCCATGTTCTCTCACACAATGCCAAGACCTGCCGAATCCTTCGCGGGTAAAATAGGACGTGATAATTATCCATTTGGTTAAGGCTGTTGTCACGGTGGAGCCGCCGGACCTGCCGCGCGGACAAAAACGTGTTGATCCCTCATGCCGTGCTCCTCTCCCTTCCCTCTACCATTCTTCCAATGTCCTACCCTCAGTCCTAGCATTCCACATTATCCTCTCCATACAGATCCGCAACGTCCACCTACATTCGCAATCTCTACCATCATAGCGAGCAAGTAACCTTCTCCAGCTGTACCTTCTAATCAAATCACTCGCGGTGGACGCAACATTCACTTTCCTACTCACTCAGCTTTGCTTTTCTTCTAGAATTATGTGTTTCTTCCGACATCTTCTTACACCGCCATTCGTTCTTGTAGGGGAAGGGTGTACTGTGCAGACCTGCTAGACTAAATTACCGTTGACAATCTCATCCAATTTTCTTGTCTGAACTGTTTATTTTGACGTGACTGACGCACGCAGCATATTAAGTGAGTCGCCGCTTGCTACCTCGACAGGACCACGACAGGGCCCCTTGGGCCTTAAATATACAAATTATTATTATATATCAAGATTATTCTATATTTTCAATATTAATTTTTTCCGACCTATTGAAATTGTTGCTTAGGGTTCGTGAGATACCTTTCGTATGTTCGGGAGGACATTATTATTTCGTCAAATTTTACTCCCAATGTGAGATTTATTGCAAAAATTGCACTGTTTTTCGTATAGCAGGTCCCTTGAGTTCATCGGCAGGTTCATTTTACATCGCCGTACAATTTAAAGCCTATCAACAGGTCATGGCTACTTCACTTAGTTTCTGTAAACGTGTTTTCTTCAACCTTGAAATCCGCATGACGCAAACATGATTCAAAGCAACCTCTCCCTGCGTGGTTTCTGAAGTTTACTTCAGCTTTGGTTAGGATATAAACTCAGAAAAATAACGGTCACCACATGGACTAACTAGCCACGCCAACCGCCGAGCATGGTCTCCTGTTAAGCAACTTTAACCGGGCCTATGTTGACATTATTGGTAATTGCGTGATTATGAATGTTATAAGACCAAAGGTGGTAGACTTTGGCTGAAATAATTCTATTACTATTCCGTAAAAAATTAATAAGGGTTGTCCTACGTAATTACACAAAATGCACGTTTTTTCAGAAACGCATTGCGTATATACGGAAACGCGATAGACAAAAAACAGATAGCAGTTTGTGGGACGACATTCTATCCAGTAGGCATTGGGTGATGACAAATATGCGAGGTATAACAGCATCGGAAAAGGCGAAACGGAACTGACATGTCTGGCTTATAAACCGTCGTCCGTCAGCCATACGCAATTGCACCTGGAATCCCAGTGAGCCACATGCCCTTCGCCCTAGATTTTTTGGTGTGGTACACTGCCCCGTGGTCCAACGTCGGACTCAGTGAGCAAAGATCCTGGGATTTAATCTATGGTGCTGCATTTATGTGATACGGAATGATTCACTACATACGAGTATTAAGTCAGAGCTGGTCTTTCGAGTTTCGGTTATCTTTGTCCGTGCTCCATTTGCTGAGATACCGATATGTTAATACATACGATGCATTCCGAATATTGTGTGCTGCTCTACGGTCGACGATGGTAAATATGCAAAATTTAACAGAAGTTGGCGTGAAATAAGTCACCTACTTTACAAGGACACCGAAAGAGCAACATTTTGGCCAAGTCCGCACGAGTGAAATAAACAGAAAAATCCTCTCTAAGCTATCCATTTTTCAATATATGACCGGATTTTTCATATTAGATGCACAGCGCAGACTCTGAAAGTTCAAGGAACACAAAAAGAAACACATAATATGTTGGTGGGTGAAAAGGTTTGAAAATCCACCAGAGATATTCGACACTAGACGCATATCTCAATAGTA
>JAYGXS010000004.1:58691693-58724810 GCA_036362985.1 Ligula intestinalis | reverse complement strand
CGCTGTCTCTGGATTGTAGCACATAATCAAAGAAAGAGAGCTGGCAGGTGTCACAAGACATTTTCTCGAGAAATCCATGTTGAGCTGCATAGAACAGGTTGTTCTCTGTCAAGTGACGCATCATCTTTTCTTTGATCAATGTCTCCAAGATCTTAGAGGCTGCGGGAAGTGTACTTATTGGTTTAAAGTTGTCGAATGACCTCGATCGGCCATGCTTGGGAATAGGCATTATGTGCGATTCCTTCCACAACGAAGGTGAGGTTCCGCTCTCAAGAGCAAGATTTAATATCTTACAAAGAATAGACGGAAAAATTTAATTCGCTTCAGCTTTTAGAAGGCTAACTGGAACGCCATCTGGTCCTGGACTATAAGATTGACGATAACGACGAATGGCTGCAGTCACGTCCCAGACGGTAAAACTTATCGTTTCGCGAACGGCACTCGTCCAAGCCTGCATAGCCGGAGGTGCAGCGAATGAGCTTTCACTAAACGTTTGGAAAGGAAGGCATTGAAACTTTCGGCGGTCAACTTAGCGTCAACTATGGGGTTTCCTTAGGCGTCTTGAAGTATGGGGTGTTGCGTTTTCCTCTGCGCTTTGACTGTGTGCGAAAAGAGTTTCGCAACGTTTAGAGAAGGGTTTTCAGCGAAGTGGGCCTCATCGGCTATCTGCTTTTCTTCGGAGAGCTTCTTAGTCTGCTCAAAACTCAGTGTGATCAGGGCAGAACGGAAGTGTCTTTCTGCGGATGCAAACGAAGAGAGAGTCTACGCAACCTACGACGGAAAAACCGAAGAAGAGACACTTCTTCCTTGACAGGTATTACTTTCTTACGGGGGACAAAATGGACGAATTGTGGATCCAGCACTTTGTACAGTATATCGGTGCAAACATTTACATCCAAACATTGGGAAAATTTAGACCAGCCGAAAGCGTTTAGATGTGTCCGTAATGCCGCCGTATTTGCTAATCAGAAGTCATGATAAAAACTATACTTTGGGAAATGTTTCATCGGCCTCTAGTTCTAGTGTTCTAACAACTGTGAGATGGTCTGAACTCCCAATTGCGTCTAACGATGACACTGAAAGTGGTTTGAACCCCCTACAATAAATTAGGTCAAGTATGTTTGCTCCTCGAGTGAGAAAATTGACTACCTGATCCCACATGCCGATATCTACTGCCTCAAGTAAGTTCTCAAACTTTGAAGGACCGGAGGGGGGAAACCATTGCACGTAAGAAAGGTTAAAATCGCCTGCAATCAAGCAATACTTAAGATTCAAGTCGGCTACGGTATGAAATGCCTGCGAGAGACAAAGATCGTAGTGCACATTAGCATTAGGTGGGCGATAAACAGAGCCAACGAGAAAAGAGTATTTGTTCTTTAGAGCAACTCGTAGCCAGCAGCTCTCCTCCACTACCGTGAATTGTGGATAGTCCAACGGGAGAACTGTAAGTGGCTGCTTAATAAAGATGCACCTTCGTTCGCCACGGCCATTGTCTCGATCATTCCGAATGCATGCATAGCCTAGAACAGAGAGTTCAGAGTCAGCTTCACAGGCTGATGCCCATGTCTTAGTTGCCATACCAATTTCTGGGCGGTTGACGAAAACCACAGTCTGTAGCAGGGGCATTTTATTAAGCAGTGATCTGGCATTTAAAAGACCAATTTAAGAGGGCATGTTTTAGGTTTTAGTGGCGGGACAGCTAGGCTGTCACTGTTACCGGCTTCGACCAGAGAGATGTCCCTTAGACTTGAACTGTTTGTCCCTCTCTTAGTTTGAGATTTTTCTCGTCATTAGGTCTCCGTTTTTCCAGCTCTATTATTAACTGTCTCATCTTCATCCGCTATTTCAATTCGTAATCTGGCTGAAAAAAAAAACTTGCAAATGCAGACTCCGAAGGATGGTTTGCACTCTAGCAAAAGTTGCGCCTGTGCTTCAGTTTCTCAAATAACTTCAAGAGGTCGTGGCCGAGAATTTGAGTCTGGAGCTGTTTGAGACTTCCCTATTTGAAATGTCTTAAGAATGCGGAATGAATCGCCTGGTTTTATCAACGGTTTGGCGTACTCGCTCATAAGATCCACGTCATGGTTAACTCGTTCTTGTGGACTTGTTGACGCGGATTCTGGTGCGCCCTTATCAACTATTTTCAGCTTGCGACTCAATGGGGCATCTGTTCTGAGCTCACGTGTTTCGGTTTAACGAACTTTTATATCCGTTTAATAGGACTCCGTCGTCTATGCACTCAGTTCCAAACACAAAGCTGCATTTATTTACTTTTCTTCAGCTTAAAGTTAAGAGCTTTTGCAATCCATATTCAGTTCGCGGCATGCTATTTCCTTCGCTTAACGCGGTCTCAAAGATAATTTTTATTGATAAATAATCAAGCTCACAGCTTCAGTGAAACTATTTGTTTCTATTGCGGAGAATTAAGTGAGTAAAACCTGGCAAATGCGATCTTCAGACCATGGTTACTTAGTTGAGAAGTCCGTGAAGGCCAGAGTAGATGGAAGAGTATATTGTGTACACAAGGAAAAGAAGAATAGAGGGACAGAGATTTGAGTTTGACAGCATACTACCAGCCAGGAGATCCAGTCAAGTCCAAATGCGGTTTTAGCATAAGGGATGCCAACGGCAGCGAGAACGGGCATTTTCCGGTTGTCTTGAAGGTTATTGGCCGGACAGACTGCATCGACCAGGCGTGCATGCGTTCTATTCGCTGGCGGGAGAGACCAGCCTTTGCGGATCTGTGATTGGCTGTTGCAGAGGCCGCCTGTAGTGCGGACTTACGCGTTAGCAGCAGCGGACCTTCAGAATGCTCGCCGACGTGGAGTGATCCACCACACTTCCTTCTATTTGGGCGGATTTCTTTTTGAAATATATCCCAAATTAGTTCTCACACTCTCACGCGCGATATTCTTGGAGTAAAAAGGGATACGAATCGAGGGTTGCCGTAGTCTAAAGGTTATTTTTTCCACAGCAATCGGACTAAGCATGGTCCCAGTGAGCAAGTGATTAAAAAAAATCAGATTCGATTTTTGACATTCAGTTCAACAAATCTGCGTTCGTCAATGCCCTAGAACACAGTAATAACGTCTGCTTCCAATCCTTTATCCCTACATTCTGAGGTGCTTATCTGCCCATTGCTTATGCTTGTTAGGACGGCTACCACCAGAGTCATCAGTCGGGCCGTCCTGAAGGCAAGATAACTAAGTAAGTCCACACGGCAGCGTAGGCGGGCAGAACGGGAAAAGATCACGACCTTCAAAAGGCCGACACGCGAAGACGAAAGGACAGCCGCCAGCCAACTTCTGAGGTCTCGCCTGGCAAGGGGCAGAGCGTGCGCCCCAAGTGTCACTGAGGACACCACAGGATGGCTGCTCGCATGGGCCACTAGCAGAGGGGCCAATAGGGGTGAAAGGCCGTCGGTCCTTAAATACGCTGCCACCGACACGAGGTGGCACTCTGCTGCTGGCGACACGAGCTTCTGCTGCTGGAGACACGGGACTCTATTGACCTAGACGAGGAACCTGCTATTGGTCCTGACGAGAACGATGACAGAATGCACGTTGTTGGCAGACACTACCGAGCTGCAGACAAGACCAAGGTGCAGTCACTACGAAGCTGCAGAAAAGACCGGGGTGCCGACAAATTTGAACTGCACAGGAGGACGAGCTGCCAGACACACAGAAGGCAGAGTTGATGTTCAAGCAGATAAACTGTCAGTAAACTTTTATCTGCTATCCTGTCTGCCTTCTTTTCCTAATATATGGCTGGGGATATAACCAGTGTCGACACAGGCACACCCAAGGTTATAACATGTTGAAGGCCTTACTGCGGATATGCCTCAAACAGACAGCAATTCTTACATTGAAGCATACAGTAAGATACTTGATGTAATAATCTTGTTTCCAAATTTTGAATATGTAAAAGAACTAGAAACAGATAAGCAGGTTCCATAACCTCTTCGTATCCGTACGGTCACTTTCTTACCATCAAGAATCGTAGAACGAAACCTGTAGGTAATCAACCAAGCAAAAGTGGTTTAACTACACCCTTGACACTCTTAAAAAATCGTAACATTCAATAGTCCCCTTGGAACTCTGGCAACGCACATGTTTTTCTCTACATTGCACACAATTTATCTTGCAAAAATATAACTCCAAGGCTCACGTCTCTTCTACCGACTAAACTGAAACGAAACATGGAAAATATACATAATCGGATTGCTGTAGCGGAAAAGTCCCTACAAATATATAAAACTTCTTAGTAAAAATACAATGAAAAACTTTCTAGTGTAGAGTAAACTGCTAGTGACTAATCCACCAGACTACACTAATGGAAAAAGGAGCTTAAAACTATATACGAGAATGGCAATGAAAATTAAGAAGGAAACGATTCACTTAGATCCTCCACGATCCTTGTCAGCAGTAGCCAATAGATTGGCTTGCCAAAGGAGGGCTCCGTGAAGGCCTGGGTCGCAGTTTATCGAGTTGTACTCGAAAGAGTTAAGAGGAATCTGGTTTGATAGTGGCCGTTAGTTGCTTCTGAGCCCGGTTATGATCACCCGAGAATAGTGTCGTTGAAGGGCCAAGAAAACAGCGGCTGGTGAGGTTGGAAAACTGTGAGAGTTGAGGTGGTGTATGCAAAAAGCGATGAAAACTCTGAACGCCGTAGAAATCGAAAGTGTATTTTCGAGCGGGTTGCGATACAACAATAATAATTTTTAGTAAATTTAAACAAACAGACAGGTTAGGCTAAAGGCCTACATTACTCTCCAACCAGAGCGTTGGTGGGTTACAAACGCTCAACAAAAGAGGATGTAGAAAAATTTTCAACAACAAAGTCTCGAAAGTTGGTAGGAAAACGAACATGTCTACCGAAACGAGTGGAAGGGAGGGGAGGGAAGGGAGGGAGGTGACGGGTAATGGGAGTAGGGTCAGGTGTCGAGTGTGGCGGAGGACTGGGGGCAGCAGGTGGAGTGCAGGGTAAGGGTGTCGTGGAAGTGGACGAGGCAGGGGTGGCAAGGTGCATTCAACGTAGGTCGGCTTCAGTCTATCGATGAAGACTGTGTCAGTAGCATCAGCCCTTTGAATGACGAACAAAAATGGTCGTAAGCGACCTTACTGTAGGATTGGGGGACCACAGGATGAGGCGTACCTGTAGACCAATCACACACGATTGACCCTGGAAATGCTGGGAGAGGAGCCTCACGCAGCTAAAGCACAGAAAACGAAAGCATTTCAATGATGGAGTCATCAAGCGCCTGTGCTTCTGCGAGCTTTACCAGACCTAACGTGGTGGTAAGAGTGTTGACCTCCAGACGAGATAAGGCATCAGCAACGACATTATCATCACCGCGGGCATAGCGTATGTCTGAGGTGAATTGAGAGATGTAGTCAAGATGACGTACTTTACGCCGCGAATATCGATCCAGTTTAGCTTTGAGGGCGTAAGAGGATTATGATCCGTGTGGATCTGAAAGTCTCTCCCCTCGAGCAGATGACGAAAGTGTGGAATGGCCAGGTAACTGGCAAGAAGTTCGCGCGAGAAAGTACTGTAGCGAGTCTGCGCCGGCGGAAACTTCTGAGAGAAGAAGGCTAGCGGCTGCAACTGGTCGTGAACCTGTTGCTGCAGAACTGCGCTGACGGCAATGTTGGAGGCATCGGTGGGTAGAATAAGCTTTGCATCGGCATACGTGCTCAAATGATGAAGCAGTGTGAAATCGGCAAGAGCTATCTTGGCTGCCTCGAATGCTTCAAGAGCTCGGGGTAAAAGTTGAATCGACTTGGCCTTTGACTTCAAAAGATCCGTCAAAGGTGCCAGGATGGCGGCGCAATTTGGTATAAAATGCCGGTAGTAGTTGATTAGGCCGATATAACGACGAAGCTGAGTAATAGACTTGGGGGCTGGAAAAGACAACAGGCTTTGCACCTTCTCTGGGAGGGGTGTGATCCCGTGTTGGTCAAGATGAAATTCAAGAAAATCCAGAGGAGTGACCCCAAAAAGGCACTTGTCGACATTCAGCTATAGACGATTTTTCTGAAAACGATCGAAAACTTGGCGCAAGTGCTCAACATGTTCCTCAGGGGACGAGCTCGCGACAAGGATGTCGTCGATGAAGACGAACGTGAAGGAGAGACCACGCAAAATATCATCGACGAAACGCTGAAACGTTTGCGCCGCTTTCCGCAAACCGAAAGGCATGCGAAGAAATTCGAACAGACCGAAAGGTGTCGTGACTGCGGTTTTAGGGATATCCCCCTCCGCTACCGGTATTTGATGATATGCTCGAACGAGGTCAATCTTGGAAAAAATCGTCTTTCCAGCCAACATGTGGGAAAAATCACGAATATGGGGTATCGGATACCAGCCCACGACTGTAGCTCGGTTAAGAGCGCGATAATCACCGCATGGCCGCCAATCATCGAATGACTTTTTGAGAACCATATGCAGTGGCGAAGCCCATCGACTGGACGACGGACGGATAATCCCCAGATTCAACATGTGCTCGAAATCTTTTTTCGCGATCTGTAGCTTCTCGGGATGAAGCCGAAGTGGATGAGCATGGACGGGTCTGCCGGTGGTAGTGATATGGTGACGAACGGCGTGTGGAACCTGCTCCGTGAACTGACAAGGTTTAGCGAGGGATGGATAATCCCTCAAGATATCAGAGAATGGCGGGCTTGGCATGGCCAAGTGTATGCCAGCGGAAGGCTCACGCAAAACTACCCCGGCAGTAAACAGCTGGGTGGTAGGATCTAGCAAATGCTGGTGTTTGAAATCTACTGTGAGGCCGAAATGCGACAAGAAATCCACTCCAATAACAGGTTACTGGACGTCGGCCTGGATGAAAACCCACTGGAAGTGGTTACGAAGCCCAAGGTCGAGAGTAAGGGACCGTTGACCGAACGTGGCGATAGTGGTGTTGTTCAAAACCTGCAGTGTAAACTGCGGTGGCTGTAGAGTATGACGTCGAGGGGGTGGTTAAATGCTCATCTCGGCACCCGTACCGATCAAGAAACGGAACCCAGTGGATTTGTCTGACACATAAAACAGGTGACTGGTTCGCGATTGGCCAGCGGGAGTCGTCGCCATTACTGGCTGGCGGCGCCGTTTCCCGAATGGGAATATCTAGCGTAGGTGCAAAGTGGGTCGCATTTGATAGCATCCGGGCCGAATGTGCGGTGGTACCAGCAGACTTTGTCGTCTGCACGCTACTTTGAATTAGAGTGATTGCAGTTTGTAGGAGTATGATCGGTTTGTAGCCGGTTGAGCATGGAACACATTATGCTCATTTGACAGCGCAATAACCTGACAGTATCTTTAAGATCCTATAGGCCGTCATTTCTGGTAGTCGGGGTCTCGCGAATCGGTTGGGCGGGTGAAATAGACCGCGGGGATGGAGTACTACGCGATTGAGTAGTCTGTCGTGGTGTACGACGGTCAGGTTTACGAGCAGATCGTGAAGTGGAAACCTGAGAGACAGCATGGCTAGGCATTGAGGTCGATGCTTGATATACAGAGTACGAACTAGCACCGGGATAACATTGTTGAATGCGATCAGCATGTTCCGCGAGTTTGGTAAGCGGGACGGTGTCGTCTATCAGAGCAAGAACTAATTGCATCGGATGGGGCAGTTTATCCATCCAGATGCGGTGGAACATATAATCGTCTGAAGTGCAACCAGCGAGCAAATGACGCATGTGGCGCATCAGGGTAGTGGGCGTTTTATAACCTAGCTCCACATTGTTAAGAAGCTGATAAAACTTACTGTCGGCAGATTGTGCCATGCTTTGAAGGATGGCTATTTTTAAGTTAGAATAAGGCTTATCCTTAGGAATAGGATCAAGTAAATCCTAAACTGCAAAGGCAACACCAAAGGGTAAATACTGAACGACGTACAAGTAACGCGTACGCTCGCTAATAATATGACGTGAGGCGAAAACGGCCTCGATCTGTTTAAACCAGACTGTAGGGTCGTGAACCTCGTATTAGGGCAGGTTACTAGAAATCTGAAAAGCACGAGGTTCATCCCGATCGAAAGATGCGTACGACCTGGTGGAAACAGAATCATCTAAATCGGCTTCGTAAAAAGGTTGATCTTATTAAGTCATGGTGAAAAACTTGTGAACGGCAAAATCGAACGTGAAAAACAGGTTAATGGAATAAATAGGAAGACGTGGATAACAAGAAAAACGAGGTCACCAAATTTGTAGCGGAAAATTCTCGACAAATATAGAAAACATCGTAGTAAAAATGCAATGAAAAACTTTCTAGTGTAGAGTTTACTGCAAGTGACTAATCTACCAGACTACACAAATGGAAAAAGGACTTAAAAACTATATACGAGAATGGAAATGAAAATTAAGAAGGATACGACTTACTTAGATCCTCCAAGATCCTTGTCAGCAGTAGCCAAGAAATTGACATGCCAAAGGAGGGCTCCGTGAAGGCCTGGGTCGCAGTTCATCGAGTTGTACTCGGAACAGTTAAGAGGAATCTCGTTCGTAAGTGGTCGTTAGTTGCTCCTGAGCCCGGAAATGACCACCCGAGAATGGTGTCGTTGAAGGGCGATGAAAACAGCGGCTGGTGAGGTTGGAAAGCTGTGAAACTTGAGGTGATGCATGCAAAGAGCGATGAGAACTCTGCACTCCGTAGAAATCGAAAGTGTATTTTCGAGCGGCTTGCGTTAATAAAATACTAATCGTTAGTAAATTTAAACAAACAGAGAGGTTAGGCTAGGGGCCTACATTGCTAACGTATATATACCTGCAGCATGGAAAAACTCGAAACATTCTGGAATTTTCTCATTAACAGTTTTCAAATCATAACTAATTTGAAGTTATTTCTGGTTTGAGTGGCTGAAATGAGGACGAGGTAGACGTTATCTTTTGCTAAGTATTCTAGTCCGTAGCAGAAAAAGTCCACCGCATGAGTGAGCAAAAAACACGTTCAGTGATATTCTTTGTGAAATTTTTGCCCAATAGAGTAGATTTAGTAACTTGCTTTAAGATTTTGTTGGCGGTTTGTTTACATGCTTCGTGAAATTTTAATCGACTAATTCGACAATTCTATCATAAGCGGTCTTTTCGAATTGGTCTGTTTATTCGAGCTCTCATCATACTTTACAGACAATTCCTCCATTTGCTTCGTCCCCGAAATGTCTTCGAGTAGAAAGAAAATTCTTCTTAAAGTTATTATACTGGGTGATAGTGGGTAAGTTGCATTTTCCTCTTATTATGTCTTTAGTGTTGGCAAAACCTCACTAATGAATCAGTACGTTACTCAGCGGTTCAGTAATCAATATAAAGCAACGATCGGGGCTGATTTTATGACCAAGGAAACCATGGTGGATGATCGTGTTGCTACTCTCCAAATATGGGATACTGCCGGTCAGGAACGTTTTCAGTCTTTGGGGGTCGCATTTTATCGTGGAGCGGACTGTTGTGTACTTGTGTATGACGTGACGATGCCGAACACTTTCAAGACGCTGGACTCTTGGCGTGACGAATTCCTAATTCAAGCAAGCCCAAGGGACCCTGAAAACTTCCCATTTGTTCTTATTGGCAACAAAATTGACATGGCAAACCGCGCGGTACGCTTCGTTTTTTGAATTCTTGTTAAATATCCAATATAACTTCTTGCGTTAGATATTGTTTCCTTCCCAGTGATCTATAGTAACTTTCATCTGCAGTGCGATTTTCAGCCATGCTATTCTTGTCATGCTAGAGTTTTTAGAATCGCCTGCGCGTCTTTCATTTGCTTGATTTTTTCATGCCTTCCTTATGTCGCAATTCAGTCTGCTAGTTGAGTGTTTATCTGGTAGCACGTTCAGAGCAATAAAAACTTCAGAGTTTAGACTGTATCGATGAATGAAAGTGTGCATTTTTGTAGAAATACAACAATGTGATTTATAAGAATAAGTTTTCACGAGACTTGGTTCCTGCTATGCGACTGACCCTTATCTATTTGATCAAACAGGTTTTCTAAACACTGAGCTAACCCCAACTATAAATCGGTTTCTTCTACTCTCGCCTCCAATCTTAACTTTGCATTACTGGTTTTAATGTCTGTACCTTAATTAAATCCTGTGAGAGGTTGAGCGTCGCCTGCAACGACGTTTACCATGTGTCCCACGACGTGATGCCATGGGACGGTTAAATACTCATAAGTTACTTTACAGCCACAGCGAAAGACGTCGGCTCGTTGCCCTTCTGTGCAGCGAACGGGATCCCGTTCCACTAGGTACCAGTTCTTATAAAACAGATTGCCTGATAACGAGATAGGAATGCATTTCCGTTCAGCGAAGTGTTTATGATCCTTCTGGTAAACTTAGTCTGTGAACCATTGATGTTGTATTCGAATGCTTCAGTCTAGTGGGGGGGGGGGGGTTAATGATCATCTCTAGGACTGGCTTACTGAACGCAGGGTAAGTCCGGAATAACGCTGTGTTAACCTTTTCGTGTATCTGAAATCGTACCTCACAGCCAGGCTGAACATTTGGTTCACAAATGCCTGTAAAGTGGTGCCGCCAAAGAAAAAGCAATTTTCTTTGTCATATTTTACTTTCGAGGAAATGTGGCATTCAGTAATTCTCTGTTTATGTCCCATCTGATCACATCATCTGAAGGGTATACTAAGGGGTGTTTAGTGGAAACGAAATATCTATTTCTTTGCTTTTGTCCTTGCGCCTTCAAGGGCGGCACTGGCGTCATTTACAACGTTATTTTTCGTATAGGACTATAGAAAAATGCGACAAACGAGGTCTTATCGTGTAACTCTCTTGTTCAAGATTCGTTGCTTATTGTCCCAGGCTCATCTTCCATTAATTAACTTTAATTCTTAAGTTCTGCTATTGAAAAAGGAAAATGCGGTCAAGCAGTGTGAAAAAATCTTCAATAATGCGTATTGATTCGATAATATGCTTAACCTACTTCAATTTTATCACGAACAGCTATCTTATTTTTATATTCGCGCAGTCCAAACGACTATAGAAGGAGCGCTTAGCGTGTTTAAATATTACTAAGACGTTTTTAAAAGATTTACAGTATTTTGTCTATTTAACCGAAGTCGAGATTTAACCGATGCCTCCACTCATCTTTCTTTTTTCACAACACTGCAAGTTTTGTTAAGTTTTTTTCTTATGCTAGGAAGGAAGCCATTTTCTTTGTCTCTTAATGCTATATTGCCGTACAAGTTGATAAATGTTAATTGAGCTCATCTGTTAACCTGCACTTTTGTTCCAAGTATGTAGACTATATTTAACTTTTACACAATCATTTCTATTACGATCATTACCTTGTCGTCCCTGCTTATTGAATAGCTTCTATGTTGCATGATCAACGGTGCTTGTATGCACAGGGTTTATGCAACCTGTAGAATCGGTTGCTCCAAAAATCCGCTAGAGCATTTCCTCTCATCTAAATCTGCCCACAAGTCTTAAATATGACCATGTTGTGAATGGTGACATGACTTATTATTTTTTTTCAAGTGACCTGTCCGCTATAGTTGCATACAACTGATTATTATTCATACCAACTTTCGCGCAAAAGATCGCGTTCAGATTTGTAATTTATATTTTATCTGACCACCCAACTTCGTACATAGTTCGTGTAATTCTCTCATTGTCGATCGCCCGCTTTAAACCACCTCAATCCTATCGTCGTCCTTTATAAGTACAGCGGGTGGTATTTAAACATATTACTTTGTGAAAGGATTGGTTTTGTTTCCAGTGGGCATGGATACAGATAATTTTCCCGTGTTGCTCCGTAGATCGTGCAGAAAGATAATTTGCATTCAGAGCTGACCTCAATTTGACCCACATCGATTTTTGGCCTTCTCTGCTCACCATCCTTGTCTAAATTTACGCTAAGGAAGAACAACGCGGTTTGCCACCGACTCCTATTATATTTTGTGAACATGTGCTGGAATTTCGTCTGATCATCTTCTAATGCCTCCCTAACCCACTGAATGACGTAAAACATACGCGTTTTCTAGTTTTGAGTTCGAAGCCGGAAAAGACGGTACAGGATTTGCGACCACATTAACCTTTGTTCTAGGGCACAGACTAGGTTTCAATCGCCGAGACTGGCGTCCGTAAAATATCTGTATTGTATGGTTGGACTTTTAGTTGGCCTATAACAGCTTGAAAGAGAAGCGAAACCATATACATCTGGATCATATATTTATGTTTGTGCCTTTCAAAGGGCATACATTTTGCGATGATTGACCACCACTGTCCAAATTGAGACATGCGACCCGCATCACTTGTAGAATTGAAGGGGCATTTACTCATCCATTGTTCCTTCTACCGTGGTCACACCAAGCGCTAATCTCGCTTCTCAGTGCATTACAGTGACTGCGCCTCTCGAATATCGATGTTAATGTTGCCGAACATGCAGAAGTTCGCTTTCCTAGGAACTAGCTCCATCTGTGTGGAAGTAATCTTTCCTCTCTGTGAAGTTTGGGACTCCTACCGCGATTCAATATCAGAGAGTGGAGTAGTGTCGCACTGATGGTCTATGTATACCTATTCACCTATGTGCTAATCTATTCATACATATGCCAGTCTTTCTTGAGGGCTGTCTACCATTTGATACCTCGGTAGGTCGGTCTGAAGTAAGTTAATACCGATTACCAGATAGCACTTGGCAGACGAACCGTTTTCTAACTTCCTCTCATCCCCCGACACATATCTACAGTTATGCGGAACTAAAGTGTCTATCGTAGAACGAGTGGCTCACGATAGTTGGCCACAACGCCTCACCTATATTCGCTTGTCCGTATTTGCGCCCCCTTTTAACTCCGGCAATCGAATGACTGATGACGCTTATCGTTTGCTCCTGTGAACTTTGTTGCTTTCTTTCACAACCCGCGGACCAATTACAACGTGATGTCAGTGCCCTCACCTAAGTCAGGCAGGCTACACGGCTAATTTGTAAACGTTCTTTGCTATCCTCCTTCCAACAAGACAGAAACCTCGACTTATTTTTGTCCTTGTATTCATTTTTAGATTAGTGAACGACGAGCGAAACAATGGTGCGCATCCAAGGGCAACATCCCATACTTCGAATGCAGTGCAAAAGAAGCAACTAATGTCAAGGAAGCATTTCAGGCTGTCGCAAAAGTTGCACTATCCCAGGAATCCGAGGTAAATATCCTATCCGACTTTCATTCTAAGTTAAAGTATAAAAGTAGCCTTTAAATGTTTTGTTATTGGAAGATTGTTATTCCTCCTTTGCAAGTTAGTCCTCATTTGAACAAATAGATTGTACTTACTCCGAACCACCAGTACTTACTCTACCCTGTACTGATCGTTCTTAGAAGCCAAAACTTATCTTAAACACGTTCGTCATGCACTTTCTATCCTTCAGACGGACATCTGCAACGACTTCCCAGACCAGATCCGTCTTGGTGATCCGCACAACGAACGGCGAAACACTTGTGGCTGTTAAGGGGGAGCAAATTTCCCCCGTCCCTTTTCTTCCCTCTTCATCACTGTCTAGCACCGCAGACGAAGTTTGATTCGACGCCACGATTAGCAGATCCTCCTCCTCCTCCTCCTCTGTGACACTCACCTGATTTCCACCACCACCCACAAAGATGCACGCGCATGCGCTCACCTCTGTTGGAAATTTATCGCCTCCTACTACTACCTGGCCTGTCCTTAACTCATTAAATTTCATTCACTTCATCATGTCTAGTGAATTGTCGCGCTGACACACCACTACCTCCTGTTCTTCCCTCTGTTCTCCTTCCGTGGCCATTCTGCTTTCGCGCACGCGCACTTTTGCGTCCTTCTTCCCGGCAGTCATAAGCTACCTGCAGGCGTGCGCCATTGGCCAGCCGGCATGACCGTGTTGCCTCCTTCATTCAATTCCTTCTTGGATGTATGCGGATCCCCTTCTCTTCCTCCTCCTCCTCCTCACATGCCATCAAAACATTGTCTCCTCTCGTTCTCTCTCTTTTTATTTATCTCTGTAAATACGATGCAATAAAGGAGTAATAATAGTCCTTCTCGCTCGTCATATTGCCTCCCTCTCCCGTTTCGCCGTGTTCTACCCGTTTGTCGTGTCTTGCCTGCTCCGTCTTTGCCTTTGGGGCTGCCTGTCCTTATTTCTGCCCTAGTTGTTCTGAGTTGGCTCCTTGAAGGTTGATGTGGTCGGTGACGTTGTAGGTTTACGGACCTTCGGCAACGCCAGTAGGTCTAATGCTCGTGCTTCAGGGGTCTTGCCGCGCATTGGTTCGAGTATTAAGAGTTGCCTCGTGCTCATGAGACCTGGAGATTTTTTTTCGGAGTTGAGCCACAAAGGGTCTGCGATGAAAAGGACATTCTAACCATATTACCGCTTTTTTTCGGTCGTTATTATTCAAGGTATTCACCTGTAAGGGAAAATCCCCTGTAACCGCCGTTCTTGTCTCTGTCTTCTAGGGGTTAGGGTAAAACTGACTTCCGTTGCATGCGCCAATTTCCTCTAGTTGCGTCATCCACTAGCCGCACGTGTCGGCCGTCTCCACTAACAATTTTTAGAGGAGTATCGCGTTATTTCTCGCCCCCCCCCCCTAGAATGTACACATGGCGTGGGAGTCGGTTAAGCATTGCCAGTCATTATGCCCTCCTGTAGTCACCTTGTTGAGGTTTTATTGATTTCGGAATGCAACAAAATAAATAGGGTGAGAGCAGCTTTCTCATTTCAATTAAACGTCGTCAGATCTTACACTCCTCGGCTGCCCAAGGCGGTGTCTTGTTTCGTGCAGGCGTGCTTTGATGTTGTGCTATGTCTTACGCACCTTCAAACTGCACGAATCGCTAGTATTCTTTTATTCCAGACGCGCAAGGCAGGCTTAC
Organism: Ligula intestinalis; assembly: GCA_036362985.1. Classification (NCBI taxonomy): domain Eukaryota; kingdom Metazoa; phylum Platyhelminthes; class Cestoda; order Diphyllobothriidea; family Diphyllobothriidae; genus Ligula; species Ligula intestinalis. The sequence goes on along the minus strand of JAYGXS010000004.1, from coordinate 58,709,965 downwards.
TATAGAACCGATGTCTGAGTAGGCCTTTGCCAAGTGTTAATCGAACTTCACAACTGAAGGCAGTTCGCCGATTTAGGTCTACCTTACAGTGCTTCCTCCTAAATGGCGCATTCGTAGTCCTTTTTCAGGTTTGTCTTGTCCTGATCTGGTGGTTAGAAGTCGAGCCGGAGTTAGGTTGGGTGATTTTCATTGCCTCCTTTTTGTGTATACTTTCAAGTCCCTGCCAATATCTTGGAAATAGAGGGAAAAATTAAGGGTTCAACTTTGAGTTTTAAATTGCAGAAAAAATAGACCCCATTTTCCAGTAATTGGAATTTCGTCTTGCCTTAAATTCTCTCACTATAAAACATCTTAACTTTGCGAATGGAAGCAAACATGCGAGTCCTAGATTCCTTGTCCAGAGAAGACTGGCGTGCGATCACCGGGGTAGTATGTATATATGTGAAGGACTCCCAGGTCGGTTACTTGTCCGGGGACTTATTTGGACAGATTAGCAAAGGCTCGCCAACTCTTACGCTTACTCTCAGCTCCCTAGTTTCTTCCGCTGCCTTTTCGCCTACTAAAATAACTGGCTTCGTCACGGTTGCATTCGATCCGGTACATGCCACCAAATTTTTCATCAGTTAGTATGCGATGTTTCGGATGCACTTACCGCTAGCAGATTGGGCTTCCGGATGACTTCACCTCTATGCTTGCTCATCTGCAGAAACATCAGAGCACCGTAACACGTTTACGTTTTTTCTGACAGTTTTGACAGACTATTCGTTGGGTTGGAAGGGCTTCTGCCAAAACTGAACCCCAACCTTTTCGTCGTTTGTTCAAGTAGGGTGAGACAGTTCGACCGTCGCATCCGATGGGGTCCACCGTATGCTCCGCAGCAGGGAGGGTGACTTGCTCACATGGATTAGTTTTAAGTGATAGATGACTTGCGATGCGTCTATCGCACTCGCACATCACCTGCCTGTGCTCGGTGTTGAGACTGAGTCAGGAGGCCTAGAGACGGCATGGGGCGCAGATGACTGGCGTGGCGCGAGCCTGCCCCTACGCATACCACCAAATCCCCTCCCAGTGTGCGGCACGTCTTATGGGAGCGTAACCCAAAAAGTACCTGTCGTGCCCTGATTTGTCTCTCGGTTTTGGCCCAAAGCATCTACAACATGGCCCATTTAAGGGGGCCAGGTTCGATAGGATATGCATAAAGGCAGTTTCAACCGTCGATTTCGATGATCTCCACCGTATGCTCACCAGCAGGGTGGCGCGGAGACTGTTCCTTGCATTGGACTTTGATGAATGTAGACTTGTGATGCACCTACCTCACCCGCTCTTTCCTCATCCACCCGGACCTGGTGTCAAGACATAGGCGAGAAGACCGGAAGCGGGATCAGGTGCGAGGCCGCCCCTTCTATGCGTGCCACTACGCATGGCAAGGATTCCAGCTACGTGGGAGTGTCAGAAGGGCAACATTAAGAAGGATCCATTGCATCCTGACTCTCAGTCCGCCAGTCAACCACTCCACACAACGAAACACATACTAAACTGACCGCTCGATCCGGGTTATCAGTTGGCAACCCTCTAAGTCACGGCTTTTAGGGCACGGAGTCGGTGACCTCACTTTCTCCCTCAAACCACCATCCTAGCTGGTCGATCGCCTGATGTGGGATGAACGTTGTGGTTGACAGGATCGGCGAACCAGTCTGCACGCGCACGCACACACGACAGTTCCCCCGTCGATTTCGACGATGGGCAGCCACGCACTCCAGCAAGCTGCAGCAAACGCTGAAGCAAGCCGTAGCAGCCACTGAGGCAAGCTGGGCAAGCTGCACGAAGGCTACAGCAAGCAGCAGTGAACTATTGCGAACGAAATCAGGAGTAAAAAACGGACTCGCGGGAACCTGCCCACTCGCTCGCTGTTCCCACCTCCGTTTCCGGTGTAAGTACAAAGTCAATAAGACCGGGGATTACGGATGGTGTAGATGGCTGGCGCGATAGTCGCTCAACTCGCGCTCAATTGACTCAGTCATTTCGCTAGGTGGGCCCCCAAGTGCGCGGGAGCGCCCTAAAGGCCGCATTAAGAAGACGCCATTGCAGCCTGAATCGCGGTCCTCCACCTCCTCGCATACGCACACACATACACACGCGTACAAGGGGAGCAGCAACATAGATGGCCCGAGTTTTTTTCTGTCAGTTGGCAAACCCTCCAAACCACGGGTTTTAGTGCACCGTGATAGATTCAAGCGCATCATATTGATTATAGTGAGAAAGCGCGCTGATGGTCGTTCATTCTCTCCCTCACCGCACAGTGACCGCCTAGCTTTTCGGACACCTGAGGAGGGGCCTGAAACCCAGTGGAACCGCGAACGCATGCACCAACAGGGAATCAGAAGTGAGAGGAAGTGCCAGTGCCTTCCAGGCCGCAGGGATCCTGGTTGGCTGAGGACTGGCATTGCATATGCATACAGACCTTTGGACACACACACACACACACGTTACCACTTTGGCGGCAAAAGGGATTTTACGGGTGCGACATCTGCGGCCTTACCGACAGCCCATTGAACAATCCGTGTCCGGACCATTTACCCGCCCTTTTTGCAAGATGGGTGGGCAGCTTTTCTTGGTGAGATCACACATCTTCCTCGTGGCTGCGTCTTAAACCGCGCGGGGTGAGTGCCCGATCACAACCAACAGTACAACTAGCCTAGTGGTCAGGGTGTTTGACTTCTACCCGAGAGGTTACGGATTTGAGCCTTAGGTTTTAAAATGCCCAGGCTTGGGTATAACTCGCTGTTGACGGCTCCTAAGCTATAAGGGACCATTCGAAGCTGCCCAGTCTCTGTCAGTAATGCCTCTCTGCCTGAAGCATGTTGAACGGACGCTGGGGGAGCTCGATATAGAGTCCCAAGGCACAATGGAACGGGTGTGTGTGTGAGCCCTCCTCTATCACTGTGGCATGATACGTTACAACCAGCATATAGTGTAAATGTAACTTTATGGCTTACTATATTGTTTCAAGCGTATTTTCGGTTTCTTTAAAATTCCCCACTCGTAAAACATCTTGCCGCCATTCGCGTGTCAGAGGTGGGGTCTCGTGCCAAATGCAGGGCCACTCTGTGTGCGTATGTGTTTTCCCACCTCAGGTGACCGATCAGCTGGGCGGTGGCCTGTTGTTGGCGATTGGGAGAGAAAGTGAGCTCAACCCTCAGCGCATTTCTTTCCTCCCTATAATCAACCTGATACGCTCAAATCCGTGACTTGGAGGGTTACCAACTGACGGGATCCGATGCAGCTGCGTTGGCATAAAGTAGAGCCGGTGGTTGCTGAAACTTAAGCTGTAACAAGAAAGCCGAAGTTTGGTTTTTCTGGGTAAGTGCTACTAGCTCTTCTCTGAACTAACTGTACTCTTTGTTCCTCGTGGGTCTGTATCGTTGGAGTGTTTACCCTTCACTCGGTCTAGTCAGTATTCAGCAACTGGCACTTTTTAACAACGCAGACCTACCATTGCTGACCATGTGTGTGTGCGCGCGCAGCTAAACATGCTCTTCTCTCTCATCCTTCACCGCCATCACGATTAATCAGAACTGGGTCGTCGCTTGTTTTACGCACGCACGCACGCTCGCACGCATACACACACACACTGAAACTTGTTCGGTCACAACCTCCTGTCCGCCAGGACTGTGCATCGGTCTACGTGGGCGTAAAGGTCACGTGGTTTGCGAGCAGGAGCGTGTTACGAGCGGATTGCAGCTAACGGCACCGATAACTGCGTACCGCCAACTGCGATGGCGCATGAATGTCGAACAGCTGAGTGGTTGAACATGCGCGCCGGGCCAAGTGTGATCGCGAAAGTCGCATAGACGGTGTCAATATGCCGTGTAATATGACCGCGCCGCTCTACGTTTGTAGTTTCATCCCAATCTGTGTCACGCATTTCTCTGTTGTTTCGTTGGGCTAAACTTCCTTATAAATACGAGGCTTTAGGAGTGAAGCAGTTGTTCTCCAGAGGCCTACTTAGTCAGGACCTCCAGGGAAGTTATCAGCATGTGTTTCGAAGTTGGGTAAGCATAACCTCGATGACCCCCTAGGCAGGACAAGAGAGCAGGTACGTCCATCAGTATAAGTGTGTTTACGTCAAATTCCCGGGGAAATAAGGTTAGCGTTAAGGTAAATTAGGGTTAAGGCGAGCGTCAACTCTAGGGTTAGGGTGAAGGTGAGGCCCACGGCTTCGGTTTATATGTGGGATAATGACAAGTTTGGGTCACGGGAATTATGACCACTTTCGTTATCCGAGCAGAGTGTTCCTATTCGCGTGCCCTGGTTAGGAGGCCGTATAAGTAATCCTTTCAAAAGTTGTGCTTTATGGTTGGGGTTGAAAACGAGTTATTAGGTTTCTTGTTGGCTTAAAACCAAGATTAAAAGTTTCTTATTAGAACTGACTTGATCCACCGACGGGTCGGTGGTTTCCAATTCGCTACGGTTGGTCCAAAGTTGAGTGCAAAGGGCGAGATAGCGCATGAGAACGAAGTTCCGCTTTTACAGATGTCGTGTCCGACTTCGGCCAGCCATCAAAGGTTGCTTGTGCGTGCTCTTGGACACCACAGTCAATCCAGTGTGTGTCCTGTTGTGTGCAGTGGCTTACTGCAGGCTGAGAGTCAGGCTCAGCAGCTTCTTCTCAATGCAGCCTTTATTGCGCTCCCAAACGGGAGCCCACCTAGCGAGGCGTGCTGTTGGTACGCGTGTTGAATGTTGGTCGCGCCAGCCGCCTGCGCCCTCCCCTATCTCTGGTCTTCTGACTCGTCTTGACATCGGTCCGGTGTGGGAGTGGTGAGAGAGTGAGGTAGATTCTCCGTGAATATACTTTCGCTATAATCCAGCTGCAGTCACTGCGTTGCTTCACCTTGCTGAGGCTCGCGGTAGACATCGCCGAGAGCGACGGTCAAACTGCGGGGGTGAAGTAGTGAGTTGGCCTTACTTTCATTGCTGAGATCAATCGTTGCTGATCTCACCCCCCTATGTCGTCCTCGCTTCATCCAAGTTGACCCTAGGCGGAGACTGATTTTCGCTGCGAAAGACCCTTCCTCTCCTAACCACAAAATATACGCATCCAGCGGCCGAAGACGTTGGAGGGCTTGCAAAAACAGAGGGTAACGTACAGCTCTCGGAAGTCCTCCTGACTTAGAACGAGCTGAACGATATTGTTAGTCACGTGATCACTGTCAATCAAGCCATAGATAGAAAGAGAGTTAACCGGATCGGAAAAAAGTATATACCTGCTAAGAGTTAGTTTGGAAAACGTTAAATGACGTCAGGAAACAATAAAGTTACAAAGCAGGGGTTGTTCCTTCTGGGCGGGAGAGTAATGCCGACGTGTCTGCTGTGGGCAGCTGCAGAGGAGATTCGTAGAAGATGGGATGCGACCTGCGATGTGGCGTGCTGCAAGAGGGGTCTCAACGAAACCGTCAAGTTTCGTGGCCCCCTCACCACGCTGGGTGTGCCGCCCGTATTTACACCTCGATGGGTGATTAACCCGGGGCCCAATACGACAATCACACTATCGTCAACCCAGGCGGTCGCGTTCGTGATAATTAGGGTTAACAAAAGTTTTAGGCAAACCAATCAGTAGTAACAAGGGGGAGAGAGGTGTAAAAGGATCAAAGGGGGATCAAGGGGATCAGATTCTAGTCTTAATTGGGGACAGAGAAATGGGGGTGGGGGGAGAGGGGAAGGGGAAGGAGTTGGGGGGGGGGGGGGGGGGGGGGACTAATGGTATGCGCAGACGGCCTCTCGACGATAGCGATTAATTAGGGCGAATTAGCCTGAGCGAAGAAAGTTCGTGTTCCAGCAATCACGTCCACCTGTTCTCAGCAATTGTATTTCACTGTGCAAGTGTCCATCATCTCCATAGCCCACTGCACGAGGACCCGGGGCTCTCTCTCTCTCTCTCATGCTCCCGCCCGCCTTACTAGGCCGACAGTTCCAGCTGCGAAAACATTGTGTGGTTCGCACTGATTGATAATCACAGTAACACAGTGCGTAGGACTGGCGGGACGGGTGGTTAAAGCCGCTGAGAAAAAATATTATCCATTTATTCGCTCCTGCAACCCGGTCGTTCTTAGCGTTGTGCCCCTGTGTTAGCAGCATAAGCCATGCATTTGTTTCATTCGACTTAACTTGTAAATCAGGCAGTTTGTGACCGCGTGTCGGGTCTGCGTGTATAAACACACACACACACACACACACATTTTGGTTCGCGTAAATCGCATCGACATTTACGCGCGTGCACTTTCGTCTGCGTACAGGCATGGTCCGGCGCGGTTTCATGAGACTAGCAGCACTTGCCTGATCCGTCTCTTCGTGTATCCATATACTTGGGCGCAGCATCTCCACTGTCCGTCGTTCGGATACACTTGACTCCTTCCTATCGCAAGCACTTAGCCGAAAGCATGTCGAAACTCGTCATCATAGTGCATAATCCCTATTGCTACCGATATCCAAACTTGGCGGACATTCGCTTGCTACCGAAGCGGCCTTAGTAGTCTGTCAGACTACTGTCATGCCGGTCTGATCTCTGCGGTGGGCCGTTTTATGGCACTCGCCAGTTGTTTGTGCGTTAACTGGGAGGGAATTAATTGACTCATGGGTTCAAATCGAAGCGTAGTAGCGAATACCAAATGTGTTGGCTAACATAAGCTGCCTACGGCAATTTACAGACGACATTAATGTAACGAAAAATCTTTAACTCCTTAGAATCCTGAAGGGCTACTGATATGTCTGTTGAACTCACCTGCTTACAAACCAGAACAGATGATTTGGTCTTCCCTCTCTTGGTCAGCATTCCGTCTGCATTGATGTACTCCGTCCTGTCCAAATCCTTCGCATAAGTCCAGAACAGGGTGCAAGTCACAGTTACCATGATTGTAACGTAAGGCGGAAGCTGGAAGCCGAGTAGAAAAGCATCCTCTTCTTTCACAAGCATTACTGGGGCCGGACGACAACCAGTTGTATTTTTTCTAGTCGAAGTATAACTTGATACCCAAGTTTCTGAGAGTCGTCTGTGCTCACCAGCTGAGCCCCAGTCAAGTAAGTGCCATTAGTGAACTGGTGACCACCGATTGGTGATGTCGTCTCCAAACCCTGCAATATGGCTACGGCGTTGTCAGGCGTCAGCTACGTAACTGCGGCTTCGATGAATTTTGGGGCCCACTTCTGTATGCTAGAAGCGAAATGACCAGAAGGCTTAGGTCCATCCAGGCCGTTTATTTCCTTTCCTTGGCACTCGAGCACTCATTGCTTTGGGGAAGTTATGTCGTCTCTCGTTGAGGACAATCTCTGAAAGGCAAGGAGGTATAAATACTCAACTAAAACTATGAATTAGAAACCAAGCTGGTCGGACGATCTTAGGGATACTTGCCCAGTGTCGTTTTTCTGACTACCCTCTTCCCTAGCTGACAGGTTGTTAACCAGGCATCCAAGATATTCGGCTTATTCAATCCATTGTAGTCAAAACCCCAATAACTGATAACTGAAGCAATGAGAAGGGTATGACCAGGCCAGTTTTGCGTACGGCTCTGTTAAGGAGGACATCTCCGGATGGAAGTACTGCGTCGCTAGTCTTCCCGCTACCAGGCGGAGATGCGTACAGTATTATTCCGAGTAAGGATGACTTGTATGACTGCCTTGCCTATGGTGGCCTAGCAACGAATGTCAGGAAAGGTAAATAGTCCCGCATCTTAACCCTAACATAAAAAGAACAGTAACTTTAGTTTAGCCCCAGCTATACCCTAAACCTAGACTCTGCGAGCCCAAAAATTAACCCTTAACCTATGCCTTGTCTTCCTTTTGAGGGCTGATTCGGCCATCAACAGGATGTGTTCAAAGATGCCGAGGATAGATACAGTTTGTGCAGTACTGGAGCAAACGTAGTTGGGTTCGCTGATCTGGTTTTCAACAAGCGACTTGGCGACCGTTCGCCCTCCTCCCCTTACCTAGTCTTTCGTGGTCATCAGTACTTCCCTCGTCAGAAACTTTTCCTATCGATCTGCGACTTGTGGGCGGTTGAATGCTTGGACAATTTGATGGCCTGCCAAACACACTTGTCAGCATTGTTTATTGGCAACCAATCAAATTGGATTAGTCGCTGTGGCCTGTGCGCCAGTGAGTCATTTACGGATTACTACTGTATCGCCCCTCATATCCAGTGCCTAAGGCCCGAAATGCAGAGGCGAAGTGGATAGTGAACAAACGCGGACGCGATGACATCGAAACGTTTTCAGGGTCGGGGGAGTAAATGGTGTTGTAACGGTGCCTTTAGTAGTCTCACCACCTAATTACGTCCGTCGGGGGAACACAATAAGAAGGACATAACTTTCAAATCCGCCCGGAGGGGGGTTTATTGAGTACAAAACCTGGAGTTGTTTTCTCGGGTGGCTGTAGCCGCTGGTTGATCTCCAGCGCGCTGTTGTCCCGTCTCGGGGCTAGCCCGGCCATTGGGAGCGGACTGTCGTTGTCCTTTTCAGTCCATCTTACAACCTCAGCATCCCGCTCTGTGTACACCGCGCCCATGTGAACTACTATTCCTGATCGCAATCGCCTTGATATGATCCTGTGACGCAGTGCGCAACAGGCCCCGTGTCCCAACACGAGTTATGTTTAGATTCTGGCTGGCTCTCTACCGCAAAGAAGCCAGCCATGTGTGTTCTGATGTGCTTTATGTTCTTTCTTGCAGTATGCCAGAGCAGCCCATCTGAAATTTTTTCAATGGGCAATGATATCGAAACGTTTTCGGGGTCGCAGGAAAGGCGGTGAGTGGGCCCCTGTTTGACAGTTTATGCACGTGACAGCACAAGCCTAGAAAGGTTTTAGACCGAATCACCTGGAGATTTCGTGACGTCTGCATCCCAATTGTATTTTTTGGTGAAGAATACTTGCGCGCTATATGGACTATAATCAGAAGAACTTTCCATTCCACTCGTGTTCCTAGTGACAGTCTTAAGTCCGCTTGAACAAATATAGGGTTTTGGGTGCTGACTGGCTTCTCCCCTAAAGTGATCCAGGTTCCGACCGTATATGGGTACAGCCTCTAACAAATACTGGTCTCGGTACTCGTTTGGCGTTAAATCGTTCGCCGCCAGCCTGATCTTCTGTCCAGTCGGTCCCTACCGGTTAACCATTTTGTTAGCCCTCCGTAACCTTGTTCATTTTACCGGACTCCTGGACACGTTAGCTGGACCATGACACCCCGGGGTCCTTTGTGTCCGCCAGACGCCCTCACGCCTGAGGATCTCGTGACCTGCATGCACGCTAGGCTTCCAGTGATCTGCGCAGTAAGCTTGAACAAAGTACAGGCACTCCATTAGCAATGACCTCGCGTATGTGTGGGTTTGTTTGTTGGCTACACCCGGCTAACTCATTAAATGTATATGCAGCCGGCCAAAGCGTCCAGTCTGTCCGTGTCGGCCAATGTTGCAAAAGTTCACCAATGTCCGTATTAGGCGCGGACACGGTGCGTTCGCAATGGCTGACTGGGCCTACTGTAAAGGGGTTGCTTCCTACTTTTCTCCATGGCCCAACTATGCTAACTAGGTCATCCTGTTGTCTAGCGGATGTACGGTTGTTAGGAGATCTGGATGTGAATGGCAGGTATGCCAAATCAGTTGATATTCAAGTATTTTGGTGGACCTAGAATGGTGGATAGCGGGAAGCTATTGAGGTACCTGCGCAGTAATCGGTTCGAAACTCTTTCCGTTCCACATGGAGAGTTCCAGCGTCTCTGTCCAATGTGAGAAGATTTTTGAGCAAACACGGCTTAAAGCCAAGAAGGGCGTTGATAATGTTGTGGTTACTTAGAAACCCTCAGCGACCCAGGCCTATGCGTCTGCATGTGTAAATTATTGATTCACTGTCTCGACTGAGAAGGATTAATGGTTGAGTCTGAACTTGGAGTTCGAAAGACGGGTGCTTATGTGAACTCACGAGTGTCTCAACTATGTAGAGTGATGAGAGATTTCAGGGAAGAGCAATTTGGTGATCATATATAAGAACGTTAGTCCTTTAGGCTTCATAGGGGTCAGTTTGTTAGGATGACCGGATCTGCAAAAGCTTTCTCATTTGAAAATAGCTCTTGTGAATGCCTGGACGACCTCATGAATTGCCGACAGGGATTTGGAATTGTAACTCCTTAGGGAAGAGGTTAAGCAGTATTAATAGGTTATTTTCCCTCTTGCTTCTTTTTGAACCTGCTTTAAGGTAAATTGATCGAAAAGAAGACGGATTGAAGGGTAAAGGGCTCACTTGCCATACTGCTTTAACGCGGTTCGCTAGGGGTCAGTCTTTGACCAAAAGTATATGTTAAGTGAAGTGTTGGCTCTAACCGGCCGTCAGTTATCTTGGACGAAGGCCACCTTCTTCCTGGTTTGTTTATTGGTCGGTCAGTGAAGAACTCATCCTAGTGAGCCTATAAAGTTTGGCGCAGGTGAACTGGGCACTTTTTATAAGGACTTCTGTTCTGTTTCAACTGCCCACTTGGGTATACCCTACTCTCGGATGGTAACCCTGACGTTTAGTATACTGCCCTGCTCAGGGATTGATCAACACTTCCATCCCAACGTTTTAGTAGAATAAACATCTCTGAAATTCGTAATACTTGCATTATTATGTCTGTGAATAGGACTGCATTCATGTAGCATACACTTTATCCGCGTTCTTCGTCGTTGGTAGTTGCTAACTAAAACGAAGAATAGACGGATAACCCTTTAAAGTTCCTGGAATTGTGTCCCTTGGCAGAATCTATTTGGGCTGATCGTATCGGCAAGCGTTACAACATGGAGTTTTCATCCATCCAGACGACAGACATTGTGACGCTTTCATTCACTGTTGTTTTCTGTGCATTTTATTCAAGTTGTTTGTGCAGAGACTGCTGTTCAGAGGTTTTCAAATAGTCCTTTTGGACAATGTGCCGATATTCGTCTGCTACTGCCTATTACAACTTCGCCAGGTAACATGGACTTTGGCTGGCACTCATTAATCATCCCTTTACCTTGAATACTCGATCCAACTTATGGGCTTGCCTTGACTCTAATCTACCCCAGAACGTAATTTTCAACTGCTTCAAAGATGTGAAAGTTGCCGAACTTCTGTTTTTGGCATTGACAGACGTCTTACATTATCAACAGTCCCTTCTTTGTGCGCGAGACTAGATTGTGTATAGCATTTGCGGCGGACGATGTACTAGTCTGCTACAACTGGTCACTACCTCGTGAGCGAGTCTCTGTCATGCACCCTGTTGATGAGCATACGGTGGACATCCACTGTCCTTTTTGCGTCTTGCAGGAGTGTGAGTACTGCCCGCTAAAAATAGTACTGTGTGAAGTCAGAAGTGATTCCTGCTTGCTCTTCTGCAGCGAGCTCACAATCCACTGAAAGAGACAGCTCTGGCAGCAATGTGCCTGCGCATGAAGACCAGTCGACGAGCCTGCAGGGGATGCACAATCAGTTATGACGTGCAGAAATGCAGTTGATGCGTACCGCTGCCGATTATGTGCGTTTACGAAGAAGAACAAACAGCGTAGTTTTACAGCGCCGACACGCCTATCTAAGTAGAGGCGCGCCCGTGACTCTGTAGAATTGCGTCACCGTAATTCACTCTTTTTTAACGATTGTTTTGACGTAGGACTATCTGACGCACTTTCTATGTCAGCATTTAATCGCCGCTACTTTGTCATATGCTTGAATGTTTTTTTTTACTGGCACTTAGGGGCGTCAAAATTAACTACTCTGGAGGTCTCTTCCTCTCATCCATTCATTGCAGGTATTGGTACGAATAACGGGAACTTGCAACTTTCATTTTGAATTTTTAAGGCTTTTGTTGTGCATGTAAGAACAGCAGTTGCCTTGCGTTAGGACACAGTGGGGTCTCGCTCGCGAAGTTTTCAGTTGCCTGTGAAGTTTTCTAGCTGTTTTTTTTTCCTACAAATACTGCCCTGTTCATTGGGGTACAGCAGCGTCTACGGTGCCAAACTGGCTAGCCGGGGAGGGGGAACAGGCAATCGCAAGCCACGGCCCGCACCGCAGGATGTCACTGCTCTACTGAATGTTTATCACACTGCGCTAAAAGTCGAAGCTCAAAAGCCTGCCAGCTGGCAGGATAATTTGATTTTCCTTTCAGGGTGGAGAGTCAGGCTGCAATGGCTCCTTCTTAGATAGATAGATAGATAGAGAACTATATTTTGATGATAATATCAAAATTTTCAGCAAAAAAGTGGCTCCATTCACGGAGAGTAAAAATAAGATCAATTATGGGGTTCAAAAAGCTCAAGAGTAAGCGGTCAAAGATAACAAAATGCTCAAAGTAAGAAGTCGACACGGTTACCACATCTGTTATGGAGACAGGTCTGCCTTCAGCTTCTCAATTTCCATTTCTTCACACGTGAGGAATCGTGCTAAGAATGGGAGTACCGAGTACTGGTAGGCCGATGTACGGCAGGTCATATGACGGAAGCTTCGGCGCATGGTACGAGAAGATTTCGCAGCCATTAATTCAGAGTGGAGAGGGTGAGCGACCTCACTTAGAATACGGTCCACGAAATTCTTGACCGATTTAAAATGTCGCTGTATGATGAGGTCAGCTAAAAAAACATAGGAATAACCGGCAGCTGAAGAGAGCATGCGGAGAATACATTTAATAATAAGCAAGTCTTTCTTGAGTAGTGCTGGAAAAGTAACTGGAGAGCAATAAAGAATAAGAGGGAGGATACAGGCATCTATAAAACGCCAGATGAGAGCTTGTGGGGTGCGATATGAACGCAAGCGGCGGACATAATACAAAAGTTTGCGGATTTTTATAAAAAGGTCTTCAATATGAAGAGTAAATGAGAGGTTGGAAGCAAGTGTTACACCAAGGTATCGGAAGGAGGATACATTGTTAGGCAGAAAGTCAATGGTTTCAGGGCTGGTAGGGGGTCGCAGCCGAAAAATGCACTGGACTGACTTCCGCTCATTAAGTAAAAGGCCATTTTCTGACGACCATGCTGTGACATGGTCCAGTCCATCCTTCAGTGTTTGGAGATGGGTCTGGCTTTTGAGAGGATGGCCGACAACCATATCGTCAGCGTATTTGGCAAACAAACATGCGTTTGGAGATCGTAGGTCATCAGTATGGAGGGAAAAAAGATGAGGGGATAATATAGACCCCTGCAGAACTCCACAATTGTTGGGAAGGACCGTGGATTTTCGCTTCCCGGTCTGAACGAATAGGGTGCGGGAAGAAAAATAGTCCCTTAGCCATGAGACAACCCAGCCAGGAGAGCCACATGCAGAGGTTTTACTAAGAAGAAGATGGCGCGGGATCGTGTTGAAGGCTGAGGAATAGTCAAGAAAAGCACACGCGTAAGCACGGCATCCCTTATCCAAGTCCCTAAGAGCAGAGTGGACTACTAAAGCAACTGCATCTAGTGTACTACGCCTCGCCTTATACGCAAACTGCAATGGATCAGAAAAATTGGATGAAAACGGCTTAATGATGTCCAAAGCGACTCGTTCTGTAAGTTTGAGGAGTGCAGAAGAGCAGGCGATTGGGCGAAAGGATTTGGGACCTGTTGAAGTGGTTTTTTTCGGGATAGGAGTGATTTTGACCGAACGCCAACCGTCAGGAATCTTGGACTCCATGAAAGATAAATTAATAAGATGTGCCAAGACAGGAGCTAATTGAAAAGAGCAAGATTTAAGGAGAAATGGGGAGACGCCATCTGGTCCGGCAGCTGTTGTACCTTTAACCTTGTTTAGGTGTTTCATCACTGTTGCCACAGACACTGGAGAAAAATCACTCGGTGGTAACGAAATCTCATTTGTCGGGAGATAGGACTCGGTGGGAGTATGGATGAAGTTTGAGTTTAAGCTGTCTAGGTCAGCGTCAACATGTGCCAGCGTATTGCGTTGACCAGTGAGACGTTTAAGACTTTTCCATATTTCGGATGAAGAGAGAGGAGACGAAGATGTAGAAGAAGTAAATAACTGACTAACAAAAAGGTCATTTAGTCTTGTGATCTCGCGTTTTATAAGGGCATTAACGTCCTTCAATCTTTCTCGTAAACCTAGTTTGTAGAACAGTTCCTTGTGTCTTCTCAAAGTTTTTAAGTGGGGAGATGATATTCGGTCTGGTCTAACCATGACCGTGTCAAGGACAACAAATGTTAAAAATTCCGTTGAGAAATGTTGTAAGATAACTCGAACACGACTCTACATTCCTGTTTTCGAGAAAGATGGGAATGCATTCAGATATACAAGTCTGAAGCAAGGAAATATTATGTGGGGACGTGTCACGAATGTGTAATTTCCTCTCGGGTGTTACTAATAGCCCTTTGTTGGTCTTAGAATAGATTTTTGGTTGACAGAGCAGTACGGAATGGTCTTAATTTGGCCTCTATGGCTCTCCTACTCAGTTTAGATCTGAGCCGTTGTTCCTTGTTGTGCGAACTTCCTCGTCCATCGTACACGACTCAGGCATGTGTGTGGCACGCGTATACGGACTAGGCGTGTGTGTGTGGCACGCGTACACGAACTGGGCGTGCGTGCGTGTGGCACGCGTACGCGGACTATTGAACTTTGTCAACCAATACGCCCGATTCAACCTCCGGGCGTGGGTGAGGGCAGAGAGGCAGAGTCTGGTCGATGCTGCGCAAGTCCATTAACACTGCAAATTACTTCGTGCGCAAGTATCCGCCCCCCTGTGCCTACCCTGATGTAGAGCGCAAGGTGCACCGTGTCGTTATCGACAAACAAACTGTCACCGAGAGCCTTTCCAAACCGTTTTTCGATTAACCATAGGGAAACCTTGTTCAAGTAGCGCACAACTTTTTTTTGCAGCTCGATGTCCGCATAAATTTGGTCATTTATTCCAGACAGAGCTGAAAAAGAGGTTCTGCGCACGTCTAGAAGTAATCTTGACTCTGTGGAATTGTTCAGCCAGCCTGACGACGGTTACTAAGCTAGAAATCGCCAACACAGTCTTCTATATCTCCACCAGTGCTCCTTTATGCACTTCAAAAGGTTGAGCAGTGTCTTGGGCGTATACACTGAAACTCCTAGAGTATTTAAAAACCATTTTTTTCAATACCGAAAGGAGTATCGATAAGGACAAAGGAGACCGTGTTGGCGATTTCTGACTTACTAACCGTCGTCAGCCAGCCACACGCCTCCACAGCTAAAAGATTACTTCTGGACGCATGTTTTTTGGGTTCACTTGTTCCTGTTAGTTCTTTTGGCCCTCCATAGGTGCAACTGTTCGCTGGCAATATCATTGAACTGTTAGGTGTTTGACCGATGCAATTCCCAATTATGATTCCTGCTGACACTCATAAAGCATTTACTTATTTATTTTTGTATGTATCCCAACTGCGAGCCAATTCCCACGCGGTAACTTGTCGACTTTCGGATGTGTGCCCAGTAGAACTCGAGACTAGGAATCCTCTTTTGCGACAAATTCCCGGGAGATCAGGGTTAGAGTTGGGGTTAGGTTCTCGGAAATAGCTAGCATTCCCGAAATTTAGTGCAATACCACTTCCCAGCGACCGAGTCTTCTTCTTCTCAACACCATTTGTGTTCAGGGGAGGGTGTGCTCTATTCCTGTATATTGCCGCGCAAACAGTGAAGTCACTCTTTCCTTCCAATAACAATGTCATTATAAAGTCAGTATTATATTGCAGATAAACCTTCAGAAAACTGGTTTCTTGACCTCATTTTACCTGAAGGTGGTAGGCATTTCGGTTTTTAGAAAGGCTGAACTGGTGGTCAATTTTGGACTACTCGTTAAGCATTCATTTTGGCCACCATTTTCAGCTTTCCTAATGTATGCCGCTCTTTCGCGCATTCCAAGGGGGCCTTTCTAAGACTGCCTGTGGATACATGCGAGTTTGTTTCAAATAGAATGTGTGGCGTGCACACTTAGGAAACCTCGAGGTCACTGAGGCGAAAAACGCACGGTACTTTAGCAGTGTGCTGCACACATATTTCTGGCTCATCGTAAAGCTGATACAGAGAACTTACCTTGTGAGCCTGTGCCATACTAATCGCGCGTGTGCGCGCGCTTAGTTGACCTTTTTCTGCCGAAAGCCTATTCACAGATATGTTAACCAATGTTTTGTGTGACTTGGCTCGGCTTGTTTACAATCCAGGTGCGGAAGGAGTTTAATTTTTTCTGAGTACGACCAGGGCTAGTAGCGCGCGCATCTAGCGCCGGTGGTTTGCGAGCACGCTCCGCCTCGGCCGTCCTGATTGGTCCGTGCTACGACCAATTGGTGCGCGCCGATTGGCGTAAACAGTCCAATCGCATCTAAACTTTTCCTTCTTTGCCTCTTCTCATTCTATGGCGCGATACGCTGGATCTGAACCCACATAACCCCGCACAGGTATGCAGCAGTTGACAGAGATGTTGAGCTGCTCTGCCCCGCCTTCTTTGTTAAGAATCCCTTTAGCATCTCTTCTTGAGCACTATGCGAATGTCTGTGTGGGCTTTACATTAAACCACAAAGAAGCACCAGGCGAAGAGCTGGCCCCGTAAAGTTTTATAGCCAGAAGAAACGGGTTCGAGGTTCAGGTGCAGCAAACCTGGGTTTAGGCACTGTTGGTTGCCCATGGCTAAAAAGTCCGAAATGGTCATTCTGGTTTCCCTTATCGCTGTCCGGACTCTCTTCAGGGTATATTCCTGGTCAAGACGAGCATGCTCCGTAATCTGATCAGTAAATGCAAGAAGCGGCTAGTGCAATGATGGTATTGTTTGTGAGCATAATCTGAAACCTTTGTTTATTAGCGCTTAAAATAAGGCTCACTCGGAATCGTAACTTTTCTAAAGTCGTGTGTTTCTTTTTATCGCACATGGTTACTAGTTCTTCACAGTACTCTAGGTCACCCAAGTGGGTTTTTTCCCCCCAGGCGCTTGAGCTACCCAAAGTGGGCTAGGTGCCCTTGCGGGAACTGCCCGTTTATCATTCCCCGAGGCAAAGCCACTCTTTTACTGAAGGAAGGTGGTATTCATGTAATTACGGACTAGAGACGATTAACGATACGTCTTAAGGGAAACATTTGAAGCGCCTACCGCAATTTGTAGCCGGTTTACCGCGTTCACAGAACCTTCGTAGTTTTAATCGCGTCTTTAGACACGTTTGTACCCATCAGTCTACCCAATGAGCTGCTTCGAGCTTAAGCGACCATTCGGCCCGCTGACGGATTGACACGAATGAAAAATGGGTGCCATAAGGGATTGGAGCACCCGCATGAAAGTTGAGAAGGGGTTCCATTTCCGACTAATGTTCCAGTTGTTTGCAATCGAAAACCGATATTTTTACTCATATTTTCCTTTTATTTTCGGCCGCCTCATCCCCCTTATTTACCCACAATTTAATTAATATCCATGATTGCCGATAGAATCGAATATGCGAGTCCCAGAAATCAGTTCAGAAGAAGAAGATGCGATCACTGACGTTTTGGATTATGTCGGAAATCCATACTCATAGGCAACTGTAGGATAATATGAGACCTGCGCAAATGGGTGTGATACATGCGCAGATTGCGCGGTATTTATCGTTCGTAGCGGTCATCCGCATGCGTATTATAATTATCAGCTCTTTTAACCACCGTTTGGGGTCTTAATTGGCGCGGCCGGATTAATGCAAAGGGAGAACTGCAGCGAGTTTTTTATTTTGCTGATCGAAAGAATAGCAGGAAGGGAGGTTAAAGGAGAAAGGGGAGGTATTGAATTATCCTCAACGTTGGTGCGTAGGCAGTGAGATAATTAGTTTGAATATTGAGTGATCTATCGTACTGCTTCAGTGCAGGTACTAAGCCAGACCGAAAAACCCGGAACTGAATGTTTTAGTTCCGTGACTTTGTGCAGCGGACACTAGCTGCGGCTGTTGAAGGCGTCCAAGTTTAGCATCTTGATCCGGTCATTTCCAGCCTTTTATCAGTTTACCGCCCGGGAACCCTGAATCCAACCTGACTGACTGTTGTGCTAAGGATTAAAAATAAGCCCCACCCCTCATCCTAATCAGGACATGGGGACAGTTACCGCCTGCAATAGAAATATTTTTGCGCCAAATTCTAGGTAACTGAGAAGTAGATTCAAGGTAGGAGGTGGACAGGATCCTGAGATGGACTACTCAGTGGAAAGCGGATTCTTGTTGTGCTGGGTGCCCGAATGTGTGAACGTTCCTGAAGCCCGGTTTCCAACACTTGATGGTGCATCATCATCATCATCATCATCATCATCATCATCATCATCATCATCA
>JAYGXS010000004.1:58644342-58686692 GCA_036362985.1 Ligula intestinalis | reverse complement strand
AGAAGAAGAAGAAGAAGAAGAAGAAGAAGAAGAAGAAGAAGAAGAAGGGTTATCAAACACTGGAATCATAATTTTAGTAGCCTGAGCTTTATGGCTCCTGCAGGAGCCCATCGTCAGAGAATGGGACAACGGCAACAAATGAGGTGGCTAGTTCTGGCGTTGGCACAAAACAGCTAAAATTTTGAACGGTTAGAAAATCAATAATTGTGTGGTTCGGCCATCGACTCGCTACTGCGGACTTTATCAGTGTGTGTTATGGGGCGAGATCGATGCCTACGTGACCGCCCTCCGAGGACCCAAACAGAACCACCCCTCACGATTTGGCATACGCTGCCATATATCAAGGACGTGTCGGAAGCGACCGAGCGTATTGCCACGGGAATAGGTGTTGGAATCGTACATCGTCCCAAGGCTACAATGCACAGCCGGGTCATGAGGATCAAGGATAGACTAAATCCAAGTTAGCAGTTGGGTGTAGTGTATCGCATACCATGTCTAAACTGTTCTGTAAATTACACGGGACAGACCGGACGCATGCTGTGTTTGCGCATACACGAACGCAAGTCGGCTGTTCGACGGGGTGATGAATTTTCGCAAGTGGCCGTCCACACCTACGAGACGGGTCACGTGTTCAACTTCGCAGCTGCGAGGATAATTGCCCACGCAAGCAGCAAGACGGGCCGAGAACTTTTTGAAGCCTGGGCGTCGGATGACAACTCAGTTAACCGATGCATCGAGCTGGCGCCCTCATATGTTGCCCTGCGCAGCTATTTACAGACTCACCGGACTGGTGGTCCTGTCCTTCCTTCCCTCCCTCCCCCCACCCCGTTTCCTTTGTCTTATGATTGACATTTTTCCCTACAGAATATTGCTTTTTTTCGTTGATGGTTTTATTTCTGTAAATATTCCCACCCACCACGCCGATCTCGCCCACTAACAATACTGATGAAGTCCGCAGTAGCGAGTCGACGGCCGAACCACACAATTATTGATTTTCTACCCATTTAAAATTTTAGCTGTTTTGTGCCAACGCCAGAACTAGCCACCTCACTTGTTGCCGTTGTCCCATTCTCTGACGATGGTCTCCTGCAGGAGCCCGAAAGCTCAGCCTATGATTCCAGCGTTCGATCGCTCTTCTTCTTCACAGAAGATGCACGTTCCTGGAATGCGAACATTCGCTTCAATTAATGAGTATCTTGTTTTCAGTGAGATCCTTAATTACACAAGCCACACAGAGCAGAACAGAATTCGTCAGCTTCGTCAGCCACTGCCTTCGTACGCGCCCACGGGGGACAAACGAAGGAGAGCCACCAAAACTGTGGCACCCCCTACCGTACATAAAAAATGTGTCAGAAGAAACTGAACATATCACTGCAGAGCCCGGCGTAGGCATTGCTAATCGTCCGACAGCTACCATCTGTTCACGCTTCATATAAATAAACGACCCACGGGAGTTAGGTGAGCAGTCTGGCGTCGTTTATCGAGTGTCACTTCGCGAATGTCCTTGCCAGTATATAGGGTAGACCGGTCGACGACTCACCTCGCGAATAGCGGAGTACAAGCGGGCAGTGTGGATAGGTGACTCACTGTCCCAGATTGCTACCCACACTCTGGAAGGAGGCCACGAATTCGACTTCACGCGGATAATGGCACGCGTCGCTAATAAGGCGGGCGAGAATTACTGAAGGTCCCGGATGTCAGAATCCAACTCCATTAACAGGCGTGTGGATATACCGCCATGTTGCTTTGTCCTCCGTGCTCGTGACCAAGAAACAGCCTAGTTCCTGTCGAGGCAGACTCGCTGCCGCGCCAAGGACGCAGGGCCCGGTGGCAAGGTCGCACGCCATGACACCAAGGACGCACGCAGATGGCGTGAGCATGGACCAATAACGGATACCACCTCCTCCCCTAAGCCCCGTTTAATCGTAGCTAGACTACAAAAACATACACACGTCTTCTGCTTTCAAATTATTTTTGACGATGTTTCCTGGTGTGGTGCCGAAAACGCATAATAATACAATTACTGTTTCGGTGATCGCGTCTTCTTCTTCTTCACAACAAAATAAATTTTCTGTGTGCGTGCTTATTTTCGTCTCAGGCGTTGTCTGCCTCACTTACCAGCGTGACAAAATGATCGCATACTGCAAGATACGGTCTTGAATGTCTGCCAGACAGCAAGCCATTCGTGGAACTGAATACAGTAGTCGCCGGTTATTAAGCCCACGGTTAATAGGCCCAGCCGCGTAGTAAGCCCAAGTCAGCTTGGGACGGAATTTTACATAGCAAAATCCGCCGGCTAATAAGGCCAGTCACCGGCTACAAAGCCCAGTTTGCCAACAGGATAGATTGAAGTTCTCATCTCTTTGCATGCGCAACTGGTTACGCGTCGCAAATAATCTTTTTTTTATTTTTGTTACTACGTAAAATACAGGCAATTAGCATCCTTTTCTTGTACATAACCAAGCCCTACACATTATACAGTACGTAGGTAATGTATAGTGCCTATCCTGCGTTTGCTAATCAAGAACTAGGACTCTCCGCTTCGTGCGCCCACCGCTTATTAAGCCCAATTTGGTCTGGGCCCGAGGTGGGTTTAATAACCGGCGACTACTGTATAGTGTGCACTATTTTGGGTTGCTGGCTTATTTACGTTCCCGGGTACCGCATTGCTTTCCACTCCCTACAACGGTAACACGGTAAATGTATCGAGTTAGTGTTAAGGCTAATAAGGTTAACCCTAATGGCTGCCATCTACAAGGCCCGGTTCCTAAGGAGAATAGAGAACGCACAGGACGGCCAGAGTGGTAGGAAGAGTATATTCTGTATAGAAAAAAGTAGAGATTAGGCAGTAGAAAATCGACTATCAGAAGACCGCACAACCGCAAGCCAGTGGACGGCATCTGAAGTGATGTCTGCTCGGAAGTCATCACACGAGGTCCTGTGTGAGTCGGCCTGTGATTGGCTGTTCCAGAGGCAGCAAGCGTCCCCACATTGCACTTCAAGTTGAACTAGTCACGACAGGCGTTCACAAGTGCACTTTGTGTGGAGGTAGTCACTACAAATGCACTACACTCAGGCAGGGAGCGGGGCAGATCAAGGTGCCTTAGGCGCTATTATAAATGCGTATCCATAACAAATGTCACATATAGGTGGTTGAGTGGCAGGTCTAAACGCGCACTAGTGCCAGGCCATCTACCTGCAGCCGATCCCGCCTCCGATGTTCTTGATTATATCATGATGCTGTGCCAGTCTAATGTGTGTATTTATTTTCGTCTTAGGCGTTGTCTGCTCCACTTGACAAACAGCCTGCCTGCCTACCAGCTGACTGTACGGTGTGCGCCTTAGTACGTTGCAGACTTGTTTACATTCCGGGGTCCAACATTGCTTGAAAAAGTAGGTGATGGCTTCTCGTTCCCCACAGGTGGTAAGTGCAATGGAGTCGTGCGTGGGTCAGATAAAAGCACCTTAGGCGGTATTATAAACGTTATAACGACGAGTTCAGCGTCGCTATTATTACACAGATGACATCTGACGTGTGTCACCGTCGAATTACGCCCTATTAAAATCCCCAAGGAAGAACACAATAAGAACGGCATAACTCTGGAATCCACCCGGAGGAGGGTTTATTGTGCACACAACCCAGAGGAGCGGTCTTGGGTGGCTGTTGCCGCTGGTTGATATCCAGCGTGCTCTTTTCTCGCCTCGGGTGCAAGCCCCGGCACTGGGAGCGGACTAGCGTGTCCTTGCTATCCAGTGTGGCTGCAACTCTCACCATGTCAGGGGTGACAGTGTCTTATAAGAGTGTCCAGTGCGCGTTCGCCTGTAGCCTGATTGGCGCATTGGGACAACTGCCACGAGTGGCGCGCGCGAGCAAGCGCATGCATCTGTTTCCTCTCCAGAGGTTAAGGTCATCTCGCGTGGACAGTCATCACCTATATGGGGTCAGAGCTAACAAACAAAGACATTTGGCTAGGCTCGACGCCTTAGGAAAGCCTCCAAATGTTGCTAGCCCTTAGTCAGGCTAATATCCTAACGATAAATGCGTATCCATACCAAATGCCGTATACAGGGAGAGGTGTTGTGGCATACCTAAGCGCAGGCTCGCGCCAGGCCAGCCACGTGCTCCAGACCTCGCCTCCGGTGTCTTCGATTGTCTCATGAACCCGGGCCCACGCGGGTGAGGGGGGGGGGCGAGAGTGCGGTGGATGCTATGGTAGTCTACTGCCACCATAAATTACTTCGCGCGCAAGTCACCGTTACTGCGCTCTGTAGATCTAGTCGGAATCGACGGTCCACTTGTTACAGGTAGAAAATTGCAACACATCTCGGAGCAGTAAATTTCAAGCAGCCGGGGGTAGTCTTCTGGCAACCCTGATTACCGCCTTTTCTAAAAGATGACACAATGTTCTGCCGAGTACCACCCTGTCGATGCCACCCACGTGCCTAGTGTACCATTGTCGCTGGGTGACAATACGCTGGCGTTACGTATCTGCGGCTAACACTGGTAGTGAACAGCAGTTGAACGATATATCAGAAGGTTTGAGTGGGAGAAAAGCTTCGGGAATTTCAGGTCCAGCGGCGCTTTGAGGAGAAAATGAATGACCGATATCGTCGATAAGCGGGCTGCCCAGGAGACGCGCAATCATTAAAACCAGTTAAGAACTCTCATAAGGGTCACTGCTGTCGCCTGTCGCACTGCATGCTAGTGTACCGATTCCATCTGCCAAGCTCGGTTGGGATCAATTATATGGGCCATGGCTCACCCCCCCCCCGGAAGGAGACGGAGACAGGAACCACCCTGTAATAAAGATAAACGCTGAATGAAAAAATTCGATCACTGGAACAAGAATTTTGATTTTCTCGGCTTTTCGGATTCTGTCGAGAATCCTTAATCATAGGTAACCATAAGATAGTGTGAGACATGCGCAGATTGTGGTAATACATGCACAGATTACAGGGTAGTTATAGTTCGTAGCAGTCATCCACTTGCGTACTAGAATTATCAGCTGCTGTAACTACTGCTTGGGGTTTTAATTGGTGCGGTGATGCCTTGACACTTCGCTTTCGACTCATTAATTGGCCCGATTTCGTTGTCCGTGTTGGATGCGGGCTTGATAATTGCGCGACAATCATGCTCGCTGTCGCCAGAGTTGTTCCTGCGTCCGGCCCTTCCCACGTGACTGATTCTCTTGCTCCAGCAATGTCTCAGTACGCAGTGTAGGAACTGCGAATCGTTGCGCTTGTTGATGGACTGTAGGCCCGTGAACCATGACTTGAGCAGCTCGCGAATCACGCGGTCGTCACCTTTTGCGAGGATTTTAACCTCATCAAACTTGAAAATATGGCTGGGTCCTGTTGAGTGAGATGCAACCTTGGAGTTGGTGTCTTTCTTCCTCATCACCGCTACATGCTCGGCCATTCGCGTCCGGAGTAATCTCACAGTTATTCCGACGTAGTTGATTTGTCCACAACTGCACCAGATCCGGCAAACGAATCCAGCTGTTTTCTTCCGTGGCAGTGGGTCTTTCAGATTCATAACCGGGAGCCTAATGGTTGCTTCTGGCCTGTGCAACTGTTCTTTAATCTTCAGGTAAATTTGGGTTAGGAGTCTGGTCAAGGCTAGGCTAGGAGTTGATGTGTAGGTAAGGGCACCGAAGTATTGGTCCTTATAGAATTTCGCGCAAGGCCACCAGTAATATGTGGGGTAAGGAAGGGGGGCTGAACGTACATATTACCGTGCCCTGTAGAAGAGAAGGAGGGGCATATAGGCGATTTTGACTCCACATTCTTCATGAAGATAGTAATCAATACAAAATTTAATGGAAACATAAATTTCCAGAGAGCTCTTCAGTTGCATCCACTCATTGCGTTGAAGGATTACGAATGGGAAAAATACGAAATTGAATTTGTATTGAATTTGCATTGATTACTATCTTCAAGTTCTCACCGGGAACACTATGTTGTAAATTCCACATTCTTCATTCAAGTAATGGAGATGTACACCTGAGCGGGAAATTGATCGGGGGGGTTAGCGGCAGCGCTTCAACTCATCAGAGTACAGTTCAGGTAATAACAGTTTGTGAAGGAGCCAGACTCTGACCATCCTCTCGGGGCGGAGAAATTATCGGTTTGTTGCCTGCAACATTACAGAAAGCTAGGCCAGCGTAAAGAAAACTAACATTTTTCGTTTCTACTAAAGTAGAACCTTATTCCTCGGCCGACTCTGAGTTTAAAGACTTTGGACGCGTTAGACAAATAGCCAAGCTCATAAGATGCGATCGCAAGTGACACAAGTACGCGATCAGACCAATCGATGATAGCTTAGACCATTTAGCAAACACCAAATTCCTGATGGATACTGCTAAAGGTAAAATCGGCATTCTCTCGTGTACCAGGCTAACAGCATCTAATTTAGGCAGATTTAATGTCTGTATCCTAACGATGCATATCCGAACTACACGTGTTGCTTCAGCTTTGTGTAAGTCGTCAGACTGAACTTAAAAAGCCCGTTTTGCACGCACGTTTAGGTCCAAAAAAATAACGGGGCTGCCTGTGGTAGCGAACTGTACTGTCTCACTCTGTTCGTGGTTAAACATTACGTTGGACCTTATTTTTTCCCGCATATTCCGACGCAGGCAAGTGGGTGCTACTTACGTGGCCTGATTGAAAGTCAGACTGCAGCCACTCTGCTTTAGCAATACAAGCGAACTTTCGAGTCCCAGGATGTAATTGAGAAGACGACGGCTGGATCGCTGGGACAAGAATTTTATTCGCCTGTCGTTTCGAGATCCGTCGCGGATTCGTCATGAGACACATAGTCAGAGAGCAATAGCAGATAAGGTAGCACATTAAAATGTAATAAGGCCGAAATTCTCGCATGAGGTGACAATCGGGTGAACCGAGAATTACTTGAGTCATGGTTTATGGGCCCCCAATCCATCAACAAGTGCAACGATTTGCCCAATCCATATTCAGTGCCGAGACTTAATTTGGCCAAAGCAAGCCGCCGCTTGGGGAACGGACAGGCCACCACCTCATCCTATACCAGTACCGGAGGGCCAGATGACCGGGCAATCATCACGCCCGGGTCCACCACGCATGATAAAAGATCAGCAGGTCAAAGCCAGCATTCCATTCAACAGACCGCCAACACTCAAGAAGGCAATTACTGTTAATTGTCATCGTATTTTTGCAGTAAGTACTGCATCCTATAAATACTGCAAACTACTGTACGTTTGCTACCCTATCTGCTATTGCTATCTGACCATGTCTCTGATGACGAATCCGCGACAGATATCGAAACGTCAGGTGAATAAAAATATTGTCCCAGCGATCGAGTCGTCTTCTTCTCACTCTGTTTTACCCCGTGGCTCCCCTCGATCACCTCTCCAAAATGAGCTACCCGTGGTCCAACTGGGTTGCCAGGGAAACTGGGGGAACCTAGCTCAGCAATATCTGGCCTATGTGCAACCCTAAATCAACATCGGGTCGATAACATGGGGAGGGGGGGTGGAGGAAGACTCGAATGCGAGTCCGTGGCTAAGCGGTATAGCATTGGACTTACTCATGAATCATATTCTACTCATCAGAATGAGTTTGTTAGTTCGCTAACGTTTCGAACAGCTGGGCCGACTGTACTTTGTCAAAGCGTGAACTGACTTTATCGATCAGCAATTCAACGTTGTGGCTGAGCTTGCTGGCCATGGGCTGATCGATTTTCCTCCGTTCGCTGCTTGGCTCTTCGTGTGGATTTTGGCATAGCGCAATGGAAGTCAGTGTTGTGTTTCTTCCCTACGACAGAGGATGCTGGTAATCCTTCCCCTTTTCCCGACAGTTTCGTCACAGGGCAGTCTTTGTTTACAAATCCTAATTTCGGTTTGGCATTGCCTTAGCCAATAACAAATGCATTCGCTTTAATGATTCAACTTCTCCTGACCTAGGCGAAAAGGCTTGTGGTGGGCTGACGTCAGCAAATAAACCAGAAATTATCATTTTAGTTCTCCTGCACTCTCTGTCGTCAGAGGTGCGGCAAGAGAGATGCTTGTCGCATGCAATCGATTAATCTTCCAGCAGACCGGATACGTATTTTGAGAATGGGTGGGTCCTATAGATAGTACTGACGCAAGTGTCGAGGTCGCTGCGCCTGGTTGTCATGCCTCCGGTGGCGGTAGCGGCATTAACCGGAGTGACGCCCAAAAACAGCTGAGAGCGAGAAGGAGAGAAAAATCACCAGTGCAATAAAAAGCACCGCGGATCGGTGCGGCGTCCCTGGCAGTCACTTATTCTATGCATCGGCTCGAGTGCTGGAGTGCCGTAGCCCGCTCATGTACAGGTACAGGCGTCTGGAAAAAATCAGAGGTCCGTTTGAAGTTTTCCCAAATAAAGTCCGCGTTCGGACGGTCTGGTATCGTCTGTTCTGAGACTGATACAGAGACAGCGTTGCAAGCGCGGCGCATACGCGGTCAGTGTACAGTCCATATTTTGTGCAGGTTTGTGTGGCTCTCTGTGTGAGAATAACAGAAAGGTACTGCAGATGGGATTCATTCCATATACCATTGGTAATCATTCACGCTTCGAATGAGTGCATTCATCAGCGAACCTTCTGTATTAAAGTCTTCCTTACAATAGTAGTAGCAGTAATAGTAGAAGAGGAAATGTGACTCCCATGTGGTAAGTCAGAAAAAGGACGGACGTTCACCAGGAGAAATGTATTGTGTGTTTGATGTTTCGGGTAGTTGGCTCGGCTATCCAGCTTTGAAGACCGAATATTCCGGCTTATGGCTCTCGTCATATAACACTCTTACATAATTTTACACAACTGAAAGAACTGGACCTGTAACAGCATTAATTTGCTAAAGACATCCACAACTTGGGGGACATGTTAATCTATCTGTCAAATACACGAAAATAATTAGGTCCAGAAGACTTAAAATAATTTCGGATGATAATTACTATCGTCAGTAGTTGTAGCCAGGTTCTGTCGATAAGTTGTAGATTGCCCTATTTAAGTCCCGCGGAAAGTTATATGTGAATGAAAAAGTCTGCGTTCCAGGTATCTGAATGGATAAGGAAGAAGACGAGTCGAACACTAGATCAATTGATTTATTGTCCTGAGCTTTCGATCTCTTACAGGAGTTCATCTTCAGAAATAGGAAGCAGCAACCAAAAGGAGCGTAATTATAATGGCCACAGGCCAATCGACAGTCAGTGGTCATCACATCGTTAGGGGGTAAGGAACGTCAAACGAAAAAGTATGAAGGTGGGGGGAGTAATTATAGTGGTATACGCTAATTAACTGTCAGTGAATTCGGCAGTCGTTCAGGATCATAAATAATAATTATTGTAATGCCTTGTCACCATGGTAGAGGATCCCGGTGATCCTGACTCATCTTGTGGCCGGTTCATCGCGGGGTCCTCTTAGTTTACAATTCTGACGTTAGGATTAACCTTGTTCCGTCCTTTGCTGACATAATGGTGTAAGAATTGGTAGGCCACGGGGAAGTCCAGATGCCTGTTGATAGAGTTGGCATCTGAGTGCAATGCCTCAAACGTCAGCCTTTCGGCTTTTGAGTTTTCTCGGCCTACGATGGCTGCTTCTAGAATATCGAAGTCGTGGCCAGTCTCTCTAATGTGTGCTGCAAGCTGCAAACTTTGAGTAAATCCTTTGGAGTACATATTTTCGGGCTAGATTGGAAAATTGATGTGAGTATTTGATCAAAAAAATTAATTACGCGGTGTATACTGTGGACTACCTGTTGACAGGTTGTGACTATTACGCAATTATATCGCAGTAGCAGTTGGATCTTAGCTTTAATATTCACATCGAGTTTTCGAGGAAGTCTGAAAATGTCGGTTCCGAAGAATTTACTCAGGGCTTGTACACCAATGTCCTTCGTAATGGAACAAGACAGGCTAAATCTGAAGTATAGAGACCAGAAAACACACGAGTAGAGCTGGAGGCTCCGCTGATGAGCCGAAATCCTCGCAGTCGCGTCATGCAGCAATATTAGATCGTCGAAACACGCGTGGTTGTTTTCATAGCTAGTGCCTGTGCTGCCAGTATGCTAAGTAACGACGTCATATGAACTGTACCCTTCTTTTGTTGCAGCTCTAGCAGAAATTATAGGTCTTTTTTCGAATATTTCCAGGGTCTTTGATGCAATTCCAGCTGCACTTTTGACCTCCCCCCCTGCCACATCCCCACGAGCGGCTGACGTGATCAACGTCAGCGGCAGAATTTCACAACACGTGAGCGTGCATCATCACGCGTCTTTCTTGCGATGGTGTGGTCGAGTGCATTTATGTCGTTTTTTGACTGTCTCAGTCCGTTAAACCGAGAGGAAACAAATCGAAGTACAAGCGCAGCGGGTAGTGCATTTGCAAACTCCGTAGACCTCACACTTTCTCACCGAGAGATGCGCCAAAACGCCCGTCACTGCGCTATTCACTTGTATTATTCTACAGAAGACGAGGACGGATCGAGGGAGGTCCTAAATACTTTCCTCCAACTGCCTTCTCTTCCGCACCACTGAAACTTGCTGGACGAGTTGCCTCGGACATTATTACGCCATTCTCTTCCAATTTTTACAACCCTTGACAATTAGCCTATAAGACCAGGCGTAATATCTTAGATGCTGTTGCGCTTGGGGTTCATTCTGCTCTAAGAGAGTTAGGTAAGGCTTTCCGTGCGTACGTATTTGCATTTCTTGACTACTCCGCCGCCGTTAACACTTTCTCACGCCATCTGCATTCGGCTCTTCCGGCGGGGCTGCCTCTTGGCGGAGGAACTATTTGACTTGCCGCACTCAATTCTGCAAGCGAAAATCCACAGTCCTTCCAAACAACTAGGGAGTTCTTCAAGGGGTTGTCGTATCCCCTCACATCTTCTCCCTCCACACTAACTACCTATGATCGACAAATTATTGTTTATAAGTAAAACATGCTGATGAGAGGGTTATTGTGTTGTAAATGCGGTCAAGGCCAAGATATCACCGCTTATTACGCCTTGATTCAATTCCCAAGGAAGAACGCAATGATAAGGGGCGCAAAAAGAAGTTACTTTAACGTACTTATTACAACATATTTAAGGTAAATAACACATTGACAGCCAGGTCTATCAGCTAATCAGATCCTGTCCTCGAGCGAGCGGCGGTTCGACTGGCTCTTGTCTCGATGGTTGGCTTGTCAGAGTCCTAGACTGGCCGCGGTTCTAACTTTTAAATTATTAATTGGTTGCCAGCTTACGTGCGCCCTCTGTAGGTGGATCGATAATCGGGCGTGAGAGCGGCTCGACGCCTGTCTATTGGCTGCATGTCTGCGCGCTGACATCAGCTTCGTCCTCCACTCAAGAGTGAGACACATCTCCAGGTTCTGAGAGATAGTCCGGACCATGCCTTACCATGGTCGTTAGTCGATGGACTTCAAATGAATAATCCGAAGTCAGTTCCGTGCGTTTTCCGATTAAGACTCTCTTTCAGTCCTGAATCCTTAGACATCCTACCCAAACGAGTTATCCTCTTTTCGGGATCTTGGTGTTACTCTGACGTCGAATATTTTAATTTCCATTCATATTAAAACCCTTTTCACCACATTTCGTATACTCTTTTATTACATCTGTCGTTTACGTTTCTGCCAAACCTCAATTCTCAAGCTAACGATTTAAAGATATATCCCAGTGGGTTGATTTAGTAGTGTAAACCCTTTGACAGTGTGATCTTCGGGCCTGGGCCCTTGTGGAAAGGAGATGGAGATGAGACCAGACTGGAAGGAATGGTTTATTCTGTATAGAGGAAGTGGAGAATATGTAGGAGGAAGTTCACTACCGGTAGAGCATAGGTCTACATCCGAGTGGGGTGGAAACCGAAGTGTCTGAGCCTGACAATCGTGACAAGCCTGCACAAAGCGACCTTTGTGTGAATCCACCTTGAAGGTGATTGGTCAGATAAATTGGAGTCAGCCCACGAGTGCGCGCAAGGCAAGCGTATGCGCAGAGTTTGCGACACCTGTGATTGGCTGTCCCAGAGGCAGACTGAGACTGCAATCATGTGATTGTCCGCGGGAAGTGGAGCCCCTACAGATGTCTGTATTTGCCCCACATTCTCTATTTTTCTCCGGTTATTTTTACGGCCTTGCTTAAAAATACCTGCTGCTTTTTTTCGTGTATCCTCTGACTACTTTCTCCAGCTACTGGTGTTTCTCATGCTTTTGTATCTGATACTATAATGGAGCGACACTTTAAAACGATTCAGCAATTTGCTGATGAGGTGATGAGGCTGCTCATCCACTCCACTATGGATTAATGGCTGTGAATTCTTCCCTTACTGGGTGCCGAAGCTTCCGATATATTTCCTGTCGTAAATTGGTATACCAGCATTTTTAGCACGCTATTCCACATGTAAAGAGACTGGACTACACAAACGGATATTGGAACTGTCTCCATTCTGGATGTGCGTTTTATGTAAACTTTTCGATCGACGCTTACGTTCATAATTCATCCTGTGGTCTCAGTAAATTCAGCTATTTTTTTGCTGAAAGGGTAAAGGCTACTTTCAAGATGATACAGTTTTCCCCTCGCTCCCTATCTTCCAAATGAGCCCTGAGTCCAGGATTTTATTCGTCTATGCTTTCGGTCTCAGTGACACACGGCGTAGACTTCCGGTCTTGTTTGCCCAATCAGCGGCAGAGATGAACTGTGGTCATACGGGGAGTTGGCCGATGGAAAAGATGTACACGCATGATGATAAATTAATCAAAAAATTTCTTTCGCCTATTTTGACTTCTTAAATGGAGAATAGTCAATTGACGCCTAAAGGAGTTCTCATCTTAGTGGCTGACCTATATTACCTCAAGTGTATCTTTCTTGAGCCCCAGTTAATGATATTCGTGCTTACAAATATGAAGTCATGATCGAGCGTTGGTGGCCGCTCCTGCTAGTGAATATGTAGGAGTCTTCAATACCGAAGAAAATCCTTCATTTAAGAATAAAATTTAAAGAAAGCGTAATTTTCTCTCAAAAATGTACAAAAGAGAATTTTTCATGCATGATTTCCATGAAAAATATTCGAATTAATAAAGGCAGTCAAAATCAATGACAAAATGCATACTTTTTAAGTAGCTATTTTTTTACAGAATCAGCTTTTTCGCAGTTTCCAAAGAAAAGCTCATCACAGAGTCGGCCTCCTAGCGTGACTGAAAATAATTGAAATCGGACTGCATGATAAAGAGCATTGCAACCATGCTCAATGTTGTTTTGCGAATGATTACCGGTCTTTTTCAAATTGTGGAATAATTCTTGCAGCAATCGCCATACTGTATGTCCGGGCTCCTAGATAGTAGCTGTGCGGACGAATCTATCACAGTTATCACTGCATCTACAGGCTACGATCGGGAGGATTTCCAAGAGGTGCACCTTCTCACTACTGTGGCGAATATTTTTGTAGATAACCGCCAACAAATGTTTGCCATAAACGTACACCTCCACTTAGCAGAAGTCAGAATTCAGGGAATTCCGGGCTAATCTCCGAGCTCGGGAACTAGACCCAAACTATCGGATAGGCCGGCTAAAACTGCGACATTTAAGGAGCAATCCTCGTAGGCTGCGGAACCTAAAAATGGAAAGACTGACGATTAAGGTATGTTACTCAGACGCGAACTCCGTCAACAGGCATCTGGACCTTTTTGCGGCCAAAACAGTCTTACGCCTTATCGTGGGAAAAATACAGGACAAGGTCACACCGAAATGACCAATTGCAAGCGAAAAAGACGCCGTGACGAAACCACCGGAAGAGGAAGCAGGGTTACCAACATCTTCTGCCGTGGAGACGAAACGCAACACTAACTGCCATCAAGCTAGGCCGAAATCCACACGAGACCAAGCAGTGAGCGAATAAAAATCGATCAGCCAACAGCCGACACGTACAGCCAAAACTTCAAATTGCTGATCGATAAAGTCAGTTTCCTTGCTCGGCTTCAGGCCTGGGAAACGATACAACCAACCATTAAATTGTTGAACGCTCAGAAAAATCAATAATCATGTGACGTGAACATCGATTGGCAACTGTGGATTCTGTCAGTCTGCGGAGCATTGTCACATAATTTCGTCTTTCACAAACATCTTTTTTACGTTGTTCAGTTTCAAATTCGCTTCAGTTTGCTTAGCTAGTAAACGAACAACAAGGGGAATCGAATTTCGCGCCGCGACGTACCCCTTAAGTGACCGTCAGGTATGCCAAACTCACGGAGTACGCCAACGCGTCACAAACTTATTTACGGCAGTTGGTTTCATCAGCTTAATGCCTGTCAGTTCAGCCCCTCAAAGAGAGGAACTATAAAATTTATCCATAACTGATTTGCGTGCACATTCTCTGATCACGTCAAATCACCATCCACACACGATTCTACCAGTCCCTGTCAAATTGTAAGAGGCCTTGAGCGCGAGATGCTAATAATCGACCATCATTTGCTTGTTAGCGGCTACCAGGCATTGGTAATTACCCTAAAGGATGCTGCAAAGTTCGAGGGCAAGGCAACAGAAGAAGTGAATGTCTTTTTTACGTGATATTATCTAGCTTAACGGGATCTAGGAGGAAAGAATACTAGACACAGACTTAATATAATAAGACAGTCGAGTAAAGGCTTTTGGACAGAGGTATCATTTGTAGCGCACCTGATAAACGCTAAGCCTCAGTCCTGTGCCTTACGGGGCCGGTTGTTATAAGGGTTTAAAGGGTGGGGGGGATAGGCAAAAAACGAATCCTGAAAACGGAACGCTAACGAATGGCGGCTAAGGTGGGCTCACGTCAAGGTAAAGGCTAGGGCATTACTACAGAAGGCTAATCGCGATTATGTGGTTTGCTATACATAAGTGCTTACTGCTTTCGTCATCCCCGGAAGAGGAAAAAGAAGCCGGGGCGATTCCTGAAACCAAGTTGTACTTATGCTGACGTTTCAAAAGCATTCTCGCTTCCATCGACAGAGCGTAGTGTCTATCCTCCTGCTGGCATCGAGGCAGTATGTCCGACCGCTAAAAGTGTGTTATAGTCGTGCCTGATACACGCGCGTTGATCGATTGCTGGTGGCCGTTAGGATTGTTTGCGCCCTCGTGGGTGCCTCCATAAGGAGTGTCACGTCATTCGTGTGCCTCCTGAACATTTCCACCTTCCTCGCTCGTGGCTGCCGGCTGTTGGCCCTGCGTATCTTCCTTCGGTTAGACACACTCACTCGACGCCAGCAGCAGAATAGACACCACGCTCTCTCGATGGAAGCGAGAATGCTTTTGAAACGTGAGCATTAGTGCAACTTGGTTTCAGGAATTGCTCCATCTCCTTCCTTCTCCGGGGAGGATGAAATTAATATTTTATCGGGACCTATAGTATTTGCGCATATCAATAACTGCCTACTTATTTTGGTAAACATAAACTTAGGCGTAAGCCTAGGACACAAGCTTAGGGCTAAGCATATAGAAAATGCGCTACCAATGGCATCTCTGTAGGCTTTCGTAAAGGGCGCTCGTGTGCAAAAGCTTGTTTTACGAACTACAAGATTTCTTAGAGAAAAGTACACTTTGCATGCCATTTATATTAATTTTAAGGATATATGTGATAGGTTTTTCCGTCAGCGATTCCTGCACAAGTTAAAAGTAATGTCTACCAAAAGCAAAACCGTTAAGTTAAATGAAAATTTCTTAGTTTTCTGTTTAAGGGACGTTAATAAAGGTTCCGAGTGTAATCCCTTAAAGTGCAGTGATGGGACCAGCACATTTTGTCTTGTTGAAAGGTAGGCATCCCAAGAAATATAATTTGAAGTCGAAGGCGTTTTTTGTGAAATGGGATTTATTGCGTGAATTTTCGAGACTTGAGCCCCAGCTCGTCTATAAAAGCAGAGTAAAGCAGAAGAAGTCAGTTTACGGCAAAAAATTGTTTTCACCGACACTTCATCAGACCAAACATTTGCAATGGAAGTTAACGCTGTACATAACAATAAAAGTTTGAATAGGTAGAAAAATCAATAACTATCTAACACAAGCGCTGATTGGCCAACGCGGACTATGTCAAATTGCGCATGTAGGCCATGACAGCTTGTTGGTTGGGGGATTGTCGCTTGTTGGTAGGGGCGAAATCCTATTGCCACCTGGTGTCGGTTTAGGCCATGGAAGTGACAGAGCTCGTGTCAGACTCCCTTGACAACACAGCACTGGATTTGCTAGCCTTATAGCTACTGCTTTGGCTGTTGCAAGCATCCGTTGGCGTAGGCTTTTTGAAAAAATAGATGGTGTCCTGTAAACAACCTGAAAGGCTTTGTTAGTATCGACTCGATGGTTCGTATCGACTAGATGTGCGGGAAAAGCACTCGAGATTGACCTAGTTTCACCTTTACTTAGCCAGGTCGGTACGTGCTCACGTACCCTCTTTCGAGACGCCTCGTTGCACGGCCGATGTATCCTGCTCCGCAGGAGCAAGTGAAAGAATAAATGCACATTGATGTGGCCTTCAAAGGGAGTCTGTCTTTACCTCCCAATGGTAGGAGGGGAGAGTTCGTGAAGAGCACCCGTAAGCTCGCCGCTGGGAAAGCGTTTGTGATTGCAGTCCTCAAGCGTCGTCTGACCAGCTCGCTGGTTGCATCGCCTAAAAAAACGCAGTCTTATGAACACGTCTTTATTTTTTGCAGTTAAGGTGACAGGCTTTTTGGCGCGTTCACCAATATTTCTGAAGATGAACCTTTCCGGGTATCCATTTTCAATTCGTGTATGCTGCAGCTGTTGGAGTTCTGCTTCGACAGTTTCAGGATAACAGATCTGTCGTATTCTGGCTGCTAATCCCTGGACCAGATTTCGTTTTATATCGAGGGGAAAAAACTGTGGAAGTTAGTGTATTGTCCTGTTAAGGTTTTATTTCGGAAAACCCTGCGTAGGATAGATTAATACTCTTGCCTTCGCAGAAGGACATCAAGGAAGGCAATTTTATTCGTCCACTTCAATGTCAGCAGAAAACTTGAGCGATGGGAGTGCGCTAACCTCGAGAGTCAATGGGAAAATCGATAATAGTGTGGCGTGGCGCTTGCGCCATTGGTCTGTTGCCATGTCTGTCATCCGGTTCACACTGGCTAGCGTCGCGTCCATTTCTCCTTGAGACTTTCGTACGCACCATCGAACTCGATGTGCCTGTTGATGCAGGACTTGTTCGAGTGCATTGTCCTGAGGAGTTTTCGGTCTATCTTAAAAGAGTGGACACCGACAATACGCGTTTTGTTACACGCGAAGGTGTACCCAGTATCCAGGGCCTGTATGGCCACCTAAGACAAGTGGTCCCGTCTTTTTACCACCAACTGATGTACGTGGATGCGCGCAGAGGCACATTGTACCATCTGACTGCCATAAACAGCATCGCACTTTCCAAACGGGATCTTGTAGATAACTTCTTTCTGGTCTAAATAGTTAACACTAGCCCAATTGGCTGCGTAAAGTCGAACCGACAGGCAAACCTACGTGGCCATCCAGACCCCATCCTTGGGGTGTACCAGTTGGCTGCGTAAAGTCGTTGTTGGCTTATGAGCCACCGAAATGTTATGCTTGCTTTAAGTGTTTATGCTTTCCTTAGGTGTCTCTTTTGTAAATGATCATGTACAAGAAGTGAACCGTCAGGGGTCGATGTTCGCGGATGATATTAAAATGTGCAAGGCTATCAACAGTCCTGCCGACGGGGCGAACTTCCAAGAGTGGTCCGGTAGATGGCTCTTGACCTTAAGCTTGAGCATGTGTACTATCATGCGTCGTGGAAATCGAAAGTAGGCTCTTGGTACGCATCTCACGACTTAAACCTAGTGTCATGCCAACAAGCAAGAACACAGATTGATCTTAGAGTTTGGGCGATAAGCCTTCTAAAACCTTTTACATACCGTGGTTAGTTGACTAAAGCTGCAGCTTCGACGATGCACGCCATCATGCAGATATTTACAATCTCCGATGGAGACTATTTCTCCAAACGTTTGAAAACATTTGTAAGACCACATGTTGAATAGGTCATCCATGCCTTGGATACCCTAGATTCAGAAGGATTACAATATATTAAAATGAGTTCAAAAGCAGGCTCCTAACTTAATCAAAAGTCAGGAAGCATACCTATATACGATCTCCTTGACTTGCATAAACCTCTATATTCTGAATTTTAGACCAGTGCGCTGGTACCTGATACAAACTTTCCGTTTCGTGGCGTGTTTCGGCCTGTTTCCCCTGACATCGGCTTGACAGACATATGGTGCAGCAACAAGCCGGCTACGTGATTAAATGACGTTCTCGACGTGCTTCTGTAACCTTCCTGCATTATCGTCAATCTTTTCGGTTTGTATGCAACAAATAGGGACTACGGGGGTGTAAGCCTATTCCCCTAAAATATACTGAGTTGAAATAAAGACAACCCAATGGGCAGTATGACTGTGAGATACCCGCTATTTACTACCACGCTCAGTGAACAGGTGCGACGCGCCGCAAACTGACGAAATCCATTGTTTGTTTGGCAAAGTTTGGATTTCTATCCCAATAATTTAATTGTCAGCAAAATATTTTGTTGCTCAGTATTTCACTTCCCCACCCCCAGCTCAGACATTTCACAGCTCAATGAACTCTCTACTCACCGCCTTTGTGTTTTTATTCTGTTTTATCTTTCTAATTTCTCTACTCATTCCTACATTGCCCAAATATTTGCCGATGCAAAAGATGCAAGATATTAAACACCGCAGTTTATCGACTTTCCGTTAAACTTTTTCACACCCCCAATGCCGCATCATCTGACTACAGTCGTCACTTGACTCTGGTACGAGTATAATTTTCAAACCTACTTCATTTATGAGGTTTGGCAGATTTGCTTCATTTAATTTGACCCATTTGGGAAAAAAAGCTCATGACGTTCGGCGGGATTTGAACCCACTTAGTAGAATAGGCCTTCATGCGAAGCCAATGCCCTCTCAGTTGAGCTACAAATGCCACGCCTGTGCCGTAAATTTAATCACACTTGGATTGCTTTTACCCACCCAAGTTAATCGCTCTTACAGAATCCCTCATTATGGAACAGCAAGCTGACTGCCCAAGCAGGAGTTCCTACGCAATCATCTAGAGTCTACTGGACTACTAAGCTGATTTATTATTCAGGAGGTTTGGCAGATTTTCTTAACTTAAGTTGGAAAACTCGCGTAAAGGCCTTCTCTACTATGCGAGTTCAAATCCCGCCGAAAACCACGAGTTCTTTCACAATTGGGTCAATTTAACTTAAGGTGTTTTAAATTTGCGAAAATTCCCATTGAAAAATTCAGAAGATGAATTGGCGAACATACGTTTGTTTTCGATAATACTCATCAGGCCTTTACATTTATAGGGTAATTAAGTAAATGAACTATGCGGGTTAGTATAAAAAGTAGGACAGTTGTCAGGGGAGGGGGAATGGGGGAGGGGTGGTTCGGAACGGGGTCAAAATTTGCTCCGCGTTAGGGGGAGCTGGTAGTCGGTTGAGGTGTTAAGCCGCTGGCTGTTGGATTAGCAGCTTTTGACCATGGCAACTGTGGTGCCGCGACAAAATTCTTTTGGGCGCAAAGGACGGGTCGGCGTAGCCTGATTGCGGCCGCTTCTGCCGTAGCCAAGAGACGCTGTCCAAGAAATTTTGAGTAGCTTGAAGGTGCCTCTTTGGCATCCACGCGATGATCAGAGTCTGCCAGATGTGCTAGAATGGAACTGTTTACACCCTTTAGTTGACCCTTGCCTAACCATGCTGGGATGTGTTCTCGGACTCTTTTGGACAAACGCCGACCCCTGCGACCAATATATCCCGCCCCTGGCGTGCTCGCAAGCTTTTCCTTCCGAGTTATCTACAAGGTACCTTCGAGCTACTCAAAATTTCTTGGACAGCGTCTCTTGGCTGCGGCAGAAGCCATGGTCAAAAGCTGCTAATACAACAGCCAGCGGCTAAACACCTCAACCGACTACCAGCTCCCCTAACGCTGAGGAAATGTTTACCCCGTTCCGAACCCCCCTCCCTCCATTACCCCTCCCCTGACAACTGTCCTACTTTTTATACTAACCCGCATAGTACATTTACTTAATTACCCTATAAATGTAAAGGCCTGATGAGAATTATCGAAAACAAACGTATGTTCGCCAATTCATATTCTTAAGGTGTTTTTCTTTATAATTCTGGGAGGGTCCAGTCAACGAGCCCAGTGTGAATTATGCCAGTTTTAAATGTTGTTTATTGGTTGGCGTATTTTAGGAGTACTTAAATGCACTCACTGTGGTCCTGAATCATGTGACGAAAGTACTAGAGCCCCCAAAGCTTTCGACAGTTCGAACTTGCCCAGTTTTTCTCCTCCCGGCCTCCAGCCGTATTCCTCCCACTACTGCTGATATTTTTTTGTTAAGCCACCTTCTTCTCTTGGATAATTAGTTGCCAGGCGGTTTGAATGTACCGCATGGAACTCGAATTGACTGCTTTCGTCACCCTTTATAATGCTTATCTCCAAAATAATGTAAATCAGTATTATTCCTCCTGATTGGTTCAGGCACCTTTCGGAACGCTAGCATGGTAGATCACCGAAGAATATTGCACACTGAAGCAGTCATAGCTCCTTGCCTCTGTTCTATCAGCTGCGCGAACTTGGAGAACTGTGTTTAGTGTTCACAGCATCTGAAGGCCATTTTCCGTTTCGGGTTTCGACAAAAACTGGCTTGCATAAACCTTTAAACATTATTTTCCCGCTAAAGAATATTAGTTAAGGTCAGGCAGAAGGAGCCTTTACGCAAATGCTGCCACGGTGATTAGGCCAGCGGTCATTCGCTCAGATCTTTTAATGAACGTTTAAAAGAGCGGTATTGGACAGTTACCGAAAATATTCTTCAAAATAACCGAAGGATTTTATTACATTCCGCGGCTTTTGGGGTAGGGGTAAAACACGTCCGATTCAGTGCCAAAAGAAAAAAATTTCAATACTTTTTATTCTCGCCGCCCACCTTTTGTTTTTTTTCATACTGAATACATTTGTCTCTTTCCATTTTCTATAAAATATAAATTTTAATCACGTGAATGCCCTGTCAGGCTCTCTCTCGTATCGACCTAAAAGCGGACTGTTGACGACGTGGCGGGTTCCTCTGCCCGTGTCGCAGCAAGGGCGTATCATAGTCGCATCGCCGTAAGCGCTCTTACGTAGCTGCGTTTGTGACCAATTGGGTGGATGCTATTGTAGTTCAGGACTTGCATAGTGTTGGTTGTATTCCTGAAGACTTTAGTTTTTAGAGCACCACAGTCTTTGCGGCGCGTTGAGATGCATGGCAGTGATGTGGAAGAAAAAGTTGCTGCATAACAACACTTTCTACGGGTACTAAGAGCCAATGGTTACCCGCACAATTTTGTCAACCAGTGCATACGCAAACGAGAGAAGAAGCCAAGTCCAGCTGGCCCAAACGTTTGGCGAGCTCTTCCGTACGTGAAGAATGTATCGGAAGCGGTCAGCCGTCTACTCACCCAACTTGGAGTTGGAGTTGAGCACAGGCCAGAAGCAACCATCAGGCGCCGGGTCATGAGACCGAAAGGCCCACTGCCACGGCAGGAAACGGCTGGAGCCGTTTACCGGATCTGGTGCAGTTGTGGACAAAGCAACTATGTCGGAGAAAGCGAAAGATTACTCCGGACGCGAATGGCCGAGCATGCAGCGGTGGTGAGAAAGAAGGACACCAACTCCCAGGTTGCAGCTCACTCAACGGGACCCGGCCATATTTTCAAGTTTGACGAGGCCGAAATCGTCGCAAGAGGGGACAAACGCGTGAGCCGCGAGCTGCTGGAGTCATGGTTTTCAGGCCCGCAACAGCCCCTCTGACGACAGCGGGCATAATTGTCACACAATTATCAGGCCCGCATCTGACGCTGACGCTGACATAGCAATTATGGCAATTAGTGAGTCGGACGAGAAGTGTCAAGCCAGTACCGCATTAATTAAGACCCAAGCGGTGGCTACAGAAGTGAACAATTATCATACACACACACACACACGGATGACTACTTTGAGCTATCAATACCGTGCAGCCTGTGCAGGTATCCACCTCATCTGCGCATGACCATGCCTATATTATCATCACCTATGATTAAGGATTCCCGAGGGAATCCGAAACGTCAGGCAAATAAAGCTCTTCTTCCAGTGATCGCATCTTCGTCTTCTGAACTGTTTCCTGGGACTTGAATATTCGCTTCTATTGGCAAGAATGCATCAATAAGTATCTACTATGTATTAAAAAAGAATAGTATTTTGTAGACAGGACGAATGTAATGTATGTAAAATAGAAGGCCATCGGTAGGCAGGACGTGTACTGAGGACGAGGAAACAGTTCAATTGACGATTCATGTTTACAAAGAGGGATTTATGGAGGGGCTTAAACGTCAGAGGCCGAGGAGTAGCCATTCAGTACAAAGAGAGGGGTAAGACAGCTGGCCAGGGGTGTAAGCCGGCTAGTCAGAACAATGAAAGGCATGAACGCTTGTCCGTGAC
Organism: Ligula intestinalis; assembly: GCA_036362985.1. NCBI lineage: Eukaryota > Metazoa > Platyhelminthes > Cestoda > Diphyllobothriidea > Diphyllobothriidae > Ligula > Ligula intestinalis. The sequence continues at coordinate 58,664,174 of JAYGXS010000004.1, read as the reverse complement.
CCAAACCGGTGCTTGACGCGCGCTTGTGCCATAGTGTCCCGGCACTATGGGCGCGCATACGCATCAGTATCCACTTAAACAGGCTCAATAAGTTCATTTACGCATTAACATCGTGAAGGTCTTTGATACGAGAACTCACAGAGAAAGTCGGCTGGACCCACAATTTTACAGTAGCTGTGATCTTTCCCCGTCGAAAAACTAGTCGACGCCTAACCCTAGACACTTCCAGGTTCATCATTAGCATGTCCTCCTACGCACACCAGTTAATATTCACTGCTAGTGCGACCAAAACAGCTTTATTACCGCTCTGTTGGCTCAGCAGACATTAAGGCGACGAAATCAAGTCTTGGTTTAAAATGTCATGAAATTCGAATGTCAGACAGTTTTAACGGCAGCGACTAATTAGAAATGTTGATTGTTTCAGACCTGTTGACAACCAATATATACATCACCCAGCACATTTTTTGCAAGATCATCTCAAATACATGGAAGATGAGCGAGGAGGTTTAATGAGTGAGACCTTTAACTGAAGGTGACAGTGCGGTCAGAAGAATGTAGCAAGCCAGAAAGGGCTATTCACATCACATTCTTGTCTTCTTGGTTTGGTAACATTGAATTCAATCCCCCACGGAACACAAAAAAGCCCGTAGGAAGCTTCAAAACAACTTTACCATGAAAAACAAGAAAGTCTGGAAAGATGATTTTTGGCTTTTATTCAGTCATCAGCCAGTCATAAGCAATCCCAGGTCTTGTAAACCTACAGGCTCGAAGTCGTGACCAGTTGGTTTGTAAATGAATGCAGTTGCACGCAGTACAAGTAACCAAGAGGGAACTCCACAACAACTTTAGTATCATGGGCAAGGGAGTCTGACAGGTCAATATCTGGCTTTTTAGCAATCATCAGCTAGCCATAAGTAAGCCTAGGTCTTCTTAATCCACAGAATCGAAATCAAAATAGACACCAGCTGGTTTGTAAGTGATTTCAGTTCCAGGCAACATACAGTACGCGCCAGAATTTGTGTAACATACCGACCTATGTGAAATATTGATACTCTTTCGCTAATCGGCATTGGCTCAGCTTGTGACACTGATCATCGTATGGTCTATTCTGAATTTATTTCGGTCATGATAGGATGCAGGCTTTTTAACGAGCTTTGTTCTGACCACTAAAAAAACTCATGTACTGTAAAAAATTGCTACTTAAATAGTTTTGACTGCCTATATAAATTAAAGTATTTTTTATGGAAAACATACGCGAAAAATTAGTTCTTGTGCTCGTTTGGTAGTACCTTACGCATTCTTTAAATTTTATACTGATCGAAAGGGTAGCTGTCGATTTTGAAAAGGTTTCTAAGTTGCTGAACAATTTCGAAACCTACTGACTGCTACACTAGAATTCAAGGTTTACAAACTGCGCACTGTGTACATGCTGTTAAAAGAAAAAGTACGTTTTCGTCTGCAGTTTGAGGAAGAAGTCACATAGTTCTCATAAAATGTTGCAACAGATATTGAGCATGCTTTATACAGTAAAGGCGGCATTCATAAATTGACGGATACGATGCATTATGAATTAACACCTCACAATCGTGAAAAAGCTCATAATTAGACAATTTTATAAAACCAAAAGATACCCTTTCTTTAAGAATAAAATTTAAAAAAGACGTTAGTTCCAACCAAACGAGTACAAAAAATATTTTTTCGTTTACGTTTTCCATAAAATATATTTGAATTTATAAAGGCAATCAAAATCAATTATAAAAACGCATGCTATTTATGCAGTTAAAATTTACATTACATACGTTTTGTAAGTGGTCAGAACGAAGCTCATCATAAAGCCCGCATCCTTTCATGAATGTAATAACTTCAGAACAGAGTACACGATAATCAGTATGACAACCTGAGTCAATGTCGATTAGCAAAAGAGTATCAATCTTTCGCATATGTTGGCATGTTGCACGAATTCTGACAGGAACTGTAAGCAGCCCATGGGGAAACGCTAGTCTCATAGAGGAGATTTGCCAAGCCCATTTCCGAGGAAAGACTGTTCCTACTCCTGCCTTCGTCATTCAAGGCGCAGAATCCAACGACAGCCAGAAAAAAACGAAAGGTTAGAGAAGGATGAGCATAACTCTCTCCATTCGTAAAAGTTGGTTTAGTGCAAACCAGAGGGAGAGAGAGAATCTGTTAATAGATAAACAAACCAGTCAGGCCAAAGGCGTGGCCTAGCGGGCACTGAGCTCTTTCACCCAGTTTTAAGACTATTTGGTTATGCCTGTTATGTCTGTCAGCCGTGCGCCGGCAGTTATGACGCAGGACACAAGACAGACAGAGACGGTAGCGACAAGTGCTTGCCTGCGACAATCGCTGTGTATACATCAGCTGCTCAAAAATACACTTTCTAACTGGTGCGCTCTCATTGGTCGACCTCTGAGTGGGTAAGAGTATGTCGCATATGGCCAGGTGGTGTGCTAATTACAGGTTCTGATTCGAAGTAGGTAGTTCCTCCAGAAACTATGCAGACAAAAACACAATTGGGCTAACTGGAAGCAGTCACAGGAAGGCTGGTCAGTGTTTTTTTAAAATTCCAACCCAGCTCCCGAATAGAACACCAATGCGCTGAGTTAATCACCCATGTTTCGAGGCCAAATAATAGATAATACAGTAGTCACCGGTTATTAAGCTCACGGCTAATAAGCTCAGCCGCCTATTAAGCCCAAGTCAGCTTGAGACGGACTTTTACTCAGCAAAATCCGCCGGCTAATAAGCCCAGTCGCGGGCTACAAAGCCCAGTTTGCCAATAGGATAGAGTAAAATTCTCAGATCTCTGCGTGCGCAACTAGTTACGTGTCGCAAATAATTTTTTGTTTTTGTTATTACGTAAAATACAGACAAACAGCATTCTTTTCTTGTACATAACCAAGTTCAAAACATAATACAGTGCGTATGTAATGTAAAGTGCCTATCCTGCGTTTGCTCATCAAGAACTAGGACTCTCCGCTTAATGCACCCGCCGCTTATTAAGCCCAATTTGGCCCCAGGTGGACTTAATAGCCGGCGACTACTCTATTTGTTAAAATAGTGGTACTTGCTTTGATGTCGGCCAGACTGTTAAAAGAGGCAGTAGTAAGGTCCTCATTTAGCAAAAACCGGCAATCGTAAGGCAAAACCCGAGAATAGTGCATGTGTTCAGCTGATCTGATACTTGCAGCGGCATCACTGAGGTTATGAGATGTAAAACGACCGAGAGAAGGATAAAACTTGATTACTTACTGTAAGGTTATCTCAGCAATATGCTTGTACTTAAAATATAAAGTCCAGTTTCCCCGATTGAGGCAATAAGGATCCGTATTACAAACCATAATCTTTGAGCGTTTGCAAAACGACAGAAAAGTGCGAAACATGTTTCGGAACGGCAATCTACATTTTCATACAAATAGATAGCTGTGACACTTATAAACAATATAAAACCAATAGATCAAATTCTGTTTATAAATTCTTTAAATCACATGCCGTAGATAAAATATCTAGCAAAGTTCACACTTTTGTGATAAGATTTGACATTTCGACCTGTACACCTTGCAGTATATCCATCACAGAACCCCCATACCTTAAGGGTAAATGGGATAGGCTGTATTGATCAAGAAATCCAATTCATATTTTGCCACAGGAGAAATGTGCAGATCGAAACTAGAGGGGTTTGCTTTACACACATTTGATGATCTAAATTTGCCAAAATTCCCATTGCAATTATCAGAAGATAAATTGACGAGCATACATTTGCATTCGATAGATTATGTTCAGGCCTGTATATGGTAATAAAATAAATAGATGATGCTGGTTGGTAGAGAGATAGAGCGCTGTCGTCTATCTTATGAAGACGTGGTCTGGGCAATAAACCCAGTTGGCTAGTTCCACACCGTTTAAATTCGAACGCAATTTAGTTCAATGTTTGACGTAAAGGGCAAAAGGGAGCTGCTCGAATGATAGCATTGAAGACATTTTTATGGTTATTGAAATAGTTTTTTCGAAAAAATGGGTATGTCAGTTGATTTGTCGCTAAGGACGTGGCTGAACGGCTGCCGAAGCCATTAGTGCTGACAGCAGAGAAGACAAAGTTCTTAATCAGGGTCTTATTTCAAGGGGACGCGCCAAGCGAACTCCTTAGAAGGCGCTTGAGCCAAGACGTATCGAAAACCTTTCCAGTAGCCAATGCCCATATACTGTTCTCAACTATGCCCATCCTATACGGAGAGATAAAAGAACAAACTGCCAGCCCAGACCATGCATATGCGCATGTACCCATTCACCTGCTCCAGTGAGGCAGAATATTTTGCTCGTACGAGCCGACGTCTGTCCAAAGAGTACGAGAAAAACTTCTTGCATGGTTAGAGAGGGGCCATATAAAGGACATTGATACAGTAGTCGCCGTTTATTAAGCCCACATCAGACCCAGACCAAATTGGGCTAAATACGTGACTGGGCTTATTAACCGTGGGCTTAATAGCCGGCGACTACTGTAGTTCTATTTTAGCGCACACGGTAGACCCAAACCATAGCGTGGATTCCAGATAGGCTTTCCGAGCGATCTAAAAGGTGCCATCCAGCTATTCAAAATTACTTGGACAGCGTCTGTTGGCTACAGCAAGAGCAATTGCCATCAGGCTACGCAGACCAGTATTGTGCACTCGAAAGAGCTAAGAAATGGCGCCGCAGTTTCCATGGAAAACAGTCGCTAACAGGACAGCACATGGCTTATCCCCGGCCTCGGAAATGGGTCGCCGCAGAGACGAACAAGTCCCCAATTTAACCGCGCACCCCTTATCACCTGTCTTGGCCGCAAGTCTGCGTAGACACTGGCATGCTGTCCTCAACCCACCACTGCCCCTGACAACACCAACACTATATCTTTACACTTACCAGCATAGTTCATTTATTTCATGAACATACAGTACTGCGAGTCCTGCAAACAACTTTCACGAAGAAATTTAACTTTGTAGTTTAGCGTATATAGGTACAGGTAATTTTGATCAACTGAGTGGATTTAATAATAAGAAGGGCTTTGGTTTGGAAAACTGCACTCATAGTTAAAGTTATTGGGAGAAATAGGCACTCATTTTGGCTAAATAATAAATACTTTTATATTAAAAAATGCCATATGCTATAAGGAAAGACAGAACCAAACTTTCTTCTAATATACATTGTGCTGTGGAAGAGTTCCGTAATTAGTAAACATAAGGTGAAATAATAGTTCCATCCAGAACTAAAAAAAAAATTGTGCGAGGTTGATCAAATGGAACTGAAGCGAAGTTTAAGGAATTGAATTTATTTTCTGAAACAAGTAGCGATAGAAGTTTTAAAAATTATATTGAGCCATTCTGTGACGTTATTTTACAAAAAAATGCAGGAAGAAAAGTGTTTGGTAGAACATTTTCTTTTACCGCACAGCTAGCCGTGCACTAAAACAAAGTTTTCATATGATACCGCGAAGAAAACCTATAGAAGGCCTTATTGAATGTAAGCAATGTAGAAATAAAGTTTTTGTAAAAAATACGTTCTGATCAAGCGTTATTTAGAAACAAAACAAACAGCAGAATCATAAGTATTTCGAAAAATGGTCATATATCTGACCTGTTTTTTTGCATTCGCACGCTTATTTCGGATCGTGGAATTGATCACCTAAAACGAAAAATAATCCGTTTTTAAGTGAAAGTTATGCTGTTTCATATTCAGTAAAATTTAATCGCTTTTCTTCAGGTTAATTAGAGAATTTGTCAAAATTCTTCACTTTCACGGTGACATTACCTTAGGAAACGTTAGTATACACATAAGTTGGTCAGCTAAATATCTAATTAAAGCACTTTTAAAGGTGAAACCTATGGTAGAAAGTTTTTTTTATTTATCTTAGGAATAACAATATATGTGGTATCAAGCAGACATGTTGCATGCTCGACAATGTGGTTTGCTGTTTTGAAGCATTTCCACATTTGACCTTCATGGCCATCTGCATAGGAAATTATATCCAAAAGCTCATTTTTCGGTAAATGCTGTTTAGTTATATCTTATTTTAAAGGTTTTAATGTTAACGTCGAACAGATCCGTGATTTATCAACATATCAATGAAGACTTCGAAAACGAGCAAAATGAAGCGAGACTTTATTCCACGATATTCAATAACTAGTTATCAACTCATAACCATGTATACAGTTGGTAGATAAACTCATACAATAAGTTCAAAAACGTAATAAAAGTCATTTTGTGCGAAGTCAGCTTACGCAGCGTGCTCTCGAACTAATAGAGCAGTAAAGTTAGAACTATAAGAAAACAAGTCAGAGTTTGGTTGAAAAAATACTATTTATTAGCATAGAAAAATATAATTTTCACAAAAATCTGCAAACTCAACAAATGGCAATATGAAAAGGTACTGGTCCCATGTGAAATAAAAGTGGGTTTAAGGCTTGGGAATGGAAAAGGATGGCAAGATAATACAGAATAAGTACAACTATAAAATGTTTATAAACTTAATGTTTTCCAAGAACATTTAAACTTGTCAGAAATGGATGTAGTCACCTTTGGTACAGTTAATTCCAAACTGTGAATCTTCGGGCACATTTACATTTTTAATGCACAAAAAGATTCTTGCGTGCTTTGTATTAATTTCTATTGACAATTGCAAAAAGATTTTCTATGAAACTCACATGCCGGCTGCTGAGCGGAATAAAAAAATATTGACGGCCACACATGGATAGGCTGGCTGCTTACTAAAAAGTTAGATTACGGTTGTACTTGTTACCAACTTCATACCATCTTGTGTATGTTGAACGAAATTTCCATTTGTCACATAAAAAAAATTATTTCGAGAGTTTAAGTGTGACGAGCAGCAAACTGTTTTCAAAATTATGTTCAACACTTTACAAATCTCACAGTTTTGCTTGACTTGTCCATAAATACCGATTTCGCTCAACGTTTTTACCGAAAACTTAGGAATAAGAAATACCTCAAAAGCATTTACCTATATACTGAGTTCTAAAACATTCCTCCTATGATAGCTGCCCGTTTGGGTCAAGACTTTAGAATCGCCCAAACATGTCAACTCATTGCCGAGAAAAATGAATTACCACAACAAAAGCCGAGAATGAATGCGATTAAGATAAATTAAAAAACTTTTAAGAACAACAACTTTTAACAAAAACTTTTAAGAACAACTAATTTCCTCAAAAAACGTTTAAGGTTAGATATTTCGCAGTCGAATATCTGTGTACGATACGTTTTTCGAAGTTAAAGTCCAGATCAAAATGGCATATTTCGACCGGTTTTTGACTTCCCTAAAACTGAGAGGAAAAATTGTGCTGGAAATGAAAAAACTTTCATTTCTACGTAAACCAGAGCAGTTTTCAATACGTTCTTTTACTTTACGACAGTGTTCTTTGATTTTAATTGGACAACAGAGTGACCCAAAATATCCTCCAACATCCTTAAGCATGGTAATCTTCTACTTCTTCCGTTTGGAGCTTTGATATTTATTGATTTCCGTCTATATTTTGACAAAATTTGGATGGGCTTAGTTAACGAGGTTAATTAAAAAACACATGAGATTACGAGATAGTCCATTTAAAGTCAAATAGGCCTACTAATTTCGGGATAGTAAAACACATTTTTGGGTCTTGTAAGTTTATAGCTTATCTTTAGGGCACCAAACGTAACATATTTGTATAGCAAACATTTGTTAATTAGATTCATCAAAATTTTGTCGACTCTAGTCCTGTATCTCGTAAGTACACTAACCTCAATTTCATGGACGTAAGACAAAATTTTCTCTGCAGTGAACAAATATAATTGAACTTATTCTGCTCTTTGTGAATGTCTTCGATACTTCAGCACGCACAAATATGAATCTTTTTTCCGCAGTGCTTAAAGGTATGGAAAATTCCTTGGGTATCAACAAACGTTGGATTTCGCCCATTTCCGCTTATATTTTCTCAAAGTTTACGGACCTGAACGGAATGAAAATCTAGTACACAGCATTTTCCACCTCAAGCCAACCCAATGAACTAAATAAACGACCTCAAGTTTGTGTTAAATCCTTCAATCCTCAACCTTGCATCAGATATGCGACGTACTATACAAAATATTTTGACTAAAAGCAAGTCCTTTTTACATAAAGAAAGCAATTGCTTTAAGCTTTTTACTTAACAGCATATTCAAGTTTATTGTTTTAATTTATAGCTATTTTTTAACGTCTCCACTACCTGGAAATTATCAAGAAAATGTTATTTTTCGTGAAAAACACTTAAAAATTCTTAGAATTCTTTAAGTACTTAATATGCCTAATGCTGCTCATTATTATTTTTATGTTTTCGTAAATGCGTTCTTGCTGATATGGGAGAAATAATCAACATTTAAAAAAAGGCAAGTTGCTTGCAGGACTCGCAATACTGTATAAATGTACAGGCCTGGGGAACATTTATCGAAAGCAAACGTATACTTGCCAATTTATCCTCTGACCTTTGAGGTTATTTATTTTTGTTAATTGAATTGACTTGAGGCATAAGATGCTGTTTACTAGAACTGAGTTCATTTTAGCTTCTTATATTGCAGAAAAAATAAACCAACGTAGGTCAAGTTCAACGCTCCTTGCTAACCAAAACGTCTTTTGTATCCGTTTTTTACTTTAAAAGATCATTAATATAGGCCAGAATAGTGTTAGGTATATTTTTGTTTTCAGAAGTTTACTTCATATTTCGATTTTTCACTATTTCGGAACTTTTCGTTTTTCAAAAAAACGTCATGTATCTGCACAACGTAATACTCCATGATAAACGACAATATACCTTTTTTTTAATGAAAACATCTTAATTTACTGTTGTAAGACTTTGGCGGACGCAGCGTAGGCTGTATTTGCATGCCGGGAATTTTCTCGTACAAATCATCGGACTTCCTGGATAAGCAATCGACGGTAACATCCGATAGGCTCATAATAACACGAATAGATTAACCTCACAGTAAAAAACAATTCCGACAGAGGTTGCACCGAGCCTACGCACAGTCAGCGTTGGTACTCCTTTCCCATCTAGTCGTAGGCCTTCACTTTTTGTGTAGGGAGCAAAAAACAGTCCTGTCTGATAACAGCTTTAGCGCGTCAATTATTGCAGCCTTTTCCAATATTTCGTCCAGCTAACACGCGTGCGGACTGTTCCTCCCGTGAAATAGCATGGGCAGTCACCCCTCGATAGCTGCTGAGTCGGAAGGTTACGCGTGTCCAGGTGCGTGCTGATTTTGCAGTCTTCGGCAGTCACGTGGTAGTCGAGATTGTGTTATTTGCAGCCTGCATTTACTATTGGTCTGTTTCTATCGCAAGTTATTTACTGTAGAAAGTCAAAGGTAAATGGCAGTACGATGTGACACAAAGGAATGGTAAAACTTGAGGTTTTCTTAAATAACGATTCTTTAACCAATACAAGCGAACATGCAAGTTCCATGAAGTAATTTTTGCAGCACTCACTGTGTCATATTAATACTGCAAACCCCTGTGCATGTAGTTTCTGCTACTGCTCTTTCACTATATCTCTGATGACGAATCCGCGAATGATCTCGAAACGTCGGGCGAATAAACGTATTTTCCCTGTGATCGAGTCGTCTTCTTCTCTTTTCTTTAACCCTTAAGGTCGTATATCGCCCAATAATAGTTCGCGGCAGCATACTAGGTGCCAACGTCCTACGAATATAGGTACAGGCTCATCAGAGATAAAAGATAACATTCCGCCCCCCGGACTAGACGAATAAGTATCGCTAGCAGTACCACTGCACTAATCCTACCAGCATCACAGCTCATATTCCGATTTGCTCTTCTTATTGCTTATTATTCAGTTTCTGACACAGTTAAAGGAGATAGCAATTTTAGTTGATTATGGAGCAGGAAATGTCCCCTACAGTTCAGGATAAAGAAGGATATTGCAATAAGTCAAAAAGTTAGCCTGATAACGGTAACTGGCACCACGCGACATAAATACATGGCAGAACTTGAGCTTCTACTTAATAATAGGATAACACTGCCTGATGGATGAACTTGAGAGAGCAAAAACCAATACAAGCCTTAGTGAGCTAAGGGTCTCAAACATTTTTAAATTGCAATAGCTTTATCCCAGATTCACACTTCTTTTTAAGATCCAGGGGTATGAGCCCCAGCGTGACTGTTAATCCGCGTCACGTCTGACTAAAACTGCCGTCTGAAATACTACCAGCACTACTAACACTCAGCTACATTGCTACAATGCAAATACTGCCCTCTCCATGTATTCTTATGGAAAACTCTTCGCGTTATAGAGCCATCTTTCTGCCTAGTCATGTGAACGTCTAAGAAAGAAAACTGGTTTCCATGTTCCACTTCCATCGTAAATTTCATCTTTGGATGTAAACTGTTCATTGTTAACAGTAGTTTCCTAGCTTACTTTATGTTTTTAACAATTGAAAATATGCCATCTACATATCTTCTATAGAGTGTTGTACTTTTCAATGTTGAAATTACTTTTTCTTCGAGGTTACCCATAAATATATCTGCAAAGGTAGGACCAAGAGGACTGCCTATTGTCACTCCGTCAACTTGTCTACACAGTTGGCCATTAAATAGGAATTGGACATTCTTTGTACATAATTTTAATGACTCTCGTAATATGTCAGGGGGCAGGCGAGTTTCAGAAGCATATGCACAAATGATATCGATTGTTTCATCCAGGGGCACGTTGGTAAATATTGACTCAACGCCCAACGATATCATACATTTGCCTGCAATAGTTTGATTACTAATTTCATCGAAAAATTGGAAACTGTCTCTCAGCGTATACGTTGAGAATCTATTGCGAATTGGTTCTAGTTCCTTAACTAGCCAACGCGCTAGTCTGTGAAATGGTGAATTTGACATGGAAATGATAGGTCGTAAAGTGATATCCTTTTTGTGTAGGTAATCCGTATAGTCGCGGAATATAGGAACCCTTGGGTTTTAAATATAGTCCTATTTTGGTGTCTAACAAATCATTATCCATCAAAAGCTTGATGGTCTTCCAGGCGGACGCTTCCAATGCCTTGGTTTTCTCGTTTCCTTGTGATTCGAGACGAAATTTGCTAGAATTATCTAGGATATTTTCCATTTTCTTTACATACTCCTTACGATTGAGGATGACAACACCAATCCCTTTGTCAGGTTTAGAAATTACTATTTATTTGTGGTGTCTCAGAGCAGATAAAGCAATTAGATATTCCTTGCTTATTGGTGAGCGTTGTGTTATTGGTGCTCGATGAAATTGGTAAGCAGCTGATGAGCGCTCGCGAAATTTATTCTGCTTCATACGCAGTCTTCAGATTTGCTTGAGTTGAGTTGACCCAAGTGTGAAAACTCTAGGCGTTTGGTGGGATTTGAACCTATGCATCTGAGAAAACCTTTGCCAGAGGCTAACGCTCCACCACTAAGCTACAGTCAACTTGCTCCCGTATTGGTGGATTCCATATGAGCGAAAAGTTGAGCGGGTAATATCGATCCAAATGCGATTAAACTCATGGCGTGAAGCAGGCGTTTGTAGCTTAGTGGTAGAGCATTAGCCTCCGGCAAAGGCTTGTTCTGATGCGCAGGTTCAAATCCCGCCAAAAGTGTAGAGTTTTTCACACTTGGGTCAAATCAAAATAATTGATTAAATAAAGCTTCATGAACAGACAAACATTGATTCAGTAAATTATTAAATGAGCAAATTTAATTTTTATACTAACCGTAATTTATGAGATGTGAGTGTCGAAGTTTGAGGGAGTGATTTGACATATATTTAAGATAAGAACTATATTTTTTTCATTTAAGTGCCTTATGCCACGAAATGTCATTTTTCTTAAAGAACAGTTTACATCAGATTTGTTTATTGAAGAAATTTATTGAAGCTTCCAATGGCAAAATCCACCGTTTCTTGATATCCAGGGAGCTTCCTATGCCATTGAATGTCACAAAAAATTTGTCTTGTTTATGCGTGCTGTACTATAAATTACCATTAATATAAGGCAGAAAAGTTTTTATTATACCTCTTCAGGATTCAAAAAGATTGTGGAGGTTTAGTGTCTTTGATCAGTTGAGCGTTCGATTATGGACACCATTAACAGCATGGTGTTCCTCGACATCCCAAAAGAAGGCCTTGGTTATAGTGGCATCCACAGGGTGTAGAACTGACACCAAAATTTTACGGGATAATTTTCCAGTTCACCACTCTAAGAACGCATGAAATTCATAAAGTTAAGAAATGTAGTTTAGCTTTTTAAACAAAAGCCTACCGCCCCGCATGCGACATCAAATCGCTTTTTATTCCTGGCAACAGTTTGGATCTTAATCCTTTAAAAAAATCTTTTTGCCTTTACCAAAAGAAACTGACACAAGGCAGAGAAGAATCTTGCCATGCGAGAAGAACTTGAGTTCCTGCTAAATAACCCTATTTAACCGATCACTATAGAGAACCTGGCTGTTTCCATGTCTGACAGATCTAGTTTTGTTTTAACTGTACGCCAAAAGTCAGCAAAGTGCTGTCCTTTTGTATTGGTAATTATTTGGCATTAATTTATCGTGTTTTGCGTCCCTCTTTCTTAAACACCTTTACATTTAACGTTAAATCAATTATTTGTGATATGGTCATAGTCTAAAATACTTCTTCATTGCGCTCTGGAACCCACTCTGCGCTGCTGTCGGCTAGAAGCGGTGAACTCTTAGATGACCTGGGCTACGTAGGATCGGTTCTCAAAAAAATAAACGTTGCGAATCATGGCGTAATTCAGCAGCGTCTGAGACTGCATCGCTGTTCCGTTCCGAGTCCCAAACCGTCTGAACAAAGAGTCGCAAAGTCTATAACGCTGGGTTTGGAGTAACAGGGACGTCCTTAGTCGTCCGCTTACCATATCTGACATATTTCCCGCAAATAGAAATAAATACAGATCGTGCCTATCTGCTCTCACAGCTAGAAACCATCAAAGCTAGAAACCAGATATCCAGCAGCAAACTACTTAGTCAAAATCATTTTTTGTTCATTATTTCAAGTGAATTGGAGGCGTAAAAGAAATAAATTACGCCAACAGCGTTCGCGTGTACAAGTAAACTGCAGTGGAGAAGTCGTACAAAATACCGAAGTTTGCGAAATATAGATAACCACTCGCAAACCTACATTAACACATGCACGAAACGTAAGAAATAATAATGAACAGCCTTGGTCAAATTTGTTGGTTAAAAGAAATATAGACGGTCATGATTGTTGAAAAAAATAAACTTTTCTCAATAATGCTCAAGTTGCTCAGATATAAAAATTTTTTTCAATACGAACAATATATTTAAATATTTCCGTAAGTTGAGTAACTTTACCACTTTCTTTACATCAAAATAACTTCCTCTTGGTCACGATATTTTAAGCGTACTAGCGTTATTTAATTTCAAAAAAATTCAGAGTATTTTCGTGTTTTTAAGCTTTATTCCATAAACGTTGATTCTGTTTGATGTTCATATCTTAGATATCTATTAAAATCATAGACCAAAAAAATCAGTTTTCGGATATAATCTCTTATGAGGATAGCAAAATAGGCCATATTTATAGAGTGTTCAAATTACCAGCACCCATTGTCAAGCAAAAAAGTAAATTTGCAAGAAAAGTATGGTATAGTTATTCCTAAGATTAATAAAAACGTTTTTATATTGTGACCTCTTTAAAAACCAATTTAATTAGATATTCAGCTGACAAATATCGGTCCATTTTACCTTTTTCCATGTTAGTAATTTAAACAACAAGATCACTCATTCTCATCGTAGCTGCTTTCTGAAAACACTTAAGCTATATTGGCATGGAAGTCCTTGAAGGGGCCAGCATCTCAGAATCTGAGCCATGCTGAGTCAGACACAACTGCGTTGGAACAAAAGAGGAGAATATACGAGTTCCAGGCAGCAGTTCCGAAGAAGATGCGATCACTGGAACAAGGATTTTATTTTCCTGACGTTTCGGATTCTGTCATGTCTCAGACCTGTTTACGATAACCTATGACTAAGGATTCCTGATGGAAACCGAAACGTCAGGAAAATAAAGTCCTTGTTCCAGTGATCGCATCTTCTTCTTCGGAACTTTGAGTTGTGTAGTGGCGTAAACAACCACAGCAATTTTCGTATGTGTAAACTTGTGAAAAGATGAAATAATTGCATTAACGCGTTTCCTCTTAAGCGCGAGGCCACCATGCCACTCCCTCAAACATATCTGAAAACTGCCTTCGCCGTCGGGAATCCTTAGTCATAGGTAATCGTGAACAGGTCTGAGGCATGCGCAGGTAAGGGGTGATACACGCCCAGATTGCACGGTATTTATAGTTCACAGTGGTCACCCGCATGCGTACTAAAATTATCCGTTCCTGTAGCCACCACTGGAGGTCGTAATTGGTCCGGTGATTGCTCATTAATTACAATAGCGTTCTTGTCCGCGTCGGATGCAGGTTTGATAATTGCTCGAAAATTATGCCTGCTGTCGTCAGAGATGCGCCCAGTCCTTCCCACGTGAGTGATTCACTTGCTCATAAAATGTCTCAGTACACCATATGGGAACGCCAAATCGTTGCGCTTGTTGATGGACTGGGGGCCTGAGAACCATGACTCGAGCAGCTCGCGGCTCACGCGGTTGCCCCCTATTGCGAGGATTTTGGCCTCGTCAAACTTGAAACTATGGCTGGGTCTCGTCGAGTGAGCTGCAACCTCAGATTTGGCATCTTTCTTCCTCACCGCCGCTGCATGCTCGGCCATTCGCGTCTAGAGTAATCTTCCGGTTTCTCCGACGTAGTTGCTTTGTCCACAAATACACCAGATCCGGTAAACGACCCCATCCGTTTCCTGCCATGGCAGTGGGTCTTTCGGCCTCATGACACGGCGCCTGATGGTTGCTTCTGGCTGGTGTGAAACTCCAACTCCAAGTGGGGTAAGTAGACGGCTGACCGCTTCCGATATATTCTTCACGTACGGAAGAGCTCGCCAAAAGTTTGGACCAGCTGGAGGTGGCTTCATCTCTCGTTTGCGTATGCAATGGTTGGCAAAATTGTGCGAGTATCCATTCGCTCTCAGAACCCGTCTAACATAGTGCAATTCAGAAATTTTGTCTTCCACTTCGCTGCAATGCATCTCGACGAGCCGGAATAGCGCTCTTACGCAACTGCGTTTATTACCGATTGGATGGTTGCTGTTGTAGTTCAGGACTTGCATAGTGTTGGTTGCTTTCCAATACACTTTATTTTTAAGGCCACCATCGTCTTTAAGGCAAACGAGGACATCCAGGAAGGCCAGCTGGTTGTTTTCTTCTTCCTCCATCGTAAATTGAATGTCCGGGAAGACGGCTTTTAGACGTTCCTTGAATGTCAGCACCTGATCCCACTCGATTACGACGAAGGTGTCGTCCACATACTGAGCCCAGAGTTTCGGTCTGTGGTGTCGGAAAGCCAGCGACTCCAGCCGTTGCAGGACCACCTAAGCTATGAGTCCGGAAATAGGCGAACCCCTAGGCGTGCCCTTCACCTGCTCGTAGATGGTTACGTTGAAGGTAAAGTACGTCTTCAGGCAGAACTTCAGGAGCTGGAGGATTTTAGCGTGCCCGGGGTGATTCTCCGTTTAGTCGTATTTCTGTCGAAGGAGTAGTTGGATAGTCTCGACGGCCAGTTACTGTGGAATAGAAGTAAAAAGGGACGTGACATCAAAGGAAACCATGATATCCTTTGGCTGGAGACTTACCCCTTTAAGTTTCTCCAAGAATTGTGTTGACGACCTGAATGTTGTGTCTGAATCAGCGGTCAAGTATTTGAGCCATCGGAACAGCCACTTCGCCAGTCCGCAGGTTGGAGTTCCTTTGAGAGATACGATTGGCCGGAGGGGTGCGCCCTCTTTGTGCATCTTGGGGAGACCATAGAAGCGGGCCAGGGCCGTTTCTTGCGCTCTCGCCATGCGTCGATCAATTGGTGATATTGCACCTGAGTTCTCCATTGCCAAAAGCTCTGTGTTGATCTCGCGTGTCAGCGTTTTCATGGGGTTGGATTTGCACGGGACGTAGGACTGACGATCGTCCAACAAAGTCTGAGCTTTGTGAATTTAGTCTGCACTGTCCAAAATGACAGTAGACCGCCCCTTGTCCACCGGCACGATAACGAGGTCACTGTCGGCTCTGAGTTCTCTAAGTGCCTTACGTTGGACCTTGGAGAGAGTGTCACGTGGTTGATGTGCCATGAGAAGGGACGACACCTGATGACGTATGAGGTTTTTCGTTTCGTCTGTTGCTTCTGTTTGGCTCAGAATTGATTCTACAGCAGCAACCATGTTGGCAGGTCTGGCATCAGCTATGTTGAATGAAGCTTCATGCCTTAACACCTGCATTTGTTCTTCCGTGAGCTTCTTGGATGACAGATTGTGCACTATTTTGTCATGATTGGATGTAAGCCTCGCGTGACAGTCTTGAAGGATCACTTGGATCATCTCTCTGCCGTGCTTGCCTTGGAACAGCCACATTGTGAGATGTAGTAACAAAATACTACCCAATCGGCCAATCTAGTATGCTATCACTGCAAATACCCACCGATATGGCAGTTAAAATTAGCTTTACAAAGACACTCCATTCACCTCCTTTTCATCTAGGAGAAATTCGCCTGAAAGAGTCGGGTTTCATATACTGCCGCTGTAACTGAAACCACAGTCTACGAGGCCAGTTGACCTTGTACTTGTACTTGTAACGGCATTCACCTCGGGCGGGTTGAGCCGGCATCAGTTTTGACGTTGACTGCATCACGAATCACAGCTGTCCAGGCGCGTCGATCTTGCGCCTGTTCACACGAGAGCACCATCCATTCACGGTTCCACTGGCGTAGGCCGTAGACGCATGGGCCGGAAACTGATGACAGATCCTGCTTGGCCAGTTGACCTGCTTGGCCAGTTGACCAGAACAGTCTAAAGCACATAGGAAGAAAAATAAATATCAAATTCCACGTCTCGGCCGAAAGAACGTCGTCGTCGATGATTTCTTTCGTGTGCTCCACAGCAGGGTCGCTGTATGCTTGCAGTAATGACTGTTTTCTATAAATACTGCAAACTTCTGTGCATGTTTTACCCGTTTCTACGACTGTTCACGTCTCTGATTATGAATCCGCGGCGGATGTCGAAACGTCAGGCGAATAAACGTATTGTCCCAGCGATCGATTCTTCTTCCCACTCCATAGTCCACGCATACGCAACACCCATCAACAGACTGCCTTTTTGGGCGCTGGTTTAGAAAAAAAAAACGTTACAGGTAAGGACATGCCTGTCTCACACATTCGGTGCAGACCACTGAGTGGGACGCGAGGTGCTTATCAGCCTTGTGAGCAATTGGTAGTATCGAGAGAGAGAGAGAGAAGGAATTAGTAATTTAAACGCTGGGGACGCCATTCCCACGGCATCTTAGTCCATTCCTCACTAGAATATACCTGATAGGCTTGAATCTATCACAACGCGCTATAAGTCGTTACTTGAAGGGCTGCTTGCTGATTGGATAACTTGGTCGCTCTGTCAGACAGGCTCGAATGACGCTCTTCGTACGATGACCTTGACGTCAAACTTACGCATAGATGACGCCAGAGCCGCCCCCTTTGTAGCCTGGCTCAGGGACCAGATCGTGTGTGTTGAAAGTTGTTTTGCAAATTTATTCCGTAAACAGTGAGCGTAATTGTCGTGCACCGAAAGCCCGTTTCAGAATTTTGGTTGACATTTCATGAGAGAGGCAATTTATTTTAACAGGTACTGAAACTACGTCTCTTCCTTGGACTTGGCCTTGCTAGCAGAGCAATTTGCGTGAGATGAATGCGGCAAAAGTTTGCTTAACTGTACTAAGCACAAGCATGGTATTCAAACACTAGTACCACTAGGTAGTGAGCACAGAGTTGATTTATATTGCTCGGAGGAAAGCAGATACTCGCAGCATGTTTCCCAGACTCTCCATGTTCAAATTTCAAGGTCAGACGACCGGATGTGCAGACTCATAAACGGAGACTGACAGAGCTAAACAGTCCACCTACGCGTGGTGGTGTAAACGACCCGCTTCCTTAATTCAGCATCAAGAGCGGAGTTGATCAGGGTGGTGTCGTATCTCATGCCACGCAAACTTCCCCAAAGGTCATATCAGGCCGGAGCCGAGAAAACCTGAACCAACTGACTCATATTCTTAGTTGACAACCTTCAAATCCACTGCATTTAGCAGACGTCAATTGATATAAGGCACATCTGCTTTATGAGATCAAGAGATTGAAGGAACGACTGGGTACTTCATCTTCATGACATTCTAGCCTAAGCATTAGTGAAATAAACCTAACATGCTTGAATCTATCACAACGCGCTACAAGTCGTTACTTGTAGGTTTGCTCGCTGATTGAATAACTCGGTAGCTCTGTCAGACAGGCTCGAATGACGCTCTTCTTACGATGACCTTGACGTTACACTTACGCATAGATGACACCTGAACCGCCCTCTGTGGTTCAAGGACCAGGTCTTGTGTGTTGAAAGTTTTTTTTGTAAATTTATTCCGTAAATAGCGAACATAATTGTAGCGCAATTAACATGCCCTTGTCCGGCACGAACAGCGAAATCGCGGCAATTAATGACTCGCGATTGTACTGCCAAGCCAGCACCTCACCAATTACGAGCCCAAGATGTGGTTACGGGAGCTGATAATTATAGCATGCATCCGGTCGCGTGACCACTACTAACTATAAATATCATGCAATCTGTGCATGCGTCACCTCAATCTGTCATGACTCACACCATTCTACGATAACCTATGATTAAGGATTCTCGACAGAATCTGAAACGTCAGGAACATAAAAATTATTGTTTCAGTGATCACATCTTCTTTTTATGAGCTAATTTATATTTGAACCAATTACTTAAGTGGGATCGTAGTGCTGATAAAAGAGCAGTACGCGCCAGAATTCATGCAACATGCCGAAATATGCCAGAGATTGATGCTCTTCCGCTAATCAGCATTGACTCAGATTGTGATTCTTATATGCGTGTAACCTACTCCGAAGTTAGTGCGGTCATGATAAAATACGGGCTTTTTTACGAGCTTCGTTCTGTCTCCTAACACAACTTATGTACCGTAAAAAGTAACTACTTAAATAGTATGCGTTTTTATCATTTATTTTGACTGCCTTTATATTTTCAAATACATTTTATGGAAAAAATGCACGCAAAAATTATTTCTTGAATTTTTTTGGTAGGAAATTATGGCTCATTAATTTTTATACTGAAAGAAAGAGTATAAAAAAACGCATGCTATTAAAGAAGTTACTTTCTACAGCAGATATATTTTGTAAGTGGTCAGAACTAAGCTTGTTAAAAAGCCCGCATCCTATCAGGAGTGAAATAACTTCAGAATAGACTGCACGATAATCAGTATCACAACCTGAGTCAATGGTGATTAGCGAAAGTGTCAATCTTTCGCATATGTCGGCACGTTGCACGAATTCTGGCGCGTACTGTAAAGCCTTATCACATTATATTTTACTGACATAAAAATTCCGTATTTTGAGCAACCGTCTTTTTTTGCTCACCTGCAGAAAGTATAATCAATAAAAATGGCTACTTAACTAGCATGTGTTTTTCGCATTGATTTTCCATGCCATTTTAACTTTAACTATATTTTATAAAAAATATGCACAACTATATTTTTTCCTTGTACGCGTTTAGTAACAACTTACGACTTCTTCAACTTTCATACTTAAGGAAATCTGTCGGTTTCGACTTTTTACCTAATTATGCGATTATTTAGGACCCTTAAGGTTCA